>CM064879.1:52033257-52227100 GCA_003313485.2 Penstemon barbatus | reverse complement strand
TTTGCAACTTCAGCATCAGCAGTCACTGTCTCCGTTTTCTTAGGAGTGACCTTCTTTTCTCAACAGCTAACTCAGTGTTTTCACCAATCTTCGTGGCCTTTTGGCTGGAACCACCTTTGGTTCCTCGTCTTCATCTTCTTCAGGCTCATCAGCCTTTCTCTAAGAACAGGCAAGTATTTGGACATTGCCTTGACTTGTGACTCCTTTCCATTCGTCATAACACACCCAGTTTGACACAGATAACTGAGTGTGATCTGTGGTTGGTTGAGGATTTTCCTTTCTTCACTTCATGAAATCAGCCAAGATATACCAAATATGATGGACCAGTTGACTTCCATCCATAATAAAGGCAGCCATGATGCTGAACCTCTTCATGGTAACAGCATCCAGAGAAAAAGTGCAATTTTCATCAGCTTTGAGACCATATCAGCCATCCGCTGATATTCATCCTTCAACTGTTTCTTCTTATGTTGCCAGACAACATCTCTCCTTCTTTGGCGCAGATCGCCCAGAATTGTTGGTGCTTGTCTTCCGTCAGTACAGTGACGTCATGTCGTCCACTGTTAGGAAGCCCAAACGTTTCATGAAGAACAGCAGGGGTAATGACAATGGATTTACCTCCCACTGTAGCCTTAATCTCCAGTGTACTGTAATCAACAGTTGCGGTCTTGTAGTACTCCATTACTTGATCAGTCCAGATTACTCCCTCATTATACTCCATAAAGTTCACCAACGAGGCAGATTTGAATTTTTCCAACAGTTCCTTCATTAGATCCGTACCAGATTGATAGTAGGACTCATAAACGAGGAACATACCTTCAGCGGCCATTTCGAATCTGTTGAAAATAGAGAGAACAAGAAGAATTTTGCAGAAAAATTGCAAGTATTTTCTCACAAGTGCTTTTGAATATTTAGGGTGCGTAAAGAACTACACGGCTGATCAGATCTGGATTTATAGAGTTAGGGTATCTTGGTTTCTGTGATACCAGCTAACCGTTAGATCCGTTTCTTGTCAGTGCTGATCGTGCGGCGTCAGTTACGACCTTTCAAATTCAAATCGCATTTAATGAGGAGCGGGAAAAGTACCGCTCTTATGTCACTTGTAAAAGCGTGTTTTGAAATAAAACGTTTTTAAACATTAGGCTTTTACATAAGCGATCAGATGAGTAAAGTAAATACTTATCTGTTGGACTACTGTCCTGATGAAAAAGCTGTTATCAGTGAAAGCCAATAACTGATAACCTTCCTCAGCTGTTTGTCAATCCAGCTAGATAATAAATCTTCAATCTTCAAAACTTTGATCTTCTGTTGAAAGCATAACTTCAACTAACTGTCATTAACAGATTTCATCTTTTAATCAGAAGTACCGCTAGTCTTACACGTTCCCCCTGACATTAAGAATTCATAAGTTAACTAGTCTGTTGAAAGTTAATCCTTGAAGATAAATAAGGTGAGTAAGCTGTTGAACTCTAATCTTCTGATGAGTTCCCCCTCAGCTTATGCATCCAATTTTAATAATCCCAGTTCAGCTCTTAGAGTTGAAAACCTTGTTTCACTTAAGGGTTTTGTGAAGATGTCAGCAATTTGATTTTCAGTAAACACATATTCTATCATGGCATTTCCTTTCTCCACATGATCTCTAATAAAGTAATGCTTGATCTCAATATGCTTAGTCCTTGAATGACTTGTAGTATTCTGAGTAAGGCTGATTGCACTTGTATTGTCACAGTAGATTGGAATTCCACTGATTTTGATATTGTAGTCTTCCAGTTGATGCTTCAACCATAAGATTAGTGCACAGCAAGGTCCAGCAGCTATGTATTCAGCTTCAGCAGTAGATATGGATACTGAAGTCTGTTTCTTACTCATCCATGAGATCAGACGACTACCTAAAAATTGACAGGCACCTGTTGTGCTCTTCCTATCAATTTCCAGCCAGCAAGGTCAGAATCTGAATATCCAATAAGTTCAAATCCAGATTCCCTAGGGTACCACAATCCCAATTCTTGAGTACCCTTAATATATTTCAATATTCTCTTGGCAGCTAAGAGATGAGATTCCTTAGGATTTGATTGAAATCTCGCACAAACCCCAACAGAGTACATGATATCAGGTCTGCTAGCAGATAAGTATAACAATGACCCAATAAATTCTCTGTACTTGGTTATGTCCACTGATTTGCCATCTTCATCTTTATCCAAACGAAGACTTGTAGACATTGGAATAGTAGCAGTGGAGCTAGTTTCCATACCCAATTTCTTGAACAGATCCTTTGTGTATTTTGCTTGGCTGATTAAAATTCCATCAGGCAACTGTCTTACTTGCAAACCAAGAAAATAATTAAGTTCTCCCATCATGCTCATTTCAAACTTATTCAGCATCAGCTTTGAGAACTTATCACACATCTGTTGATTAGTTGAACCAAAAATAATATCGTCCACATAAATTTGCACAAGCAAAATATGTTCTTCCCATTCAATAGTGAACAATGTCTTGTCAACTTTACCTTTGCGAAATCCTTTAATTAAAAGAAAGTCAGATAAAGTATCATACCATGCTCTTGGAGCCTGTTTTAGTCCATAGAGAGCTTTCTTTAGAAGATACACCTTGTCTCCTTCTTGATAGACTTCAAATCCAGGAGATTATTCAACATAAACTTCTTCTTGCAATTCTCCATTGAGAAAAGCTGATTTCACATCCATCTGATAGACGGTGAAATTCTTGTGAGCAGCATAGGCAAGAAATAGTCTGATTGCCTCTAGTCTTGCTACTGGTGCAAACGTTTCATCAAAGTCAATGCCTTCTTCTTGGCAGTAACCCTTGGCCACTAATCTTGCTTTGTTTCTGGTGACTTCACCATCTTCATTCATTTTATTCTTGAATACCCACTTAGTGCCAATGACTCTTTGATGACTTGGTCTAGGAACTAAGTACCAGACTTCATTCCTTTCAAATTGATTTAGCTCTTCTTGCATAGCTTCAATCCAGTTGGAATCACTAAGAGCTTCTTCAATTTGTTTGGGCTCAATTTGAGATAGGAAGCTGACAAACATTGCTTCACTTGCAGCAGCTCTCCTTGTCTTTACTTTATCCAAAGGATCACCAATTACCAGCTCTGGTGGGTGATTCTTGAGCCATCTAAGATCAGGTTGCAAATCATAATGTTGTCCTTTGTTTTGATCTTGCAACACTAATGTTGGAGATTCAGTAGTGGTATGTTGAACATTTCTCGTCTGTTGAACAGACTCTGGTCTATCAGCTGTCTGCAACTCGTCTGTTAGACAATCAGTACTGTGATTTTGAACAGCACTTGAGTTATCAGATGGGTTGAGATCAGGTAGTATGATGGGAACATATTCTTCATTCTTTACAACATTTAACTTCTGTAAATCAGTAGATAGATCTTGATTAACACTTTGATTCTTTTCAGAAGATTGACTTGGCTCATCAAATACTACATGAATAAATTATTCTATTAGTTATGTTCTTTTGTTAAAGACTCTATAAGCTTTACTAACATTAGAATGTCCTACAAAGACAGCTTCATCAGCCTTTTCTGCAAATGCAGTAAGGTGATTTTTCCCATTATTTAAAACAAAGCATTTACAACGAAATATCTTAAAGTAATGAATGTTTGGCTTCCTGTTGTTCCAAACTTCATATGGAGTCTTGTTTTGGTGCTTGTTGATCATGCATCTGTTTTGGGTAAAACATGCTGTGTTTGTTGCTTCTGCCCAAAATCTTTGTGGCAACTTAGCTTCAGCTATCATGGTTCTGACAGCTTCCTTTAGTGTTATGTTTCTCCTTTCAGTAACACCATTCTGTTGAGGGGTTCTAGCAGCTGAATACTCATGATGTATTCCTTTGATATTACAATACTCTTCAACAGTAGAGTTTGTAAACTCTGTCCCTCTATCTGATCTGATCTTCAATATCTTTATGCTTTTCTCATTCTGGATCAGTTCCATCAGATTAGTAAGATGTTCCTTGGTTTCACTTTTCTTCTTCATGAATATCACCCAAGTATATCTTGAATAATCATCCACAACACCTAGGCAGTATTTCTTTCCACCATTGCTGACTGGATCAATGGGTCCAAATAAGTCCATGTGTAGCAGCTCCAATATTCTTCCAGAAGATTGATGCTTCTTGCTTTTGAACGATGACTTGATTTGTTTACCCTTATGACAGGCGTCACAGAGCTTGTCTTTGCTCCTGACTGTTTTAGGAATCCCTTCTACCAGATCATTCTTTATCAATATGTTGATTGTCTTGAAGTTTAAATGATTCATCCTTTTGTGCCATAGCCAACTAACTTCACTTGGTGTTGATGCCACCAAACAAATGTTTGAATTCTTGTCAGCAGAATTCCCGTCAACTATGTAGATATTTCCTTGTCGTCTTCTAGATAAAATTACCTTCTTTGTACCAATCTGTTCAACGTAGCACTTATCTATTGAGAAGATGACTGAATAACCTTTGTCACAAAATTGACTTATGCTCAGCAGATTATATTTGAGGCCTTTAACATATGAAACGTCATATATCTCTATGTTTCCTCTAATCAGTCTTCCTTTAGCTTTAATCTTGCCTTATTTGCTGTCTCCAAAAGTAACCTTTGGACCATCCATAGCAACAGCATCAGTCAGCTCATGTATGCTTCCACACATGTGTCTTGAACAGCCACTATCCAAGTACCAAATTTTCTCTACTTTACTCCTACTCCTAATCCTAACCTACAAAACAAAATAAAATTGTTTTAGGTACCCTTATTGAGAGGGTCCTGAAGGATTAGTTCCACCTTTGACAACCCAAGATGATGAAGTCTTAGGCTTCTGATGAGGGGTAATTCGGTTCCCCTGTTCTTAGGCCTTAACGCGGTCCGAATAACTATGAACCCTGTCGCCAGGGATCAAAAGATGAATCAAAGTATGAAAATGATCGATCCGAGCTCATAAGGTCGCTATAGATCGAAGGACACTGTTGGGCCGAGCCCAGGCCCAAGCCCTCAAATTTGGCTATAAATACTCCATGCATTTATTACACGGGGGGATTTCCAGGATTTTTTCCAATCTAAAGACCGCAGCTCGGTCTATTAGGATAGGACTTATTATACATGTTTCACCCTCTAGCTTGTACGGCATCCAATAATGCTCGAATAGGGCCTTCAAATACTTGTACTTGTAGTCATTCAAATCGAATACAATTACATTGATCTTTACTTCACTTTATTTATTTAATTATCGTTATCGCAATCATACGTCCCACCCTTGATCGAATTAACGAAACCGCGTAAGATCAATTGGCGCCCACCGAGGGGCGTTATTCGAGTATTAGATCGAAATATGCCTACTACGAGGAGAAATATGTGCGCCAGCTGAAGATTTTACTAATCTGAAACTTCATTGTTCATCCTCCGAGGCGAATTGATCGACCCTTCGTCATTTCAGAGATAAAGGCCTATATGATAGTTGGCAGAGTTAATGGTCTAGCCTATGGACGCATGGCTCATTCATTTATATTAAGTCGCAGTTCGATATTAACGATCGAAATTTATTTTTTCGTTCTTCGCATTCATAAACTTCAATGGCGAATCCTTCGAATCGATTATCTTAAAGATCATTGGCAAAGTCTCTATATACTATCAATCAACTATTCGTATTTTTCTCGAAGTCTGCCGGGTTAAACCGATTGTTTAAATATTCACAATCGATCAGATGAGTTCTCAAACTTATAAAGGGTATGTTGGATTATCATTATGAGCAATAAGAGAATTCGAGTAAGAAGACTCGATTACGAATAAAACTTTATCATTGAAATTCTTCAAACAAGTTACAAAGTAAAGCTCCGAAGGAACTTCGGGCTCAAGAAATGCAGTACAATCATTCCTACCCTATTACAAATTCTAGGAGGTAATTCTATCTGGTTACATACTCAGTCTTCGCTCCCAAGATCGCTCCAGATGCAGAACTCAGCAGCAAGTTTTATTGGCAATCACTCGCCACCTGTCGCACAGCCGTCTTCGATTAGGATGAAGCCGGCTCGCAGCTCCACTCCAAGGCTTCAGACCGACCTTAGATCATCATCTGTAAACAATGATTGAAATACTCAATCGTTGTTTACAGATTGATTCGAACCGGAGCAGCAAAAGGTTATCCCAACAAGAGGCACTCCAAGGGAACTCGAAGGAACTATCTTGTAAGAAAGCCCTCGAGGAAGCTGATGCCTCAGATTTAAAGAACTCTTCTCGGAATAACCAGCTGCCCGATCAGGTACTGCCCCAGAATACCAGAATTCTAACCCGCACCAGACAAGATATGTCAGGCAAAACGGGTTGCCTGCCGGTATTCTAGGCGCAATCTCTTTTGCCTGTCGATATTCTAAGCAAAAAGCTCATCCAAAAGGAAGCAAGATCGGAAAACAAAGTTCGAACTCTAATCTCAAACTCTCTTATCTGGGAGAAAATACGAATCAAATCTGAAGTTCGACCCATGCTGATCGGATGGGGTATAAGGAGAAAAGCAAGAAGTATGGTGTGCATGAAGGGACCTATTTATAGGGGTAGGGAAGTTAAAATCAACGGCCCAGATAACTTTCCATAAATGATCTGGTTGTCCGCATTAAATGGAAGGACCGTTACTTTTCCCGAGAAATAGGGACCTGTTTGGTAACGAAGGACACGCAATTCAACAATGAGTGTAGAAGAATTACGACATTCTATAGAATTTGACGACGTATTAATTTCATTATTATTAAAGGACAGCATCTCGGATTCGTATTCGATTATTTCGGATATTTTTTTACACAAGTAATTATTGATACGCTTTTATGCTGCCAATTGAGAAGAAATATAATCGATTCAGTCGAACAGAATTCTCGACCTGGAAGTTATGCCATTATGAAAATTCAACAGTGATAAAGATTTATGGCATCGTTTTTCCTTATCAGTCTCAGGTCTGCTAAGATATTTATATGTTATCCACCCGCGCCAGTGGTGATCGATTACTTCTTGATCGATGTAAAAAGAATAAGATGGAATTGTGAAAGATAAAATTCTATCTAGTTATATTTGAGGTTATCAACAAAAGGGAGTTGAAATGTAATTATATTATCTCGAAAGATTACAAGAAATGGAAAGATACATCCAGTATAGCATAAGCCTATATATTACATCAATATGTTATTACAATCCTATGAAATTCTCGGTCTCCCGTCCTATCGTTTCTTCGGAATAGTTCAGCTCCGAACAAGGAATATCCTTGGGGCCCGCAGGCTTTTAACTTTATTTGCATTCTTCAGAAGACAGAGGATCGAACGCTATCGGCCCAACGTCTTCCTAAATGCATTGGAGCAACAAGGCCATGAGCCTAGCTTATTGGCTTTCCAGATGGAGAACACATTTGCCTGTCGACATTCTAAGCGTGATTGCTGCAATCTTTTCCGCTCGGGGAATTTTTCGCTTAAAAATTGTTCGAAGTCCGAACTCAAACAGTTGAATTAATCGAATAGTTCTCTTGACCACCATGATCAGATGAAAAAATTCTCGATGCAACGAATGAGATAATTTCAGCAATGTGCCAGCCTTTTATAGCCAAAAACAGAAAAGAATCCAACGGCGCATAATTCGCTAAATGAGCGGACAAGATTGGTTGACCGTTGCATTTCCAGGTAAAACGGGAACCGTTTAGAAAAGATCAAACTTATCAAAATTGGGAACTTACAAGCAAGGAATTTTCTCGACTAAGTTATGAGGATTGTTCAAAGTCTAGGGTTATTCCCTACTAACTGATTCTCCATAATTGATTCTTTCTGGTGATTGCGGAAGATTATTTTCCCATCAAAATTACTTCGATTAGAGATATATATTCAAGGGAAAACTGATCCTGTTAATATTTATATTCGTTCTTCTCTCCCCAAGAGATATATATTCAAGGGAAAACTGATCCTGTTAATATTTATATTCGTTCTTCTCTCCCCAAGAGATATATATTCAAGGGAAAACTGATCCTGTTAATATTTATATTCGTTCTCCTCTCCCTGATATTGTCGATCTCCCTATCCATACTTATCTGAGTCTATTATTATCAAATGGGTGGAAGCCTCTGCTATGACCCAAGGGCTAAAAATGCTCTAAAAACGGATAAGGGTGAAAGCCTCTGCTATGCCCCTTAGATCGAAATTATTAATGGGTGGAAGCCTCTGCTATGACCCAAGGGCTAAAAATGCTCTAAAAAACGAATAAGGGTGAAAGCCTCTGCTATGCCCCTTAGATCGAAATTATTAATGGGTGGAAGCCTCTGCTATGACCCAAGGGCTAAAAATGCTCTAAAAAACGAATAAGGGTGAAAGCCTCTGCTATGCCCCTTAGATCGAAATTATTAATGGGTGGAAGCCTCTGCTATGACCCAAGGGCTAAAAATGCTCTAAAAAACGAATAAGGGTGAAAGCCTCTGCTATGCCCCTTAGATCGAAATTATTAATGGGTGGAAGCCTCTGCTATGACCCAAGGGCTAAAAATGCTCTAAAAAACGAATAAGGGTGAAAGCCTCTGCTATGCCCCTTAGATCGAAATTATTAATGGGTGGAAGCCTCTGCTATGACCCAAGGGCTAAAAATGCTCTAAAAAACGAATAAGGGCGAAAGCCTCTGCTATGCCCCTTAGATCGAAATTATTAATGGGTGGAAGCCTCTGCTATGACCCAAGGGCTAAAAATGCTCTAAAAAAACGAATAAGGGTGAAAGCCTCTGCTATGCCCCTTAGATCGAAATTATTAAAAGGGTGAAAGCCTCTGCTACGACCCTCGAGCCATGATTGCTTTGAAACGACTAAGGGCGAAAGCCTCTGCTATGCCCCTTAGATCGAAATCATTATCCTTGACCAACGGGGATCAATCAACATTATATTATTTCTTCATGATTACCTGACCGTCTAAGAATAACGGCCGTATCTGCAGCGCTTAAATCAAAGCTATTATTAATCGATCGACACCCTATTCGAATATTACATCATGGTTATTTGCCCAAGTTAGGAAATTTGGTCCCTCAGATTAGATTTGATACTCAGAGGTCATTTTAAATCCTTCTATTCGATCTCTTAATTATTATGAGGGAATAAAAGTCTCTATTAAGTCTCTTATAAGTTATACTCAGAGTCGAAGAGTATCGATTATCATCTATCGTCTAAATATTTATCAAAGTGGATAAAGAAGGGCACTTAATCATACTTCGAAGGCAGAAAAAATTAATACTCGATAACAGCATACAAAAGCAATTCTACAGGACAATAAAGAAGGGTGATAAAAGAAATGAATATCTTATTTATGTCATTCCAAACAGTTACAAAAAAGTTCGAAATTACAAGGATAAGAAGCATCAAGCAAAAACTTTACATTTTAGTGCGACCCTACTACAAATCAACCCTACACTAGAAGTTTTCCACGATCGAGGAAGGCGAGCCTGGAATAACACTTCCACCCTTCATCCTCCACTTCCTCGAAAATCGTTACACACCGGGCCAGATCGAGAGAGAAGGGAGCAACCCCTAGAGAAATTATTCCACGCAATCTCGAAGGCAAAGTTCTTCAAGGAATATCTTGAAGAAGTAGAGATCGAGTGCAGGAAAACTCCTCCAGCAGTCAACCCACTATCCCAACTGGATAGAGATCAGAGTACAGGAAGTCGAGCCCGCCTCAAAGACTTGGAATCAGAGAGAGCTGGTCGCCTGCCGGTACCCTAGTCGCAATTATTTTCGCCTGTCGATACCCTAGTCGAAGTATGTTGCCATCAGGAGAGAGCGAAGTTTGTAAACAGTTCGAAGGAGAACCTCGAACAATTCAATCAAAGATAGCAAGCGAAACATGGTGATTAGAAAGGGTAAAATCTCAAGCACAGAGCCGATCAAGATTCTTACTGAAATGTAAAATTTGAAAGTAACTACGGAGCTATATATAGTGAAAAGAGAAAGCAATTAACGACTCAGATTTGATGATACTAACGGCTGAGATATAAGCAGTAAATGCGCCGACCGTTACGATTCCCAAAAATACAGAAACTGTTTCGGGAAGAAAGTGAAGAAAATGTCAAATTTGTTCCACTCGAGTTCATCTTATCCGAATTCATCATAGTCTCAGTTCCAACCAACAAAGAAAAATCGTAAAGAAATCCAAATGAAGCATAATCAAAGGAAGAACACATAAGAGGAGCATGCGATTCGAGAAGAAAGCAAATCATTACAAGACACAGAAAATAAAAATTGTTCAGGATAGCACAGGTAAAAACAATATACTACAAGTTCGGGTAAGTAAGAGACAACATCTAAACAAGTTTATTGTCAGAAAGAATCTTTCGAAGTTCAGCATTGCGAGCCTCACATCCTGCTTCGAATCCGCGCTCATAAGCCTCCTTCTCGCGACGCATAAAATCTTGCTTCTCTTGCTCGTGAAGACTCTTCAGTTCTTCGAGTTTATCTTTCAACTGCTTGTGTATCTCTCCTCCATGCTCGTTAGCCGTCTTCTCCCTCTCTAAAGCAAGTTTCTCTGCGAGAACGCGATCGAATTCAACTTTCTTCTCCTCCAGCTCGAGAGAAATAGCAGCGCGCTGGCTGGTCTCCCGCTCAGCAAATGTTTTAAGCTCAATGAAGTCTTGTCCGGCCTATTAAAAGGATCAACAGCGCTAAAATAAAAAAAAAAAAAAAAAAAAAAAAAAAAAAAAATAAATATGGGGAAAAAGAAGAATAGATAAGTGCACACCTGAAAAAGGAAGTACTGCCCAGACTCGAACAACTCTTCTATATTTCTCTCTTTGGACATGTTTCTTTCCTTGGGTATATCAGTCTCTGAAGAAGTAAAGGTAGCTTGCAACAAGTTACCCATGGGATCAACTTTAGAAGGAGATCCATCTTTCAACTCCTCGTGCAGAGGAGAAGCAACCTTCTGAGGAGAGGAATCGACAAAGGGTCGGGGAGGATTATCAATTCCTAAAGCTTCAGCGGAAGCCCCCCCACCAGTCTCTGACTTAGACTTTTTGTTGGGATTCCCCGAGGGAGGAACGAGCGAAGCATCGGAGGATGACTTGCCACCAATAGCAAGATTTTGCAAAGCCTCAATGGGCGTAACCCCATCGGAATAAGGCCTCTTATTCGAAGAGGGAACAGGAGTCTTTTCTTGAACACGATCCTCACTCTTAGAATCAATCGCTTTCGGGGAGGAACCTCCGAGCTCAGCCTCGAGCTCTTCGTCCAAAATGGACTTGCTGGAGCTACCCTTGTTCTGCTTCGACGAGGTACCTTTCTCCTTCGTATTTTCCCCACCTTTAGGTGCTTTTGGGGAAGAGGCAGAGGTCTTAGAAGAAGATTTGGAGGGTTTGACCTCCTTGTCAGCCTTTTGTTCCTTGTTCGACTTCTTGTTCTTCGAACCACCAAATATCGACCTAGGGTCGATAGCTTTGCCTAATACATTCTCCATAATAAGTAAATCTGGGCTCGATAAGATAGGATCTTTACTTCTTAAGGAATTCAGAAAATGCACAAAATACAGGGAAAGCTCCGATCTCTATAAGCAAAGATGTCGTGAGAAAAATGATAAGAGATCCCAATATTTATAGACGCTACGCACTACGATTGAGATAGTGAAACGGCGCGACCATGGAGAAAAATCCCACTCGGATAAATAAAGTTCGAGCAGAAAGGATGAGAAATCATCGATATCTATAAAGTTAGAATTCATGAGTTACACGAATCAAAGCAAGGAATATAAAGTCAACTCGTTTACAAAATTGAGTTGCATGAGTAAATACAATTGATTTCGCCCCCTCTGGCCTAATTAACCCCAGTAACTCGCTAAATTGAAGATCAAACGATATATACGTTGAAGCTCGATAATTACCCAGCTTGATCGAAAGATTGACCGTCTCCATTATCCGGGGCATTGCCCATGTTGACATCCTTGTTTTCCTCGCCGGATGTATTAGAAGGAACGTCGCAGGAGTACTCGAGCACATCTGGGTTAGGCATCGGAATACCATACTCTTCGACTAAAGATGCAAAGCGATGTTCTTGCCAGTTAGTATTTGTCGTGGGGAGAGAAGAAGCCTTATAAGCCTTCCCTTCAGCATTTTTGAAAGGGTCCATATACTTGAAATATTCCTCCATGTCGTCGGGAATTTTCTCGGCCGCGATCAATTGTCGAACCCCTTTATAAAAAATCGTCTGAAGAATTTCTCCCGTTTTTCTTTGAACTAAAGGATCTAAGGCAGGAGATTCCAAGAATTCTCGTATGGCAGGGATCTTGGCTTCTTCCCGACCTTGGGCATATGCACGCTCGGAATCTTGCTTCGCCAAATCAAGTTCTATCTTTATTTTCTTTAGCTCCTCCTCAAGGGCACTTCTCTCTTTAACGGACGCAAGCAAATCCTCTTCTAATGAGGAAGAACGTTTCGTATTAGCCTTTTCAAGCTCCTTCTTAACTTGAGATAACTCCCGCTGGCTTTCTTCTAATTGAGCCCGAAGATTTTGGTTATCAACGAGGATTTGAGCACACGCATCGTGAGCATCTTGTGATTCCTGCTCCAGTAACGCCAAACGATATGTTTGAACGGCGAACAAATCCCCGACCTACGAGACATTTTCGAATATCAATGAAAACTAGAGATTCTAAAGAAAGAAAAAGGCAAGATTCTCACCTCGTGATATGTTCGGGAGAAGTCACTCAAAACCTCAAAATCACCTTTGACGGTATGAAGCAACATATCCCGTTTGAATCGACCAGCCATAAAAATCCTAGCGGCCTTGTCAAATTCATTCTCCCCACCTGCGTCCAAATCAGACAGAATAGTGCCATCTTCAAGGTATCCAGCAGCTCTGCTACCTCGAAGATGCTCTTCCATAAAATCTGCCGCGTCAGGCTCCGACCTACCTTCTCGACATGGAACAGAGTCAGTTTTCGCACCAAAAGGTTTTACCCTCCTTGAGGGCCCGGGATTGCCAGCATTTCTTTTTCGGCTGAGAAGCGTCTCGTACTCCTGGACGCCCTGAATTCGGTTCCAAGAGTGCTGGCTATAGCCAACGGATGAAAGAACGGAGGTATCAGGGGAAAACAGAGCTCGAAGTGGTCCCGCAGAGGCGGAATTCAAGGAACTCATGGTACCAACGCCCCTCAGATTGGGAATCGCGACCGGAACGATAACTGAATCTCCGCCCGAATTACTGGTACCTACTCTATCTCCGGATGTACGAGGTAAAGGGTCGAGATAAAATGGTTTATCTTCAATCAGACTGGCAGCGGATACTCTGAATCCCTCCACAACTCGACCTACAGGGACAATACAATTCAAGTGAGATTAAAACAATAAATACTGTTCGGTAAAACCTTAAAGTAGATGAGATAAATAAGCATACTCAAAGAAAGAGTGGCGAAGGACGGAGCACTAGAGACTGGTAGGTTATCGGTCCGTATAACGGGTCCTTCGGAAACTCGACCTGGAAATTTAATCGCCGGGGCAGGATAATCGCAATAGCTCAACCCAGCCAGTCGCAAAACGCCTTCTTGAACCAAGTACCTGGTTTGATAGGGGTTAGACTCCAATTGCCCCAGGAGTTCATCAGAAAGACGATGGCTAAGTTTTTCTCTTATTTTGCGAGAACCGTATGTCCAAGTGTTTACGCCATCCCATCGATAAGCTCTCGTTTTCGAACTACCCTCTGAAACAGGAACGTCAGGGCCCTTCACGAAAAAGAATCTCCTCTTCCAACCTAAAGCTCTCTTTGTTGATATTTTCGTAAGAAAAGACCGTGTAGACCTTGGACGAACAGACACAAAGCCTACGTTCGAACCTTTGCAGGGATCCATTCGGAATATCTGCCAAAAGTTGCTAAAAGAAGCTTCTTCTCCTTTCGCCTCCATAAGAGTGCAAAACGCTATTATATAAGCAACGGAGTGCGGGAGAAGCTGAGCCGGGGAAAGCGAAAAGAAATTCAAAATATTTCTGATGAGAGGAACGAACGGGATACGCAAGCCACAGAAAAATTGTCCCTCATAAAAGGCTTGACATCCAGCAGGAGGCTCAGTGGCACGTTCGGTGTAAGAAGGAACGATAATCGAAAAACCTTTGGGAAGAAATTTCCCATAATCCACCTCAAGATGAGCCCGGTCCTTTTTCGAAAAACAACTGGAAGTTTTACTAGCGGGAAGTTCTGACTTACCCGAGGTGACGGCTTGTGAAGCTTGCTTATGTTCGAAAATCCTGACAAAAGCACCTTCGCCGATACTACGTTTGTCGACCTCTTTCTCCTCGAGATCCTCGCTCGGATCATCGTCTTCGTCGTCTTGATGAAACTCCCCATCTTCAAAATCATCTACAAGCTTAAACAAGGGATCGGATTCTTGGCTCTCCTCAACCTTTTTCTTGCCTCTCGCGCTTCTAGAGCTCGACATAATGGACTAAGAAGTATTTATACAGGAGGAAAATGCTGTTTCGAGCTAAAACACTTCGAGTTCAAGAAAGTTGTTGTGAAAATATTTTTCAGCAAAGTCAACATATATATATACGGGGTTAAAAAGGTAAAAATTGCAAAGAGGCCCCCGAGTAACCGCGACGGTTGAACTCACCAAGGGTAAAAGCTTAGGGTCATCCCTCTCAAAATTACCTCTTTGATCCTTCATTCCCTAGAATTGCGGAATATATCCTTGCAATCTATCCTTAAGATTCTCAGAAGCCCTTCCGGTTATAATCGGAAATTCTGGAAAGCTTTTATCAGGGGATCGAACATCGCAACATGATGCCAAAAGGGGGTATTACTATTTCAACTTCCCCCAACGAGGGTAATTTCAGAGCGCGCCACAATATGTTTCTTATATATGCACTCTTTTTCCCTAACTCGGTTTTTATCCCAATGGGTTTTTCCGAGTCAGGTTTTTAACGAGGCATATCCTGAAAATATACTGAACGGCTCGTCTCATCGTAACATGGAACGTACTTGGTACTTCTTCGAGCGCTTACTTCGCTTCACACTCGAGAAGTGGGGGAGTATTGATGAGGGGTAATTCGGTTCCCCTGTTCTTAGGCCTTAACGCGGTCCGAATAACTATGAACCCTGTCGCCAGGGATCAAAAGATGAATCAAAGTATGAAAATGATCGATCCGAGCTCATAAGGTCGCTATAGATCGAAGGACACTGTTGGGCCGAGCCCAGGCCCAAGCCCTCAAATTTGGCTATAAATACTCCATGCATTTATTACACGGGGGGATTTCCAGGATTTTTTCCAATCTAAAGACCGCAGCTCGGTCTATTAGGATAGGACTTATTATACATGTTTCACCCTCTAGCTTGTACGGCATCCAATAATGCTCGAATAGGGCCTTCAAATACTTGTACTTGTAGTCATTCAAATCGAATACAATTACATTGATCTTTACTTCACTTTATTTATTTAATTATCGTTATCGCAATCATACGTCCCACCCTTGATCGAATTAACGAAACCGCGTAAGATCAGCTTCTTAGGTTTCTGAGTTTCAACAGGAGTGTGAACAGCTTTGCCTTTACCACGTTCATCAGATTTATCATATTGTTGATGATAAGCATGATAAGGATAATGTTCAAATGCAGAGTAAGATGCATGATATGGGGGATATGCATGCATTGGATGAGCAGGGTGAGGTGCATAGTAAGTTGGAAATTGAGGTGCATGATACATAGGAGGATATGCAGCAGGTTGCACATAATAAGACTCATTTCCATACCAAGCATTTTGATTTTTCTTGTTTTTATGCTTCTTTGGTTTACTAGATGATTGTTCATTAACAGACGACTTAGTTTTATCACTAGTCTAATTAGTTTTAGCCTTGTCAGAGGACTTCCTAGGACTCTTCTGTTTAGGCTTACTAGTCTGTTTTTCTACACTAGGCTATTTGCTCTTTTTAGCCTTAGGAGTTTTCGTCTCCTTTAATACTTTCTCAGGTGAAGCAGGTTTAGTAGTCTGAACATACAATATGACCTTACTATTGTCAGCTGATATGAATTTTTCAGTATGGTTCAGTTCTAACTTATCCTGATCTAAATGTGTCTTCTGTTTACTAGATATGTGAGTGGATGCAACAGATGACTTCTCATGAGACTCAATAACTTTCTCAAGTTCCATGATTTTACCCTTATAAACTTCACATTCAGCTTTCAGAGATTCATGTTCTTGCTCAAGCATTTTTTATTCAGCTGATTTTCTTGGCTTTTCAGCTGTGAGTTTCAGTGAATTATTTTGCTCTTTCAGCAATATCATCTCTTCCTTAAGCTTTTTAAATGCTTCAGCAATAGTAGTATTGTTAAGCATCATTTGTTCAAATGAACTAAATAATTCATTTTCAAGAGGAGTTACCTCATCATCCTCAGAGTTACCAGATTCCTTAGCCATCAGGCAGAGAAGAGCAGGACTCTCTTCATCAGAGGACTCTTCATCAGAAGTGTCTGAATCTGAATCAGATGAGTAGACAGCAGCTGGCTTTTCTGCTTCTGCAACCATCGCTTTTCCTTTCTGATGTTTTCTTTCTTTTCTGATTTTCTTTTATTCTTCCGTATACTTCTCAGCTTTAGGGTATGGGCAGTCTCTGATGAAATGACCCAGTTTCCTGCAATTATAGCACATCATTTTGGATTCATAGGAATCCTTATCCTGAGAAGAAGAAGTAGGGTTAGAAGTAGAAGCATTGTTATATTTGTTCTTCATTTTTCGTCTGTAGAACTTTTTAAAGTTGTTCATCAGCAATGCAACGTCTCCAGCAGTGTACTCCTTTTTGTTGAGTAGTGTGGCTTCATCAGATGAGTCCACATCTTTGCTTTTGTGAGCTGGCCTTCTTGGATTTTCAGCAGCAACAAGTGCAGCTGTGGGACTTGAAGTTGAGGTTTCTTCAACACCCATTCTCGGCAGTTTATACTCATACGCCTTGAGTACGGAGAACAGCTCTGTAAGAGAAATCTTCCCCAGATCTCTTGATTCTTCCATGGCTGTTACCTTCATGTTGAACTTGGGAGGCAGGGCCTTCAGTACTCTGACGGTGATCTCCTTGTCAGTGAAGGTCTTTCCCAGCTTTAGAACTTCATTGAGGGTTCTGGTGAATCTAGTGTCCATCTGATCAATAGTTTCTCCAGATTTCATCTTGAAGTTGTCCAGCTTCTCCAAGGCAACACTGAGCTGATGCTCTTTGATGGCGTCGTTTCCTTCGCTCATGTCACGAACCTAGTCCCACATTTCCTTTGCAGTTTTGCAATGTTTGACTTTATCAAACCGATCATTATCCAGGGCTTTGGTCATGATGAAACGGCCAACTTTGTCCAGATTGAACAGCTTTATTTCTTCGGCTGTCATCTATGTTAAATCTTTTTCCACCACTAGTTCAGCTTCATCAACTATGATAGTCTTGGTGAATTTTAATGGACCTTTGATGATACATGTATACATGTTGTCATTATAGGCAGCTAAGAAGATCTCCATTCTGATCTTCCAGTCTTCAAACGACATACCAGCAATGTGGGAAACATGGCTGATACAGTCCATTTTTCAAAAAGTTTAAATTTTTCAAAAAGATGCTCTTTTGAAAAGTTTTGAAAACCTTTGAAAAACACTTGGATCAAGCTCGTTGATCAGGCAGCTGATTCTAATGAACCACCTGCTCTGATACCACTTGTTGGTCCCAAGTGGTCAGATGAGGTCTAGAGGGGGGGGGGGTGAATAGACCTCTAAACTTTTTGCAAATTTTAACTTTAAAACCTCTTTGTTAACTTAAACAGACTAAGATGTTATCAACAGTAGGTTCCTTGGCTGATCGCGAACAAATCTTTGAACAGCTTCGTAGACCACTAAACTGATAGTTACTTAGCTGATTTTGTCAAAATCAGTTTTAATACTTAGAGTACTTGCAGCGGATTTATAAAGTGTTTTTCACAAGTAATCTTAACAGTTTGAAAGTCTGTACCCCAGTTTTACAAAACTTAAAAATGTAAATACGGGACAACAGAGGTGGAAGGAAGTGGTGCACACTAAGGCAAAGGTGGGCGGCAGCGACGCTCGGTATGGCAGAGTCGGACGACAATGGGAATCGTAGGAATTTAGGAATAAAAGTTAATAAAAACATAAGAGGAATATTTTGTTTAGGTTTAGAAATATTAAGTTAAAGTTTTATTTTTTTATTTCAAAATATTGACAAAAAAAAAAAAGACTTTTGGTAATCCGGTTCGGTCCAGTAAAACCGTCGGTATAACCAAAAACCAAAAGCTTACATGCTTCGGTTCCAGGACGATAACCGTGTACTGAAACAAATTTTGGTTCGGTAAACTGTCCGGGCATAATTCTCTGTTCCGATCCGATACAGTCGCTTAATTTACCGTAGCCCTAGCACTGACATTGACATTTATCAACGATTTCTCTGCCAAAAGCCTCATCAATCGAAACCTTGGCCCGGCACGTTTCAATCTTGGGCCAAAACTTGGGTTTGGGCCAATACCTGCCCAAACCCTTTTTCAAAGAAGGTTTAACCCAGCCCGGATGAGACCAGACTGGACCAAACTATTTTTCTATACACCCCAAAGCTCTGAAATTTGTAATTCTAAACCCTAACCCTTCTTTGGGAAAGTTTTCGATTTTTTTATTTTGTCCAAGAAATAGTGAAGTTTCGTTGGCACTATACTCATTTTTAAATATTGTTATAAAATAAATCTTATTTTTATATACAATTAATTTTTGTAAAATCAATATGAAATGTTGAAACCATGCGTTACACCTATAGAAAATTTATGCACGCACGTGTTGCGATCGCTAGTACTCCATCCATACTTTTTTTTTATCATTGTACTTTTTGCAAGAAATTTTAAGTAAAAGTTAAAAATAAGAAAAAATTTATATATTTTTATATATAAGCCCTAAGGACCCGTTTGTTTACATGGGAATGGCATATTATTTGGCAATCTAATTCCTTGGAATCAGATAATATTGTTTGGACAATTTTTTTTGAAATTTGGGAAAGGAAATATATTCCTACAAATCAAGAATCTTGCCATGAATATTGAGAATGGGAAACCCAATTTTTCTATGGTATTATGATTCCTTTCCTGAAGAATTTGATACTAAAAATAAAAAATACATTATTACCCGTATATTCTTCCTAATTATGATAGTTTTATTCTTCTTCCTATGTAATATTTCTCTTCCATAGCCATTTTTTTTTGTTTCTTGCGTTATTTTCCTTCTTCAACTACTTAAATCACATTATAAATTATCACGTTCATTTACCTACTAGTTGAATCTACTGAAATAATATAAAATATTGTTTAAATGTGAATTTATTTGAAAATATGTATATAGTTTATAAGCAAAATCCAAGGCTTATGCTTCATAGCACATTGATTCCAAATTGTATGCATAATTTTGTTATTGCTTTTGAAAGTGTTAACTTATTTATAACTATTATCACACAATATTTTTTGTGATAGTTACAATTCTTGGATAATTATGATATATATATAGCTGCAACTATATACAACTCTCCTCTAACAATAATTTCTTTTATGTTCTTTAAATTTTAATATATGTTAATTGTATTATATGATATTATATATAAATTATTAATTGATATATTATCCATTTTTTTAATCAATATATTTTTAATAATACTATATAATAAATCCTGCTTTAAATTGCTTTTTATTTAATATATGGGTAGGGGTGTTTTTGTGAACTTTTTAATAATGTAATCCATTCTTTGCCATTACCAAACATGTAAAAATGAATTAAATTAATTTCCTTGGTACAATTCAATGTGATACCCAAACACTATAATGGAATCATATTTCTGGATATCAGGTTACTAGAAATCAAATACACAAAATCAGATTTCGTTCCCGTCAAACAAACGGATTCTAAAAGGTTTGGTTGAGAGTTAGTGGTATCAAATCATTACTTTTGAGAAAAATAATTTCATGTATAGAAAGAGGGTGTTATTTTGGAACATCCAAAAAAGAAATAGGAATGACAATTTGGGGACAAAGCTGGGAAAGAAAAATGGAACACAAAGATAGAGACTAGGGTGAAATGGAGGAATCTGGCTAATGAATGGTACAAAATAAACATTGATGGTAATATTTTGATGAACTCAATAAGTGCAGCAGTGGGGGGCTTATTAGAAATACGAATGGAGCTAGTTGGATTTTACACGAAACCTTGGTGAATCTAAGATAATATATGTCGAGTAGATGACGGCTAGATAAGGCCTTTGTTTAGCATGAAAATGAGATTTCAAAGAGCTGAACTTGAACTGGATTCAAAGGTGTTGTTCACGTTGATAAAAATATGCATATACAACAACTCATCCTCTTTGTGAGATCATTAAAGATTGTAGAAGACTCCTCGAAATACCGTAGGAGAATAGATAATGCACACGAAACATAAGACAACGCTTGTGCCGTAAAATGGGTCACGATTAGTGGCACGAGTCATCAATCTAAACCCTAGAATTTTTTTATGGGAATATGTAAATATTTCCCCACTTTTGGTAAAACAAAAAAAGAGAAAGAAAAAAGAAAGAAAGAGAAACAATAGTTCGTTCATATTGAGCCAATTTTAAAATTGCCCTTACCAAAAATTTTAATTGGATAAATGCCATTAAATTTTTCAAAATTGAAAAAATGCCATTGGTTTAATTAACTAACATAACTAAGTTAATTAAATCTCCCTAATTAAACAACAATTTAAATAAACTATTAACTATACCCCAACATTTCCAAAAATTAAAATCAAACCCCATTCTAACATTTTTCATTCTCTCTCTACAAACCCTAACTAAATTCTCTCACAAAATTCTAAATTTTCACACACATTCACTCAAATCAAAGAGGAAAAGGAAGAACAACAACATATAAGGTTAGTATTTGCAAGTTAGTTTAAGTTTTAAGTGGATTTTTTGGTGATTTATGGGCAAAAATGCGCAAGAAAAAATCTGCAATTTTCGTGTATTTCGGCGTTTGGAGATTGAGAAGAGCAAACGCCAAACGCCACGGTGAGTATATACATCACCGCGGTGAGTGTGTATTTCACCGCGGTGAGAAAAGGAACAACAACAACATATAAGATTAGTATTTGCAAGTTAGTTTAAGTTTTAAGTGGATTTTTGGGTGATTTACGGTCAAAAATGCGCAAGAAAAAATCTCCAATTTTCGCGTATTTCTGCGTTTGGGATTGGGAAGAACAAACGCCAAACACCGCGGTGAGTATATACATCACCGCGGTGAGTATATACATTACCGCAGTGAGATGCACTCACCGCGGTGAGATATGTAACTCACCGCAGTGAGTGTATTTCTCACCTCGGTGAGAAATTTTGCCCCACCAAACTCCAGTCACTGGAGACTGGAATTTGGTTATCAAACTCCAGTCTCCAATGTCTCCATTCACATTGGAGACTGGAGTTTGGTATGACAAACGACAAAAATCAAAATAACATATTTGGTTGAATTTTAAATGCTTTTTTTATTAGAATAGTTTGTGAGTTAATTTTAGTTGTTTACTTGTAGGAATGGATAAAATTATACTTTATATTTGGTATGGCGGTGAATTTAAACGCGATACGCATGGAAAATTGGAATATACTGATCATAGTAAATCTGTGGAAAATTCTTGGTGGATAGGACAATTTCGTATGGGGAACTAGTTGACAAAATATGCAGAAGGTTGGATTTAGATCGGCATATGAATAATGTTGAGATATATCGCCAATGTGGTATGACAGCTCAGTACAAGGTAGTGATCATATCAAATGAATCACACTGGGAGATAACAAAGTACTATGTCCGAAATTTTGATGAATCTAATTTGTACATGACTTGTGATCCGAGGATAGAAGAAACTCCTAGGATAGAAAAACTCCGAGGAGAGATGAGACTGTGAGGAAACTTTTAGTTCGGGCTAAAAGAAGAAATTTATACGACCGGGCTAGTTTCAATCGTAACTTTGATGGATGTGTGATCGAAGGATCAAGGCCATGTGATGATACTAATTACGCAATTGAAACGATCATTGGCTCCAATCCAACATTATCTTCAGTTCAGGAAGATGAACATAGCCCTTAGACGCTCGATCCTAATCGTCGCGCTCCTAACTTATACCTTGTGCTCCAGAATACAATGACAATGAAGGTGGTGATGCAGGTTATGATATAAGTGGTGATGAATGTGGTGATATAGGTCCTGATGTAGGTGGTGATGAATGTGGTAATATAGGTCATGATGTAGGTGTTGATGTAGATGGTTATGGTTATGGTCATCAACATCCAAAGTATGACGAGCCATCTAGTGTTCATGGTCAAGCGCCAAAATTTTACGAACCACCTAGCCATGGAGGATTTGACGATGTTGATGATGTTCTAAAAATTTGTTCGGGATCAAATTCCAATGAGGGGAGGAATGATAGATCGGGTTGGACAATTGACCAGCAGTTTAAGAACAAAGCAGAGTTTGATGAAAAAATATCAAAACTTGCCATGGATAACCATTTTTATTTTAGGGTGGAAAAGTCTGACTCTTCAAGGAAGAGAGTCTGGTGTTTGACAGATAATTTTCTATGGCGACTATATGCAAAGAAGGAAGATTATGGTGCTGAATTTGTTATTGCGTCATATCATAATATTCACACTTGAGGACTGATGGATAGAGGTGCCGATCATAGACAAGCATCGTCTAGATACATTGGTAACCGGACCAAGGGACTATTCTTGAATTCCATGAATCCTCCAAAACCTCAAGCACTGAGGAACTTCATGCGTACTGAAGAACATGTTTCCATTAGCTACGAGAAAGCTTGGAGGGGGAAACAAGTTGCTCAAGATCTTGTTAAGGGTACTTTCGAAGAAAATTTTGCCAAGCTCCCCTCCTATGCTCACATGATTGAGCAAATAAATCCTGGCACGTACACTCGCATCCATACAGACTCAGAAAACAAATTTAAATATTTCTTCATGGCTTTAGGAGCGATGATTAGAGGATTTCGTCACATAAGAGATATCATTGTAATTGATGCAACATTTATGGCCAATAAATATCAAGGAACCGTTCTAATTGAAAGTGCGCCGAACGGTGACCGTCGTTGTTATCCGATTGCATGGGGGGGTAGCTGATGCCGAGGACAAGGCGAGTTGGACTTGGTTCCTTGAGCGGTTGAGAGATCTCATACCAGATAGAGAAGATCTGGTTATTGTTTCGGACAGGGGCTCAGTGATTATACCAGCGGTTGAGAATGTTTACCCTTTAGCAGACCATGGGATTTGTTATTGGCACCTCAAGGAAACCCTAGAAAAAAATTCATTAATGCGGGTGTAATAGGGTATTTTTATAAAGCTGCTACTGCTTACAATGAGTTTGAGTTCCAAAAATATTTTGGTTACTTGAAAGCCAAGAAGCCAGAGATTGCAGATTGGCTAGAGAACCAGGTGAAGTTTCATAAATGGGCAAGGGTCCACTATCGGATCAACATATATGAGGTGATAACGTCTAACAACGTCGAGGTCCTTAATAGTCTAATCTAAGAGGCGAAAAGTTATCCTATATGTTCTCTGCTCAAATTTATTATTGATATGATGGGAAGGTGGTTTCAAGTGCGCCGTCAGGAGGCTTTGGACTGTGAATCTGTATTTATCCATTCGAAGGAGGAGGAGCTACGCAAGCGATTTGATATAGCAGCCAGGTGGTGTAAATATTCATTAGGTTATTCAATTTGGAAAGTGGAATCTATTGAATGGTCTGGAACTGTGGATTTAGAAGAAAGAACGTGTTCTTGCAGCGTCTTTCAAATTGAGCAAGTACCGTGCGAGCATGCAATTGCAGCCGCAATGGGCTCGCGGCCAAGAGATTGTGGCTCGTACATGTACGATCTTACTTCCGGTTACTTCAAAACCGATTCCATGCGTCAAGCTTATATTGAACTCATACAATCCGTTACATCTGAAGACCAATGGAACATTCCCGATGGTGTCAAGGCAAGAGTAGAGTTACCTACAGACTCGAAACGAACTCGTGGAAGGCCTAGAGTGTCACATTATGTTTCTCGGCTTGAAAATTTGAGGAAAAAATACAAGTGCTCGATTTGTCATGCTGGTCACAACACTGCTAAATGTTCTCAACGTTTTCAAAATTCGAGTAATAATAAAACACAATCTTAGATCTTTGTGTATTTTCACGTATTTATTGTAATAATTGAATTTAGTGAACAATAGTTATTGTAATAAAGATTATTGACATATATTTGTTCTACTATATTTATTTATATTTATTTATTGTATATTAATATTTATTGTAAAAACATATCTGTCTCGAACCCAAAAAAATTTTAATCGCAGTGGAGACTGGAGTTTGGACCAGTCTTTTAAGGCAGAGAGTTCAATTGAACTCTCTGCCTAAAACTCACCGCGGTGAGTTTAATCCTCTATAAATCCAGTTTGAAGACTGGAGTTTGGAAACTGGAGTTTCCAATGTGCATGGAGACTGGAGTTTGGTCCAAATGTCAGTCTCCAATGTGAGTGGAGACTGGCATTTGATAACCAAAAACTCCAGTCTTCGAACTTAACCTTAACCCCTAAATCACAATTTATGACCCGATCGAAGAAGTAACACTTATGGTGAGCCTATATATCCTCCGTAAATCACAACTTCTTACATATTGGTCAATTTTGTAAGATTTGGATAATTTATGTAACGCCCCCAAAATTTCGAACGCTTTCGATTGGATTTTAATCCAAATTTAAGTGCTACATTTTATTTTCAAAGTTAAGCATTAATTTGAACTAAAAATATTTTGACTTTATTGTGCAAAATAAATAATTTCTGGGGCAAAAATACACTTTACCGAAACTTCAGGGGGCAAAGTGCAAATTTCGCCCCATACTTGATTGCAGCTAATAGGAGAGCCTTTATAGCTCTCCTAGCCTACCATAGGGAGTGGCCAAGCATGCCTCTTGGTTAGAGAGATTTCTCTATCCAAGATGAACATGCATTGGCTTGTTTTATGGGAAGTAATTATATCTCCCATCTTCCCAAGGTGTATTTAAACACCTTTCTCCTCATTTTCAGATTTCTCTCCACTCATTTTACACCTTAGAGTTCATAGTTAAGTTAGAATTAGAGAGAAAATAAAAGAGAGAAAAGAGAACACATTTAGAAAGATAAATTTCGGGTATACTCAGCACAGCCTCGGTTTTTTGACCATTCCGCCTTCGTCCACCGTTGGATCGTGCCCAAATTTTTCCTGAAGGTCCTACACACACGGATCTACATATTGACCGTTCGGATCGTCGTTTGGAACTCCCTAAGTGAATCGAAAGCCGTGAGAAAATGGTGAAAAGTAAGGATTTGAGGGCTTTTTTTTATGAACCACCACCGGAGCCGCCACCACTGCCACCGGAGCTGCCACCACCACCGTCGGAGTTCTGGAAATGAAGAGATTTTCACCCCCTCCGTTGCTTTGGGTAAAAATACATCTATGCATGTGTTCTTTAGTCTTTGTGATATTACTTTCTTTTCTTTAAAGTATATGTTGAAGAAGTTTAGTTTGTCCTTGTGATAAATTGTTGAGTTCATATTTAATATTCAATGTGACTTGCTTAGATTTTGTTTAAATATTGATTATATGTTTGGATCTTGATTTATTTTTTTTTAAAAAGGTTATTGATCATAATTTTAGAAACTTTGGGGGGTATTTTGAAAGATTTTAAAAGTTCAAGGTTAGGAATGCAAAAATTTTGGGAGTATAGTGGACTGAAAATATAACTTTTGTTTGATATTTGGTTAGGTTTACTTGAAAAACCTTTGTTTTAAAGTTTGTTTCGATATTTTGCAAAAATGGGAGTTATTGAAACATTTGGGGTTATTTTTGTAAATTTGAAAATAAGGAGGCAAAGGTGCTGTTTTGTCACTGTTTTTACATAGTAACTTTTATTAACTTTTGATCAATTAATTTGATGTAGTGCTTTGTTCGCTTTTATTTTAAGATTGAAAATTTGTAATTTTTACGAAGAAAATTTATGATCAAAGAAATTTTTGTTTCTCATTGTTAGTTGGTGAAAAGTATTAAAACTTATTTTTAATCTCAATTTTATAGTGAAAATTATGCTTGATTATTTTTAAATATTTCTTAAATGCGTGGATCTTAAATTACTTTTCAAGAATATCGGTTTGATTAAGTTTTCAAAACTATGAGGGTGTTTTTGAAAAGTTTTAAACTTATGGGAATTTTAAAGCTTTGATTTTTGAATTAACAAGATACTTAATACTTTTATTTGATTTTCGATATGAGTTTAGTTAAAAATCTTTTGATTTAAAGTTGTTGCAATTTTTTTGCAAAGATGGATGATTTTAAAAGTTTAGGGGCTGTTTTGTAAATTTGGAAAATGAAGGGAAAAATTTTGCTGTTTTGGCATTGTCTTTTTTGAAATTAGAATTTTGTGTTTTGAAAATAATAACTTTTAAGTAGAGTTGATGTCGTAATTTTTAAGCACTTTTGTGTGATGTGTTAGTTTAGGAAATCCTTGTGTAGGATTTTCTTTAGTTATGTTTCTAAGTCGTATACGTACTTGCTCAGGTTTCGGATACGCTTCATTTGTGGAGTTTTAGTCGCTATACTAAGCGATAAAGGTGAGCGCTGTGTGTTTAATTTGTATGTCGGTCCGATGTGCTAGTAGATCGAGTCCAAACATGCACTTAGGCTCTTAATAATCGAAGCATGAATTTTATTCTAACTTTTCTTACATGTCGTCACGAATAGGTCGACTTATTAGGTCAACATTACTCGCATGAAATCACTTAGCATTTCAACATGATTATCCAAATACATGCCACATCCGAATATACTAGTTGCGAATATATTTTTCAAAATTATCATGATAACCAAACTTTCATTTGATAAGTTATTAAATGTTGATAATATGTTAATATGTTTGATATGTTATGTTCCGTTTGTTTTCGATTTTGTGTGGGCCCCCTTTTGATTGGTATATGGACCCGATGCCAACCTGGCCGGCAAGGGCCGGCAGGATTGTCACGGTTACCCGTAGGCCTGTCCTTACAACCCAAGTGGGGAGGAACACTTGGGGAGTAAGGACGAACTCCGGCAAAGACATGTCGATGCATTTTTGATAGTAAGGTCGCTCCTTACTTGGTGAGTTTGGATGGATATCAGACTGAGGATGGAGGTGGAGGACGGCATCAGCAATTCTTGGTTATGTGAATTCCGTGTTTCTTCCGTCTTGAATATATGTTTATTTGCTTGATAACATGATTATGTTGTATAATATGTTGCATTCACACATCACCATGCAAATTCGCACATAGCCTCACTAAGTTGGACGATCAACTTATGCGTTCTATGTTTCACTCTTTTCAGTTTCAGGCGTTCTGGAAATAATAGTTGGGTTGCGGTTAGGTCATCACGGTTGCGGTCCCACCCTAGTATTCGGGAGAGTAGTAATATTTTGTGGTTGATTTATGCTCTTTTTCGATTTTGTTTAAAACCTTGCTTAGACTATTTGATTCGTTAAAGATGATTTATATTTTCGCAAAAGAGACAAGATTTTCATAAATTACTTAGTTATCTCTCTCGGTTGATTTTGTTCAAATATTTTGATATGTTGTGATTAAATGTTTTCGCTTTAAAATTCTACTATGAAAATTTATTTTATTTGTTCGTCAAAAAGAAAACTTAGTAATTTAAATTGTTCTTATTTCGTTTAAATAGCTTCCGCTTTAAAACCTTTTAATTCATCGTTCCAATAAAAAAAAAGTTTCGATATTTTTGACGTTTTTTTCAAAATAACAATAATTTTTCGACCGTTGTCCGACGGACCCGCGGTGCCGGGCCGTCACAGATGGTATCAGAGCTTCGGCTCAAGGCCAGGATAGGATCCTCGGATTTGTACTGAGGGGTTAGTAAGGTGGGACTCACCGTCATGATTTTAGGGTGTCTACCCACATTGGGTAGTTCACGTTAAGAACAAGACCGCAACCGAAACCATATGTTTAGTACGTGTCCTTGAGGTTAATGGTTATTTTTGTTTAATTATGTGTTTTCTTGATTTATTGTTTTGTTGGTGGTATCCTGAATACCGTGACGTTATTCGAACTTTATTCTTGATATTATTGTCTGGTTGTGAATGTATATGTGTGTGCTCCGTGATTTTATGAAAATTAAAATATTTGAATCAAGTGACCTTCCTTGAAGTACATAGAATGACTAAAATAGCCCTAATCCTTTTGAATTCCATTATCGAGTTTACCTTACTCATAATTCTGATTCTAAACGAATCCATTTCCAAATTGATCTCTCGACTTCAGTAAGCTTCTTGAGCCTACTTTCGCTATAACTAATTATTTCTCCCGAAAATTTGGTACTTATTCATTTTTAGCTTGTGATCAGTAGATGTGTTTCCTTCATCATTTTGGCGAATCAAATTGTTATCTATGTAATCTTTCTTTCAATAGACAAAATATCATTCAAATTTCATTGACATAATCTTGAGTTCTAACTTGTCTATTACTCGTTCCTTGCATTCAACTATGAATTTTTATTGATGGCGAGTAACTTCATTTTGAATTCTAAAACTACCCTAAGTTCATATCTAATCTTCTCATTCTCGCTCTTGCTTTTCTGAAGTTTCTAAATGCCATTGTCCGATTGTAATTTTCCTTCACGTTCTGTAATTTATCGTAAATTATTCTTCAATCATTTTAGCCTCATTCTTGAAATGGCTTCTTCAAGTCGTGCCCTTAGTTACCTTTAATCTGACTCTTTGACTGTTTTCCTTCAGAGCTTATCGACACTCTCAATTAACATGTTTTTGTCTATTGGGGATTGACTTCTTGTATTCTATCAAGTTTTTATATTGATCCCTTATCTTTTTACTCGTTTAGAGTTTACCCCTCCCTATTTCATGAGATTCTTTCTCGTATTGACTTCGTAAACCAAATTATTTATTTTTGTCGGATTCTATGATTGTTATTGTTCCTTGTCCTTCTTTTTTCGAGCACATTTATTCCGTTATGATCGTTTATCCATATAATTTCATGTTACTCTTTTTGTTGTATTCAATTATACATTCTTCTAAATTTCCTGAAGGAATTGAATTGTCTCAATTTCTTTTGAACTTCATGTTTTCATTTGTCCATTCATAAATTGTTGTTCCTTTGCCTATTTCATTCCTTGTTGCAAGCCGCATAAATCAGTTCAATTTATTCTCAATTCCTTTTGAACTTTGGACTTACCTTCTGTTGTTTTGAACTTATTTTTAATTCCCGTCTCGTTCAATTTGTCGTTCAATTTGATCGTTTCGATGTTCTCATATTTCACTATCGAGTTTTACTTGTTTTCTATTGCAGCTTGTTGTAACCATTTATCTTGACTTGCTTTTCAAATGACCAAACACACTTTAATGTTTTTGGTTATTATTGTCATGATACTTGTTTCGACATTCTGTTATCCTTACCGATATCCTTGCTTTGATCTTCTTTTTACTTGCACCGTTTGAAATGGTGAGGCTCATCCCTTTCGTTATTCTTATCGGTGCACCTTAATTGTTCGCCATGTCACTTATATCAAACTATTCATTTGGTTATCTTTATTATCGATATTTCAGTCCTTTTCCAATCTTCGTTGATTCTTCTTTATGTTGCCATTGCTAATTCTAATCTTGTCATCTTGAGCATCTTGATTCGATTATCTTTTCTAATCCTTATCGTGTTTCTTCATTTGACTCATTTTGTTCCTTGGGAGAATCCCAAGTCAGATGCCATTCAATACCTTTTGAATCCTCTAGGCCAAACTGAACTATATAATGTTATGTGAGTAGTTTTTCTTTTGAGAAGAATCTATCCGCGACATAGGAGTTTGAATTATCGTCGTATCTCATTCTGCCGCATCTTGATTATGCGTAACGTATATGGCGCGGCCAGAGTATAAAAGGGCGACTTGGGAGTTAGAGAAAAGATACGTCAGAGTTTTGAAACGCCTAATGTACGAGAGAACATTTCCGCACACTCGTTTTAATCAAGAAGGCTGCAGATTCTATAGGAAAATGTTTTATGACGCACACAGAGTTATGAAGAAACGTTTCGGGAGCAAGAAAAGAAGATACGTCGGAGTTAACAGTACCACGCAAATCTCAAGAACGAATTTGGGGACCAAATTCTTTTAAGGGGGGAGGATTGTAACGCCCCCAAAATTTCGAACGCTTTCGATTGGATTTTAATCCAAATTTAAGTGCGACATTTTATTTTCAAAGTTAAGCATTAATTTGAACTAAAAATATTTTGACTTTATTGTGCAAAATAAATAATTTCTGGGGCAAAAATACACTTTACCGAAACTTCAGGGGGCAAAGTGCAAATTTCGCCCCATACTTGATTGCAGCTAATAGGAGAGCCTTTATAGCTCTCCTAGCCTACCATAGGGAGTGGCCAAGCATGCCTCTTGGTTAGAGAGATTTCTCTATCCAAGATGAACATGCATTGGCTTGTTTTATGGGAAGTAATTATATCTCCCATCTTCCCAAGGTGTATTTAAACACCTTTCTCCTCATTTTCAGATTTCTCTCCACTCATTTTACACCTTAGAGTTCATAGTTAAGTTAGAATTAGAGAGAAAATAAAAGAGAGAAAAGAGAACACATTTAGAAAGATAAATTTCGGGTATACTCAGCACAGCCTCGGTTTTTTGACCATTCCGCCTTCGTCCACCGTTGGATCGTGCCCAAATTTTTCCTGAAGGTCCTACACACACGGATCTACATATTGACCGTTCGGATCGTCGTTTGGAACTCCCTAAGTGAATCGAAAGCCGTGAGAAAATGGTGAAAAGTAAGGATTTGAGGGCTTTTTTTATGAACCACCACCGGAGCCGCCACCACTGCCACCGGAGCTGCCACCACCACCGTCGGAGTTCTGGAAATGAAGAGATTTTCACCCCCTCCGTTGCTTTGGGTAAAAATACATCTATGCATGTGTTCTTTAGTCTTTGTGATATTACTTTCTTTTCTTTAAAGTATATGTTGAAGAAGTTTAGTTTGTCCTTGTGATAAATTGTTGAGTTCATATTTAATATTCAATGTGACTTGCTTAGATTTTGTTTAAATATTGATTATATGTTTGGATCTTGATTTATTTTTTTCTAAAAAGGTTATTGATCATAATTTTAGAAACTTTGGGGGGTATTTTGAAAGATTTTAAAAGTTCAAGGTTAGGAATGCGAAAATTTTGGGAGTATAGTGGACTGAAAATATAACTTTTGTTTGATATTTGGTTAGGTTTACTTGAAAAACCTTTGTTTTAAAGTTTGTTTCGATATTTTGCAAAAATGGGAGTTATTGAAACATTTGGGGTTATTTTTGTAAATTTGAAAATAAGGGGGCAAAGGTGCTGTTTTGTCACTGTTTTTACATAGTAACTTTTATTAACTTTTGATCAATTAATTTGATGTAGTGCTTTGTTCGCTTTTATTTTAAGATTGAAAATTTGTAATTTTTACGAAGAAAATTTATGATCAAAGAAATTTTTGTTTCTCATTGTTAGTTGGTGAAAAGTATTAAAACTTACTTTTAATCTCAATTTTATAGTGAAAATTATGCTTGATTATTTTTAAATATTTCTTAAATGCGTGGATCTTAAATTACTTTTCAAGAATATCGGTTTGATTAAGTTTTAAAAACTATGAGGGTGTTTTTGAAAAGTTTTAAACTTATGGGAATTTTAAAGCTTTGATTTTTGAATTAACAAGATACTTAATACTTTTATTTGATTTTCGATATGAGTTTAGTTAAAAATCTTTTGATTTAAAGTTGTTGCAATTTTTTTGCAAAGATGGATAATTTTAAAAGTTTAAGGGCTGTTTTGTAAATTTGGAAAATGAAGGGAAAAATTTTGCTGTTTTGGCATTGTCTTTTTTGAAATTAGAATTTTGTGTTTTGAAAATAATAACTTTTAAGTAGAGTTGATGTCGTAATTTTTAAGCACTTTTGTGTGATGTGTTAGTTTAGGAAATCCTTGTGTAGGATTTTCTTTAGTTATGTTTCTAAGTCGTATACGTACTTGCTCAGGTTTCGGATACGCTTCATTTGTGGAGTTTTAGTCGCTATACTAAGCGATAAAGGTGAGCGCTGTGTGTTTAATTTGTATATCGGTCCGATGTGCTAGTAGATCGAGTCCAAACATGCACTTAGGCTCTTAATAATCGAAGCATGAATTTTATTCTAACTTTTCTTACATGTCGTCACGAATAGGTCGACTTATTAGGTCAACATTACTCGCATGAAATCACTTAGCATTTCAACATGATTATCCAAATACATGCCACATCCGAATATACTAGTTGCGAATATATTTTCAAAATTATCATGATAACCAAACTTTCATTTGATAAGTTATTAAATATTGATAATATGTTAATATGTTTGATATGTTATGTTCCGTTTGTTTTCGATTTTGTGTGGGCCCCCTTTTGATTGGTATATGGACCCGATGCCAACCTGGCCGGCAAGGGCCGGCAGGATTGTCACGGTTACCCGTAGGCCTGTCCTTACAACCCAAGTGGGGAGGAACACTTGGGGAGTAAGGACGAACTCCGGCAAAGACATGTCGATGCATTTTTGATAGTAAGGTCGCTCCTTACTTGGTGAGTTTGGATGGATATCAGACTGAGGATGGAGGTGGAGGACGGCATCAGCAATTCTTGGTTATGTGAATTCCGTGTTTCTTCCGTCTTGAATATATGTTTATTTGCTTGATAACATGATTATGTTGTATAATATGTTGCATTCACACATCACCATGCAAATTCGCACATAGCCTCACTAAGTTGGACGATCAACTTATGCGTTCTATGTTTCACTCTTTTCAGTTTCAGGCGTTCTGGAAATAATAGTTGGGTTGCGGTTAGGTCATCACGGTTGCGGTCCCACCCTAGTATTCGGGAGAGTAGTAATATTTTGTGGTTGATTTATGCTCTTTTTCGATTTTGTTTAAAACCTTGCTTAGACTATTTGATTCGTTAAAGATGATTTATATTTTCGCAAAAGAGACAAGATTTTCATAAATTACTTAGTTATCTCTCTCGGTTGATTTTGTTCAAATATTTTGATATGTTGTGATTAAATGTTTTCGCTTTAAAATTCTACTATGAAAATTGATTTTATTTGTTCGTCAAAAAGAAAACTTAGTAATTTAAATTGTTCTTATTTCGTTTAAATAGCTTCCGCTTTAAAACCTTTTAATTCATCGTTCCAATAAAAAAAAAGTTTCGATATTTTTGACGTTTTTTTCAAAATAACAATAATTTTTCGACCGTTGTCCGACGGACCCGCGGTGCCGGGCCGTCACAATTTATGAACCAAAAGGCGAAGTAACACTTACGGTACCATTATATCCTCCATAAATCACAATTTTGTATATTTTGGTCAATTTTGTCAGATTTTATCAATTCAACACTTAAGGTAACATTATATCTTACGTAAATCACAACTTCGTACATATTGGTCAATTTTATAAGATTTGGACAATTTATAAACCGAAAGGAGAAATAACACTTACGGCACCATTATATCCTACATAAATCCAAACTTCGTATATTTTGGTCAATTTTGTTAGATTTGTCAATTTAATGAAATTACAATTTGACCCCATATTGTCAAAAAATAGTTAAATTGATCCAATATTTCTAGAAATTACAATTTGACCCCAAAAATCATGTGTTCACCGAGGTAGAGAGTTGTAACTCTCTGCCTAAAACTCACCGCGGTGAGGTTACGCCTCACCGCGGTGAGTGCTGCCCATCTATAAATAGATGGGCAGCACGCACACACGCATTCACAACAAAAAAACAAACCGATCAGCCATACTCCTCACCAATTCTTCTCTCAATTTCCCCAAATTCTTCTCTCAATCTCCCCTCCTAGCTCATTAAACTCCTCACCTACCCCAAACACCAAATTCCCAATGCGAAATTCTCACACAAAGTATATCTCAAACTTTGCACACAAGGTGTTTGTCAAATTGCTTGTGAGAAGTTTTCTTCTTTATTTTGTGCAATTGATTGTGGTTTTCCAAGTATATTCAAAATATGCCGAGAACTAGGGTTGCTGCAATTTCGGGTGGATCTTCTAGGGGTGGTAGCTCGAGTGCACCACAAAAAAGGACGAGGAAAGATAAAGGGAAAAACATCGCGGTCGAGGAGGAGTTTGATAGCTCCAGATTTTTATCGTACATGCTTCAGATGCTTACATTGCCGACAAGGGATGGAAATTTATTTCTGAGAGATTTGTCACGTCCGAAAGGGAAACGTACCCGATATTGTATGATCAAATCGAGGAAAGAGGTTGGATCAGTTTCTTAGAAGGCCACCCCGTGAAGTGTTTGCCGGCGAGATTGTACGCGAGTTCTACGCCAATGTCGGATGGAAAAAGGCCTATAGTGTCGCTTGGGTTAGGGGAATCGAGGTTAACTTTGACCCGGAGACAATCAATGCCTATTACCAAATTGAATGGCCCGCAAATCGATCCGAAGATTTTGTGTATGATCGATTACAAGAAATGAAGGATTACATTACTATCGACGACACAAGTCTAGTAGGTAAAATTCCTCACAACCGGTTGACAAAAGAGGCCAAAGCTTGGTCATTGATTATGTGTTCTCACATCACTCCGACCTCGTACAATACTATGTACGGTGATGATCGTATCCCTCTGCTTTATAAACTAACCGCCGGACTCAAATTTAACGTCGGGAAAGTTATTCACGGGTGGCTTATGAAGACCATTCTCCGATCATCACCAAACTTAAAGCGCTTCATCTTTCCTTACCTCATTAACGGGTTGTGTTTGATGGCCGGAGTCGAAATCACGGATGTTCGGGAAGAAATCAAGTTGGCCAACCCGATCAACACTCTTTCAAACTGCAAGACTTTGAATTTGACTTATGAGAGTCAGCGCACTGGCCAGGTTTACAATTATACGGAGAACCCTCAAGCCGAGCAAGTTCAAGTCCCACAACGGGGAAGGGTTCCCTGTGGACAAGGGTTGATATTCGAAGAGGTGGCAGCCCATAAATTTTGTAAAGATAACAATGTCTTTTTTTAATTTCATTCCGATTTTTTCTTTGTGAAGGACTCCAACTCTCAGATGGTTCTTCTTCGAGGCAGTACTAAAGATGGCCTCTACATCTTCCCATCCTCATCCATTCCACCTCAAGCTCACATCAGCGTCCGTGCCACACCTTCACTTTGGCACACCCGTCTAGGCCATCCGTCTATGAAGTTAGTTCAACAAATAATCTCTCAAGTTTGTCTTTCCATTCACAAATCAAAGTCTTCATCTCTTTGCTCTGCATGTTGTCAAGCCAAGATGCATCAACTTCCGTACACTCCATCACCACATCATTCCACTGCCCCTTTACAATTATTGTTTGCTGATGTTTGGGGACCTTCCCCTGTTTTATCTCGTGGAGGATATAAATACTTTTTATCTATAGTTGATGATTTTAGTAGGTTTTGTTGGATTTTTTCCCTCAAATGCAAATCCGATGTTGTTAATACTTTCATTTTATTCAAAAAGAATGTTGAGAATTTGTTGAATGCTAAAATTTTTGCTTTACAATCCGATTGGGGTGGTGAGTTCCGTTCATTACATAAAATGCTACAAACTTTCGGCATTACCAATCGAATTTCATGTCCTTACGCTCACTCACAAAATGGCACGGTCGAACGCAAACATCGACATATTGTTGAAACCGGCCTTACCTTAATATCTCACGCCTCTCTTCCCACTCTATATTGGTCGGACGCTTTCACTACGGCTGTCTACCTCATAAATCGACTTCCCTCACCATCACTTCAAAATATATTTCCTTATGAACTTCTCTTTAAACGAAAACCGGATTACCTAATTTTAAAAACTTTTGGTTGCCAATGTTGGCCTAATCTTCGTCCCTACAACAAGCATAAAATAAATTTTCATTCAATTCCTTGTGTTTTCCTTGGTTACAGTCCTTCTCATCTAGGATATTTATGTTACAATGTTTCCACGGCTCGTATGTATATTTCTCGTGATGTTTTGTTTGATGAAACAATTTTTCCTTACTCAAAAAATCAGGCCCCAACTGTACCTAATACCTAAAATCATTCCATATACCTGTTGCTATTAATCCCAATAACCCAAATAACCCCCCAATAATACATCTGGGCCCATTTTTGTGGACAACCCACCCGAAAATGAGAATATGGCCGAAACCGCCCAACCTTTATCTCAAATAAACCACCCCACACCACCTACCCTGGCCCAAAACTTAAATAACAGCCCAACACCTACAAATTCAACCCAAACTTTGACCCAATCTCCAATTAATACCCAACTTGAGAACCAAAACTACCCTGACTCAATTGATCACTCACCCCAAATTTCAACACTTCTCGTTACCTTCTTCAAACAACCATCCACCTACTGCACCTAATCCAATTTCACGACCTCACTCCATGTCTACTAGATCCACCACAAATTCTCTCCGACCAAAAACCCGCAGTGATGGTACCATTCCTTGGCCACCACCACGAACTTATCTCACAACTACTTCTGTCCCAGATGAACCCACTTCGATTTCCCAAGCCTCAAAATATCTGTAATGGCGCCAAGCTATGCAACAAGAGTTTGATGCTCTCATGACTACTCAAACTTGGACCTTGGTTCCACCACCTCCAAAACAGAATTTAGTTGGCTGTAAATGGATTTTCAAAACAAATTTTTTTATCTAATGGCTCGATTGACCGTCGCAAGGCTCGACTAGCAGCAAAATGCTATAATAAATTGGAAGGGCTCGACTACACTGAAACTTGTAGCCCAGTTGTGAAACCGACTTCAATTAGACTGGTACTCTCTATCGCTACTTCTCTTAATTGGAAAATTACACAGTTAGATATTCAAAATGCTTTCTTACATGGCTCTCTAAATGAATTTGTGTTTATGTCTCAACCTCTCGGGTTCGTTCACCCAGATTATCCCACATATGTCTGTAAATTGAATCGTGCTCTGTATGGTTTATAACAGGCCCCTCGGGCGTGGTATGCAAAATTGAGTTCTTGCCTAATTTAGTTCGGTTTTATGGTTTCAAAATCGGATGCCTCTTTATTCATATATCGTCGTGACAATGTGATTCTTTACCTACTTGTTTATGTCGATGATATTGTACTTACGGGGTCGTGTCCTAGTACTATTAATTCTCTAATTTCTTTACTTAGCAAGGATTTTCCGGTTCAGAATCTTGGGGGTCTTCATTACTTCTTGGGATTGGAGTGCTCTCGTTCATCCTCTGGTCTCCTAATATCCCAAAAGAAATATATTTTGGATCTTCTTCAAAGAACTAATATGGTAGATTGTAAACCAGTAAACAGTCCCATGGCTACAACAATGCGACTTAGTGCATTTGACTCTCCCCCGTTTGAGAATCCTACTCTATATAGAAGTGTTGTGGGAAGTCTACAATATCTTCTCTTCACCCGACCAGATCTTGCCTTTTCAGTGAATCGGATTTGTCAATACATGCATTCGCCTCGAGTTTCACACTAGCAAGGTGTAAAGAGAATTCTTCGGTATTTAAAGTACACATCAGATTTTGGTCTTCTCTTACGACCTTCTCCAAATCCATGTTTTGCAGCCTTTACCGATGCCGATTGGGCCGGCTCCCTTGATGATAGGAAATCTACGGGTAGTTATTGTATATTCTATGGGAAGAACCTCATATCATGGAGTTCAAAGAAGCACTCGACAATTGCTCGTTCGAGCACAGAGGCGGAATATAAAGCACTTGCTTTAGCCACATGTGAATTACTTTGGCTTCAATCTCTTATGACGAAACTCGGCATCCACTCCCCAACACCTCCAGCGTTGTACTGTGACAACCTAGGAGCCACATATTTGTCCAAAAATCCAATTCTTCACTCACGCACAAAACATGTGGACATTGACTATCATTTTGTCCGGGATCGAATACAAGCAAAGGCATTGCAAGTTTCCTTTTTATGCAGCAAGGATCAACTTGCCGATATTCTTACGAAGCCTCTCTCCCACTCCAGATTTTCCTGTCTACGAACGAGTCTAGTTGTGGTGCCTCCCCAGCTTGACTCGAGGGGGCTTGTTAGAAATAAATAAAGCTACAAGAGAGATCATGACAAATTCTGAAAATCATAGTATAAGACACATGTAAAAATCTCCATGTATGTAGGGTTTTATGTTTCAGATTAGGGCTCCCTTCCCAAGATATAAAATCACCTTTACAGCTACTATTGTAAACAGTGAGAAAAATTGAATACAAAAGGAATACACACAAATTCTTAATGTCTTATCTTCTCTGCTTCTCAGTAGACTTTAATTAAATTACAATATACCTAATTTACCCTTTCAATTAATTTTCTTATAAAAAAAATCGGCCATTATATAAAATGACCACTTTACCCCCTATTTTGTTAATTGACTTTGACAATTTTGCAAATTGACCCCTATGTTCCGCGATTTTACGAATTGAATTATTTTGCTTCTAAAAAATATAAAAAAACCTCCTTTCATATAAAAAAATCGTTTTACCCCCAATTTTGATAATAATTGACTTTGATAATTTTGCAAATTGACCCCTATGTTCCGCAATTTTACGAATAGAATTATTTTGCTTCTAAAAAAATATAAAAAAACCGTCTTTCATATAAAAAGACCGCTTTACCCCCAATTTTGATAATAATTAACTTTGACAATTTTGCCAATTGACCCTTATATTTTGCGATTTTACGAATTGAATTATTTTGCTTCTAAAACAATATAAAAAACCGTCTTTCATTTAAAAAGATCGTTTTACCCTCAATTTTGATAATAATTGACTTTGACAATTTTGCAAATTGACCCCTATGTTCCGCGATTTTACGAATTGAATTATTTTGCTTCTAAAAAAATATAAAAAAACCTCCTTTCATAATAAAAAGACCGCTTTACCCCCAATTTTGATAATAATTAACTTTGACAATTTTGCCAATTGACCCCTATATTTTGCGATTTTACGAATTGAATTATTTTGCTTCTAGATAAATATAAAAAACCCGCCTTGCATATAAAAAGGCCGTATTACCCCCATTTTGATAATAATTGACTTAGACAATTTTGCAAATTGACCCTATGTTCCGCGATTTTACGAAGTGAATTATTTTGCTTCTAAAAAAATATAAAAAAACCTCCTTTCATATAAAAAGACCGCTTTACCCCCAATTTTGATAATAATTGACTTTGACAATTTTGCCAATTGACCCCTATATTTTGCGATTTTACGAATTGAATTATTTTGCTTCTAAAAAACTATAAAAAAAAAACGCCTTTCATATAAAAAGACCGCTTTACCCCCAATTTTGATAATAATTGACTTTGACAATTTTGTAAATTGACCCCTATGTTCCGCGATTTTACGAATTGAATTATTTTGCTTCTAAAAAATATAAATAAACCTCATTTCATATAAAAAGACCGCTTTACCCCCAATTTTGATAATAATTGACTTTGACAATTTTGCCAATTGACCCCTATATTTTGCGATTTTACGAATTGAATTATTTTGCTTCTAAATAAATATAAAAAACCGCCTTTCATATAAAAAGACCGCTTCCCCCCCCCCCCCCATTTTTATAATAATTGTCTTTGACAATTTTGCAAATTGACCTCTATGTTCCGAGATTTTATGAATTGAATTATTTTGCTTCTTAAAAAAATATAAAAAAAACCTCCTTTCATATAAAAAAGATCGCTTTACCCCCAAATTTGATAATAATTTACTTTGACAATTTTGCCAATTGACCCCTATATTTTGCGATTTTACGAATTGAATTATTTTGCTTCTAATAAAATATAAAAAGATCGCCTTTCATATAAAAAGACTGCTTTAGAATAAAAATAAAGAAAAGATGAAGATAGTACCCAAAATATAGACAAAGGCAAATGGACCAAGAACCACTTTTACATAAGGAGCCATAGCCATTTTTTACAATTTAATAGAATCCCAAGTCATTACTTTTATCAAACACTTCAGAACATTAGCAACATATAAGGTTGTATTGTTCTCCCAAACTAGATTAAGGTTAAAACTAAGGATTTGATATTGACTACCTCAAAGACATTCAGTAGGTGTCAAAATTCAAAATCCCAGCTAAAATTTTTCAGAAGAAGACCATGAAAATCTGAAGTCGAAATGCAGAGGGCAATAGGCCATCAATCAACAATACAAAAATAATCAAGTAACTAACTCCAGGAGAAGAAAAAGATAAAACAAAAGTTCAAGCAAGCACATTTGAATTCAAATTTCAAGACTGAACATATCAGAAGACTAAATCACCTTAACATGAAATTATTTGCTATATACTATGAAATCCACATCCAAGAATATAATCACAATTATGTAATTCATGCTCTTATTTATCAAGATTTCCCTAAATCAAATTCCACTTCGGTTCAATGATAGAGTCGGAACAAGTCAAAGACAGCTCTATAACAAAATTAATCGCACAATAAAAAACCCAAGGTAAATTAATCGAAGTTATCAACAATAAAAGAGTCATCTAAAAAATATCCCAGAAAAGAAGTTAACATGCCAACATCTCCAAAAAGTTAAAAATAATACCAATACAAGACGGAAATAGAAGTAAAACATTTGAGTTCAATTTAAACCGACGGGACTGCATAAATTTGAAGGGAACGCCCCTTTCATATGAATCATATAACTCAAGCATCCCGTGGTTGCCCCCATCTTTATTGGTTTTGTGCATTGCGGGCACGGTCCTCCTCTTCATCAATAGGCAGCTATTCCTCTTGATCTCTTTGCGGCTGCGGTGGTAGATTTATTCGCCTAGGAAGAGCAGGTTGCTGAAGGGCGTTGAATCGATCATCTCCAAGTACCGCACGGAACATTGTATCATGCATGTCACTCATGGCATAGACAAATCGAGCCAACATATCTTGTTTGTCACTTATGTTTTGGACGAGCTGAGTCAAATCACGAATCTCATCCCGAATATCCGTTTGTTCCTGTGTTCTTAGCATTGGCTGCATTTCCACTTGCTCACCTTGTTGATCGTCTTGAACCTGTTGACCTTCTTGACCCTCTTGATCTGGCTCACTGAATGAGTAGACTTTACCGGTGTAAGGACTCCTGTATTTTAGCTTCAATGTCTTGCAGAGAGTATGGGTGTTGATCGAGCCAGTCAACTTAGTTTCTTCGCTAATCTCCCCAAAGTCGACCCCGACGTTTCTACACAAGTCGTCAATGAGGTGCAGAAACACGAAGCTTCTAATGTTACCTTTCTTTCTTGAAATGGTTTCCTCAAGCACTTCATTTATAATCCGACCAACATTTATTGTAAGCCCCCGGGTGAGTGCATATAGCAAGGGGATGCGATTCTCACCGTAAAAGGTGTTGTATTTGGCCGGACGGAAGTGAGCTACCAAGACCAAGGACCTAGATTTCGCTTCTTAAGTCAAGCGTTATGTGCAACCTTCGGAATACCTTGAACAACGGTTCCGGGCAAACTGATGGACTCTTTCATTTCATCCATAGTTATATCATCGTCGTTGAATAATTCTTCGAGCTCATCATCCCGATTCGCAGGCCATTCGATCTTGTAGTAGGCATTAATAGTGTCCGGATCAAATTTGACCTCCCTGCCACTCACAGTTGTGGCTTTGTCATCCATATTCCAATCGACGTTAGCATAAAATTCCCTAACAATTTCGCCGGCGAAAGTCTCACGAGGTGGCCGTTTCAAGAATTCGGTCAAACCTTTTGCTTCAATCTGCTCATACATATACGGAAAGGCCTCCCTTTCATATGTAACAAATCTCTCGGAGACAAACGACCAACCTTTATCCTCCGTATATGCATCCGAGGCCGGCTTAGATAGGAATTTGTAGGTGTCGTACTCCTCCTCGACTACCTTTTTCTTCCCCTTTGCTTTCCTCTTCCTCTTAGGAGGTTCACTAGAACTTGCTCCTTTCGATTTCTTTTTCATATTCGAACATTGATCCCCTTTTTTATTTCAAATGTGTAAGAATTTTCCCTCAAACTTAAGTCACAATCACACTACAACTTCCTCAAACAATATCAATAGATATCCAAAAAAAAAGCTAACAAAGAAAACAAATTTTTCTCACAGACAATTTATCGAACACTTGGCATACCAAACCGAAAACGATCTCTATCAAGCAATGAACCCTATCAATCCAATCCATCCAACAACAATCATGACAAACAAGTAGAGTTATCCGACAATGCAATATAAATCGAGAACTTGGTGGGGATTTAAGTGTGTTTGATTTAGGGTGGATTTTGGAGGTTAGGATTGAATTTGTTGTGTGGATGTTAATTAAGTGGTGAGAGGTGTGATTGTGGGACGAATTTTTCAAATTTGAAGAAGAAAATTTGTATTGTAATATTTTTGAATGAGGGGGATTTGCGTAGAGGGTTTGGAATATGAAATTATGAGTTGAAGAAAGCATTAGATGTATACTTGTGCTTGTCTCGCCGCGGTGAGGTAAAGCTCGCCACGACGAGACGGGTTGTTAATATTTTAGATTGTTACACTCGCCTACGGCCAGTGTTACACTCACCGCGCGAGAATGAGGCAGAGAGTTTTTTTAACTCTCTGCCCATAGGTCACCGCGGTGACTAGTCATCGCCTCCGTAATTTGATATTTTTTCCATAATTTCAAAAAAAAAAAATACGAGTCGGTCGTTATTTCGAAGAAATTGTCTATTAGATGGTTATGTGAGACCAAGTCCTCCGTAATTTGATATATTGTCCATAATTTAAAAAAAATACGAGTCGGTCGTTATTTCGAAGAAATTGTCTATTAGAAATTGAATTTGCAAGCTACAATAAAATAGGCTTCAATCCTCATAAATTTTTAAGAAATCATGCATATATGAAAATTTATATAAAAAATAAATAAATTTTTGCCAATAACAATATTTATTAATCTAAAAGTAATACTACTAATACGAATGAGTTTGCATTTCAACAATTTCAGAATTAATATAATTTAAAGTTCCTCATCACTTGGTCCACTACTCGGATACTCTTCTCCTCCTTCAGATGTCACATCCGGTTCCTCATTTTCTTCCTCACCTTCCATTAGTTCACCCACGACTCTGTCGGCTTGAATCTCCTCCACAACAGCATTACTTGTTTGAGGTGGGTGGACTGCCGAAAAAATGATGTCTAGTTCCCGCCAATATATTTCACCTTTATAACGGTACATCTTCGCCCACCATTTAAATTGCATTTCCTGTTGCACAAAAATAAAATAAATACATCATTTCAATGTAGATAATTTTAATTTTTATCTGACACATTAATAAAAACATTGGTGAATGAGTTACCTTAAGAAGCATTTCCCATATTTCGGCACTGGCTAGCAATATGTTCTCTTCCGGGTACCACCTCACAATACGGCACTTAAGTGCCTCCTGCCACAAGTAATAGCGAGTATGCAGCCTATGAAATTCTTTATTAACAATGTCGTACGTGTAACTCTTCCCCGTTTGCTGTTGTAGTCTTAAAGCAAGTTGATGAAAAACCGTTGTGTTTGGCCAGGTATAATGTATCGTGCCAGCTCTCGTTTCATCAATCAACATTGCCAAGAAAAGTTCGAGGTCAGCTTGAACCCAAAATACTGCAGATTAACATTTAGGACAATCAAACATGAAAATAATCAGAACTTTTAGTGAAAATTTTAAAAAATTCAGAAAATTCTAAAAAAATCAGAAAATTCTAAATTTAATCAGAACAATAACATTGATCAATATCGCATGAATAAGGAAAAATTGAAGCACCGGGATGATTTAAATACTTAAATTCCAAACATTTGACAATATTGATCGATTAAAAAAATCAATATTTTTGAATATATAAACAAAACAATTCTAAACCCCAATTTTAATTCACAAATAACGAATAGCACGTGACATCTCGCTGCGGTGAAATTCAGCGGTGAGAAAGTCTCGCCGCGGTGAGTATGAACCTCGCCGCGGTGAGCTTGAACCTCACCGCAGCGAGACGGGATGCAATTATCACGCACACCGTCTCACCGAGGCCAGGTTTTCCATCACCGCGGATTTAGGAATACGTAAATATAACAATTAAAAAAATTCACAAATAACGAGAATTGTTCTATAACTCAACAATTAGGAATAAAGAGAAGATTTCCGACCATGCCTAGTGATCGGAAATTGCATAAGGTAATAATTTTTTAAATATTTCCCATGATCTTGAATCCCTATATTCGAGGGAACAAGTATTCTAATTAAACTCAATATTATTAAATTGTCGTCTGCCTTTAAAAAGGACGATTTGATTTTTTCTTTTTAAATATTCCCACGGTTTTAGGGTTCCCTTGCTTGGAGTAACAAGTATCCTAATTAAACTCAATCACCTAAACAACAATTTCAAAAAAATCGCCTACCTCACTACATTAACAACCGATTTGAAGTTTTTTTATACAACTGCTCAATTTTAATTCAATTTTTACTGCTCATAACCTTATTCTCTCTCAAGAACTTGTTATTCGATAAATTTAGTATTGCTGGAATCACAATCACATCGAGCTTCGAGGTTCTTGCGTTGAAGATTGATTTGAACATGTGAGTTATTACTGCCACTTTATGTGATTTTGATTACGTATATGTGTTATTAATGTTATCATAGAAGTAATTTGCTCGATTTCAATGTGATTTTAGATTCAATTTCATAGGGCTTTTGATGGAATTTTTATTATTATGTTTTCTTGGATAATATGTCATTGATGAACTGGCATGAAGTTTTAGCTTTGAAATCATGAAACTATGTGTTAAGGCTTGAATTTCCGATCACTAGCAACTGCCGCACGCGGTACTCGCGCACGTAAATTTATTTGAGCAACTTAGTTCTTGTAAAAAATTATAATTATCAAAATTAGAGGTATGACTTTGTGTTTGTATAATTGAAGTTTGATTTCTTTAAAAATTATATACTTATATTCAAGTAGATTTGTCATGAAATTCACTAATGCATGGTAGAATTATGTAGTTGTTTTGCACAAAATTGCAGATTACAAATATGAACGCAGTGGTAAACGCCCCATCTTCCTAAGTGTATTAAGAAGGATTACATAGATTATACCTCTAATTCGTGTGGAGGTTGCATGTGGGCCAAAAGAAAGATTGATCTAACACTCTGCAAAATTATGAGCCACCAAATAGAAACAAGTGACCTACTAAATCAAACCCCAAAATCACAAAAAAAAAAAAAAAAAAATACACGGTTAAAACAAAATAAATGGTTTACAGCTAATGAAGTTTTTTTTTAATTGCATTTTTGGTCTTCTCTATTTTTATGCTACAACTATTTCATTTGTTTCTTTAATCTTGGATGTAAAGACTTTACAATGTTAATTACTTTATTAATATAAAATGATTATTCTTCTTGTAAAAACGTTACATAATATATATTCAATTTATGTAGGGATAAATCATCAAATGGAAAGAGGAAGGCCGGATATGTAAATGATACGCCTAACATTCTCAAAAAGCTTTCAAGGGATTACGCTAATGTGAGAAAAATATATTATGATGTATATAGACTTATTTCTATGTATATCATGTTTTTACATAGATAATTACAGAGTATATATCAATTTTCGTGCAGGGTGGATCCCAACAAACAAGAAGTGAAGGTTTCAAACAATACGAACTTAAAATTCAGCATAGCGATTTACGGGATTTCATACAACCCAAAAAGGTTACAATATTTATTGTTTTTTTATACAGTCCATTTCTAAATTTGAAGTATATGTATATTTGTTGTGTTAATTAGTTCATATGATTATTTGTAGTCATTCGAAGTTTGTTATGCTTGTTGACCCATTTTGAAGTTTCTATTTTCCTTTGAAGTTAATATGAAATTCTGGTATTATTACTATATCACTGACATTTGGTAATCAACACATGCAGCAACAAACTCTGAATATGAGGATGTCACTCCCTAGATTGATGGCGGTGAATAGAAAACTATATAACTCTGAACAGATAGTGGTAGACGAAATGGGGTTTGGATCGTTGGCTAGACTTGATTGTGTTGATCTTAATCGTGTAATGCTACGTTGGATCATAGAACAGTATAACCCCACAACAGATATGCTGAATATACATGGTGAGGAGTTTAAGTTGACTAAGTTCACAGTTCATGAGACGTTTGGAATTCCGCGTAAGGGTGATCGAATCTATTTCAATTGGACAGACAAGTTTGGCCTCGATAAATACAAATCATTGCACCCAATAAAACGGGGTCGAGTTGACGTGACAGATTTGATGAAAACACTGATGAATTGCTCGAGTAGTGGAAATGAATTCAAGGTCACGTATATGACATTTCTGTTTGGCGTGTTTCTCTTTCCGGGAACCCAATATCACATTCCTTTTGAAAACTTGAACCTACTTGTTAACTTGGACAAAATTCCTAATATAGATTGGGCATCCCTAGTTATTGATAAGTTAAATGAAGTTGTAAGATTCGTAAAATCAAACAGCCAATGTTATGCATGTGGATGTTTATTTTTACTTCAGGTACTATAAATTTTTTTTTAATTTTATTTATGATACTATTTTATACATATTATTATTTATTGTGAACATCTTACCAATTTAACTTATGTAATGTAGATAATATTCATGGGAAGAGTTCATAAGAAAGGTGCAAAACACACTCGATTTGAAGAATGAGATTCCTTTTATAACTTTTTTGTCAAAGGAACGATCTAAATTGTTATTGTCTGAATTGCAGTCCAATGGAAGTTACTAGAACGTGAAGGTCAAATATTTAATGCATATGAACTATGCTCTAATGCACATTCATTATAGAAAAATATGTATATTGACATTTACTGATACCTCGAAATTTTTCATTTTCAGACTATGACTTTTGATGATAAGAAATCTGATATTGACCAGTTGTGATGAGGGGTAATTCGGATCCCCTGTTTTAGCCTCAACGCGGTTCGAATAGCTTCGAACCCTGTCGCCAGGGACCAAAAGTCGAACCAAAGCATGAAGATGATTGTTCCGAGCACATAAGAGAGCCATAGATCGAAGGACACTGTTGGGCCTAGCCCAGGCCCAAGCCCTCAAATTTGGCTATAAATACTCCATGCATTTATTACACTGGGGGGAACTTCCGAGGCACTCCGACCTTGGGACCGCAGCTCGGGTTTTCTGGAGAATATTAGTGTAGGTTTTCTCATACATGTTTCACCCTCTAGCTTGTACGGCATCCAATAATGCTCGAATAGGACCTTTTAATACTTGTATTTGTACTCATTCAGCTCGAATACAATTATTTTGATCTTTACATTACTTTATTATTGTCAATATTGTTTTACATCCCACCCTTGATCGAACTAACGAAAACGCGTAAGATCAATTGGCGCCCACCATGGGGCCTTATTCGAGTATTAGATCGAAACATGCCTACTACGAGGAGGAATATGTATGCCAGCTGAAGATTTTACTAATCCGAAACTTCGTTGTTCGTTCTCCGAGGCGAATCATTCGACCCTTGGGGGGTTCATCATTTCAGAGATGAAGAGAAAGGCCTATATGATAGTTTTTCTTTTAAGCTTAAGGATAATGGTCAAGCCTGTGGTCGCACAGCTCATTTATTTCTTCAACGAATTTATTTTTAGGAGCGAATAAGAAGCTCAGCAGGTATCGTCGAAGGCTTAGAAGATCTATGAAGTTGCAGTTCGATATTAACGATCGGAATTTATTTTTTCGTTCTTCGTATTCATAAACTTCAATGACGAATTCTTCGAATCAATTATTTTAATGATCATTGGCGAAGTCTCTATATACTATCAATCGACTATTTGTATTCTTCTCAAAGTCGGCCGGGTTAAATTGATTGTTTAAATATCTGCAATCGATTAGATGAGTTCTCGAACTAATAAAGGGTATATTGGTTATCATTTTGACCAATAAGGGAATTCGAGTAAGAAGATTCGATTAGAAATAAAACTTTATCATTGAAATTCTTCAAACAAGTTACAAAGTAAAGCTCCAAAGGAATTTCGGGCTCAAGAAATGCAGTACAATCATTCCTGCCCTATTACAAAATTCTATAAGGAAATTCTATCCTGTTAGGTGCTCGATCTTCATTTCTGAAGAGCGCCCCAGATGCAGAACTCAGCAGTGATCCTTCTTGCCAATCACTAGCAACGTGTCGCGCGTCCGCCCTCCTGCTGGCTAAAAGCCGGATCGGAGATCCTCACCAGGGAAGCAGACCGACCTTAGATCATCATCTGTAAACAATGATTGAAATACTCAATCATTATTTACAGGTTAATTCGAACCGGAGCAGCAAAAGGTTATCCCAACAAGAGGCACTCCAAGAGAACTCGAGGAAACTATCTAGTAAGAAAGCCCTCGAGGAAGCTGATGCCTCAGATTTAAAGAACTCTTCTCGGAATAACCAGCTGCCCGATCAGGTACTGCCCCAGAATACCAGAATTCTAACCCGCACCAGACAAGATATGTCTGGGAAAACAGGTTGCCTGCCGGTATTCTAGGCGCAATTTATTTTGCCTGTCGATATTCTAAGCGAAAAGCTCATCCAAAAGGAAACAAGATCGGAAAAGAAAGTTTGAACTCTGATCTCAAACTCTTTTATTTGGGACAAAATACGAATCAAATCTAAAACTCGATCCATGATGATCGGATGGGGCATAAGGAGAAAAGCAAGAAGTGTTGTATACACGAAGGGACCTATTTATAGGGGTAGGGAATTTAAAATCAACGGCCCAGATAACACTTTATGAGCGATTGGGATGTCCGCATTAAATGGAAGGACCGTTACACTTCCCGAGAAATTGGGCCCTGTTTGGTAACGAAGGACGCGATTCAATGAGGAATATAGAAGAATTACAACATTCTATCAAACTTTACATAGTTATCGAAGGATGGCATGTCGGATTCATATTCGGTTAATTTGGATGTTCTTACGCTCAAGTATTTACTATTATTTTTTACGCTGCCAACTAAGAAGAAATATAATTGGTTTAATCGAACAGGATTCTCGACCTGGAAGTTATGCAATTATGGAAATTCAGCAGTGATAAAAAATTTTACGGCATGGTTTCCCTTGTCAATTTTAGGACCGCTAAGATATTTATTCATTATCCAATCTGGCAAGCGTTATTCTATTATTTCTTGGTCGATATTGGAAGATCGAGATGGAATTGTGAAAGATAAGTCTTTATCTAGTTATATTAGATGATATCAACAAAACGAAGAAGTAATGTATTTATATTATCTCGGAAAAATACAGGATATGGGAAATACATATCGAGTGTAGCATAAGCCTTTACATTACGTCACTACATTAATACAATCCTATGAAATTTTAGGTCTCCCGTACAATCGTTTACTTGGATAATTTAGCTCCGAGCACGGAATCTCCTTAGGACCCGCAGGCTTCTAACTTTATTTGCAACCTTCTGAAAACGGAGGGGCGAGCGCTGTCGGCCCAACGTCTTCCTAAATGCATCGGGCATATTGGCTTTCAAGATGGAGACTGTGTTTGCCTGTCGATATTCTAAGCGTGGTTGCTGTAATTTTTTCCGCTCGAGGGCTTTTCCCCTTAAAGATTGTTCGAAGTCCGAACTCAAACAGTTGAATTAATCGAATAATTGTCTTGACCACCATGATCAGATGAAAAAATTCTCGATGCAACGAATGAGATAATTTCAGCAATGTGCCAGCCTTTTATAGCCGAAAATAGAAAAGAATCCAACGGCGTATAATTCGCAAAATGAGCGGACAAGATTTGTCGACCGTTGCAATTCCCGGTAAAACGGGAACCGCCTAGAAAAGATCAAACCTATCAAAATTGGGAACCGACAAACAAGGAATTTTCTCGACAAAAACATAAGAATTGTTCGAAGTTTAGGGTTATTCACTACTAGCTGATTACCCATAATTCATCCTTTCTCGCGGTTGCGGAAGACTATTTTCTCATCAAAATTTACCTCGATTAGAGTTATATATTCAATGGAAACTGATCCCGTCAATATTTATATTCGTTCATCTCTCCCTGATATTATCGATCTCTCTATCTATACTTGTCTTAATCTACTATTATATAAGGGTGAAAGCCTCTGCTATGACCCTAGGGCTAAAAATGCTCGGAAAACGACTAAGGGTGAAAGCCTCTGCTATGCCCCTTAGATCGAAATAATTAAAAGGGTGAAAGCCTCTGCTATGACCCTAGGGCTAAAAATGCTCGGAAAACGACTAAGGGTGAAAGCCTCTGCTATGCCCCTTAGATCGAAATAATTAAAAGGGTGAAAGCCTCTGCTATGACCCTAGGGCTAAAAATGCTCGGAAAACGACTAAGGGTGAAAGCCTCTGCTATGCCCCTTAGATCGAAATTATTAAAAGGGTGAAAGCCTCTGCTATGACCCTAGGGCTAAAAATGCTCGGAAAACGACTAAGGGTGAAAGCCTCTGCTATGCCCCTTAGATCGAAATAATTAAAAGGGTGAAAGCCTCTGCTATGACCCTAGGGCTAAAAATGCTCGGAAAATGACTAAGGGTGAAAGCCTCTGCTATGCCCCTTAGATCGAAATTATTAAAAGGGTGAAAGCCTCTGCTATGACCCTAGGGCTAAAAATGCTCAGAAAACGACTAAGGGTGAAAGCATCTGCTATGCCCCTTAGATCTAAATTATTAAAAGGGTGAAAGCCTCTGCTATGACCCTAGGGCTAAAAATGCTCGGAAAACGACTAAGGGTGAAAGCCTCTGCTATGCCCCTTAGATCGAAATTATTAAAAGGGTGAAAGCCTCTGCTATGACCCTAGGGCTAAAAATGCTCAGAAAACGACTAAGGGTGAAAGCCTCTGCTATGCCCCTTAGATCGAAATTATTAAAAGGGTGAAAGCCTCTGCTATGACCCTAGGGCTAAAAATGCTCGGAAAACGACTAAGGGTGAAAGCCTCTGCTATGCCCCTTAGATCGAAATTATTAAAAGGGTGAAAGCCTCTGCTATGCCCCTTAGATCGAAAGTATTATCCTCGATCAACCGGGATCAATCAACATTCTATTCTATTATTTCTCCATAATTATTCGTTCGTCTAAGGCTAACAGCCGCCTTCACGACACTTAGGCCAAAGCGATTATTCAAAGATCAATCGAGACCCTATTTCGATTATTACTTCACGATTATTCGTCCGACTGGGGAATTTAGCCCCTCAGAGTAAAATGGTTGCTCAAAGGTCACCTCGAATTTTTTCAGTTTGATGTCTTAATGTATTCGACGGGGAAATAAGAATCTCCTACATGTTATATCCAAATCGAGAATGACGATTATTATCTAAATATTTATCAAAGTAGCTAAAGGATGGCACTTGTTCATAGTTTTGAAGCAGAGGAATTGATGCTCGATAACGGTATACAAAATAATTATACAGGATAACAAGTAAGGATGATAAGAAAAATAGACATTTCATTCATGACATTACAAACAGTTACAAGAGAGTTCGAGATTACAATAAAAATCGAACGAAGTCAAGACTTTACATGTAATGTAACCCTATTACAAATCAACACTATGCTATAATTCTTCCGTGATTAAAGGAGGAAGGAGAGGCAGGGCTAACACTTCCACCCTTCATCCTTCACTTCCTCGGTACTTGCTCCACGCCGGGCCAGATCGAGAAAAAGCAAGGCAACCCCTAGAGAAATTATTCCGCGCACTCTCGAAGGCAGTTTTCTTCAAGAAATATCTTGAAGAAGTAGAGATCGAGTGCAGGAAAACTCCTCCAGCAGTTGACCCACTATCCCGACTGGATAGAGATCAGAGTACAGGAGGTCGAGCCCCCCTCAATGACTTGGAATCAGAGAGAGCTGGTCGCCTGCCGGTACCCCAGTCGCAATTATTTTCGCCTGTCGATACCCTAGTCGAAATAAGTTGCCATCAGGAGAGAGCAAAATTTGTAAAAAGTTCGAAGGAGAACCTCGAACAGTTCAATCGGAGATAGCAAACGGAGCATGGTGGCTAGAAAAAGTAAAATCTCAATCATAGAACCGATCAGAAATGTTACTGAAATGTAAAGTTCAAAGGTAACTACGGAACTATATATAGCGAAAGGAATAGGCAATTAACGACCCAGATTTGATGGTACTAACGGCTGAGATATAAGCAGTAAATGCGCCGACCGTTACGAATCCCGAAAATGCAGAAACTGTTTCGGGAAAAAAGTGAAGAAAATGTCAAATTTGTTCCACTCGAGTTCATCTTATCCGAATTCATCATAGTCTCAGTTCCAATCATCAAAGAAAAATCATAAAGAAATCCAAATGAAGCATGATCAAAGGAAGAACACATAAGAGGAGCATGCGATTCGAGAAGAAAGTAAATTATTACAAGCCATAGAAAATAAAAATATCTAAAAATTATTCAGGATAGCACAAGTAAAAACAGTATACTACAAGTTCGGGTAAATAAGAGACAACATCTAAACAAGTTTATTGTCAGAAAGAATCTTTCGAAGCTCAGCATTGCGAGCCTCACATCCTGCTTCAAATCCACGATCATAAGCCTCCTTTTCTCGACGTGTGAAATTTTGTTTCTCCTGCTCATGGAGGATCTTCAGTTTTTCGAGTTTCTCATTCAGCTGCTTATGGATCTCCTCTCCATGCTCGTTAGCCTTCTTCTCCTCTCTAAAGCAAGCTTCTCTGCGAGGACACGGTCGAACTCGACTTTCTTCTCCTCCAGCTCGAGAGAAATAGCAGCGCGCTGGTTGATCTCCCGCTCAGCAAACGTTTTAAGCTCAATGAAGTCTTGTCCGGCCTGTTAAAAGGATCAACAGCGCTAATAAAAAAAAAAAAAAAAATGGGAAAAAGGAAGAATAAATAAATGTACACCTGAAAAGGAAGTGCTGCCCAGACTCGAACAACTCTTCTATGTTTCTCTCTTTGGACATGTTTCTTTCCTTGGGTATATCAGTCTCTGAAGAAGTAAAGGTAGCTTGCAACAAGTTACCCATGGGATCAACCTTAGAAGGAGATCCATCTTTCAACTCCTCGTGCAGGGGAGAAGCAACCTTTTGAGGAGAGGAATTGACAAAGGGTCGGGGAGGATTATCAATTCCTAAAGCTTCAGCGAAAGCCCCCCCACCAGTCTCTAACTTGGATTTTTTGCTGGGATTCCCTGAGGGAGGAACGATCGAAGCATCGGAGGATGACTTGCCACCAATAGCAAGATTTTGCAAAGCCTCAATGGGCGTAACCCCATCGGAATAAGGCCTCTTATTCGAAGAGGGAACAGAGTCTTTTCTTGGACACAATCCTCACTCTTAGAATCAATCACTTTCGGGGAGGAACCTCCGAGCTCAGCCTCGAGCTCAGCCTCGAGCTCTTCGTCCAAAATGGACTTGCTGGAGCTACCCTTGTTTGGTTTCGAGGAGGCGCTTTTCTCTTTCTTATCTCTCCCCCTTTAGGAGCTTTCGGGGAAGACACAGAGGTCTTAGAAGAAGATTTGGAGGGTTTGGCCTCCTTGTCAGCCTTTTGTTCTTTGTTCGATTTCTTGTTCTTCGAACCACCAAATATCGACCTGGGGTCGATAGCTTTGCCTAATACATTCTCCATAATAAGTGAATCTGGGATCGATAAGATAGGATCTTTACTTCTTAAGGAATTCAGAAAATGCAGAAAATACGGGGAGAGCTCCGATCTCGGTAAGGAAGGATGTAGTGCGAGTAATGAGAAAAGATCCCAATATTTATAGACGCTACGCACTACGATTGAGATAGTGAATCGACGCGACCATGGAGAAAAATCTCACTCGGATAAACAAAGTTCGAGCAGAAAGTGTGAAAAATTATCGACATTTATAAAGTTAGAAGTCATAAGTTACACGAATCAAATCAAGAAATATAAAGTTAACTCGTTTACAAAATTGGGTTGCATGAGTAAATACAATTGATTCCTAACTAAAAATCCTTGAATCGCCCCCTCCGGCTTACTCAACCCCAGTAACTCGCTAAATTGGAGATCAGACGATATATATATTTGAAGCTCGATAATTACCCAGCTTGATCGAAAGATTGACCGTCTCCCTTATCCGGGGCATTGCCTATATTGACATCTTTGTCTTCCTCCCCGGACACATTAGAAGGATCGTCGCAGGAGTACTCGAGCACATCAGGGTTAGGCATCGGAATACCATACTCCTCGACTAAGGAGGCAAAGCGATGTTCCTGCCAGTTAGTATTCGCCTTGGGAAGAGAAGAAGTTTTATAAGCCTTCCCTTCAGCGTTTTTGAAAGGGTCCATATACTTGAAATATTCCTCCATGTCGTCCGGAATTTTCTCGGCCGCGACCAATTGTTGAACCCCTTTATAAAAAATCGTCTGAAGAATTTCTCCCGTTTTCCTTTGAACTAAAGGATCTAAGACAGGGATTCCAAGAATTCTCGTATGGCAGGGATCTTGGCTTCTTCCCGACCTTGGGCATATGCACGCTCGGAGTCTTGCTTCGCCAGTTCGAGTTCTATCTTTAATTTCTTCAGCTCTTCCTCGAGGGCACTCCTCTCTTTAACAGACGCCAGCAAATCTTCCTTCACGGACGAGGAACGTTTCTTAGTAGCTTTTTCAAGTTCCTTCTTCGTTTGAGTTAGTTCCTGTTGACTTTCTGCTAACTGAGATCGAAGAGATTGATTGTCGATGAAAATTTGCGCATATGCATCGTGAGCATCCTGCGACTCTTGTTCCAGCAAGGCTAAGCGATATGTTTGGGTGGCAAAGAGATCTCCGACCTAAAAAAGTAAGAAGAGGTACCACATGAATATTAAGGGCACTTAGGAAAGAATAGTTGATCGAAAGATATGTTTTTACCTCGTGGTATGTCCTGGAAAAGTCACTTAGAACCTCAAAATCCCCTTTAACGGACTGAAGCAGAATGTCCCGTTTAAACCGACTAGCCATGTAAATCCTAGTGGCTTTATCAAACTCATTCTCCCCACCTGCATCCAAATCAGTCTGAATGGTGCCATCTTCAGGGTATCCAACAGCTCTGCTACCTCGAAAATGTTCTTCCATAAAGTCTGCCACATCAGGCTTCGACCTACCTTCTCGACATGGAACAGAGTCGGATTTCATACCAAAAGGTTTTACCCTCCGTGAGGGCCCGGGATGCTCAGCATTTCTTTTTCGACTTAGGAGCTTCTCATACTCCTGGACGCCTTGAATTCGATTCCAAGAGTGCTGGCTATAGCCAACCGATGAAAGAACAGAAGTATCCGGGGAAAACAGAGCTCGAAGAGGCCCGGCAGTGGCGGAATTCAGGCAACTCATAGTACCGACCCCTCTCAGATCAGGAAGCGTAGCTGCTAGGACAACCGAGTTCCCACCTATGTTATGTGCGTCCGCATTCTTCTCGGAAGCACATGATGACGGCTCGAAATAAAATGGTTTATCTCCGGCCAGGCCGGCACCGGACACTCAAAAATTCTCGACAATTCGACCTGCGGAATAATACGAATCAGGCACGGATTTAAACGAAAAGACTTGCTCAAATAAACCTCAATGTAGACGGAGATCAACTTACTCAAAGAAGGAACGGCGGGGGGCAGAGCACTAGAGGTTGGCAGGACATTAGTTTGCGTCCGAGATCCTTCAGAAGAGGAACTGGGATACTTAATCGCCGGGGCAGGATAATTACAGTGGCTCAACCCAGCCAATCGCAAAACGCCTTCTTGAACCAAGTACCTAGTTTGATAAGGGTTAGACTCCAATCGCCCCAGGAGTTCATCAGAAAGACGATGGCTAAGTTTTTCTTTTATTTTGCGAGAACCGTATATCCAAGTATTTGCGCCATCCCATCGATAAGGTCTTGTTTTCGAACTACCCTCTGAAATAGGAACGTCAGGGCCCTTCACGAAAAAGAATCTCCTCTTCCAACCTAAAGTCTTCTCTGTTGCTATTTTCGTAAGAAAAGGCCGTTTAGACCTCGGACGAACGGATACAAAACCTATGTTCGAACCCTTGCAGGGATCCATCCGGAATATTTGCCAAAAGTTGCTAAAGGAAGCTTCTTCTCCTTTTGCCTCCATAAGAGTGCAAAACGCTAGTATATATGCAACGGAGTGCGGGAGAAGCTGAGCCGGGGAAAGCGAAAAGAAATTCAGGACATTTCTGATAAGAGGAACGAATGGAATACGTAAACCACTGGAAAATTGACCCTCATAAATAGATTGACAGCCAGCTGGGGGCTCAGTAGCACGATCGGAATAAGAGGGAATAACGATCGAAAACCCTTTCGGAAGATATTTCCCAAACTCCGTCTCAAGATAAACGCGATTTTTCTTCGAAAAACAACAGGAGGTTTCTTTAGCAGGAAGTTCTGACGTATTCGAGGTCACGGCCCCAGAAGTAAGCTTGGGTTTGAAAATTCTGACAAAGGCGCCCTCACCGATGCTGCGTTTATCAACCTCATTTTCTTCGAGATCCTCGCTCGGATCATCATCCTCGCCTCCTTGACGGAATTCTCCTTCTTCGTAATCATCAACGAGCTTTAGCAAAGGATCAGATTCTTGGCTCTCTTCGACCTTATTCTTGCCCTTCGAACTTCTAGAACTTGACATTATGAATTCGGAGAAGATTATACTAAAGTAACTACCTTTTCGATTAAAACACTTCGAGCTCAAGAGAAAATATAACATGGAAGTAATTTTTCAACGGGTCAACATATATATACGGGGTTAAAAAGGTAAAATTGCAAAGAGGTCCCCGAGTAACCGCGACGATTGAACTTACCAAGGGTAAAAAACTTTGGGTTTTTTCCCCTCAAAATAGCCTTTCTGATCCTTCCTTTTCCAGAATTGCGGAATTTGTCCTTGCGTTTTATTCCTAAGGATCTCGGAGACCTTCCTTGTTATAACCAGAAATTCCAAGAAAGCATCCATCTAGGGATCGAACAACGCATCTTGGAATCCGAAAAGATATTATTACTTCAACATCCTCCAACAAGGGTAATTTCAGAACGCACCGAAGTATGTCTTCTTATATATGCACTCTTTTTCCCTAGCTCAGTTTTTATCCCAATGGGTTTTTCCGAGTCAGGTTTTTAACGAGGCATATCCTAAAGACGTTCAGAGCGGCTCGTTTCATTGTAGCACGGAACATATTTCGTACTTCTTCGAGCGCTTGCTTCGCTTCACACTCGAGAAGTGGGGGAGTATTGATGAGGGGTAATTCGGATCCCCTGTTTTAGCCTCAACGCGGTTCGAATAGCTTCGAACCCTGTCGCCAGGGACCAAAAGTCGAACCAAAGCATGAAGATGATTGTTCCGAGCACATAAGAGAGCCATAGATCGAAGGACACTGTTGGGCCTAGCCCAGGCCCAAGCCCTCAAATTTGGCTATAAATACTCCATGCATTTATTACACTGGGGGGAACTTCCGAGGCACTCCGACCTTGGGACCGCAGCTCGGGTTTTCTGGAGAATATTAGTGTAGGTTTTCTCATACATGTTTCACCCTCTAGCTTGTACGGCATCCAATAATGCTCGAATAGGACCTTTTAATACTTGTATTTGTACTCATTCAGCTCGAATACAATTATTTTGATCTTTACATTACTTTATTATTGTCATTATTGTTTTACATCCCACCCTTGATCGAACTAACGAAAACGCGTAAGATCAAGTTGGATGCTTGGGAAGAATTAGAATCCAAGAGGAATATTCCTGCAACTGGTTACATTGACCCAATTACGGACATGAACCATGCCGAATACATGGAAACTTACGGGCAATCAGAGAATCAGTTGCAGTCACACTCTAGCAATATCACTGGAGACATGAATAAGGCGGGGGTGTTTGCATTGTTAACAGGCAGGATTAATGTTATTGAGCATCAAGTCGTCCAATTGACACATATGGAACGTGATTTTAATGCAACAACAAAGCAATAACATGTCGTCAGGGGAAAAACAGATCTCGCCATTTCATATGGTTGCCAATAATATCCAGTCATGCCTAGGAAAAAATACCACAAACTGTTGAATCCACACTTCGTGCTATATTGCCTAACTTGTTGAGGTCGCAAGCGGAAAAAGTGTATGGTACTCCATCCGTGAATAATCAAGAATCTTGTTCGAAATTAACCTAGCGACATGGTAGCCAAAAAGCGAAAACTTCTAACCCAAGAACTAGGTCTCGAGGCAAAGAAGAAACACTCACGCCTAAGACTTTGAATTTTAATGGTAGTTCAAAGAAAACTGGTGATAATTCGGACAAATTTGATTTCAATGGAGACGATGATTTGATGGTTGAAGATGGTGATCAGTTGGATTCTAAACCTTCCAATCCATTAGTACGAATGATGAAATAGAGAAATTCTTGTTCAACCAAAATCTCGATCAAAGGTAAAAATGCATTTTCAGTTACTCGAATGACAATTATTGATTTATAATCAACATTTAAGATATTTTTTATTCATTGCTTATAGTGAGATTGTTGTGGACCTTGGTATTTGGTTTCTAAAAAGGACAGATATTCGATGCTTGTTGACTGCAATTGAGATAGTTGGAAATGTAAGTACAAAATATTTCTCAAGTTTATTAATCTATTTATCACCTCATTTGATAAGGAACGCTAATTATATTAATGCAGTTGATAGACTGCATTGCATATATGCTTTCTCTGAACACGTTTCACGAGGATATTTCTCAGTGTCGATGGTACTTTCCAACTGTATTTTTGGTAAGTACAAACATTCCTGTGAAATACATTGTCAATATATAAATTTCGATAGTTAATAATCAAAATTATTGTCAATTCAATTGTCTATGTACCAACAACTCTTGAGTGATGAATTTGCTCTCCAATCAATCATGGATAACTTTTTGAGGAGTAATATAAAGTATGTTGAGTCATTGGGAAATTGTGAAAAAATATTCATCCCAATTCACGACATGATGGATCACTAGTTTTGTGCGATAATAGACCTCGAAACTCACACGGAAACTGTTTGTGATTCTTTGGCATCAAGTGAAAGGAGCCCTTATCGTTTCGAACTTGTCAATCGTTTGGTACTTAAACCCATATTAATCTAAGTATACTTTAGTGTTATAATATGAAAACAGAAGTTTAATTGTCAACTCAATTATACAGGTTACAAGATTAGAGAAATTGTTCCTACTTTGGGACCCCGTCGTGGCTAAATACAGACTTAAGCGGGAACTCTTAAATTTTGAAGCAGCGGATTGGGTACCACGTCAACCAAATGGGCATAATATAATATTGTCATTATACCGATAATTTCAAAATATTAAGACTTGATAAATTGGAAATTATTCTTATGTACAGGTATGACAGCAGATTATATGTGTGCATGATAATGTTATTTGAAAAAGATTTCAAGGACGATATGACGAATGTGAGCATAAGTTTTAATCTTAAATATTAGATATACTACATTGATTTGTTTTTCATATATATATATATATATATATATATATCAACTTGATTCGTATCATTTGTAGGAAGAGTCTATAAATGTGAGGAAATATTTGGCTTTGAAGCTTTACAAGTGCAAGTGGAACACAGTTGCTTGGAATCCAACACAATAATTATATTTTTCTTTAGCTAATTGGGCGTTTAGGAAATTCTTTTTGTTTTTGTTATTATGTTGATAACTTTAGGAATATTCTATTTAATTTATGGTTTTTAGACAACACATCTTGATGAAATTTGATGGTTTAGATTTATTCGATGATTCTTGGGTGTTCGTATTATATATGGTTAACCAAGTGATTTTGTACTCAAACTGCATCAATTATATTATTAAGCTAATTATACAACTACATATTCACTTAAATTACCTTTTCTTTTTTATTTCATCAATCATGTAATGTGTGCGTTGATGGAGTAGAACGAGCTTTTCAGGACTTAGGGTTCGTATTTGAATTTTTTAAATATCGTATCGTTTTTTTATTACATGATTAAGGGGTAATGTAATGCGTGCGTTGATGGTTTAGTTTCACAATTTATTAACTTTCGTTTTTTTACTCATAATTTTTTTTAAATTATGGACATATTTTTTTTAAATTATGGAGGAATTGGCCTAATTTAGGATTTTTCCAGCACAAATGATGCTCGTCGCGGCGAGGCGGATCCTCACCGCGGTGAGAGTGGGGCAGAGAGTTTGCGAACTCTCTGCCCAAACCTCACTGGGGTGAGAATCAGCCTCGCCGCGGTGAGGCTCATACTCACCGCGGGCAGGAAGAAGCTCGCAGCGGCGAGACACTGGCAGAAAATTTAATAACTTTATGCCACATACTCGCCGCGGTAAGCTTAAGGCTCGCCGCGGTGAGTCTCAATCTCGTCGCGGCGAGCTTGAAGCTCACCGCTGCAAGATGCCACATGCAAATATGATGTACCCCGTCTCGCGGCGGGCAGGTTTTTCCTCACGGAGGTGGGGTACGCGCGTGGATCAAAATTTCCATCTTTTCCATAAAAAAAATCGAATTTTTTTTTAATCAGGCGAAACGAAAACAAGATGTAATTTCCGAATAGTCTCGAAAAGTTTTCAATATTTGGCCAACATCAACATACATTGGAAGCGAAATATTTGGCTTGTATTTATCAATTATTTTCGTGTAACAAGACATATGTTCATCAAAACACTAGATATTTGACCGAGTACTGTAAAACCTGTAATATAATTTCCAAAAACTTGCGAATTATGAATACTTGGGCCTCCCTGCAATGCAAATACCATAACATATTATTGTGAGTCAAAAAGTTCGACCTTATATGATTGAATAACTAAAATGTGAAAACTGTAATAATAATTACAGTTAAATTTTAACCTGTGGATTCATCGGGAATCGGACTTGAGGACAAATTCCAGGATTCGAATTTGGAAATTGAGGAGGGTGCATACTAAAGAGAAGATTGGTGTGTGAAAATTGATGCTCGGGCATAGCAAATGATGACGTTCTTGATGAAGGTTGATGAATCGAATGTTGGGTTCCACCATTATCGCCAACATAATCTTCATTTCGTGGTTCCTCATAAATCCTGGGAAAACTTGTCGACGTCATGGTATCCTCTTTGGCACGAGAACTACTAGCAAATTTTGGGTTCAACTCACAAGTTGTTACTTTATGTCCAATTTTCCTGAAACATTAATAAACATAATAAGATGAAGAATACTTTTAAGAATAATGACATTAACATAATAAGAATCCCTAGTAGCTGACCTGCACAAGCCACAATGTTGCTTCTTCGCTTAGGTTCCACCTTTAGGAATAATCTTATCGGGATCTACAACATTGTGGGAATGTTTCACAAATTCTTTTGGAATTTCTTCACCGTCAGACTCTGAAATTGCATCGGATTCATCCTCAGCCGCTGCTTCCAAATTTCTGACTTGCTGAATCGATTTATCAAAGAATCTTGTACGCTTTTGGGAGGATAACTTAGAGAAGTGCATACACTCCAGGTTCATCTTAGAAAACCGAATTTCTTCAGGGTTGTCATCTCTTCGGAATGGGAAATCATTGATGAGTTTCCGTCAAACATCAACAAACCATCGAGGATTAATACTATTTTCAGGAAATGTGGAAATTCTCATGTTCTTGAATGCACATATTATGTGCCGACAAGGAGTTTCATCAGATTGAAGCATCAGACATTCACACTCAAATTTGGCCTCATCCAGATCAATGATGACAGAAAAATTGTGATGTTTTCCCTTGCTATGATCGCCAAATTGGAATTGGTACCGCTAATCTTTAAGTGGAGACATACTTTCAAGTACAATATCCGTCTCAGCATTTATCTCAACTCGTATATGATGGAATATAGCTCTCGTGCAGATGCGTCCAACATGGTTCTCAAGATTTGGTAGTAACCCAACTTGGAGTTCCTTTGGTGGCTTCTCATAAACTTTTTGTATTTCATAAAACCTTTTCCTAATCTTTTTTAAAAAACTCTTGTTGTAATGTACAAAAAAATCCGTCAAACTAAAGTCTGGGCGCACCTTCTGTTTTAATGCTAAATTCAAGAATTTTGCACGTTGTGTGCTCCTCATCATTGAAAAGAAATGTCCGCGAAAGAATGCTTCTGCCCACTGATGTCGTTTTGAGTAAGTTTCTAATTTCCATGGATGATTTGTAACTCCGTAATCCTCAATCAATTTAGACCATTTTTCTTCAAATTCATCGATAGAGCACGGCCTTTTCATCAATTGGGAGAACTTTGTTGAAAAATCTCCAGTTTTAATATTTGATTCGGCATTACGGGAAATATGCCAGCAACAAGGACGATGTTTCGCCTCGGGAAATTAACGATCCAGAGCAACACGCATTGCAGCGTCCTGATCTGTCAAAACTGCAATAGGAGCTTTTCCATTCATGCTTTCGCAAAAAGTTCGTAGCAACCACCTGTTTGATTCAGTTGTCTCATTGTATAAAAAAGCGATTCCGAATATACAAGTGCACAAGTGACAGTTGACTCCCGAGAACATAACAATAGGAAACCGGTACATGTTAGTCTTGTACGTACTGTCAAATAGTACAATATTACCAAAATGTTCATATTCAGCTCTTGACATTCCATCGCACCAAAAAGTCTCGTCAATGCCCCATTGCCATCAACAATGTACTTGAATCTCGCTGATTCGTCTTTCAACTTCATACCTTCAAGTAGACCCAAAACAGTAGTCACATCCCCACCTTCAATCCTTTTCAAACGTTCACGGTTCAGATAGTTGTACCGATCTTTTCTATTAAGTACACCACTTGCACTGCCTCCCCCCAGTTCTTCTATAAAATCCAGAACATGACAAGGATTAAATCTGACATTTGTCATCACATTCAACATTGACTTTGTTGATGGGGTCAAAAATTTGTATGCAATATCCTAACAAATAAGAATGGTAATGATATTAACTAATTACAAAAAAATAAATCATTGCAGATTTTGAGGAATCCTAATTACTTATTACAACGTAGACGATGAGATGTATCAGAAGTTTCAAGAGGATGATTGTGTTGCTGTTGGAATCTCGTCACTTTATATTCTCATATATCACGATCAAGAGCAACACTAAAACTAGCTGTGCATCCACACCGTGTCCCTAATTTTTTTTCCCGCTTTCGATCATAATCATTTAGTTTTTGTGGGCGAAAGCCTTGTCGAGCACATAGTCATTCCCTGTTCAAAATGAGGCTAGTACCTTTCTTCCTTTTTATGGTGCTCTTCCAGACATCAAATCCAACCTCCCTTCCGTGAGAAATATAGAAATCTTCTGCTTCCTTAACACTGTTGAACTTTAATGCTCGAACACGATCAATGTTAGTGATATGTGGACATCTTCATTGCCACTGTTCCGATGCGATTTGGTATTCGAACCACTTTCCTCATTAAAAGATGATGATGCTCCACTACTGTTACTATACTCTGAATACAAAAGATCAATTCAAGTAAATACAAATTATTACCAAGTTCAATATAACAATTTATGAAAAATCGACTAGCAATAAGACATCATAATAGTTCAGACATTCACACTCGAAGTATTCGAAGTTAGAACACATTAAATAATCTTCCAAGTAAAGAATCGCATTATTAGCTTTTCCCTTCTTTTGGTTAAAGATGTAAAGTAAGCTAGCTCTTAGCTTTTCTTTGGTTATTTAAAATTAACTAGACTTCTAAGGCTAATATATTGAAATCTACCTCGAAATTTAAAGAATCGCATTATTATACTTATGAATCCGTCCTGATGGGTAATTCAAATAATCTTCTTTTCTGTCATTTTTATTTGTGTATGTCTTTGATCATGTGGAGTTTTCTCTTTCAAAATAAAAATTTTTGTGTATCTAACTTTTATATATGTGTTAAAGATCTTGGTTTTGTACATATGATTTTTGTTCAATTTGACTCACTTCTTAAATGGTGTAGAACTTGGCTTATTGATAGTCGAGGGTTTGCGAAAAAGGTGAATAACATTGGTGTTTCTTCTGGGCATGAAATCAAAGATTTTGGAACAAATCGCCAATGCCCCAATTGCGAATAAAAACACAACTCCTTAAAATATCAAGTTAGCGACTTTTGATACTAAGATTATGGTCAATTACTTACCATCTTCAATAGATAACTTCGGGCTTGCATCCTTGTCCTCTCCTATGATTGTAGAATTACCCACCATTTTCAATAGGTGTAAGAGAGTTTGGGTGATGAAGATTAATTTGTGGAGAAAAAAAAACCTGCTGTTAAATTTTGTGGCGTGATGAAGATTAATTGCGGAGAAGATTAATCTTGATAAAGATTAACCGTGAAGAAGATTAGATTTTGTTGGGTGATGAAGATTAATTTTGCAAAATCAGATATTAATTTTTGGAAGAGGAGGCGTGATGAATTGGAGAAGATGGTGTGATGAATGAATTGGAGAAGATGCCGTGATGATACCCTAATTGATCGACTTAATTGATTTACATGATCGGCCAATTTTTTTTTTTTTAATTCTTTTGATTTAAAGGTTATAAATGTCTTTTATTAAATGAAGATTATCTCAACTTTTATTTAAAATTAAAAAAAAAGGTAAAATGGTCTATTTACACACCGAGTCAACTCGTCGAGTTACATATTAGTTACGCGTGCCACATGGCATGATTTCAGGGCCGTCCCGCATGTGAGGACAAGTTACCTTGCCCGCACCCTAGAAGCCCCGATGAAAGGAACTCATAAAGCTCGCTTAGTGTCGAAAGGTTATTCTCAGATGCCTGGTATAGACTATGTGGAAACATTTTCTCCAGTTGCGATGTCAAAATTCATTCGGATATTCTTAACCCTAGCCGCGTGGTATGACTACGAAATATGGCAAATCGTTGGAGACATGCATTGACAATGAGATCTTTATGCAACGCGGCTTTGCATCCAAAGGGAGTGAGCACTGCAAACTCCAGAGGTCGATTTATGACCTTAAACAGGCATCCCGAACGTGGAACATACGTCATTATGAGACAATTAAGGCGTTTGGCTTCATCAAGAACGTATTTGAGCCATGTGTGTATAAGAAAATTAGTGGGAGTTTGGTACAGTTTATCTATTAATATAATTATTACTAATTTTAATTATTAACGATTTAGCAAAAAAAAAATTGTTTCTTCTTCTTCCCGTAACCCCCAGCCCATCCACTCCACCACCTTCTCCCCCCGCCCCACCAAAACCCAGGTCATCGTCGATCTGGGAGATCAATCACAGGCCACTACCGACTTGGGTTTTTTAAATTTCTAAAATTCAGGTCGTGGTGGCCTAGGTTATTCAGTCCCATGTCGACGGCGGCGTGGGAGGCGAACCCAGTCTGATGGAGACCTAGGACCAACAATTCCAGGCCGTCGAGTTTTTTTTTAATTAGATTTTTTTCCGTAATTTTTTAATTTAAATTGATAAAAAAGAGTTTCAGTCCCATATAATGCGAGTGAGATACACTCAGGGCTAATTTGAACCGAAAGATAATTATGTTCAACATTTTGTAAAACACAAAGGGATATTTCAGGCAATAAAAATAACATAAAGGGGTTTATGCAATTTTTTCCAAACACAGATACATCTCATGCTTTTTTTCTCGGTATATAATGTTGGCAAACCAAACCTATGGTTAAATATATGATTTTAATTAAATTCATTCACTTCTCGACCTGTATCGAGAAAAAGTGACTTTAAAAATGAATGGCTACTATTGAAGATAATTCTATTCTCATACCGGGTTAAATTAGTTGACTTTAAAGATTAATGGCTAATATAGGCATGTATTTATTTTTTACCTATCTTGGACTAGCGTCTAGCTTAATTCATAAGTGTACACAAATGTGACTTTAGAGATGGTCTTTTTTACCTATTTTGGGTACGTAATTTATCAAATTGTATATTATTAGAATTTTTAAATTTTTAGATGTTGGTCCAAGTGGTAAGATGAAGTTTATAAGGGGGTGAATAGACTTCTGAAAACTTTAAAAAAAAATTTAACTTTTCTTATCAGCAGAGTAAGTTGATCGAACTGGTGAGACTACTTAGCGGATTGCGCACTTAGCTTAATCAGCAGAGTTGAACACTCGTCTGATTTACTTATTTGTTTCAAATTTGATCAGAGTTTTTGAAACTTGTTTGCAGTGTATTTATCAAGTGTTTTTCAATAAGTTATTTCTAACTTAAAAGATTTTATTCACAGTTTTAAACTCAATTTAAAACCTTTTGTTCAGTTAAAGTGTTTGCAAGCTTTTTGAAAATATGCAAGTAAGAAAAGCAAGTAAACAAACATAGGGGTGGGTGCGGGTCGGGTACCCGACTTGGCGGGTAGTGAATTTTCACACCCGAAATTTCACACTTTTTTTTTTCAAGAATTTTTTTTTAACATATATGTATGTAAAATTGTAAATAAATGAATTCAAACATTAATTGTACACAAAAACTTCAAAACAAAACAATACAAATGTCTCAAACCTTCAAGATTCAAGTATTCAATAAATTACAATCAAATCAAACTCCAAGTCTCAAAGCATCAAAATATTAAATATCACAATCGCATGAAAGTTACAACTTACAATAGACACAAAATCACAAATCACATTCAATAATATTTAACAATTTAACTCATCATTCGGATCTTCACCAATCATATCCAACTACAAGCTTGAAAATCCAACTAAATTACTCAAGGATCAAGCATAGATGAATCCACGCCCAACTCGATCAAATCTACAAGAAAAAGAATGACATAACTCATAAGATCAAACATCAATTAAATTTAAATTTAAAATTAGTCTGTTAAAATAAATATTGGGCATTTGGGCTGTCAATTACTTAATCATTATTGGGCCAAAATTTTTTTTTTTTTTAAATACCCGTTCGGGTGTGAAACTAATACCCAATACCCAACCCGAAAATATATTTCGGGTTCGGGTACCCAAACTTGAATGTCAAAATACCCATTTTTTTGTCCCAAATGGGTCGGGACGGGTCCCAAAAAACCCGACCCAAACGCCCACCCCTAAACAAACACATAGAATTTTTATAGTGATTATATAGACAAGAATATCTTTTAGTCCAATCTTCTAAATCACGAAGACTTGGGTTATACTATAGACACACAATAAACAGTATACACTATATGTGCTTTACAACAAATGATAAGCCACAAGTTCACTACAGGAAATCACTAATTAAGAAGACCTACACTCTAAAGTTAAATCACTCACTAAGAAGGACATACACTTCTCACAACACTCTCAGATTACATAATCACTCAAGATATGTGTTTGGCTTTGTTCTTCAACTCGGCTTTTGTCAACATATGACTAAGCTGATAGGTGTTCTGTTATTGAGTTTGAGACTTAGAAAGATTTTGCTTATTGATTTTTGCTCTCAGTTGTGTTGCTTGTCTCTAACTCTTGAATCATGAACTTTTTATACTTGAGGATTTGAAATCTGCCCGTTGAAGTAAGATAGAGTTCTACACTCCCCGAGTACTGGTTTCCATTTTCTAGAACGGCTCTCTACAACTGTTCACTGTACACTCTTCTGTACTTTCTATCAGTCGCATTAAATGCACTCTGTTGATCCGAGTTTCTTTTTAATTGTTTGTCTTTAATGCCCTTCTCTTACAACATTTATTACTCCAAGTGCATTTATTACCATTGGAGAGACTTTTGGATTACTTCTACTCTGCTGATCGAATTCACCCTTCTGATGAACATTTTGCTGATTCAAACCGAACTCATCTGATTTGACTATACTGAAATCCACCAGTCTGATTCCAAACTCAGCATAAGATCAGTAGTCTTATGGACCAAGATTTAACCCTTCTGATTGTACTCGTATTTCCGGTTAAATATCTTCTGATGTTGACTAAGATTTCAACACTTAGCTGATGACTTTTGAAAATCATCAAAATCTCCCTTAACTTCTTCATCTTCATCCAACATTAGAGTTAGTGACAATTGATGTCCATGTGACATTTACAATATTTAACTTACTCTCATGTGATTTTAAAGTAAGCATTTTAACCTTTATAATTTTGTAAAAGTATCACACTATTTTCTGTATATTTTAAACTTTGATAAATATAAACTGACAAAATTATTCCTCTCACGTACATATTATACTTTTGGTCCAATCAACTTATAAATGTGACACTTTAAAATTAGAATATGATGACAACAAGAAAATGATGGGCACCGAACCTATGAATAAAAAATATGATTTAGATTAATTTCGTACACTTCTCGACCTTCATGGTGTATGGAGAAAAGGTGACTTCAAAAATGAATGGCTACTATTAAAGATAGGGCATATATTAATTCTATTCTCATCCGTGGCTAAATTAGGCGAATTTAAAGATTAATGGCTAATATTACTGATGAGGCATGCATTTATTCTTTACTTATCTTGGGCTTAATTCGTAAGCGTACGCAAATGTGACTAGTTAAGAGATGGTGGGGTATTGTCATTTGTCAAATTGCATATCACTGTATTATATTTTATTTTTTTGGGTCTAACATAGTAAAATTTATTTTTTTGTTACTACATAATAGATCCAAAAATTTAAATTTGGTATCACAGGATATGTTTTCATTGTACTTTGGTACAAAGACTAATTTTTCTTCAAATTTAATGACAATTTACCCCCTATAAAATACATAATATTCAATTAACCCTCCTTTTGATTAATTTAAAAATAGTAATTTACCCCCTGTAAAAAAATTAAGAAGCAATTTTTACCCCTTTAAACTGAAGAGTGTAACTCACTTGCTGAAATTGCCAAATTTATCATAACACAAGGGGATAAATTGTCATATTTATCATAACACAGGGGTAAATTGTCACATTATATAATAAAAGGGGATAAAAAGCAACCTATAAAAATATGTAAGAGGCAGTTTGAAACTTTTATAAATTTACATGAGCCTTTTTTTAAATCATGGAGAGGTAAATTGTATATTATGCATTTTTAATGGGGAAATTGCCATGAAGTTTTGAGAAAACTTGGATTGGGTACCAAAATTACAATGAAAACCTATCATGTCATACAAAATTAGTATTCTGGTGACTAATGGTACCAAAGTTGTAGGGTGGTCTATCATGTGGTACCAAGAAAATAAATTTCCATTCTAACATATCTTAAAAGTTAGTTCAAAATGTGAGAAATGTTCTATGTATTAAAAGATGTATCTAGTGTCGATATTTAATCCATGCAAGAAATTTAGTCTCAACACATATAAGTACCACAACCATAACTTAGAATTCTCTGTCACATTATTGTGCAAAATCTGCTATATTTAATTGTTAGACTTTTTAATAAAATGTTAAATACATCATTAAATTAATGGTAATCACCACTTATATCCTTCTTATTATTAACTTTTTACAGAGTAGTTATTTTTGTATTTTTTTTTCATGTTAACCCCTACTATGAATTATTTATTTCACTTTGATCATTTATAAAGGGTCTTTTATTTATAGTGTTATACTTTAGTCCTTCATAAAATTATTTTGTGTCAACTTAGTCCATTATAAAATAGTCTCTTTATCACTTTAATCCCTCATAAAGTTATTTTGGCACTTTACTTCATATTGAACCACCTAAAAATTATCAAAGTGAAACAAATAATTCATAATGAAGACTAACATGGAAAAAAATACAAAATGGACTATTCTGTAAAAAATTAATAATAAGAAATCCATTGGAAATATTTACCCTTAAATTAATCATTATATCATAAATCTATATAAATATACAAAATCACTATCAAATTACAAAGAGTATTGAACTAGAAAATTAGTTACGCTAGTGAGACTCATACCCCAAAACTTCTAATCTTGAGGCTATAAACGGGTTTCAACCTTTTATGCCAGTGTAACATATAATTCACGAAATTCATTTGTTTTTTGCTAGTTTTACCCATTTTTTTTCACCGATTCCACAGTTAATCTCTTGCCATCGGTTCACCAGTTTGCAGTTGAATTATTTTAGCAAAATCTCAGTTGGTTTTCCTTTTTCATTTTTCTTAGGGATTTTTGCACTTCACCCCCAAAAAAGTTTAATTTTCACACTTTTTCCCCTATGATTGAAAAAACATGACAGTAAGATAAGTGAGTGCACTTTGCCCTCTGGTAAATAATTTGTTGAATTTCAAAAGGTAGAAATGTAAATTTAGGGTCTAGTGCAATAATTCTAATCTTTTGGGGGGCTAAGTGCACAAAATATTATTAATTTAAGTTATTAAAATATTAACATTTCAAAGCAGATTTTCATAGAATTATTTATCATGATAATCACATCGTAATCTAATTTTAGTCTTATAACATATTTTTTATTTTAATTGTTTTACTTTCAAATTCTTTGATTTGATTAAAATATTTTTAGAAAAGAGATGATTTATTTGTAACAAAAATAAAAAAAATAATTAGGACTAATGAAAATTTCATTTTTTTAAATTTTAATTTTCGTATAAAAATATAACTAAATATTTTTTATTTTTTTAAATTGCAAGTCACATTTCGATATTTTAAAATTTTGTTCACTTAATCCCCTAAAAGTTGTTTGTTATTGCAGAAAACCCCTGAGTGACGTTTTTACCCTTTACTAAAAAATGACTAGGGGGCAAAATGCACTCATTTATCAACTTATAGGGGGCATTGTCATGTTTTTTCAATTATTAAAGAGAAAGTGCATAAATAAAATTTTTCTAGACGGTGACGTGCAAAAATCCCTTTTTCTTAAATATATAATGTAGCGACTCTTTTAGAAAACTTAATTGGGTGATAAAAGTATATATGCGATTTACACTCTAGGAAAAAGTAAATGGGTAATTATCCATCCACGTTGACACAAATCACAGGAATATACCTTAGCTTCACCCTTGTTGGTAATTAGCTAATTAATCAAACTTTTTCAAAACTATAAATAGGGTAGCTATAGCTCCACCAGAAACACAAAAAATTAATATCAACCGTGGGTCATTATTTGATCATTATAAGATTAAAAAAAATGACTTCTTCTTCTTCGTCTTCTTCTAGTTCGATGACATTTATGATTAATTCTGATTATCAGTCCGAATTAATTAGAACTCCTAAAGGGAAGAAGCTTGCAGTTGTTGTAGGTTGCATTTATCATCATTTCGAAGGTTGGCAACTATATGGATGTCACAATGACGCCCGGGGGCATGCAGGGGTAAACCACTATGCATTTGGTTGGCACTATATAGATCTAAGAGATATAGAAAAACACTTTTGATACCAAATTTTAGTGCAACCTGACTCAGAAGTAGCCAGAAAGGCGATTCGGGTGCAACCTGGAAAGAGGACACCCGATACCAACTTTTTAAAAAAAAAACTCATACCATGATTCACACCCTCTTATATCTATATTGTGCCTACCAAATGCATAGTGGCTTACCAGCAATTCCTGCATGCCCTAGGCGTTATTGTGACGTCCATATAGTTGCCAACCTTCGAAATGATGATAATTGCAACCTAAAATAACTGCAAGCTTCTTCCCTTTAGGAGTTCTAGTTAATTCTGACTGATAATCAGAATTAATCATTGTCATCATTGAACTAGAAGAAGAAGAACCCTGCATCTAATTGTTGACCAACCTGGGAGCTTGGTCATGCCTACTGCCGGCAATATCATTACCGCTGTGAACAAAATGGTTGATAAAGACTGTTAGAGTGAGCTATATTAAATAGATAAATAAGGAAATGATCTTTGCCTAATTCATTTCCCATGATTGTATACATCCCAACTTTTACGGGATTTGTCTTATTATTCATTACCAAAAGTTAGCCTAGACTTATTGTATATATATGATGTACGATGAAAGCAAAAGAAATAAGAATGAATTACATAAACAATTATTTTCCTTTGTTTTACATGGTACAAGAGCAAAGATCCTTTCTTTGATCTTTGTTCCCAAAAAAAAAAAAAAAAAAAAAATCTGCTTTGCAATGGCAGTAAAAGAAAACAGAGGAGAAAATGACAACACCTACTGATTTGGTTGCACATGAGCAGCCTAATACAACTGAAATTCTTAAAGATCTTACGACAAGAATGACTCAAGCCTTGACTCAGATTCAAACTCCAGCGATGATGAACGATGCTTCCGCTACACATATTTGTATTAAACTTGATGGTACAAATTATGCTTTATGGTCTCAAATTGTTGAGATGTATATCTCAGGCAAAGACAAGTTGGGATATATAAATGGTGATCTACCACCACCAGACCCGAATGACCCCTACCTTTAGGAGATGGAGAACAAAGAACTCTATTGTGAAGGGATGGTTAATTATTTCAATGGACTCATCTCTCATCAGCAACTTTATTCGATTTTCAACGGCCAAACAGGTATGGGATTCAATTGCAATAACCTATTTTGATGGGATGACACATCTCAAGTGTATGATTTAAAGAGACGTGTAAGTTGAATGAGACAATCTGGGGAATCCATTGAGTCATACTACAACTGTCTCCAAGGCCTCTAGAGGTAGATCGATTTTCGTCGGCCAAATCCAATGGAGTGCACCAACGACATTCAAAAGTATAACTCTCTCCTTCAAGAGGATCGAGTTTATACTTTTCTTGATGGACTAGACGATAGACTGGACAAGATCCGGAGTGACGTACTTCAACTAAATCCATTTCCAACCGTTGAACAAGCATTCGCGTATGTCCGCCGGGAAGATATTAGACAAAATATCATGCTTACTAACAACGGCAACACAACAGCTGCTGTTTTGGCCTCTAGATGAGTGAAATTTGGCTCAACTAACACTCCAAGTGGCCAAACCCGGATCTTCCTCAACAAGTGGTAGAAAACCAAATCATTCGACAAAGGCTAAAGGACAAGTGGAGGACGAAGGAAGAGGCTGCTCTCATTGTGGAAACATGAAGCATACTCGTGAAACTTGCTTCAAGTTACATGGATACCCAGAATGGTGGACTGAACTTAAAGCACGAAAAACAAGAGAAATTGCGGGCGGAACCGGACGAGTAGCAATGGCAAATGCAAAACCGCAACTATCATTGGCTCCATTTGTTGAGTCAAAAGATGAATCCATATTTATTTTTTGTGATCACGGTAACAACTATTATTGTAACAACAAAACTTTTCTTGCTTCAAAGGAATGTAACAATGATAGTTGGATTACTGATTCCGGTGCAACGGATCACATGACATTTTGCCCCAGCGAATTTGTCAAAGTTACAGAACCAAGGCGAACAAGTATATCCAATGCCAACGAGGTTATGTATCCAGTTACAAGGGCTGGAACAGTAAACATATCATCCTCAATATCATTGTCTAATACTTTATTAGTACCATCTCTTTCAAATAAGTTAATGTATGTGGGCCAAGCTACCGAAGAATTAAACTGTGTGGCACTAATATATCCAAAAAAAATTTTGTTTCAGGATATTCTCACAAAGGAGATCATTGGGCATGGTACTAAGTGAGAGGGGTTATATTACATGGATGACTTTAGCTCCGGTCGAGTAAATAATGTGAGCCATTCACTCGATGCAAAAGAAAAACAAATTTGGATGTGGCATTACCGGTTGGGACATCCATCATTTAGCTACATGAAATATTTATTTCCGGAATTATTTTCAAAGTCTGATTGCTCAAACTTCAGATTTGAAACTTGTATTTTAGCCAAGAGCCATCGTGTACCTTTTCCAATTAGTCTTAATAAAATGATATTCCCTTTATGTTGATTCATTTTTACGTTTTGGAACCCTCCCCCATTACAACTAGTTCTGGTCGACGTTGGTTTGTGACCTTTGTAGATGATTGTACTCGTATGACGTGGCTATATTTGCTGAAACGCAAAGATGAGATATTTGGTGTATTTTGTACGTTCCATGCTATGATTTACAACCAATTCTCAACTAAAATCAAGATTCTTCGATCTGATAATGATGGGGAGTATGTGAATCGGAATTTCCAAGATTATTTTCAAAAGAATGGTATTCTCCATGAATATACTTGTACACAGACTCCGCAACAAAATGGAGTGGCTGAACGTAAAAATCGACACAATCTAGAAACCGCACGAGCCTTATTGATTGGAGCAAAAGTACCTGGTCGCCACTGGGGTGATGTCGTTGCTACGGCTGTCTATTTAATGAATAGAACGCCCTTGATCTTACGCGTTTTCGTTGATTCGATCAAGGGTGGGAGGTATGATTATAATAACAACAAATAAAGCGAAGTAAAGATCAAATGTAATTGTATTCGAATTGAATGAGTACAAGTACAAGTATTCAAAAGGTCCTATTCGAGCATTATTGGATGCCGTACAAGCTAGAGGGCGAAACATGTACAATAAGTCCTATACTAATAAACCGAGCTGCGGTCTTCAGATTGGAGTATTCATTGGAGTCCCCCCAGTGTAATAAATGCATGGAGTATTTATAGCCAACTTAGAGGGCTTGGGCCTGGGCTCGGCCCAACAGTGTCTTTCGATCTACGGCGACCTCGTGAGCTCGAAACAACCGTTTTCATGCTTTGGTTCGTCTTTTGGTCCCTGGCGACAGGGTTCATAGCTATTCGAATCGTGTTGAGGCTAGAAAACAGGGAATCCGAATTACCCCTCATCAATACTCCCCCACTTCTCGAGTGTGAAGCGAAGCAAACGCTCGAAGAAGTACAAAGTACGTTCCATGCTACAATGAGACGAGCCGCTCAGTATGTCTTTAGGATATGCCTCGTTAAAAACCTGACTCGGAAAAACCCATTGGGATAAAAACCGAGTTAGGGAAAAAGAGTGCATATATAAGAAGCATACTTTGGCGCGCTCTGAAATTACCCTCGTCGGGGGATGTCGAAATAGTAATACCCCTTTCGGTTTCATGTTGCGTTGTTCGATCCCTTGATGAATGCTTTCCAGAATTTCCGATTGTAACCAGGAGGGCATCTGAGAATCTTAAGGATAAATTGCAAGGACATATTCCGCAATTCTATGGAATGAAGGATCAAAAAGGCAATTCTGAGAGGGATGACCCTAAGCTTTTACCCTTGGTAAGTTCAACCGTCGCGGTTACTCGGGGACCTCTTTGCAATCTTACCTTTTTAACCCCGTATATATATATGTTGACTTCGTTGAAAAATTACTTCCATGTTATATTTTCACTTGAGCTCGAAGTGTTTTAATCGAAAAGGTAGTTACTTTAGTATAATCGTCTTCGAATTCATAATGTCAAGTTCTAGAAGTTCGAAGGGCAAGAATAAGGTCGAAGAGAACCAAGAATCTGATCCTTTGCTAAAGCTCGTTGATGACTACGAAGAAGGAGAATTCCGTCAAGGAGGCGAGGATGATGATCCGAGCGAGGATCTCGAAGAAAATGAGGTTGATAAACGCAGCATCGGTGAGGGTGCCTTTGTCAGAATCTATAGACCCGCGCTTGCTCCCGAGCCTGTGACCTCGAGCACGTCAGAACTTCCTGCTAAAGAAACTTCCTGTTGTTTTTCAAAGAAAGATCGTGCTTATCTTGAGAAGGAATTTGGAAGATATCTTCCAAAAGGGTTTTCGATCGTTATTCCCTCTTATTCCGAGCGTGCTACTGAGCCCCCAGCTGGTTGTCAATCCTTTTATGAGGGTCAATTTTCCAGTGGTCTACGTATTCCATTCGTTCCCCTTATCAGAAATGTCCTTTCTTTCTTTTCGCTGTCCCCCGCTCAACTTCTCCCGCATTCCGTTGCCTATATAGTAGCATTCAGTGCTCTTATGGAGGCAAAAGGGGAAGAGGCCTCCTTTAGCAATTTCTGGCATACCTTCCGAATTGAATTAGGCAAGGGTTCCAATGCGGGGTTTGTATCCGTTTTCCAGAGGTCGGAAAGACCTTTTCTTACTAAGATAGCAACAAAGCAGAGTGTAGGCTGGAAGAGGAGATTCTTCTTCGTGAAGGGTCCTAATGTTCCTGTGTCAAAACGTAGTTCAAAGACTAGACCGTATCGATGGGATGGCGCAGATTCCTGGTCGTATGGTTCTCGCAAAATTAGAGAAAAGCTCAGACAGCGTCTTTCTGACGATTTCCTCGAACAAATGCGATCCAATCCTTACTATACCAAGTCCCTAGTTCAAGAAGGCGTTTTACGATTGGCTGGGCTGAGCCGCTGCGATTATCCGGCACCGGCGATTAAATACCCTATCCAGTCCTCCCAAGGGCCCCCCATACGAACAGACGTCCTGCCAACCTCCAGTGCTCCGAACACTGTTCCCCTTTCTTTGGGTGCGTTTCTTATTTTTGACTTACTTTTGTGTCTAATCAAACAATTTTCCTTGTCTTGAACTCGTGCCCGATTCATATTATCCTCGCAGGTCGAATTGTCGAGAAATTTCGAGTATCCTCCGCTGGCTTGGTTGGAGATAAACCATTTTATTTCGAGCCGTCACCTCGTACTTCCGAGAGGAATGCAGACGCGCATAATATAGGTGGGAACTCGGTTGTCCTAGCGGCTACGCTTCCCGATTTGAGAGGGGTCGGCACTATGAGTAGCCTGAATTCTGCCACTGCCGGGCCTCTTCGAGCTCTGTTTTCCCCAGATACTTCCGTTCTTTCATCAGTTGGCTACAACCAGCACTCTTGGAATCGAATTCAGGGCGTCCAGGAGTATGAGAAGCTCCTAAGTCGAAAAAGAAACGCTGGAAATCCCGGGCCCTCCAGGAGGGTAAAACCTTTTGGTATGAAGTCTGACTCAGTTCCATGTCGAGAAGGTAGGTCGGAGCCTGATGTGGCAGACTTTATGGAAGAACATCTTCGAGGTAGCAGGGCTGTTGGGTACCCTGAGGATGGCACCATTCTGACTGATTTGGATGCAATTGGGGAGAATGAGTTTGATAAGGCCACTAGGATTTTCATGGCTAGTCGATTTAAACGGGACATTCTGCTTCAGTCCGTTAAAGGGGATTTTGAGGTTCTAAGTGATTTCTCCAGGTCGTACCACGAGGTACAAACATATCTTTCGACCGACTATCCTTTCCTTAGTGCCCTTAATATTCATGTGATATTTCTTCTTACTTTTTTAGGTCGGAGATCTCTTTGCCACTCAAACATATCGCTTGGCCCTGCTGGAACAAGAGTCGCAGGATGCTCATGATGCATATGCGCAAATTTTCGTCGACAATCAATCTCTTCGATCTCAGTTAGCAGAAAGTCAACAAGAACTAACTCGAACGAAAAAGGAACTTGAAAAAGCTACTAAGAAACGTTCCTCATCCGTGGAGGAAGATTTGCTAGTATCTGTTAAAGAGAGGAGTGCCCTCGAGGAAGAGCTGAAGAAAGTAAAGATAGAACTCGAACTGGCGAAGCAATATTCCGAGCGTGCATATGCTCAAGGTCGGGAAGAAGCCGAGATCCCTGCCGTACGAGAATTCCTGGAATCCCCCGTGTTGGATCCTTTAGTTCAAAGGAAAACGGGAGAAATTCTTCAGACGATTTTTTATAAAGGGGTTCGACAGTTAGTCGCGGCCGAGAAAATTCCGGACGACATGGAAGAATATTTCAAGTATATGGACCCTTTCAAGAACGCTGAAGGGAAGGCTTATAGAACTTCCTCTCTTCCCAAGGCTAATATTAATTGGCAGGAACATCGCTTTGCCCCCTTAGTCGAGGAGTATGGTACTCCGATGCCTAACCCTGATGTGCTCGAGTATTCCTGCGACGATCCTTCTAATGTGTCCGAGGAGAAAGATAAAGATGTTGAAATAGGCAATGCCCCGGATAAGAGAGACAGTCAATTTTTCGATCAAGCTGGGTAATCATCGAGCTTCAAATATATGTATATATCGTCTGATCTTCAGTTTAGCGAGTTACTGGGGTTGAGTAGGCCGGAGGGGGCGATTCAAGGTTTTCTAGTTAGGAATCAATCGTATCTATTCATGCAACCCAATTTTGTAAACGAGTTAGCTTTATATTTCTTGATTTGACTCGTGTAACTTATGACTTCTGACTTTATAAATGTCGATAATTTTCCACACTTTCTGCTCGAGCTTTATTTATCCGAGTGAGATTTTTCTCCATAGTCGCGTCGATTCACTATCTCAATCGTAGTGCGTAGCGTCTATAAATATTGGGATCTTTTCTCATTACTCGCACTACATTCTTCCTTACCGAGATCGGAGCTCTCCCCGTATTTTGTGCATTTTCTGAATTCCTTAAGAAGTAAAGATCCTATCTTATCGATCCCAAATTCACTTATTATGGAGAATGTACTAGGCAAAGCTATCGACCCCAGGTCGATATTTGGTGGTTCGAAGAACAAGAAATCGAACAAAGAACCAAAGGCTGACAAGGAGGCCAAACCCTCCAAATCTTCTTCTAAAACCTCTGCGTCTTCCCCGAAAGCTCCTAAAGGGGGAGAAGATAAGAAAGAGAAAAGCGCCTCCTCAAAACCAAACAAGGGTAGCTCCAGCAAGTCCATTTTGGACGAAGAGCTCAAGGCTGAGCTCGGAGGTTCCTCCCCGAAAGTGATTGATTCTAAGAGTGAGGATTGTGTCCAAGAAAAGACCCCTGTTCCCCCTTCGAATAAGAGGCCTTATTCCGATGGGGTTACGCCCATTGAGGCTTTGCAAAATCTTGCTATTGGTGGCAAGTCATCCTCCGATGCTTCGATCGTTTCTTCCTCAGGGAATCCCAATAAAAAGTCCAAGTCAGAGACTGGTGGGGGGGCTTCCGCTGAAGCATTAGGAATTGATAATCCTCCCCGCTCCTTTGCCGATTCCTCTCCTCAAAAGGTTGCTTCTCCTCTGCACGAGGAGTTGAAAGATGGATCTCCTTCTAAGGTTGATCCCATGGGTAACTTGTTGCAAGATACCTTTACTTCTTCAGAGACTGATATACCCAAAGAAAGAAACACGTCCAAGGAGAGAAACATAGAAGAGTTGTTCGAGTCTGGTCAGCACTTCCTTTTTCAGGTGTACTTTTATTTATTCTACCTTTCTTCCATATATATATATATATATATATATATATATATATTTTATTATTATTATTATTATTTTTTTTTTTTTTTTTTTTTTTTTTTTTTTTTTAGCGCTGATGATCCTTCTTAACAGGCCGGACAAGACTTCATTGAGCTTAAAACGTTTGCTGAGCGGGAGATCAACCAGCGCGCAGCTATTTCTACCGAGCTGGAAGAGAAGAAAGTCGAGTTCGACCGTGTCCTGGCAGAGAAGCTTGCTTTAGAGAAGGAGAAGAAGGCAAACAACCATGGAGAGGAGATCCATAAGCAGTTGAATGAGAAACTCGAAAAACTGAAGATCCTCCACGAGGAGGAGAAACAAAATTTCACACGTCGAGAAAAGGAGGCTTATGATCGTGGATTTGAAGCAGGACGTGAGGCTCGCAATACTGAGCTTCGAAAGATTCTTTCTGACAATAAACTTGTTTAGATGTTGTCTCTTATTTACCCGAACTCGTAGTATACTGTTTTTATTTGTGTTATCCCGAATAATTTTCGGATATTTTTATTTTCTATGGCTTGTAATAATTTGCTTTCTTCTCGAATCGCATGCTCCTCTTATGTGTTCTTCCTTTAATCATGCTTCATTTGGATTTCTTTATGATTTCTCTTCGATGGTTGGAACTGAGATTATGATGAATTCGGATAAGATGAATTCGAGTGGGACAAATTTTACATTTTCTTCGCTTTTTTCCCAAAACAGTTTCTGCATTTTCGGGATTCGTAACGGTGGGCGCATTTACTGCTTATATCTCAGCCGTTAGTATCATCAAATCTGGGTCGTTAATTGCTTTTTCTTTTTACTATATATAGCTCCGTGGTTACCTTCAAATTTTTCATTTCAGTAACATTTCTGACCGGCTCTATGATTGAGATTTTACTCTTTCCGACCATCATGTTCCGTTTGCTATCTTTAATTGAACTGTTCGAGGTTCTCCTTCGAACTATTTATAAATTTCGCTGTCTTCCGATGGCTACTTATTTCGACTAGGGTATCGACAGGCGAAAATGATTGCGACTGGGGTACCGGCAGGCGACCTGCTCTCTTTGATTCCAAGTCTTTGAGGCGGGCTCGACCTCCTGTACTCTGATCTCTATCCAGTCGGGATAGTGGGTCTACTGCTGGAGGAGTTTTCCTGCTCTCGATCTCTACTTCTTCAAGATGTTTCTTGAAGAATGTTGCCTTCGAGATTGCGTGGAATAATTTCTCTAGGGGGTGTTCCCATCTTTCTCGATCTGGCCCAGTGTGTAATGATTTTCGAGGAAGTGAAGGATGAAGAGTGGAAGTATTACTCCAAGCTTGCTTTCCTCGATCATGGAAAACTTCTAGTGTAGGGTTGATTTGTAGTAGGGTTACACTAATGTAAAGTTTTTGCTTGATTTTTCTTATCCTTGTAATTTCGAGCTCTTTTGTAACTGTTTGGAATGACATGAATAAGATATTTATTTCTTTTATCACCCTTCTTTGTTATCCTGTAGAGCAGCTTTTGTATACTGTGATCGAGCAAATAAGAATATGCGCCATCCTTTACCGACTTTCATAAGTATTTAGACGATAACCGATATTCCTCGATTTAGAATATAACCTATGGGAGGCTTTTATTCCCCCATCAAACACATAATAATTAAGAGATCGAATAGAAGGATCTAAAATGACCTTTGAGCAACAATTCTAATCTGAGGGATCAAATTTCCTAATCGGACAAATAATCGAAATAGGGTTTTTGATTGATCTTTGAATAATAACGTTGACTTAAGTGTCATAATGATGGCTGTTAGCCTTCAGACGAAGAAATAATAGAATAGAATGCTGATTGGTTTCGGTTGATCGAGGATAATAATTTCGATCTAAGGGGCGCAGCAACGGCTTTCACCCTTAGTCGTTTCAGAGCAAAAATAGCTCGAGGGTCGTAGCAGAGGCTTTCACCCTTTTAATAATTTCGATCTAAGGGGCATAGCAGAGGCTTTCACCCTTAGTCGTTTTCAGAGCGTTTTTAGCCCTTGGGTCATAGCAGAGGCTTTCACCCTTTTAATAATTTCGATCTAAGGGGCATAGCAGAGGCTTTCACCCTTAGTCGTTTTAGAGCGTTTTTAGCCCTTGGGTCATAGCAGAGGCTTTCACCCTTTTAATAATTTCGATCTAAGGGGCATAGCAGAGGCTTTCACCCTTAGTCGTTTTAGAGCGTTTTTAGCCCTTGGGTCATAGCAGAGGCTTTTACCCTTTTAATAATTTCGATCTAAGGGGCATAGCAGAGGCTTTCACCCTTAGTCGTTTTAGAGCGTTTTTAGCCCTTGGGTCATAGCAGAGGCTTTCACCCTTTTAATAATTTCGATCTAAGGGGCATAGCAGAGGCTTTCACCCTTAGTCGTTTTAGAGCGTTTTTAGCCCTTGGGTCATAGCAGAGGCTTTCACCCTTTTAATAATTTCGATCTAAGGGGCATAGCAGAGGCTTTCACCCTTAGTCGTTTTAGAGCGTTTTTAGCCCTTGGGTCATAGCAGAGGCTTTCACCCTTTTAATAATTTCGATCTAAGGGGCATAGCAGAGGCTTTCACCCTTAGTCGTTTTAGAGCGTTTTTAGCCCTTGGGTCATAGCAGAGGCTTTCACCCTTTTAATAATTTCGATCTAAGGGGCATAGCAGAGGCTTTCACCCTTAGTCGTTTTAGAGCGTTTTTAGCCCTTGGGTCATAGCAGAGGCTTTCACCCTTTTAATAATTTCGATCTAAGGGGCATAGCAGAGGCTTTCACCCTTAGTCGTTTTAGAGCGTTTTTAGCCCTTGGGTCATAGCAGAGGCTTTCACCCTTTTAATAATTTCGATCTAAGGGGCATAGCAGAGGCTTTCACCCTTTTAATAATAGACTGAGATAAGTACAGGATAAATGACAAAGATCGATAATATCACGGAGAGACGAACGAATATGAATATTGACGAAATTAGCTTCCATGGAATATATAACTTTTGATCGAAATAAATACTGAAGAAAATAGCCTTCTGCAAATATGGAGAGACAGGCAGTAGTGAATAGCCCTAGATCTTAAATAATCCTTATGCCTTGGTCGAGAAAAAGTCCTCGCTTGTAGGTTCCCAATTTTGATAAGTTTGATCTTTTCCTAACGATTCCCGATTTACCGGGAATTGCAACGGTCAGCAAATCTTGTCCGCTCATTTTGCGAATTATACGCCGTTGGATTCTTTTCTGTTTTTTGGCTATAAAAGGCTAGCACATTGCTGAAATTATCTCATTCGTTGCATCGAGAATTTTTTCATCCGATCATGGTGGTCAAGGGAACCATTCGATTGATTCATCTGTTTGAATTCGGACTTCGAACAATTTTTAAGCGGAAGAGTCGCCGAGCGGAAAAGATTACAGCAACCACGCTTAGAATATCGACAGGCAAACGCGGTTTCCATCTGGAAAACCAATAAGCTAGGCCCATGGCCTTGTTGCTCCAATGCATTTAGGAAGACGTTGGGCCGATAGAGTTCGATCCTCTGTCTTCTGAATAATGCAAATAAAGTTTTAAAGCCTGCGGGCCTTAAGGATATTCCTTATTCGGAGCTGAATTATTTCGAGGAAACGATAGGACGGGAGACCGAAAATTTCATAGGATCGTAATAACATATTTATGTAATATATAGGCTTATGCTATACTCGATGTACTTTTCCATTTCTTGTAATCTTTCGAGATAATATAAATACAATTCGTCTCCCTTTTGTTGATAACCTCAAATATATCTAGATAGAATTTTATCTTTCATAGTTCCATCTTGTTCTTCTAACATCGATCAAGAAGTAATCGATCACCACTTGCGCGAGTGGATAACATATAAATATCTTAGCAGACCTGAGACTGATTAAGGAAAAATGATGCCATAAACCTTTATCACTGTTGAGAATTCTGTTCGACTGAATCGATTATATTTCTTCTCAGTTGGCAGCGTAAAAGCATAGCAATAATTACTTGTAGAAATATCCGAAATAATCAAATATGAATCCGACATGCCGTCCTTTGATAATAATGATATTAATACGTCGTCAAATTCTATAGAATGTCGTAATTCTTCTACACTCATTGTTGAATTGCGTGTCCTTCGTTACCAAATAGGTCCCTATTTCTCGGGAAATGTAACGGTCCTTCCATTTAATGCGGACATCCCAATCGCTCATAAAATGTTATCTGGGCCGTTGATTTTAAATTCCCTACCCCTATAAATAGGTCCCTTCATGTATACAATACTTCTTGCTTTTCTCCTTATGCCCCATCCGATCATCATGGGTCGAGTTTTAGATTCGATTCGAATTTTATCCCGAATAAAAGAGTTTGAGATCAGAGTTCGAACTTTCTTTTCCGACCTTGTTTCCTTTTGGATGAGCTTTTCGCTTAGAATATCGACAGGCAAAAGAAATTGCGCCTAGAATACCGGCAGGCAACCCGTTTTGCCTGACATATCTTGTCTGGTGCGGGTTAGAATTCTGGTATTCTGGGGCAGTACCTGATCGGACAGCTGGTTATTCCGAGAAGAGTTCTTTAAATCTGAGGCATCAGCTTCCTCGAGGGCTTTCTTACTAGATAGTTTCTCGACTTCTCTTGGAGTGCCTCTTGTTGGGATAACCTTTTGCTGCTCCGGCTCGAATCATTCTGCAAACAATGATTGAGTGTCTTAATCATTGTTTACAGATGAAGACCTAAGGTCGGTCTGAAGCCTTGGAGTGGAGCTGCGAGCCGGCTTCATCCTGATCGAAGACGGCTGTGCGACAGGTGGCGAGTGATCGCCAGTAAAGCTTGCTGCTGAGTTCTGCCTCTGGAGCGACCTTGGGAACGAAGACCGAGTACTTAACAAGATAGGATTACCTCATAAAATTTGTAATAGGGCAGGAAAGATTGTACTGTATTTCTTGAGCCCGAAATTTCTTCGGAGCTTCACTTTGTAACTTGTTTGAAGAATTTCAATGATAAAGTTTTATTTGTAGTCGGATCTTTTTACTCGAATTCCCTTATTGGTCATAATGATAATCCAACATACCCTTTATTGGTTTGAGAACTCATCTAATCGATTTCCAATATTTAAACAATCAATTCAATCCGACCTTGAGAAGAATACAAACAGTCGATTGATAGCATATAGAGACTTCGCCGGTGATCTTTAAAACAGTCGATTCGGAAGATTCGTCATTGAAGCTTATGAATACGAAGAACGGAAAAATAAATTCCGATCGTTAAAATCGAACTGCAACCTCATAGATCCTCTAAGCCTTCGACGATACCCGTTGAACTTCTTATTCGTTCCATTCGGAGGTAAGGAAGATAGGCCTTCTTTCTTTATTCCTGAAATGATGAACCCTCCGCGGGTCGAAAGGTTCGCCTCGGAGAGTGAACAACAAAGTTTCAGACTAGTAAAATTTTCTGCTGGCGCACATATTCCTCCTCGTAGTAGGCATATTTCGATCTAATACTCGAATAAGGCCCCTCGGTGGGCGCCAATTGATCTTACGCGTTTTCGTTGATTCGATCAAGGGTGGGAGGTATGATTATAATAACAACAAATAAAGCGAAGTAAAGATCAAATGTAATTGTATTCGAATTGAATGAGTACAAGTACAAGTATTCAAAAGGTCCTATTCGAGCATTATTGGATGCCGTACAAGCTAGAGGGCGAAACATGTACAATAAGTCCTATACTAATAAACCGAGCTGCGGTCTTCAGATTGGAGTATTCATTGGAGTCCCCCCAGTGTAATAAATGCATGGAGTATTTATAGCCAACTTAGAGGGCTTGGGCCTGGGCTCGGCCCAACAGTGTCTTTCGATCTAAGGGGCATAGCAGAGGCTTTCACCCTTAGTCGTTTTAGAGCGTTTTTAGCCCTTGGGTCATAGCAGAGGCTTTCACCCTTTTAATAATTTCGATCTAAGGGGCATAGCAGAGGCTTTCACCCTTAGTCGTTTTAGAGCGTTTTTAGCCCTTGGGTCATAGCAGAGGCTTTCACCCTTTTAATAATTTCGATCTAAGGGGCATAGCAGAGGCTTTCACCCTTAGTCGTTTTAGAGCGTTTTTAGCCCTTGGGTCATAGCAGAGGCTTTCACCCTTTTAATAATTTCGATCTAAGGGGCATAGCAGAGGCTTTCACCCTTAGTCGTTTTAGAGCGTTTTTAGCCCTTGGGTCATAGCAGAGGCTTTCACCCTTTTAATAATTTCGATCTAAGGGGCATAGCAGAGGCTTTCACCCTTTTAATAATAGACTGAGATAAGTACAGGATAAATGACAAAGATCGATAATATCACGGAGAGACGAACGAATATGAATATTGACGAAATTAGCTTCCATGGAATATATAACTTTTGATCGAAATAAATACTGAAGAAAATAGCCTTCTGCAAATATGGAGAGACAGGCAGTAGTGAATAGCCCTAGATCTTAAATAATCCTTATGCCTTGGTCGAGAAAAAGTCCTCGCTTGTAGGTTCCCAATTTTGATAAGTTTGATCTTTTCCTAACGATTCCCGATTTACCGGGAATTGCAACGGTCAGCAAATCTTGTCCGCTCATTTTGCGAATTATACGCCGTTGGATTCTTTTCTGTTTTTTGGCTATAAAAGGCTAGCACATTGCTGAAATTATCTCATTCGTTGCATCGAGAATTTTTTCATCCGATCATGGTGGTCAAGGGAACCATTCGATTGATTCATCTGTTTGAATTCGGACTTCGAACAATTTTTAAGCGGAAGAGTCGCCGAGCGGAAAAGATTACAGCAACCACGCTTAGAATATCGACAGGCAAACGCGGTTTCCATCTGGAAAACCAATAAGCTAGGCCCATGGCCTTGTTGCTCCAATGCATTTAGGAAGACGTTGGGCCGATAGAGTTCGATCCTCTGTCTTCTGAATAATGCAAATAAAGTTTTAAAGCCTGCGGGCCTTAAGGATATTCCTTATTCGGAGCTGAATTATTTCGAGGAAACGATAGGACGGGAGACCGAAAATTTCATAGGATCGTAATAACATATTTATGTAATATATAGGCTTATGCTATACTCGATGTACTTTTCCATTTCTTGTAATCTTTCGAGATAATATAAATACAATTCGTCTCCCTTTTGTTGATAACCTCAAATATATCTAGATAGAATTTTATCTTTCATAGTTCCATCTTGTTCTTCTAACATCGATCAAGAAGTAATCGATCACCACTTGCGCGAGTGGATAACATATAAATATCTTAGCAGACCTGAGACTGATTAAGGAAAAATGATGCCATAAACCTTTATCACTGTTGAGAATTCTGTTCGACTGAATCGATTATATTTCTTCTCAGTTGGCAGCGTAAAAGCATAGCAATAATTACTTGTAGAAATATCCGAAATAATCAAATATGAATCCGACATGCCGTCCTTTGATAATAATGATATTAATACGTCGTCAAATTCTATAGAATGTCGTAATTCTTCTACACTCATTGTTGAATTGCGTGTCCTTCGTTACCAAACAGGTCCCTATTTCTCGGGAAATGTAACGGTCCTTCCATTTAATGCGGACATCCCAATCGCTCATAAAATGTTATCTGGGCCGTTGATTTTAAATTCCCTACCCCTATAAATAGGTCCCTTCATGTATACAATACTTCTTGCTTTTCTCCTTATGCCCCATCCGATCATCATGGGTCGAGTTTTAGATTCGATTCGAATTTTATCCCGAATAAAAGAGTTTGAGATCAGAGTTCGAACTTTCTTTTCCGACCTTGTTTCCTTTTGGATGAGCTTTTCGCTTAGAATATCGACAGGCAAAAGAAATTGCGCCTAGAATACCGGCAGGCAACCCGTTTTGCCTGACATATCTTGTCTGGTGCGGGTTAGAATTCTGGTATTCTGGGGCAGTACCTGATCGGACAGCTGGTTATTCCGAGAAGAGTTCTTTAAATCTGAGGCATCAGCTTCCTCGAGGGCTTTCTTACTAGATAGTTTCCTCGAGTTCTCTTGGAGTGCCTCTTGTTGGGATAACCTTTTGCTGCTCCGGCTCGAATCATTCTGCAAACAATGATTGAGTGTCTTAATCATTGTTTACAGATGAAGACCTAAGGTCGGTCTGAAGCCTTGGAGTGGAGCTGCGAGCCGGCTTCATCCTGATCGAAGACGGCTGTGCGACAGGTGGCGAGTGATCGCCAGTAAAGCTTGCTGCTGAGTTCTGCCTCTGGAGCGACCTTGGGAACGAAGACCGAGTACTTAACAAGATAGGATTACCTCATAAAATTTGTAATAGGGCAGGAAAGATTGTACTGTATTTCTTGAGCCCGAAATTTCTTCGGAGCTTCACTTTGTAACTTGTTTGAAGAATTTCAATGATAAAGTTTTATTTGTAGTCGGATCTTTTTACTCGAATTCCCTTATTGGTCATAATGATAATCCAACATACCCTTTATTGGTTTGAGAACTCATCTAATCGATTTCCAATATTTAAACAATCAATTCAATCCGACCTTGAGAAGAATACAAACAGTCGATTGATAGCATATAGAGACTTCGCCGGTGATCTTTAAAACAGTCGATTCGGAAGATTCGTCATTGAAGCTTATGAATACGAAGAACGGAAAAATAAATTCCGATCGTTAAAATCGAACTGCAACCTCATAGATCCTCTAAGCCTTCGACGATACCCGTTGAACTTCTTATTCGTTCCATTCGGAGGTAAGGAAGATAGGCCTTCTTTCTTTATTCCTGAAATGATGAACCCTCCGCGGGTCGAAAGGTTCGCCTCGGAGAGTGAACAACAAAGTTTCAGACTAGTAAAATTTTCTGCTGGCGCACATATTCCTCCTCGTAGTAGGCATATTTCGATCTAATACTCGAATAAGGCCCCTCGGTGGGCGCCAATTGATCTTACGCGTTTTCGTTGATTCGATCAAGGGTGGGAGGTATGATTATAATAACAACAAATAAAGCGAAGTAAAGATCAAATGTAATTGTATTCGAATTGAATGAGTACAAGTACAAGTATTCAAAAGGTCCTATTCGAGCATTATTGGATGCCGTACAAGCTAGAGGGCGAAACATGTACAATAAGTCCTATACTAATAAACCGAGCTGCGGTCTTCAGATTGGAGTATTCATTGGAGTCCCCCCAGTGTAATAAATGCATGGAGTATTTATAGCCAACTTAGAGGGCTTGGGCCTGGGCTCGGCCCAACAGTGTCTTTCGATCTACGGCGACCTCGTGAGCTCGAAACAACCGTTTTCATGCTTTGGTTCGTCTTTTGGTCCCTGGCGACAGGGTTCATAGCTATTCGAATCGTGTTGAGGCTAGAAAACAGGGAATCCGAATTACCCCTCATCAGCCCTCTTAAGTATTGGACTTCAAAACTCCACTACAGATCTTATCTAAACATGTTACCTTACCATCTATACAACTGATCCCACCACGCGTATTCGGTTGTGTTGCGTTTGCTCATCTACATAAAAATCAACGAACAAAACTTGAACCTTGTGATGTTCGTTGTATTTTTCTTGGATATGGTGCAAATAAGAAAGGATATCGTTGCTATGATCCTATCACAAAACGCACCTACATTACAATGGATATTACTTTTTCAGAATCAGAGAATTTTTACTCTACACAAGTATCAACTTCTCCTCTTCAGGGGGAGACTTCGGATGAAGAGAAGAAGTGGTGGGATTCCCAAGTAAAGAGATTATTGCAACACCACCACTTAATGAAACAATGCCACACAGTATACCGAGTGAAGACACTATTGCAGTAACAACATCAGAAGTTGTTGTCTCAACAATCGAAAAAGATCAGAAGATTGAGTCTCATACAGTTAGACAAAGCCTCTCTCCTTGAAGTACCCGACAATGACAATCTTTTTCCTGAAAATATTTCTGAGGTAAGTTCTCATTTACCATCTTCTAGCGAGTTTTTGGATACTCCATTTGGTTATCACTTACCTTTCAGGCACAATAGGGTAAGCCCCCAGCTCGTTACTCACCGGATAATGAAGGGAAGCAGTCAAAGTACCCGATATCTAATCATGTAACCCTCACAAAGGTTGTCTGAACCTCTTAAAGCATTTGCACACAAGTTGTCCTCTTGTCAAATCCCTTATGGAGTTCATGAAGCTCTAACAAATCCACAATGGTCTCGAGCAATTGAAGAAGAAATGGAAGCTTTGGTAAAGAACAAAACATGGGATCTTGTTTCGTTGTCGACTGGAAAAAAGTTGGTTGGGTGTAAATAAGTGTTCTCTATTAAGCATAGAGCAGATGGATCAATTGAAAGGTACAAGGCAAGATTGGTGGCCAAGGGTTACACGCAGACATATGGAATAGAGTCAATAGACTACCAAGAGACTTTTTCACCAATGGCAAAGTTAAACACTGTCAGAGTCTTCTTATCTTTGGCTGCAAATCTAGATTGGCCACTACACCAAATTGACCTGAAGAATGCATTTTTTCATGGAGATTTAAAGGAAGAAGTGTATATGGATATCCCACCTGGATATGTCTCATCCACTCCAGGAATTGTATGCAAGTTACAACGGGCTTTATACGGACTTAAGCAATCACCGCGTGCATGGTTTGGACGTTTTTGCACGGCTATGAGAAAGTATGGGTTCCAACAAAGCATCTCTGATCATACTCTCTTCTTGAAACGACGACAACGGAAGGTAATTGCATTGATAATATATGTAGAAAACATGATCATTACAAGAGATGATACAGAAGAAATCTTTAAGTTGCAGAAACAATTGGCTAGCGAATTCGAAATGAAGAACTTGGGAGGACACAAAAAATTTCTTAGGAAATCAAAGTTGCTAGATCAAGACAAGGTATCTTTCATTCGCAAAGAAAGTATGTATTTGATCTACTTGCTGAAGTAGGAATGCTTGATTGCAAGCCAGCCGACATTCCAACAGTTCAGAACCAAAAGCTTGCAGAGTATCCTGATCAAGAACCAATCGCTAAAGAAAGGTATCAACAACTAGTGGGTAAGCTGATTTACTAATCCCATTCTCGTCCAGACATTTCTTATGGTGTCAGCTTGGTCAGTCAATTTATGCACTCTCCTACTAAAGAACAAGTGGATACATTTATTCGAATTCTTCGATACTTGAAATTAGCTTCAGGGAGAGGGATTATGTTCACCAAGAATGATCATTTAGATATTGAGGGTTACACCGATGTTGATTGGGCAGGAAGCTTATCAGATAGAAAATCTACATCTGGGTATTTCACCTTTGTTGTTGGTAACCTCGTTACATGGAAAAGTAAGAAACAAAAAGTTGTAGCATTATCAAGTGCTGAAGCTGAGTTTTGAGGAATGGCTAAGGTTCTATGTAAGCTACTTTGGCTAAGAGGACTGCTCTCAGAGATTGGATTTGCTCCCAACTCAGGAATGAATTTGTATTGTGATAATAAAGCGGCAGTTGAAATATCCTAGAACCCGATTCAGCATGACCGAACAAAGCATATTGAGATAGACCGACAACAAAATCTCGAAGAAGGAGTGATTCGATTTCCTTTCGTTAGGTCAGAGGATCAACTTGCTGATATGCTTACAAAAGCAGTCTCTAACAAAAACTTTCATAGCTCACTTGACAAGTTGGGTATGAAAGACATCTTTGCACCAACTTGAGAGGGGGTGTTAGAGTGAGCTATATTAAATAGATAAATTAGGGAATGATCTTTGCCTAATTTATTTCCCATCATTGTATTCATCCCAACTGTTACGGGATTTGTCTTATTATTTATTACCAAAAGTTAGCCTAGACTTATTGTATATATATGATGTACGATGAAAGCAAAAGAAATAAGAATGAATTACATAAACAATTATTTTCCTTTGTTTTACAAAGACATCCTATTTTTCTTCTTCACTGGCCATTGGTCAATATTGCGCGACCGCGGCAATGTGCATAGGGGTGGGCGCGGGGCGGGTATTTAGGATATTGGGTATTTCGGGTCGGGTACCCGACATGACGGGTAGTAAATTTTCACATCCAAAATCCGACCCGATCTGGCGTGTACTCGAAATTTTCGGGTATTTCGGGTACCCGAAATTTCACTTATATATATATATACACATATAATGGTACAAATAGAAAGCTCTCGTCGAGGAGATGAATTTTGACTACTCATTCACTCAATTTGGTTAAGAATTGAGGAAATTATCATTATGTGTGTGTAAGTATGTGTAAAGCTTGAAGAAGATGACAATGGTGAAGTAGAGAGAAAATGACTCAAACCTTCCTTACTTTAAATCTTTTGTTGCATGTATGTGTGAAATTAAAGAAGCTCATAAGCAACCAAATGGAGGATGACTCCACTTGGTGTTTCCATCGCTGTTGCTTACTTTTTTTTTTTTTTTTAAGAATTGCATCTTGACCTTGAACTTTATGAAATTAATAATTTAACCCCAATTATTTTACAAACAACAAAAAGGGGTTTAATTTTTAAAAATATTATGATCAATATAGTTACTAAATAATTGCACTACTGACCCAAATAGTTTTAAAACTTAAATCTCCAGTATCTTCCATTTTCATGGTCATTTTAGTTTTATATAGTCACAACTCCATTTTTAAATAAAATTTCCTAAATTTTCTCAAAATATATGACTTCAAAAAGATTTATAACTAAACAAAAGTGAAACTTTAGGAATTTCTAAAATTCGAAATCTTGGGGTATTACAGTCTCCAGATGTTCATGAATTCTGGAGACTGAATATTGGAGAATAATCAAAATTCTCACCGCGGTGAGTATTAAAACTCACTGCAGTGAGCATTATGCAAGCTCACCGCGGTGAGCTATAACACGGCGTCTGGAGACTAGGTTCAGTTTCCAGACGCTGAAATAACTGGAACAGACACCAAAAAATACTTAGATGTGCAATTGACGGTGGAATTGAAAAAAATTAAAACTTACAATGTATGGGTGTGGTGCTTGAGCTTCTAGGGTTCATCTCCTCGCCTTCAATGTAGTTGTTATGTGCCATTTTTTAGTGAGAATTTGTGAAGAAATTGAAGTTGGGGAAGAAAGGAGAGAGCTTGTTCGCTGTTCGCACTGAATTGAGAGATGAGAGAAAGTGTTTTTTTCCTTTTTTTTTTAACATGTGAATAAGTGTTAAAATAAATAATTAAAGAATATAATGGAGGGTGTATTTTGCCGTTTGTATAAATTTTAATGGCCTTTTAAATTAAAATTATGTATTAAAAAAAAAAAGGAAAAATGCTATTAAAGGTTTTGTTCATGTCATTCAGCCTAATTCTCCGTTCACATTGGTCAATCATGAGTCAAAATCGGGAAAACGCTAAACCCTAAATTTGGTCAACAATTATAGAACTAAAAATCATATTCCTTCATTCTTCCCCGTTTCTATCTGCTTCGCAATGGTTCAAACAGCAGAAAGCGATAAAGTCACCAGGCTTTCCGACGACAGCGAAAAAAAGGTTTTTTTCCCCCTTGTCTATCCCTTATGAATTTGTGTTTCTCCGCTCGCACAAGCATGAATCAACTTTGTTCTGTCTCGACTTCAATTGATGTTATCTTAGCTATATTGGGTTTCCTGAATTTACGCTTTAATTAAAAGAAAGAAATTGGATATATTCTATTATTTAAACTTAAATTTATAGGTGTGCATAAGTTGAACCACTCGCCAGTGTGTTTTTTCTTTTCTTTTGATGAGAATAAAACATCATTAACTATTACAGTCATGAATTAAAGAAGATTAATTAGGTTGATAACCAGTTTATGGATGAGAATCTGTCAACCAACATTCGTAACCGCGTAATGTAGTAACTAAAGCCTATAACTTGTAATTGTATCTTCTGTTTTAATTTGCTCAGAGTTTACAACTATCAAGTGGTCACTCTTTTGATGGAAGTTATGAAATCTTACAAAGATCTTAGGAATGATACTATGATTAAATATAATACATATTATTAATATTGTCAATACAAGGAATCAAGTAGAAATTTGGAGAGATTATTTGCGTTGGTGTGTATAACCTTACGTACAACAACCTTGCTTGTAAATTTGTACTTATTTTTTTTTGTTGCTTTCCATTTGTCCAAACTTCAAATCCTTTTTTCTTATTTTTGGGAGCAAATTCAATTTTTCCTTTCCCCGTTCTTACTTTAATAATTCTCCAGCAAAGTTTTAATTTATTTTTCTTGATAAAAACATTTGTTGTTTGACTTTGACATTTTACACTGGAATTCTTAGGAAAGGGCATAAATTGATGGCTCTACATTGAAATTTAAGTTTTGAAATTTTACGACACCTACAACATTACTTTGTTTCATAATCCAGAGTCAAGGAAGTAAAATAATTAAAAATTCAATTTGAATGAAACTAATGATTTGTTCGTTTAGTCTGTATTTAGTCAGCTACATTATTAGATTATAATCATGAACCATTTTTAATTTCTTTTATAGAATTTATCAAGCATTTTTCTATGGTCCCAGTTTTATTTGATCACAGCTTAATTGTCAAAATATGCTAATATTTCGGAGGGATAAGAATCAGTGTTAACTATTTTGGCTGGCTATCAAGTTCATTAGCAGAGCTTCTAGGAAAAGAGATAAAGCCATCAACTTATCATTTCAGTTAATATAACACAACCTGATGTCCTGACATTTTGCTTAAATTTGATTATTTTTTACATATTATTTGGGATTTCACTGTTCCTCTCTCTCTCTCTCCCCCCATAAAATGTCAGATACAATCAGAAATTCTTTTTCCCCATTTCTTAGTTGATATAGTGGAAAAATCATCTGGAAGTAAAATAGAGGCATGCAATGGGCCAAGTAAAATTATTTTTGTCATTTTGATCCCTCTTTTTCACTTATTTTATGTCGCTTGCACTTAGATCGTTACACTAAATGAGCTGCCTTTTTTTTTTTCCATTGTTATACTTCACTTTGATTTGGACTCCGAAAAATTACATATCAGTGCTACTCAACTAGGTAACATTTTTGCTATAAGGATATGTAGATTTAATGTTCCACATTGATCAGTCAAAGTCCTTCTAGGAATGATGAAATTTGTTCTTGTTCAAACTTTCATTATCAAACCTCTAAGAAAAAGTTGAGAATAGTCCAATCAGGCAAGTAGGGTGGACTGGATACTACCTGGTGCTAAGAATATAATTACTCCTACCAAATTGCTTGAAATTCATAAAAACTCCCATTATCAGGTAATACTTTATCTATCTGTTTTTCCACTCAGCTAAGTCGGTCACTAGAGAAGTTGTCAAGTACTGTCAATAACCCTTTTTTTTTTTCTCTCTCACTGCATTCTCAAATATGTTTTCATTAAAATTAAATGAAGTGGTTAAAACATTTTGTGGGCTCATAAGAGTCATTGAGATTAATAAATAGTTAGCAGAGCGCTGGCGACATATTGACATACGTTAATCCAACTAAAATATTTAGGCCTGGTCTGGTGCAAAGTAAAATGCATGTAATTCATATCACTCTCTTGTCAACTCACCTTCATCTGTAGAAGAGAATGCTGGTTGTATCGTGATTTAATTTTAGGAAATATATAATCTATCATTATACTTGCCATATATGTATTTTTACTCGAGGTGTATATCCTACAGATATTATGCAAGAGACTCAAAGATGTTGAGATCTGTGTCCCAATAGTGTATGGAACCATTGCATTTTGGCTTGGTAGAAAGGCCACAGAGTAAAGTGATTCTCAGAATTTTGTCTATTTTCTGATGTTCTTTATTAGTTTGACACTTGGTACCCTTTGTGATAAATTAATTCTATTGATGATTTTCTCTTTCAATTTCTTGCTGGCTATCAGAACTCAGTCGCACAAATGGACAGTGTATGTACGTGGGGCAACAAATGAGGATCTGGGAGTGGTGATTAAGCGCGCTGTATTTCAATTGCATCCCAGTTTCAATAACCATATTAGAGTTGTTGAATCACCACCTTTTGAGGTATCAGAATGTGGTTGGGGTGAATTTGAAATTGGCATTTCTTTGATTTTCCATGACGATGTTTGTGAAAAGCAGTTGAACTTGTAAGTCATTATTGGTTTTGGCTGTGGATTTTGTTTCTTAATTTACTATTTACTTCATTTTGACCAGGTCTTTCACTTTCTGTACTTAATTTAAGGTATCACCATCTTAAGTTGTATTCCGAAGATGACAGTGGTCCGCAGTCAATCAAGAAACCTGTCGTTGTAGAAACTTACAATGAAATTGTATTTCCCGATCCTTCTGAGGATTTCTATGCTCGCATTCAGAAACATCCTGCTGTAATTGTGCCCTCTCTTCCAGTGTCTTTTAATGTGCCTTTTGGTAGTGTTCCATTTTGCTCTATTCCTATTCCATTTCCTTTATCTGAGCATAATGTGTCTGAGTTCTCATTTTCTGCTCATTCTTCTTGGAACTCATAGACAATCTGATTGAAAAGACAGGCGATACCAAAGACCATCCGTTGAATCAATGGTTTATTAATTTCTCAGAGGCAGATGAACTTTCAAATCTATCTGCTGCTCGTCATCAGGTAAGACGTATTTTGTTGTTTTAACAACATTTATATGATTATTAATGTTATGATTGATGTTTATGAACATGTTCTTGAGTTAAATGTTATTTATTTTTCCAATTGATTACATTGTGGAAGGATACCCTGCCTTGATTTGGTTATAATCTGCATTCATGTGCATGTTTTTACGCCTATGCTCTGATATTTAGTTGCTATTCTAATGGTGCGAGCATTTGGCTCATGAGTATCCAATTACAAGTTTCTGTAAGTATCGTATATATAATTCATGTTAAGTTTATAATCACATGAGATATTAAGACAGAAACAAGTCAGCTATAATCTCTAAGTTCACTATATAGCGGATTAGGAACACGAAAAGTATCCTACTTAAGTTTCAACCAAGTAAATTCTCTGAAACTATCAAGACTGGTTCAAACAGGATAAAAAATGGTGCAAGCTGGGTTTACTTTGAACCACTTATTCAAGATTTTAGGCCCTTTTCTCCTTCCCCTTTATTTTTTACACACTTTTCTTTGATTGGGTTAGCAGCAGGCAGTGGTGATTGACATTTCCTCTGCATGAAAATTCTATAAACAAACAAAAAGAAAACACACATCTGCAGGGACGGACCATAGTGGGGACTGGGGGGGGCCATGGTCCCCCCAGAAAAAATAACATTATTTATTTATATACGTATATGATATCAAATTAATTGTTTTGGCCCAATGGAATCGTCCTTTTAAAAGTTGGAGAAGGAGAAGGAGAAGGAGAAGGTCATTAGTTCGATCCCTGAGATACTCACGTGGTATTTTTTCACATCATTTTTCATTCAATATCATTTATTTTGCTATTTATCAAGATATTACTCCTATTACATTTCTATGTATATCTCTAACTCAAAATAGCATTTGGCATAATTGGTAATTTTGTTTCTCAGGCTGAGTAGTACATATAATATTTTTCTCATCATTTTCTTATCCAATTTCATTTTGATTTCCTATTTATCATCAACATCTAAAAGCGACATTCATTAAATGTCTTTTCAAATTTCTATTTATCATATGTCCTAATAATTTTGTTTGTATAATTTTTATGGAATTCCATTTTCTTTAGATAGATTATATTGTCACACATGATTTCCTAACTTTTGTGTTATGCACAATTTTACGATACTATTTTTAATGTATGATAAATAAAAAAATTAATCTTATTTTCCATGTCTTGTCTAAGTAACATTTATTTGTTTTCTGTCCAACTGAATTTTCGTCTTGAACATTTTATATTGAATGTTTCAGACTTCATACTCTTAAAATAATTCCTAGTATATTTTTCACCTTTGGTTGGACAACATTATAGTATTAATATATCATAATTTATATTTATCTAATTTCATCAAAATATCGAGTTTGACACCAAAAAAATCTTCGGCCCCCCCAATAAAAGTGGTCTAGGTCCGCCCCTGCACATCTGTATTATCCACAATGTCTATGTTCTTCTCTTCTCCGTGCCTTTGTTTTGTATGTAACTGCATTAAATTATTGTTTCACCCTGTGGTATACTGGCAATAGCCACCCATAAATAGTAATAGAACTCTGCGCGAAATTTCCTCCCATGATATGAGTTACTACCCCTTGATAACTTATAGTCTCCCAAACATGTGACTGCATTTTCCATCTGAAATGGAATATTACTACCAAATGGAATTGTACATCCAGAATGGTCCTAAGAAGACATGATTCCGCACCGATACTTGACATGTACCCCTCCTTAATTTTTTTGTTTGTTTCTTGTTTAAGAAAGATTGAGAATTACATAAAATAATATGGTGTTTGCATATGGGAGAAGAAGTCGTTAATTTGGACTGAGGATCAAACGAAAAAGGAGGCAAGATAGGGTCATGTTTGCATTTGTGCACAAAGGATAGGATGAATTGAACCTTGGGTTTGAAACTCTGGTATGACACTATATCTAATCACACAAAAGTGGGTTCATCCAAATATTTAGAAGTTGTTTCAACTTCTTTCCCTATACTTCAACCGTTATTTTAGCCACGGTTGAGCCTAAAAATCTTGGACCTTGTCAATAAGTTGAACAAGGACTGATGATAATATCATCTGGCTTTGTGATTTAAATAGTCTTTTATGTAGGAGTTATCTAGGATTATTATTTCTAATCCAAATTCACTTTTGTATATGTATATGACCTACTGCTTGACCTAATATATATATTTAGAAAAGTTTTTTCTGTGGTTGGAACCTTGATGATATATCGATATGCCTCCATAAATGTTGATTGCTCACGGGTTGACTTATTATTTCAGTCAGTCCATCCTTTGTAATAAAACCCTATAGCACTAAAACCAGTATAGATGAAAATAATTGAATCTGAAACTGGAAGTCTTTTGGTTTGTGCTTATAGCCAGATTAGTATATTATGTCTTAGTAAAGTTTGATTCTAGTGTTCTGCTGTTTGAGTTTTGTGGAACTTAAACATCAAATATTCTTATCTTATGCACAAGACAACTATTCTATTGCAGATTAATAAGCATGAGCATGAGAGAGCTTAAGTTACTAGGATGATTACAAACAAATTATAACCTATAGCCTAAATATGAATTAGGAACAGATTTACACAGACAGAAAATAATGCTAATCTAAATGACATAAAGATCATGCACAATGAAAAAGAATAATTTAAATGTTGTGGCATAAAAAAAAATTTGAGTAATGGGGAACACAGCTTAAAATCTTATAGAACTTTTCTAGTTGAACTATGTTGGGCATTAAAGTCAATCACCTAGAGGTAATTTAGTGTTTCTAAGCGACATAGTGGGTGTTTGAGGGCGGAGCTAAACGATCATTATTAATTATCTACCCAATGGACATAGTCTTATCTTATTTTAGTAAAACATTGATGGTGGTTGTCAACAATTTTTGTTTTGGACTGTTGATGGTTTAGCTTAAAAGAAAAAGAATTGCAGGATTTTGAGGAAACATATGAGGCAATTGAAGTTTTCTATGTTTGGAACTGTGAAAATATGTAAAGCTTTGTTATGTAGTTCTATGCAACATGGGGGGCAACTTTTTTTTTTTTTTTTTGGTTGTACATTTGCTCAAATTTTTTACTAATATTGGCTTTTGGGGAAGCTTGGGGGTCATGTCTTTTCTAAAATGATGGTTTTAGATTTTGTAATTTTGAAAACTCCAAAAATCTTGAGGGAGATTAAGTCAAACATAGAGATGTGCCTTTTTACCACTCCCTACCTAGGATTCTATATTTCTGTCTCCTTATAAGTTTTCATGCAAAGTAGAATATTTATTGTGCTAACTTGGGACTTTATATCTTGTGTTATACACATTTGGTCCTATTTTTCATTATATTTCGGTGGAAATTTTTATTAATTCTAGTAGTGGAAAGAAAGATACTATAATATGCAACTAAGTATGATTCAAACCCAACAAAATTAAATTTAACTTTGAATTCGCGATTTAATAAAATTGCTCTTTTGTTAAAAATATAAACAAATATAATCTTTTTAGCAATGTAAAACTAAATTTGACCTATACTAAAATATATATGTTTATCATAAGATTGTTTGCAGATGCAAATGTGTGATGCCACAACTAGTTTAGACTTTTAGCGTAATCCAGAAGACTTTGCAGTGCATAGTGGCTGTTAACTAACTCGCTAAGTGTATTTTTAGATGGTGTTCGGGAAATGAGGGCTTGTGTAAGAGAAATTTGGGAATTAAGGCTTTTAAATAGGGGTTAGAATTGTGGTTTAATTTTTCAGACTGTTCGAACGAATGCCTAAATTACTCTTTCTAGGCGTGAAATTTCCCATAAGAAGGGTGGCAAATGGATCACCCGGATCGGATTCGGATCGGATTCTTATGGATTGGATTCAAATGGATCGGATCCTAAATGGATCCAACAATATGGATCTTATATGGATCCGATCCAATTGAAGTATTTTCACATTTAGTATGTGGAACCATGATAGATCTACGGTGGATCCACCATGGATCCATGACGGATCCATGGTAAATTTCTTTGTGGACTCATGTTGGATCCAAATAATCCTCAAATTCCCTCTTCTGGTCTCACCATTTTTGACCAGCAACACCACCCGCCCCACCCACCCACCCCACTCGATTTAACTCATTTCTTCACCTTTTGCATTGATTTTTTCACTAATTTCGTCGATTTGAACGATTTTTGAATGGTTTAACCTGTTTCTTCACTAATTTCATCGATTTAAATTACTTTTGCTCGATTTAACCCATTTTTTCATCGTTTTCGCCCATTTTTTCACTAATTTCATCGATTTAAATCATTTCTTCATCGTTTGCATCGATTTTTTCACTAATTTCACCAATTTAAACCGTTTTAACTCATATTTTCACGATTTGCATCGATTTTGCATTGATTTTAATGGTTTTTGATCAATTTAATCCGTTTTTTCACTAATTTCAACGATTTAAATTGTTTTGACCGATTTAACCCAATTTTTCACTAATTTTATCGATTTGACTCATTTCTTCACTGCTTGGATAATTTTTTTCATTAATTTCATCGATTTGAATGGTTTTTGCACGATTTAACCTGCTTTTTCACTAATTTCACCGATTTAAACTATTTTTGATCGATTTAACTAATTTCTTCACCGTTTGCATCATTTTTTCACCGTTTACATCATTTTTCACCAATTTCATCGATTTAAATCGTTTTTGACCAATTTAACTCATTTTTTCAAAATTGCATCGATTTTTTCAGTAATTTTATCGATTTGAATGATTTTTGACCGATTCAACCCATTTCTTCACTAATTTCATCGATTTAAATTATATTTGTCACCATTTTTGCCCCTTTTCCCACTAATTTTATAGATTTAAACCGTTTTTTTTATCAATTTGACTCATTTTTTACCGTTAGGGTTATTTTTTGCACTTATTTTCATCGATTTAAATCTTTTTGACCGATTTAACTCATGAATTCACCGTTCGCATTAATTTTTTTCACTAATTTCATCGATTTAAATTATTTTTTGACCGATTTAACCCTTTTTTTCACCATTTTCACCCTTTTCTCCACTAATTTCATCAATGTAAATCATTTTTGACCGATTTTAACTAATTTTTTCACCATTTGCATCGATTTTTTTAACTAATTTCACCAATTTGAACGGTTCTAACCAATCTAACCCGTTTTTCGTTAATTTCAAATATTTAAAATATTTTTGATCGATTTAGCCCAATTTTTCACCTTTTTACCTATTTTCCCACTTATTTAACTGATTTAACCCACTTTTCTCACTAATTTCATCGATTTAACTATGTTTGCCTGATTTAACTCATTTAAATCGGTGAAATTAGTGGGAAAATTGTGAAAAAATGGGCTAAATCATTCTTAAAAATTTAAATCAATGAATTTAGTGAAGAAACGGGTTAAATCGGTCAAAAATCAATGAAATTAGTGAAAAAATCGATACAAATGGTGAAAAAATGAGTTAAATCGATAAAAAATGATTTACATCGAAGAAATTAGTGGAGAAAAGGGTGAAATGGGTTAAATCGGTTAAAAACCGTTCAAAATCGATGAAATTAGTGAAAAAATCGATGCAAATGGTGAAAAAATTAGTTAAATCGGTTGCAAACGATGTACATCGATGAAATTAATGGAGAATAGGGCAAAAAGGTGAAAAAATGGGTTAAATCGATGAAATTAGTGAAAACTGGTTAAATTGGTCAGAAATTAGTGAAAAAACTATGCAATCGGTGAATAAATGAGTAAAAAATCAGTCAAAAAGGTTTAAACCAATGAAATTAGTGTAAAAACGATACAAACGATGAAAAAATGAGTCAAATCGATCAAAAATGGTTTAAATTGATGGAGTTAGTGGAAAAAGGGCGAAAATGGTGAAAAAATGAGCTAAATAATTCAAAAACAATTTAAATCGATGAAATTAGTGAAGAAGCAGGTTAAATTGGTCAAAAATGGTTCAAAATCGTAAGAAATTAGTGAAAAAATCGATGCAGATGGTGAAAAATGAGTTAAATCGGTCAAAACGGTTTAAATTGATGAAATTGGTGAAAAACGATGCAAATGGTGAAGAAATGATTCAAATCGGTGTAATACGATGAAATTAGTGAAAAAAAAGAGGCTAAATAATTTAAAAACAATTTAAATCGATGAAATTAGTGAAGAAACGGGTTAAATCAGTCAAAAACCGTTCAAAATTGATGAAATTAGTAAAAAAATCGATGCAAATTGTGAAAAAATTGTGTTAAATCGATACAAACGATGAATAAATGAGTTAAAATGGGTAAAAAATGATTTAATCGATGAAATTAGTAAAAAATGGGTTAAATCGATCAAAAATAATTTAAATCGATGAAATTAGTGAAAAAATGGGTTAAACCGGTGAAAAATCGTTCAAATCGATAAAATTAGTGAAAAAATCGATGCAAATGGTTAAGAAATGAGTTAAATTGAGCGGGGCCGGTGGGGTGGGGGTAAGTAGAAGGGGATGCTGAGTTGAAATTATTAATTTTTATTTTTTTTAAGTGGATCCAGCTATGAATTCTTATCGGATCCACTGCGGATCCATTCCTAAATCCATTATGGATCCACACTAGAACCACACATTCCATTTGTGAATCCATAGCAAATCCAAACTTTGTTGGATTTCTACCGGATCCTATCCAAGTGAAATCTAGTGGATCCTTTGTGGGTCGGATCCATCGGATTTGGATTGGATTTGGATCGGATCCATATTGCCACCCCTAATTCAACTATCGTAGTATTAGTCCCTTTTCATTAATTTCATGTTATATATAAGATCTATGAAAGACACATGTATAGAGACACTAGAAGAGCATAGCCCTGTTTTTGTACCTTCTTTTTTTGTCACATAAAAAGGGGGTGTCATCAATTGCTCAACACTTTTGTAGTTAAAATTAATGTCTTATGATTGATGATCATATTTTTGTCTAAATTTGATTAATTGTGGTAGGTTCAGGCTCATATTATCAAGCTGCGAAGGCAATTGAGCATCGTTGATGGGCCTGCTTTTGGTCAATGATATACACGATAACATCATGGTATGCATTTGTGTATGTACATACTACTATGTAATAGCCTATATTAGAGAACTTTTGGCATATGCATCTTTCTTTTGCTCACTATTGGCTTTTGCCTGTTGTGTTTACCTTGTATTGAAACAGAAGCATATGTATGGTAGCTAGGTAGTTTGATTTCAAATTTTAGACTAGGGAATTTATGCGTTGCCAAATAGTAATATGTTATACTTTTACATTCTTATTCACAAAGATGGCTTAAGGGAGATATATTTCTGAGTTGGAATGCTCCTAGCACCAGTTATACTTTCGCGACTAATATATTCCTCTAATTTTTACCTAATTTTAATTTTAGTCCTATGCATAACAAATTTTGTCCTCTAACTTTAAGTAAGTCTCAATTTTTGTCCTGTAGTTACAAATTTCATCTTTTAACTTTCAGTTCTTGTCCTCCAATTACAATTTTATTCCCATTTAATAGGATCAAATTGTAATTGTAGGATGAAAATTGAAACTTATTGAAAATTAGAGGACAAAATTTGGTATACATAGGACTAAAATTGAAATTGGGTGAAAGTCAGAGGACTAAATGTGCATTCACTATAGTTGCATGATTATTTTTGAATAAATAACAAAGTTGCAGGACTATATTTGAAATTTTGTCAATTCATAATCTTCACACTTTTATTTTATATATGCAAAAATGGGAGCTAACAAGTAAAAGCCTATACATGAATCCAAATTTATTTACTCTAGAAAAGCAATCTTAAAGATCAATAGAAATACCCCATCTTTATCATATATTAAGTACATTACATAGATCATATTCATGGAATACGATGCACTTTCAAGATGTTATGATAGTGCAGTCAAAATCTTGTGCTAAAGAGTGTGGAAGTTCGAGTCCTCTTGTAGATATAATATTATGAACCGTCATTGGATGAGCAATTGAATAAGACAAATAAAATCGTTATATCAATATTGATTTGAATATAGGTCTTGGAATTGAAATAAGTTTTGTAGTGGATCACAAACATGGATCAAAATTTCTCTCTTTTCCTGTGAAAACATCAAAAAGTTTCCGTTTTTGAATTAAGCCATCCGAAAATAAGATGTAATTTCGAAATTATTTGTTTGCCTTACACTCTATTATTTTTCTAAATTTTGTAACTTTTATTACAAATTTTCCTTAGTGTTTCCGAAACATCTCCGAAGAATCTCGAAAAGTTTCCAATATTTGACTGACCGAAATATACACTCAAAATGAAATTTTGATCCATGATCACAAAATGTTGATAATCTTTTCTATCTATTGAGAGTGATGTTTGTTTTAAATTGTATTCCTTGCTCCCGCCCAAAGTATATCCTTAAATAGTTATTACAAAAGGGTAGATTTAAAACCTCGGGTAAAATGTGTGCTGGTACTTGTCATATAAACTACATTACCTAGTCCAGGAATTTGGGACTTACCTCATGTTAAAAATGCGTTTGTGCTTAACTGATAAAGTACATTGCATAGTCTAGGGTTTACGGATTTACCAATTCAGTAACTTTGTCGTTGGACTTCCCCAAAAAGAGTACTACCGACTCGAGTCAAGTCAATGATAAGCTCATGTTGGCATTTGACGCTTCCTTCTCCTTTCAAAGTGTGTTTGAAAGAGAGAATTCAATACTTCTTTATCATGAGTATTTGAGAGGGTTCTTTGCTAGTATTAAAGAATTTTTGTCTGGGCAGTTCATACCATACATAATGTTTTAGTCCAAGAGTTCTGTTATTCCGTGTTTCAACATTGGCATATTGTTCCATTTTGTACTTGTTCGAGTATATAAATAAATTTTGAATATTATCAAATAAATGCCCAAGTTTCACAAATAAATGATTACTAGTAGGGATTTTTGCACGATAAAACTTTTATTTTAGCACTTTCCCCCTTAAAATTGGAAAAAACATGACAATGTCCCCTAGAAGTAGACAAATGAGTGCACTGCCCTCTGATCATTTTTAAGTAATTTTCAAAGGGTAAAAACGTCACTTAGGGGGTTTTGTGCAATAACAAAAAAAATTTAGAGGTCTAAGTGCACAAAATTTTAAAATATCCAAATGTGACTTGCAATTTAAACGAATAACAAATATTTAGATATATTTTTGTACGAAAAATTCAAATTTAGAAGTTTTTTTAACAAAATTTTCATTAGTCCTAATTATTTATTTATTTATTTACAAATAAATCATCTCTACACTTGTACTAAAAATGTTTTAATCAAATTAAAGAAGTTTGAAAGTAAAACAATTAAATTAAAAAATATGTTGTAAGATCAAAATTAGATTACAATGATTACCAAGGTAAAGAATTTCAAGAAAATGTGCTTTGAAATGTTAAAATTTTAATAACTTAAATTAATAATATTTTGTGCACTTAGCCCCCAATAGATAAAAATTATTGCACTATACCCAAAATTTACATTTCTATCATTTGAAATCCGACAAATTATTGATCAGGGGGCAAAGTGCACTCACTTATCAACTCTTAAGGGGTACTGTCATCTTTTTTCAATCACAGAAGGGAGAGTGTAAATATGAAACTTTTCCGAGGGGGGTGACGTGCAAAAATCCCTTACTAGTATAAAAATATATTTTCGAACACTAATGACTAGAATTGATACTCGAATTGAGGAGCGGGCATTAATAGTGTCAATTGGTGTATTTCAATTAAAAAATCTGAACAGAAGGGATTGTTTGTTTGGCGTTTTCCAAAAAAATTTCGTGTTTAGAAAATGTCAAACAAACATATTTTCTATTTTCTGAAATATATTTTTCATCTCTCAATTTTCTTACACTACTCTCTCAAAACTCAAACAAACAATAATTGTTTTTTCTCTAAATAAATCCTATACAAACTCTACTCTGATTTGACATAACGTAACATATCTCTTACACAATTTATCTCACAACAAACATGATTTGACATAAAGTCTTACAAATCTTACACCCACAACCTAACTATTCCAAAAAAACATATATATTTTTTTTAGTTCTCAAATCACTCTATCAAAACTCAAACAAACAAAATTACACAAATCGAGATTATTTCACAAACCTCCACTACTCTCCCAAACTACTTTTCCAAACACCAAACAAACAGACCTTAGCAGAAACTTAGGTAAAAACTTCGAGAAATTATTTCTCTTTTTTTCTTTTTTTTTTTCCCGGGAATACATAATCATACTTCCTCTATCTCAAACTTTTTGTTCCATAACTATAATATAAAGTTATGCTGGATGAAGATGAAGATGAAGTCCAAAGAAGATAAGAAGATAAGGGAAGATTTTGATTATTTCCAAAACGTCAAAATCAGCTAAGTATGGAAAGCTTAGCTCCCTTAGAAGAATTTTGAACAAGGAAAGAAGACATCAGAAGAGTTCAAAATTCAAAGCCCAGAAGACTACTGATCTCATGCTGAAACAGCAATCAGAAGGGTAGACCATCAGCTGACTCAAATCAGATTAGTTCAGTGTTTGATCAGCAGAATATCTATCAGCAAGGTTGCATTGATCAGCAGAGTAGAAGAGATCATGAGATAGTTCAACGGTAATAAATGCACTTGGGTTAATTAATGCTGCAAGAGAAGGGTAGTAATGGCAAATGATTGAAGAATATTCTCGGATCAGCATGGTGCATTTAATGCAGCTACAGGAAAGTACAGCAGAAAAAGTACTGTAGCAGGGAGCCGTTCTGAATTTGGGCTAAGGCTATGGATTTGAATTGTGATTTGCTTCAACGGTCATATTTTCAAATCCAAGTATAAATAGAGCTGATTTCGAAGAGAGAGACACACAAAAACATTCTGAGATTTCGTTATTGAAGCAGAAATTTTCTAAGTCTCAAGAAGCTCGAACAGCTCACTCGTCTGGTGAAGTCATCTGTTGACAGAAGCCAAGTTGAAGAAAATAGAAAATACATTCTGAGTGAATTTGTATTAGCTGAGTGTTGTGCGAAGTTTAAATCCGTCTTTGTGAGTGATTTAACTTCAGAGGATAGGTTTTCTGAGTGATTTCCTATTGCGAGCTTACAGCCTTTTCATTTGTTGTTTAGGTGTAAGTGGAGATATATTGTAAACTTTGTGTTTATAGTATAACCCAGAATCTAAGTGATCTGGAAGAGTGGACTAAAGGATTTTTATCCATATAACCACTATAAAAATTCTTTGTGTTGTTTGCATTTAAGTTTTCTTGCATATTTCAAAATTGCATAAGTAAACACTTTGAATTGTCTGAAAGATTTTAAAGGAGTTTTTAAACTGGGGATAAAATCTTTTAAAAGACTTAGTCTACTTGTGAAAAACACTTTCAAATTATCCGCTGCAAGTATCCTATTGAAAAACTGATTTTGCTGTAATCAGGTAAGTTGCTATAAGATAAGTGGTCACTCTGCTGTTCAAGATTTGTTCATGATCAGCATAGTCAGCTTACTGATCTTCATAAGCTTAGTCTGCTGACAGACAACTGAAAAGTTTTTAAGTCTAAAAATTTTCAGAGGTCTATTCCCCCCCCCCCCCCCCCCCTCTAGACCTCATCTGACCACTTGTGACCAACAAGTTAAACTTATGAAGTTGAATTTTTGGCGTTTTAAATCAATTAGACTATTTATTATTATTATTTTTTTGAAATTTAATCAAATTGATTGATCAATCATGACAAATGATAAAAGAATGTGGGACGGATGGAGTATTTAATAAGTTAAACAATCAATGTCAAGATTAATGATAATCACTTTGTGAAAATTATCCTTAATAATTCAATGAGTAATTAATAAAATTATTATACAAATAAAAAATAAAAAATCATTATTATATTTTTTTGCAGATGAATCATATTTACGAATTTAATTGACTAAAAATCTTCAGATGAATTTTTAGTTGCAATTGAAATGATCGGAAAAGAAATTCGAGTTAATATATGCATTAAGGTTAAAATATTATAAAATTTTATTTTTAAAATCAAAATTGAGAATTGAATATAAACTATTTAGTCTATCAGTTATAACTTTAATCTTCTTGTATATATTTTATATACGAAAGTTATCTTTTAAAAAATAGACTTGAAATTTCTGAAATTTTTAGTATACTTAATAGTATAAAGCATAATCGAATTGAATATATGAAAATCAAAATCAAATATTTATTTATTTTTAGATAATAACCTTTAAGAATACTTTAGGGAACACTATTCTTAAGTCCTAACATTTGGCACTTTACATCGATGTATGTTGGGAAAATAACTTGTGGGAAACTATAAATATATCAAAAACTTTGCGGCTTTGAGGCTTGTTTAAAGACAATACTATTCTTAAGTCCTAACATTTGGCACTTTACATCGATGTATGTTGGGAAAATAACTTTTTTTTGTTGAGATAATGTTGGGAAAATAACTTGTGGGAAACTATAAATATATCAAGAACTTTGTGGCTTTGAGGCTTGTTTAAAGATAATATTTTTAAAGTGATATTTGCTCCCACTCGATTGAGTTTGCTAATGGGTTTGAAGTAGCAAATCACTCCCAGAATACAACAAAACTACTTAGAAAAATAGATAGCAATTGTATACTTTCTGTAATAAAATAGAAGAGTATTGGACACTTTCTATTTTTGTTTTGTAGTGATTTCTGAACTACTATTCACTATTTATAATAATTTAATGATTGCAATAAATCATTGTGACTATACGCAAAAATTACACCTTTTCACTTTTCAACAAATAGTTGCATTGTTTCGGATATGCCGTAGCTTTTGAATAGAAGTTAATTTTCTTATAATTAATTTGATCCGTGCATATTGAGTTGCAAAGCATTGCAATTGTTGGAAAATGTGCGATTGACTTTAGCCACATTATTGTGTATGTTTAATACATCTGCCAACCATTTCTATTATTAAATGTAATGTCCACTAATGTTATATAATCACATTATATAATGGGTAGCAATATTGCCAGAGCAAGGATTGTTGCTGTCAGAGCAATTTTTTTTCATTTTCTAATTTGCCCCTTCTAGTCAAAAGTCATAAAAATCCATAATTTTCAGCTCCTAAAATACCCCTCCTTAATCATTAACAACTCACTCTCTTCTCTCTCCTATTAAAATATAATTAACTACTTTTTCTTTTCCCAAGAAATCTTCAAACATGAAAATAATTTAAGTTTGAATTTTCATTTTATAGAGTTTAATCTCTTGGAAAGGTCATGAACATAGATTATAAATTTGTAATTTCGTTTTAATTAAAGTTTAATTTGAATATTATTAAAAAATTAAAAAACTTTATATAGAAACAACACAATAATATATTTTCAATGAAATATGAATATTCATTAAGTAACAGATTAATTTTCACTTTCACAGTATAATTATATTTTTATTATCTAACTTGCTAAATAATTTTTAGGAACAATTTATATAAAATTCTATTTTCATTACCTAACAAGTAAGCAATATTAGTAATATTTTTATATCAGTTTAATAAAAATGTCATAATATTTCATTCATGTTCACATATTTATACATAACCCGATCACGTGAATTAATATTAATGGAACAATTTTCAACATGATTTCTGAAATCAGGTTATTAAGTGATTAAATGTATCGAAAAAAATAATATTTTCTATGAAAAGAATTTGAATACGACCAACTAAGGTAAGAATACTTTTTTTTTAAAAATGAAAAAAGAAAAAAACTAAGGTAACAGATTATTTTATATAAATTGTTCCTAAAAATAATTTAACAAGTTAGATAATAAAAATATAATTATACTGTGTGAAAGTGAAAATTAATTTGTTGCTTAATGAATATTCATGTTTCATTGAAAATATATTATTGTGCTGTTTCTATATAAAGTTTTTTAATTTTTTAATAATATTCAAATTAAACTTTAATTAAAACGAAACTATAAACTTGTAATCTATGTTCATGACCTCCCCAACAGATTAAACTCTATAAAATGAAAAATGGAAATTCATCTTAAATTATTTTCATGTTTGAAGATTTCTTGGGAAAAGAAAAAGTAGTTAATGATATTTTAATAGGAGAAAGAAGAGAGTGAGTTGTTAATGATTAATAAGGGATATTTTAGGAACTGAAAAGTAAGAATTTTTATGACTTTTGACTAGAAGGGGCAAATTAGGAAATGAAAAAAAATTGCTCTGGCAATATCGCTAGCCTTATATAATAATATAACTTTCTAACATTCTAATCTATTTATCTTGAATTTTCCTTATTTCAACAATTTAAACTGTTAAAAATGTGTATTGAACGCACCTTTCAGTATGTCAACATCACTTACTTAAGAGACATCCAATTGGACTTGCCTTCTAAATACTTTTGGTTCGGCAAAACCTGATTTGATATAGAATTTCATTAAAGTATTTTAAAAAATAAAATGAAATTATATCAAACTTAGTAGGGATTGTCTATCCTGACTCTTGGCCGGTGAGAGTCATAAACGATTTCAATCAAATTGTGACATTTGTCCCACTGTCCATATTCTACTCAAATATGAAATACCTAAAATACCACACAATTAAAAAAAAAAAAAAAAAAAAACACACACACACACAACTCATCTTCTCCAACCCATACCCACCCCACCCGACCTGCCACCACCCTCCACCAACCAAAGCCCGCCTCCCTCCACTTTCCCAGGCCGACGACTGCCTGGGGAGAAGTTCTCAGGCCGTCGCCGGCCTGGAACGACAGATCGGAGGCTTGCGACGGCCTCCGAGTTGAAGCCGTCGCAGGACTCGAAATTTTACTTCCAGGCCAGCGACGGCCTGGGATTGAGGGGGAGGGGGCGGCAGCGGCGGGGTGGGTGGGTGGGGTTTTAGGGTTTTTTTTAATCAAAAAATAAAATGAAATAAATGTTTTTTATATTTAAATTTATTTATAAAATTAAAATCTTAATAAATATTTATAATTTGAAAATTGTTGTATTGTAAATTAATGAGTAATTTTAAAAAAAAAATATTCCAACAAAGAATTTTTGTAATTACTTTTTTCATACCGACAATCAAGGTCGAGTACATATTTACAATATTTTATTTATAAAAAAATATTTGCAAATTGTAATCAAGTTCGTTTCAACAACTTTGCAATTATTTGAGTTGATATTGTAAAAATATATGTAAAAAATTGCAACATCAAATATTGAAAATGTTGTAACACTAATAATTGAATCATCGTTTTTTTTTTCGATTATTAAAATATTTTTAAATTACGGTGGACTTAGTGTTACATAACCATCTAATAGACAATTTGATAGGAATAATTACCGAATCATCATTTTTTTAAAATTATTAATATATTTTCAAATTACGGAGGACGTAGTGTTACATTTCCATCTAATAGACAATTTGATCGGAATAATTACCGAATCATCATTTTATTTTTAAAAATTATTAATATATTTTCAAATTACAGAGGACTTCGTGTTACATAACTATCTAATAGACAATTTGATCGAAATAATGACCGAATCATCAATTTTTTCAAAAACTATCGATATATTTTCAAATTACGGAGGACTTAGTGTTACATAACCATCTATTAGACAATTTGATCGGAATAATGATCGAATCATCATTTTTTTTAAATTATCGATATATTTTAACATTACGGAGAACCTAGTGTTACATAACCATCTAATAGCCAATTTGATCAGAAAAATGATCGAATCATCATTTGTAAAAAAATTATTGAGTTGATCGAAATAATGACCGAATCATCAATTTTTTTAAATATTATCGATATATTCTCAAATTACGAAGGACTTAGTGTTACATAACCATCTAATTGACAATTTGATCGAAATAACGACGCAATTATCAATTTATTTTAAAATTATCGAAATATTTTCAAATTTATGATCTCGTGAAGTAAAGAAAAGCTGAGTGCAAATCAAGAGCTGAGTGCAAATCAAGAGCTGAGTGAGTGAGTGAGTGATCAACACTCAACTTATAATACTCATCTCTTGAATGTTTATGTATATAAATTCAAATAAACATAAACATTCAAATTTGTTTTCATTATTTTTAATTATTTTTAATGTTTTTATATTTTACTTGATAGAAAATATAATGACATATTCAATTTATTTGAATTTATATACATAAACATTCAAGAGATAATTTAAAAAAAAAAATTCATCTCTTGATCATTCACTCATCTCTTGGTCACTCATCTCTTGAATGTTTATGTTCATAAATTCAAATAAATATAAACATCAAATTTATTTTTATTATTTTTAATGTTTTTATATTTTACTTGATAGAAATTATAATGACATATTTGATGAGGGGTACTTTTGATTCTCTACATTCAGCAACTCATGCTTGGTCGGAAATAGATTATCCGAGATTGAAGACTGTGAATCCCGACCTCAAAGACATAATACCGATCCCGAGTCCCAGTATGCCCTGTCCGATCTCTCAGGCAAAGGCTCCGGATCGAAAACTACTGTTGGGCCGACCTCAGGCCCAGATCTTTGGGCCAAGAAGTGCTCCCCTACGGATGGTTCAGCTAGCACACCGCCTCAACTATATATACCACAAGCATTTATGGTGCCACACACGCTTTCCCAGGTGCTCCCAGTTCGAAGCTCCTGCTCGGACTAACCTTGGAGAGTTAGACTATATATCACTCTTGTATGTATTTAGCCTCTAGCTTGTACGGCATCCTATAATGCTCAAATAAGACCCTCATTACTTGTAATTTGTACACCCACGATCGAAATATACTTTATTGATCTTCTCCTTCATATATTTGTGTCTTGCTTGTTTAGTTTCCTATTTTGGTCCCCTATGAAACCGTGTAAGATCAATTGGAGCCCACCGAGGGGCTTTATTTGGGTGTTAGATCGAAAAATGCCTACTACGAGGCAAAATACACACATTCGAGGAGAACCTTCACACGCAGCCGGAGCACAAAACTCCTTTAATAACGAGCCCGATAATCTTTCTCGGGCAGCGCATCAACAAGAGGTTCCACCGGTCATGACACAAAAGGATTTGAGCTATGTAATCAACTTGGACTTCGTCACCACAAACAACGAAGCGGAGTATGAAGCTCTTATTGCTGGAACGGAAATGGCCCTGAAAGTAAAGGTAAAATTCCTTACTGTGTTTACTGATTCCGAACTCATGTGTAGACAGGTCAAGGGCATTTATGAAGCCAAGAAAAGAAGGAAATCGATGAGTGGATGGAAAGAAGGAAAGAATCATTACCTTGCTGCTTTCGAACACATCGGCCATCGAATTGGTTATTACTCCTAATGTTGATATGATGGAAATCGATGAGAAGAAACCTTCTTGCGTTGATCCTTTCAGAGATTATTTGCATAAAGGGTCGAATTTTACGATCCAGGAAACAGCCAGTCTTCGAGGGAAATGGAGGTCGGTCATGCAAAATGTAAAAGAGATCGAGCTAAGCTGAAAATTCACGTTGCAAAATCCAATATGAAGAAAGCGTACAACCTAAGGGTCAGAGTCCAAACTTTCAAGGTCAGTGACTTGGTGTTAAAAAAGGTAGAAGTCTCAAAACACGAGGGAAAATTGGGACCCAATTGGGATGGCCCCTATATTATGGTCGAGGTTGGAAAGAAAGGCTCATATAAGATCGCTTATCCGAGTGGAGAAGTTCTCCCTCGAACTTGGAATACAGTCAATTTTAGGAAGTATTACGGGAAGTGAAGACTATGTATTGGGTTTTCTCTTTTCGACATTGTGTCTATCATTTATTATTCGGATCTGTTATGTCTCCTACTATTGAAGAAATCAATGAAATATTTATATTTTCTCTTCTATTCAATGTGTCTCCACGAACTACTTATTATCTACAAGATCGGCACTCGGCCTTATGTCGAAAATTGTCTAAGGGTGAAAGCTGTTGCTATGCCCTTTAGATCAAAAAAATGATAATTTCGGGGGTGAAAGCTGTTGCTATGACCCTTAGGTGAAAGCTGTTGCTATGACCATCGAAAATTGACTAAGGGTGAAAGCCGTTGCTATGCCCCTCATATCAAAATTATAAGTTTCAGGGGTGAAAGTTGTTGCTACGACCCTTAGGTGAAAGCTGTTGCTATGACCATCAAAGATTGACTAAGGGTGTAAGCCGTTGCTATGCCCCTTAGATCAAAATTATAAGTTTCATGGGTGAAAGGTGTTGCTACGACCCTTAGGTGAAAGCTGTTGCTATGACCATCGAAAATTGACTAAGGGTGAAAGCCGTTGCTATGCCCCTTAGATCAAAATTATAAGTTTCAGGGGTGAAAGGTGTTGCTACGACCCTTAGGTGAAAGCTGTTGCTATGACCGTTGAAAACTGACTAAGGATGAAAGCCGTTGCTATGCCCCTTAGATCGGAATTGCAAGCAGATCATCGATCATTATATCAGAATTTTTCTCGGTTATGTTTGATATTTTGGTCTCCCATATAATCTTATCATCCATTGGCGTTATAACACTTGATTAATCACTCTTGGTCGATTAGTTATCAAGTTATGAGGTTACTTAATCCTCAGTCTATTTCTAATATGTATCCGATTGAGTATTTCGAGCTCCAAGGCATTTGATAATAAAGTAAAGTACGAAAGGAGGATTGAATGAAGTTTTATTGATAAACTTTTACAAATAATTACAGATGCAGTTTACAATCGTGGAATTCGAACGAAAAGTTAAATTACAAGCTCGAAGATTCGAGCTATTACAAATTATAAAGCCTACGCTAAAGGTCTCTGGGCGACAAATTATAAGTACTAGTCTTCGATCAAGCCAATTCCATACTCCGAAGTAAGGCAATTTGTAATATCGGACGAGATGTCGGAGTTCGGCGATACAAACACTCCTATGTTAATTCTATGATCGATGGAACATCGGCCAATAGTCTTATTAACAAACCAAATATTCAATACAATTTAACGATAATGGGTTGCCAAGGCTCCAGGGTCGAATTATATTTCGATGCAGATGATGCCCCGATCACTGCTAAAATTTTATTCTCGAACGACAGATATTCAAATATTCAAGTTAACTATCGAAGTTAATTACATTCAATTATGTTCGATTTATTCGTTCAAATTGATTATTTTCGAAGATCGGCGTGATTATCATTCAAACAAATAAGGCAAAGAACATACAACAAGAATTAAACGAGAAACAACTTTTCATTCATCTTCCGAACAGTTACAAATGATTCCTCAAATACAATGATGAAATTCGAGCTCAAAAAGAGAAAGGCCTTCACTCATACCCTACTACAAATTCTACGAACAAAACTAATTTGTCTCCGACTGAGCTTCGGAGTAGAGAAGAGCAGAATCGAAACTTATCCCAGGACTATTAACCGATTTAAGATCTTCGTCCATAAATAATGATTACCATGACCTATCCGGGATGGTCAGGCAACATTCGGCCGGAAAACCTATGGCTTTTCAGCCAATGATCACATAATCTTCGTAAATTTCCTCCATTCTTCCGAGCTAGCCAAAGCATATTTTTCTTCAAGAAATACAATGTTGGATGAAGATGAAGATAGAGTGTATTAAAAATAAAGAAGTTAAAGGAGGTTTTGATGATTTCCAAAACATCAAGATCAGCTAAGTATGGAACACTTAGTTAAAACCCTTAGAAGGATTTTGACCTAATAAGAAGACAAATCAGAAGGGTCAAAGATTCAAGGTCCAGAAAATTACTGATCTGCTGAAGAAAGAAATCAGACTGGTGAAGATCAGCCGACTCAAATCAGATTTGTTCAAGTATGGGATCAGCTCTGCTCACCATCAGACTTGTGTTCTCATCACCCGAGTGGAAAGGATCAGGAAGTCTCCCCAACGGTAATAAATGCCCTTAGAGTAATAAATGCTGAAGACCGAGGATATTAATGGCAAATGATTGAAGAAATACCTCGTATCAGCTAGGTGCATTAAATGCTGCATGACAGAAAGTACAGTCTGCAGTACTGTCACTGTGCAGAGAGCCGTTCGCGAAAATTAAGGACCAGTACCCGAGGAATTTGAATTGTGTCTCTCTTCAACGGACATTTTTCAAATGTGTGAGTATAAATAGCTCAAGAGACGAAGAGAAGGAAATAACACAACAACTGAGAGATTATCTACGAAGCAGAATATTTTCTAAGTCTCAAGAAGCTCAAGAACAACTCACTCGCCTGCTGAAGTCATTTGTTGACAGAAGCTTGTTGAAGCAAAAAGAATACATTTTCTGAGTGAATCTGTGTTAAGAGAGTGTTGTGAGGAGTTTGTGAGTGATAAAACTCTGTAGAATAGGTCTTCTTTGTGATTTCCTATTGCGCACTTGTGGCCTTTTCATTTGTTGATTGGCGCAAGCAGAGTATACTGTAAACTTTGTGATTATAGTATAACCCAAGATCTAAATGCCTTGGAAGAGTGGACTAAAGGATTTAAATCCATAGAACCACTATAAAAATTCTGTGTGTTCAAACTTGCATTATTTTCTAGCATATTTACTAAACTGCATAAGAACACTTGAAAAACTGTTTGAAAAGATTTTTAAAGGAGTTTGATAAAACTGGGGATAAAATCTTTCAATCTACCAAGCCTACTTGTGAAAAACACACAAAATATCCGCTGCAAGTATTCTGGTGTTAAAACTGATTTTGACTAAGTCAGCTAAGTGATTATCAGATTAGTGGTCTACTGTGCTGATTTAAAGATTTGTTCGCGATCAGCTTAGTCAGCTTACTGCTCTATAACAGCTTAGTCTGTTGACAGTTAAGTAAAAGTTTTAAAGTTAAAATTTTCAGAGGTCTATTCACCCCCCCCCCCCTCTAGACCTCATCTGACCACTTGGGACCAACAAGTGGTATCCGAGCAGGTGGTTCATTAGAATCAACTGCCTGATCAACGAGCTTGATCCTAGTGTTTTTCAAAGGTTTTCAAACTTTTTCAAAAGAGCATATTTTTGAAAAACCAAAAACTTTTTGAAAATGGATTGTATCAGCCATGTTCCCCACATAGCTGGTATGAGTTTCGAGGACTGGAAGATCAGAATGGAGATCTTCTTAGCTGCCTATAATGATAACATTTACACATGTATCATAAAAGGTCCATTCAAATTCACCAAGACTATAAAGGTTGATGAAGTAGACATAGTGGTGGAGAAAGATCTAAATGAAATGACAGCTGAAGAAATCAAGCAGTACAATCTGGACAAAGTTGGCCGTTTCATCTTGACCAAAGCCATGGACAATGATAGATTTGATAAAGCCAGACATTGCAAGACTGCCAAAGAGATGTGGGATAAGGTTCGTGACATGAGCGAAGGAAACGACGCCATCAAAGAGCATCAGCTGAGTGTTGCTCTGGAAAAGCTGGAGAACTTCAAGATGAAGTCTGCGGAAACCATTGATCAGATGGATACAAGGTTTACAAGGACGTTAAATGAAATTCTCAAGCTTGGAAAAACCTTCACAGATAAGGAGATAACCGTCAGAGTGTTGAAGGCTCTACCTCCAAAGTTCAACCTGAAGGTAACAACCATGGAAGAGTCAAGAGACTTGGGAAAGATCTCACTCACCGAGCTGTTCTCAGTACTCAAGGCGTATGAGTATAAACTGCCAAGAATGGGTGTTGAAGAAACCTCAACTTCAAGTCCCACAGCCGCCCTGGTTACTGCTGAAAATACTAGAAGACCAGCATACAAAAGCAAAGATGTGGACTCTTCTGATGAAGCCACAATACTCAACAAAAAGGAGTCACAGCTGGAGACGTTGCATTGCTGATGAACAACTTCAAGAAGTTCTACAAAAGAAAAATGAAGAACAAATACAACAATGCTTCTACTTCTAACCCTACTTCTTCTTCTCAAGATAAGGATTCATATAAATCCAAAATGATGTGCTATATTTGCAGGAAATTGGGTCACTTCATCAGAGACTGCCCATATCCTAACTGAGAAGTATACAGAAGAGGAAAAGAGAATCAGAAAAGAAAGAAAGCATCAGAAAGGCAAGGTGCTGATAGCAGAAGCAGAGAAGCTGGCTGCTATCTACTCATCATATTCAGATTCAGACACTTCTGATGAAGAGTCTTCTGATGAAGAGTCTTCTGAAGAAGAGAGTCCTGCTCTTATCTGCCTGATGGCCAAGGAACCTGATAACTCTGAGGATGATGAGGTAACTCCTCTTGAAAATGAACTGTTTGATTCTTTTCAACAAATGATGCTTAACAATACTGGTAATGCTGAAGCATTTACTAAGCTTAAGGAAGAGATGATATTGCTAAGAGAGCAAAACAGTTCACTGAAACTTAAAGCTGAAAAGCCAAAAGAATCAGCTGAATATAAACTGCTTGAGAAAGAGAATGAATCTCTGAAAGCTGAATGTGAAGTATATAAGGGTAAAATCATGGAACTTGAAAAGATAATTGAGTCTCATGAAAAATCATCTGTTGCATCCACTCATATCTCTAGTAAACAGAAGATACCTTTAGAACATGATAAGTTAGAACTGAACCATACTGAAAAATTTATATCAGCTGACAACAGTAAGGTCATCTTGTATGTTCAGACTACTAAACCTGCTTCACCTGAGAAAGAATTAAAGGAGAAGAAAACTCCTAAGGATAAAAAGAGTAAAGAGCCTAGTGTAGGAAAACAAACTGGTAAGACTAGACAGCAGAGTCCTAAGAAGTCTGCTGATAAGGCTAAAACCAATCAGACTAGTGGGAAAACTAAGTCCTCTGATAATGAGCAAGCCCCTAGTAAGCCAAAGAAGCATAAGAACAAGAAAAATCAAAATGCTTGGTATGGAAATGAGTCATATTATGTTCAACCTGCTGCATATCCTCCTATGTATCATGCACCACAATTTCCAACTTACTATGCACCATATCATGCTCATCCAATGCATGCATACCCTGCTTATCATGCATCTTATTCTGCTTATGAACATTATCCGTATCATGCTGATTATCAACATAACAAATCTGATGGACGTGATGAAGATAAACCTGCTCATGCTCCTGTCAAAACTCAGAAGCCTAAGAAGCCTAAGACTTCAACATCTTGGGTTGTCAAAGGTGGAACTAATCCTTCAGGCCCCTCTCAATAAGGGTACCTAAAACAATTTTTATTTTGTTTTGTAGGTTAGGATTAGGAGTAGGAGTAAAGTAGAGAAAATCTGGTACTTGGACAGTGGCTGTTCAAGACACATGTGTGGAAGCATACATGAGCTAACTGATGCTGTTGTTGTGGATGGTCCTAAAGTTACTTTTGGAGACAGCAAGGAAGGCAAGATTGTAGCAAGTGGAAGATTAATCAAAGGCAACATTGAGATATCTGACGTCTCTTATGTTAAAGGCCTCAAATACAATTTGTTGAGCATAAATCAATTTTGTGACAAAGGATTTTCAGTCATATTCTCATCAGATAAGTGCTACGTTGAACAGATTGGTACAAAGAAGGTCATTTTATCTGAAAGACGACAAGGAAATGTCTACACAGTGGACTGGAATTCTGTTGACAAGAGTTCTAAGATTTGTTTGGTGGTATCAACACCAAGTGAAGTAAGTTGGCTGTGGCACAAAAGAATGAACCATGTGAATTTCAAGACCATAAACAGACTTATCAAGAATGATCTGGTAGAAGGAATTCCAAAAACAGTCATGAGCAAAGATAAGCTCTGTAACGCCTGTCAGAAGGGTAAACAAATCAAGTCATCATTCAAAAGCAAGAAGCACCAATCATCTGGAAGGATCTCGGAGCTGCTACCTATGGACTTATTTGGACCTATTGATCCAATCAGCAATGGTGGAAAGAAATACTGCCTGGCTGTTGTGGATGATTATTCAAGATACACTTGGGTGATTTTCATGAAAAAGAAAAGTGAAACCAAGGAGCATCTTGCAAATCTGATGGAGCTGATCCAGAATGAAAAGAATATGAAGATATTGAAGATCAAATCAGATAGAGGGACTGAATTTACAAACTCTATTGTTGAAGAGTATTATAATGTCAGAGGAATCAGCCATGAGTACTCTGCTGCCAGAACCCCCAACAGAATGGAGTTGCTGAAAGGAGAAACAGAACTCTAAAAGAAGCTACCAAAACTATGATAGCTGAAGCAAAGCTGCTTCAAAGATTTTGGGCAGAAGCAACAAATACAACCTGCTTTACCCAGAACAGATGCATGATCAACAAAAATCAGAACAAGACTCCATATGAAGTTTGGAACAACAGGAAACCAAACATTCATTATTTTAAGATTTTTGGTTGTAAATGTTTTGTGTTAAATAATTGGAAAAATCACTTTACTGCCTTTGCAGAAAAGGCTGATGAAGCTGTTTTTTTGTAGGATACTCTACTGTCAGTAAAGCTTATAGAGTTTTTAACAAAAGAACTTTACTCGTAGAAGAATCCATTCATGTAGTATTTGATGAACCAAATCAATCTTCTGAAAAGAATCAAAGCACTGATCAAAATCTGTCTACTGATTTTCAGAAATTGAGTGTTGAAAGAAATGAAGAGTATATACCCATCATACTACCTGATCTCAACTCAGCTGCTAACTCAAGTGCTGTTCAAAATCACACTGCTGATTGTCTAACAGAAGAGTTACAAACAACTGACAGACCAGAGACTGTTCAACAGACAACTGCTGTTCAACAGACTACTACTGAAACTCCAACAGTAGTGTTGCAAGATCAAAACAGAGGACAACATCCTGATTTGCAACCTGATCTCAGATGGCTCAAGAATCACCCACCAGAGCTGGTGATTGGTGATCCTTTGGATAGAGTAAAGACAAGGAGAGCTGCTGCAAATGATGCCATGATTGTCAGCTTCCTATCTCAAGTAGAGCCCAAACAGATTGAAGAAGCTCTCAGTGATTCAAACTGGATTGAAGTTATGTAAGAAGAGTTGAATCAATTTGAAAGGAATGAAGTTTGGTACTTAGTTCCTAGACCAAGTCATCAAAGGGTAATTGACACTAAATGAGAATTCAGGAATAAAATGAATGAAGATGGTATTGTCCCCAGAAATAAAGCTAGATTAGTTGCCAAGGGTTATTGCCAAGAAGAACGAATTGACTTTGATGAAACTTTTGCACCAGTAGCAAGATTAGAGGCAATCAGACTATTTCTCGCCTATGCTGCTCATAAAAATTTCACAGTCTATCAAATGGATGTGAAATCAGCTTTTCTCAATGGAGAATTGCAAGAAGAAGTTTATGTTGAATAACCACCTGGATTTGAAGCTTACAAAGAAGAAGACAAGGTGTATCATCTGAAGAAAGCCCTCTATGGACTGAAACAGGCTCCAAGAGCATGGTATGATACCCTATCTGATTTTCTTTTAATTAAATGATTTCGTAAAGGTAAGGTAGATAAGAATCTGTTCACTATTAAATGGGAGGATCATATATTGCTTGTGCAAATATATGTGGACGATATTATTTTTGGTTCAACAAATCAACATATGTGTGACAAGTTCTCCAAGCTAATGCAAAACAAGTTTGAAATGAGCATGATGGGTGAACTAAATTATTTTCTTGGTTTGCAAGTAAGACAGTTGCCTGATGGAATATTCATTAACTAAGCTAAATACACAAAAGATCTGTTCAAGAAATTTGATATGAAACTAGCTCTACTGTTAGTGTTCCAATTTCTACTGGACTTCGTTTGGATAAAGATGAAGATGGAAAATCAGTGGATATAACCAAATACAGAGGCATCATTGGGTCACTGTTATACTTAACAGCTAGCAGACCTGATATTATGTACTCTGTTGGGGTTTGTGCGAGATATCAATCAAATCCTAAGGAATCTCATCTCCTAGTTGCCAAAAGGATACTTAGATACCTTAAAGGCACTCAAGATTTGGGAGGGAATCTGGATTTGAGTTGATAGGTTATTCAGATTCTGACCTTGCTGGCTGCAAGATTGATAGGAAGAGCACAACAGGTGCCTGTCAATTCTTAGGTAGTCGCCTGATCTCATGGATGAGTAAGAAACAGACTTCAGTGTCCATATCTACTGCTGAAGCTGATTACATAGCTGCTGGAGATTGCTGTGCACAAATACTTTGGTTGAAGCATCAACTAGAAGATTACAACATCAAAATCAGTGGAATACCTATCTACTGTGATAATACAAGTGCAATCTCTCTTACTCAGAACACTACAAGTCACTCAAGGACTAAGCATATAGAGATCAAACATCACTTCATAAGAGATCATGTGGAAAAAGGAAATGTCATAATGAATATGTTCATACTGAAAATCAGATCTCTGACATTTTCACAAAACCTCTAAGTGATGCAAGGTTTTCAACTTTAAGAGCTGAACTAGGTCTATTAAATTTAGATGCATAAGCTGAGGGGAAACTCAACAGAAGACTGGAGTTCATCAGCCTACTCACCTTATTCTCTTCAAGGTTAACTATGAACATACTAGTTAACTGATGGATTCTTAAAGTCAAGGGAAACGTGTAAGACTAGCGGTACTTCTGATTAAAAGATCAAATTAGTTGATGAAAGTTAGTTGAAGTTATTTTCATCAGAAGATCTTAATTCTTGAAGACTGAAGATTAATTATCTAGCTGGATTGACAAACAGCCGAGGAAGATTACTAGTTATTGGCTTTCACTAGTAATAATCTGTCATCAGGACACTAGTCTCATCAGATAAGTATTTATTTTACTCGTCTGATCGTTTACGTAAAAGCTCTGTTGTTTAAAAACGTTTTATCTAAAGTGCGCTTTTACTAGTATACTAAGGCGATTCATATTCCCGCCTGACACTAAATGCTTTTTGAATTTTGAAAATGCATAACTAACGTCGCATGATCAAAGCTGACACAAAACGGATCAAACGGTTAGCGTGTAACACGGAAACCAATGCACTCAACCTCTTTAAAACTAGATCTGATCAGCTTACTGTCTCTTTACGCACCCAAAAATATTCAAACGCATTTCTGAGAATTTATGCTTCTATATTTTGCAAAAGTCTCTTGTTCTCTCTAATCTCTTCACAGAATCATCATGACTCCTCAACAAGAAGCGAAGGCAGAGGGTATGTATCTCGTCTATGATACATATCACCACTCTGGCACTGCCGTAATGAAAGAAATACTCGAAAAGTTCAAAGCTGCAACCCTTGTAAAATTCATGGAAGCTCACGAAGAAATGGTATGGAAAAACCAAGTGATGGAGTATTACAACACCAAGGACGCTGTTGATTTTGAAAAGCTGGAAATCAAAGCTACTGTCGGAGGTGAAGCAATAGTCATCACCCCTGCCCTACTACATGATAAATTTGGGTTATCAAATCAAAGGAGGACTGATGTTACTTCTATGGCAGAAGACAAAATCCATGAATTCTGGGCTATCTGTGCCAAAGAGGGAGAAGTTATGTCTGGTAACCTCAAGAAGAAACAACTTAAGGATGAATATCAGCGCATGGCTGATATGGTATCGAAGCTGATAGAGAACTGCACTTTTTCCTTAGACAGTGTCACCATGAAAAGATATTGCATAATGATGGCTGTTTACTACGGCTATGAGTTGAACTGGTCTGTTGTCATCTGGTATATTATGGCGAACTTTCACCAGAAGAAGCAAACCAACCACATGATTACTCTAAGTTACCTGTTCTACAATATGGGTTGTGGAATGACTGGAGGGAATGATGGGGGCTATTTCGCACCCCTTATAATAATCGGAATGACTGGTCCATATACGTTCGGACCGACCAGGAATCTAATTCACTAAAGAACTGCCCGGTCCGATCCGCGTTATCAGTCCTTGGCGACCATAAGCAATGCCTGAGTTCCATAAGGATAGCTATGCCTAGTCCTATTAGAATTATGTTTCCTTGTAAAACTAGGGTTAATATCTTATAAATACCTAGTTAAACATTGTATTACGGACGATATACATACATAGCTTACGCCTACCTCCTTTGGCAATCTGATAACATAATTAATAGAAAAGCTTTTGCTATACTATTACATATTCATCGTCTTGCTTACTTATTGTTCTTTACGCAATAACTTCCTTGAGATTGATCTATCCGGAATAAAGTAACAAAGCCCTATAATCTACACCTAATTTGTCCACTAAAACCTATCTTTATTGATTTAATCTAAAACCCGACGAAAAACGGTTAAAGTAGTTGGCGCCCACCGAGGGGCTAGGTTAATTATTCGATCGACATATGGCTCGCCCAAGGAAGAGCGCCCGTATTGGAGCAAGGAGGAACACGACGAACGCTCGTAACACATCCGAGGATCAACCGGACGATACTAACAACGACGTCCCTTTAAGTAACAACAATCAGCAAGAAAGCGAGCGGCTGCCAAATCAGGAGGAACCACTAGGGATAAATATCCAAAACCCACAAGGACAACAGGGGATCCCCGCCAATACGGTACCTGAAGACCATGTGGCTCTAGCAATACCTGCTCCCTTGTCAGATACTCAGGAGAAGCTGCGACAAATCGCTATGCTCTTTAAGTCACTCTGTCCAGAGGAATTACTGGTACCTGAGAAAGCTCCTAGAAACCCTAGAGCGACTAGGGCAAATCCTATTCAAAGGACACCGAGGCAGGTCGATCAGATCTCTCAACAAGCGAACAGCCCTGCAAGCGAACAACGATCGTTGCACAGTCCGCAAAAGAGCAATTTGAAACTATCCAATGAACATATTCGAAGACAAACGGGTCAGACAAGGCCGCAACCCATCGGCCCCGGATCAAAGGAACATACCATAATTCCCATCGAAGATGATATAGTTGGCGTAATTCCTAATCGACCCCGAACCATGCGATTCTCGTAAAGAGAAATTGAAAAGATGGTACAAGAACGTCTGGAACAACGCCTACGAACTGTTCAAAATCCATGGGCCAGAAGTACTGAGATCCAAGAAAGCCTAGCGGCATGCTCCCCCTTCTGCAAGGAAATAAAAGAAGCACAATCCTCGGGACAAGTTCCGGGACGACTGCCCAGATATGATGGAACAACCGACCAAGATGATTATATTTTCAGCTTTACTAACATAATAAATCTATATGCTTACTCGGCTGAATTCACTACAAAACTGATGGTCACCACATTCGAGGGGCTAGCTTTGGACTGGTTTGCAAAACAACCCTCCAATTCCATATTCATCTTTAGAGAATTATGCAATAAGCTATCTCAGCAGTTCGCTAGCCAGAAGTGACAGAAATTGCCAATGAGCTACCTAGGGACTATCCATCAACAAGACGGAGAAACTCTTCGTTCCTGGTTGGCAAGATTTAACGTAGAATTGCTTAAAATCGACTCCCCAAATATCGATTACATAATCTCCATTCTTTTCGATCTCACGAAAAACAGGCAATTCGGGAATGCCCTCAGTAGAAAGCAACCTAGAACGTTTGTTGATATTATGACCTTGGCATCAAAGTACATGACCCAAGAGGAGATGAACTCTTTTAAAGACAAGAATAAATATAAAGCTCCCGCCTCTGGTTCCAAACGGCAAGATAGAATTCCCGCTCAAAAATCCATGGATTACGATCGATCCATTAGAAGAGGCAATGTCTTCCAGCGATTAGAATATAATCGAAACGATCAAGACAGACGACCTAATGTCTATCAAAGACCTAGATCGGCTGAGCCAGCGAACAGGAGCAAAATCAACTAAGTAGAATACCCCAGGCTGACCGTTCCAATAGAAGAAATCTTGGTAGTACTTGAGAGGAACAATTGGATCCCGACAGCAAAGAGAATCGCTCAGCCAAGGCCAGGGGCATGAAACTATGATCTATACTGTAGATATCACCGCGCACACGGGCATCGCACCGAAGATTGTTTTCACCTTAAAAAAGAAATTGAAAGACTGATTGAATAAGGAAAATTAGATGATTATTTAGAGCGGAACAACCGCAAGAGGGGGAGAAGTCGGAGCCCTCAGAATAATAACCGAAGAGGAAGCTCCCGAAGAAGGTCCCCTAACGATGGCCCCCCACAAGAGTTGAATGATGGTCAGGTCAATGGCACCATCCATACGATCTCAGGAGGACCAGCCGGCGGGGACAGTCGCAATGCTCATCGCAGGACCGCCATGTCCATACTGGGAAGCGCCAGGTACCCAAAGGAAATATGTTGACGCTAGAAAGCAAATCACCTAAGCACCAGCTGATGAGTTTCGATGAGAGCGAAGTACCAAAGAACTTTGTTTGGGACACAAAAGAAGACAACCCTGATTTCCCAATGGTGGTATCGCTAGAAATTGCGAACTATAATGTCAAAAGAATCCTGATCGACAATGGAAGCTCGGCCAACATCATCTCTAAATAGGGTTTAGCCTAGATGAACTTGAGACAAATAACATTCCAAAAGGCAGCTACGCCTCTAGTAGGGTTTGGAGGTTCCAAAATTGTCCCCTGTGGCACAATAGCTTTAAGTGTATCACTCGGAAGGAAACCACATCGTACGGTGAAGCTAATCAAATTCTTAGTAGTAGAAACCCCCTTTGCCTACAACGCGATCCTAGGGCGACCCGCCCTCAACCTATTCCGAGCGGTTGTTTCAACTTACCATCAGAAAATCAAATTTCCAACTGACGCAGGAATCGGAGAAATAGTAAACGATCATTGTATGGCTTGGGACTGCTACAACACCTCCTTAACCCTAGGGAACCGCTCCAGAACGTTTACCCCAGCTAAAAGAAAACTTGAAGAAGATGTTGACAGAGTCGAGATTGAAATCCCCAGCACGGACCGAGTAGATAAAAAGGGAAAGGAACCGGTCGATTTGGCTTTGAAACCACCAGAACACAAAGATGTCCTACTAGTGGAAGGAGATCCCACGAGAACAACCAGAATAGGAACCGAACTCAGTAAGGAAGGGGAAGTAATGCTGGTGAATTTCCTCAGAGAAAACATAGATATCTTCGCTTGGAGCGCGACGACATTGAAGGGATCGATCCCAGAGTAATCAGCCACTCGCTGAAAATCGACCCCATGGCAAAACCCGCTAGACCAAAGAAGAGGAATCATGGGCCGATAAAAGATAAAATAATCAAGGCAGAAGTAGAAAGGCTACTCAAGACAAAACAAATTCGAGAAATACACTTCTCGGAATGGCTATGTAATGTCGTATTAGTAGCAAAAGGGGATAAGAAGGATAATAAGTGGAGAATGTGTAATGACTTCACCGACCTAAACAAGCTATGTCCGCGCGATCCATATCCCCTCCCGAGGATTGACTTATTGGTCGACTCAACCGCTGGCTTTGCAATTTTCAACGAGGAATTTTTGGGCTATTTGGTACATCAACGAGGAATTGAGGCCAATCCAGAAAAAATTCGAGCCATAACCGAAATGAAGCCTCCCAAAACGATCTCCCAAGTACAGAGCTTGGTAGGAAAGATCGTAGCATTAAACAGATTCATCTCCAAGTCGGCTATCAGAAGTTTGCCTTTCTTTCAAACTCTACGAAAAGCAAAAAACTTTGTTTGGACTGAGGAATGCGACCAGGCCTTCGACCGGCTAAAGGAATATCTGACGACCTCCCCACTATTGGCCAAACCAACCGAGGGAGTACCATTATACCTTTACATATCAATCTCTGATGTTGCCATTAGTTCGGTTCTAGTAAAAATAGAAGGCGTGGAACATAAGCCTGTTTATTATTTAAGTAAGTTACTACAAGGGGCAGAGAAGAACTACTTGGAAATAGAAAAATTCGCTTTGGCCTTAGTAGTGGCGGCACGAAAACTCCGACCTTACTTTCTGACCTACAAAATTGTGGTGTTAACTAACCAACCGCTAAGACAGGTCTTAGCGAAGCCGGAAGCCTCTGGAAGATTGATCAAGTGGGCAATCGAGCTCGGTCAGTTCGAAATCGAATACAGACCAAGAATTGCAATCAAGGCCCAAGTCCTAGCAGATTTCCTGTTAGAAACTCCGACCTAGACAAACGAACATACCGAATCAACCAGCCATGACAACGACATCTTGATCATAGAAAATCAGACCTGGTTAATGCATGTTGACGGTGCTTCATGCAGAGAAGGAGGAGGTGCCGGGGTCAACTTTACCGGACCAAATAAGGAGGATATAAACTATGATATTACATTGAACTTCGTAGTGACGAAAAACGAAACAGAATATGAAGCGCTAATCGCAAGAATGGAAATGGCGGTTAAAGCCAACATAAAGAATCTTAAAGTTTTAACCGATTCTGAGTTGATACAAAGACAGATAGAAGGTCTATACGAGGAAAAGAAATTTAACATGATCAAATACCTCGCCAAAGTAAAGGAATTGGCTGAGAAATTCGAAAATTTTGGGATACAGAACATCCCACGATCAGAAAATAAATGGGCCGATCAATTGTCTAGATTTACAGGGTCTAACGACGGTAAAACAGAAAGAGTATTCAATTGGTTAATTTTCAAAACACCGGCAATTGATATCGATGATACACCGATCACTGAGATGATGGAAATTGAAGAAGCTGAAAGAAACTGGATGACTCCGATGATAAACTATCTTCGAGAAGGAAGATTACCGCTTGATCCAAATGAAGCTCGGAAAATAAAATATCGAGCTCCAAAATACACATTATTAGAAGAAAAACTCTACCGAAGATCGGTATCGGGAATTCTTCTAAAATGCATCTCCAAATTTCAAACCAACGATGTCCTTCGAGAAGTACATGAAGGAGAAGTAGGAAATCACAGTGGAGCAAGGGCCTTAGCTTTAAATGCATTAGAACGGGCTATTATTGGCCTACTATTAACAATGATGCCATACAATATGTTCAAAAATGTCATCATTGTCAAGTTCATGCTAATATAAATCATCAATCAGCTGAAAACATGCACTCAATACCGGTATGCTGGCCATTCGATCAACGGGGGATGGACATCGTGGGACCCTTCCCAGTAGCCAGGTCTAAGAAAGCATATGTTCTAGTCACTGTCGAGTATTTCAGTAAATGGATAGAATGCATCGCCCTTGCTCGAATAACTCAATTCCAAGTGATCAACTTCTTATGGAAATTCATAGTGTGTCGATTTGGCATCCCAAGAATCCTGATCTCTGATAACGGAACCCAATTTGAGGGAAAACAAGTAGTGGAATGGTGTACCAAACTAGGAATTCAGCAAAACTTCACTTCAATTGGGCATCCAAGAGCAAATGGACAAACTGAAGTAGCGAACCGAGAAATAATAAAATCTTTGGAGAAAAGATTAGGGGCAGCAAAGGAAGATGGCTGGATGAACTGCCAGGAGTACTTTGGGCTACTCGAACGACAGTCAGAACTTCGACCGGGGAGACCCCATTCAGTCTAGTGTATGGCTCGGAAGCTGTGATTCCGGTCGAAACACTGATTCCAACACCAAGAATTGAAATGTATGATGATCAGGAAAACGAAAAGGCAAGAGAAAGTGATATCGACTTGACAGAAGCATTAAGAGAGAAAGCTGCCGTGCGATTACAAGTCGCTAAATCAAACATGGAGAAAGCCTATAATCAAAAAGTCCGCATACGAACCTTCAAAGAAGGGGACTTGGTGATAAAAAAAGTAGAGGTATCCAAGCATGTGGGAAAATTACAGCAGAATTGGGATGGACCATACATTGTCATTAGTGTAGGAAAGAAAGGTTCATACAAAATTGCGCACTTGGACGGAACACCCCTACCGAGAACCTGGAATGCAGCCAACCTAAGACGATATTATGGAAAATGAATCCTAGTAAATTGTTCTGGTTAATTTCTTTTGATGACGTATGTTTGATTTTTATTCGTTGTAATAAAGGCCTTGGCCTGAGTTTCCTACTCAAAGAATTTTATCAATGATTACGATTTTGAACACCAAATCTAAGGTTCACTTGAGTTAAAGGCGACGTATCCTAACGAGTTGAGTATAAATCGATTAATTAGATAAACTCTCCTCGGGATTCTACAATCGGCTTAGTTAAATACGAAAAGTCGATCCAAAAGTATAACAAGTCGAGTATAAATTGATCCGCTCAATAAACGCTCCTCTATCTTATATGTAATGATCAAAAAAGGTTTTGATATAAAACCTAAGTATTAAAAAGAGTTGAGTATAAATTGATCCGCTCAATAAACGCTCCTCGATCTTATATCTAACGATAAAAAAAAAAGGTTTTGGTATAAAAACCTAAGTCTTAAAAAGAGTTGAGTATAAATTGATCCGCTCAATAAACGCTCCTCGATCTCATATCTAACGATCAAAAAAGGTTTTGATATAAAACATAAGCCTTAAAAAGAGTTGAGTATAAATTGATCCGCTCAATAAACGCTCCTCGATCTCATAATCAACGATCAAAAATAGGTTACAAGCCAAAAGATTTCGTAGAAGAAAACCTAAAGGAGTTGAGTATAAATCGAGCAAAAGCCATCGCTCCTTGATATCGATAAAAGCAGGTTGAGAAGAAATCAACAACAAGAAATATTAAGGTAAATAATACTAAAGTTTTATTCATCTGAGTTCGGAGAACAAGTATAAAATTACATACGAAGTTTCGATCAGAATACAAGAACTTTCTACACATCGCTACAACTGTTTAGATAAAATAATCCTATTCTATAGGTCGACGGTCTTCACGACAATGTCCACGGATACATCAATCTCCTCCCTAGTACCTCGATGATTGGAATTGACCACCTAAGAAGCGTGCTACTCAGGATGGTCGACTTCTTTGGTTCGATGGTCAGGCTCTGAAGATCAAATGTTCTTCCAGACGAAATGACCATTTCTGGCCAGATGCCCGGTAATGGTCACTCGCCCCTAAGGAGATACTGCTTGTATAATGGGGTTGAATTTTACTCTAAAGCAGCATCTCTTCAGGACCGTCGCAGAAGTAGAAATTTACCAGCACACCCCGGCGGTCTATCAATCCGGAGGTAACATTGAAAAGCGGCAGTGCCTGGTAAATATGAACCCTCCATGTGCAAACAGAAACCACGGACCTCAAACCTGTGAAGACAACGGCTGAGGCCTCATGGGACCCGTCAGAACAATGTAAGGCATCAATGGGACTTGTCAGTACAAGGCAGATGACATTTGAGTAATTATGACAAAATGAATCACGATAATGTGATTTTTTGAATATTTTGGGATCAGTGGGCAAGGTGTAACTCAAAGAAACTGATAGCTCCATTCTTTTTAAAAAGAATTGTAAGTGAGAAATGGAAACTGCGTACCTATTTATAGGCGCAGATAAAGTTGATCCAACGGTTGGAGGAAGATCTAAGAACCACAACTGTTTGACTTCCACCTTTAAATGCGAGTAAGTTGGAACGGCTCCTCTGAGGTCGGAAAGACTATTCACTTGCAAAGAAGAATCAGGATCGAAGCGGTTAATACAACAAGAAAGCGGATCTGAAGAGCTCCAGACTGAAATAACCTTGCACGCTTAGAGATGCTAATCGCTGGATGAAAAATAGGAAATCCTCGATGAAGATATATAAGTTTGCACCAAAGCAACAGATACTACTTCGTTTAACATTATAAAATCTCATACTCCAGCGACCAAGGTCGTCACTGCCTCATATATCAAACGGCAGATATTTTTTTTAACTATATCAGACCTCCACTGGAGTCCAAGAAGTCTGACACGAAAATTAGAGGAATGATCGTCATCATTCTAGCCTACAAAATCGCCACTGCCTAACATTCCAAAGAATTGCTAAAGGAGGTCTGAACAAGCTAGATCTAACTAATGATTCTACATTTTCCAATTTCTCCCATATCAAAGAATTGACATGTTGATACACTGGTTGCTTTATTTGAGGAACATGGAACTCACAATTAGTGCAAAGAAACATAAATTTTAAGAAGATGCTTGGAACGATATTCTTTCTACGAGCTTAGACTTTTAAAAAAAGGGCGTAATGCTCAAACAGAGGAAATAACCATGCCCTTATATAAGATGTCTGTGGCAAATGGACAATTCTGCAAAACATTGATCGATCATCGACAAGAGCGCTAAGCATTCCTTCACAATTATTCAACAAATTATCTACATGGCGACCTACAGTCCACATTCTAATGTCTAAAGTGACTTCTTAACAAGCCTAAGGGACCATGCTTGGTCGATCATCATACTTACACTTGACTAAAAGTTTGATTTGCAGAAGAAATACTACTTCGTTCAGCTATTCAAGACTGATCAAGCCAGAACGAGATACTTTCTCAAACAAAAGATAATCTCCCAGGAAATTAATGTCAGATAAGTCTGCTAAAATCTCCTGGCCTTTTTTTTTATTTATTATTCATAACAATAAAATTGTGCAAGACATAATTTATCAAAATATATTTATTGACTGAAATCAATAAAAGCATGAATCTGGTCATAACGGATCATAATTGTCATTAATTTTGCTTTACATTCAAAAATATTCAGCCACGACAACCACGTAAAGGTTGGGGCCTACAAAAAAAAAATAAAGAGAAAGAGCATTCCAACTATAACAGCTAGGTCAGAACAGGTCACTGAGATGGGTTGCTATCACCGGGCCGACTAGCAGAAGCATCCCTCCGAGGAGTCGCGTTACCCACAAACGCCATCAATTCCTCCTGACGTTTTAGATAACCGGCATCATAACCTTGTTCATATGCCTGCCGACGAGATTCCTCTGCAAGGGCGTGAGCCTGAACCAAGTCGCTTTTCTCCTTCTCAAGGACAAACTTCTCTTCTTGTAATTTCTGAAAGGTCATCATTGAGAAGCCTGAGTTGGAGGGTCTGCCCTGTGACCTTCGCCATCTCCGATTCCAAGCGACGTTTCTGGCCCTTCCTACTGATCCACAGATCATCATTTTGCACACCCAGCTGCAGCGCAAAGTACTTGGCCTGAAAAAGATAAAAGCTCATACGTAACAAGGCAATCAAGATAAAGCAAGAAATATAGTCAGAAATATGATTACCTGCTCGCATAACTTAACCAACGACTGAACAAGGCGAACATTGGAAGTACCTTTGTGCTTCTCAACTCGCCGGGCAAGATAGTGCTTAGACCCAAGTCCCAGGACACATCATCAAGAGAGCCGGGCAGTTCACTATCGCGGGAAACACCATCAGGACGAGGAATCACCGACTCCGTTATATCCTTAACCTGCTCAAGAATACAATGGTCGTCTAACAAACGAGGGGATTCCCTCTCATTAGGACTCACCGAAGTCTCCTTGCCCGAAGCAGAGATAACGATCCGCCGACCGGACCTAGAGCCTGTCCGACCTCCAGAAGGCCCACCAAATTCAAAAGAAGTAGTCACAACAGTAGTATCATTAAAAAAAAATCAGAAAAATCTTGGGGAACAGATTGTGTCATGGACGGATCCAAAAAAGAATCTCCACCAACTGCCTCCGTGGCATCTTCCCTTTGACATCCGCCGACAAGTAGGACGGTAGAAGTAGAAGAAGGAACAGAGTTATCAGGAACCCGCTCATGTAAGCCATGCTCAAAAGAAGAAACACATGAAGAAACATGTATATTAAAAGTTTGCTCCACGTTGGACATATCACCAAAGGCCACCCGACCAGGGGAGGGTCTCCTCTCGACCTCACCAGAAATAGGGAAATCTTGTTGAACAAAAGTTGAACTAATTACGGGGGGGACTTCAGAAGGAATAACGGGAGTCTCGATCTCCGATCTTCTAGTTAAGGATGAACGAGATGGATTTATAGAAGGCCCCTCTGTACGAGACCTTTTAGGTCTAATATTTCTATTACCCTCGCGGGATGGACGCTTTGAAGTGTTGCTGAAAAGGTTACTCATGTTCGGAAATAGAAAAGAAAATATAATTATCGAGGAAACTTATCGACCTCCTAACGAGAGAGTATTCTGGATAAGTTGAGTAAAAGCGGTAAATAGCGAGTAAAGTTTTACCATATGTATTTATACTATACGAAAAGACGCAGGAGACCCAAAGAATGGACGCGAATCACATAAACTAACCTATGAACAGCCGCAAGAATTCGAAAAGACATAAGCATAATGATTACGGCAAAGTTAATAACTTGTCTAAATTATTGTCAACAGAGAAGTCGAAAAGATGTAACTGTCAGAATATGAACTGTCTATTGTACAAAAGGATAAAAAGGTAATATTACAAACCAAGTTATGTTGATTATCATAAGGATTATTTCCTAGATCGATGGATCGCTCCCACTTCACGCAACCCCGTCGCCATTTGGAACTCCCTGTTCACCAGCGGCCTCTTCTTCGTTCGCTCCTTCGTTTATTGCCTCCACGTTCTCCTCCTCTTCCTCTGGATCGATAAAATTATTGTCGACCTCATCATTGATATCCGAAGGAGGAATTGGCAACGGTTTCCCAAACTCTTCGACGAGACGAGCCAATGGAAATTGTTTATATATGACGTCTGGCAGCTCAGAAGGAGAGTACTCCTCGCCGTAACAATTCAGGCTGACGTGTGCTGCCTTGAAATATTCCATTCGACGATCCTCAATTAATTCCAGAGCAACCAGCTGATGAATTGCCTTCTTGAAAGTACTCTCTAGGAGCGGACCAACCATTCGATACACCAAAGCTGTATGAACGGGAGAACTAAGGAACTCTCGAATCACTCTCTCATCGGGATTCCTGCCGTAACGATCTTTGAGTCCGCTAAGAGGAACTCCTCCAATGAGGCTTGGAGACTTGCTACCTGAGATTCCAGCTCACTAATCCGAGGAGCACTCTGAAATTGATGATCTTCCAACTCTTTAGCCAATTGATCGACCTGCTCATGAGTACGGGAAGTCTCCAAAACCTTATTTATGATCTCCTGGTCATCAGATCCCGTAGCCTGAGTTTCTATGATCGGAAGCGGGAGAGAAGAGGATGTCGAGGGACTAACCTCTGAACCAGAAGCCTTGTGAAGTAAAGCCTTGTGTCTCTCATCCAGAAATTCGCATTGTTGTTTCCAGAGAGCGGCTTCATAGGCATACGATGCCAAGCAAGTCTTGGTCCAAAAAGAAAGTAATAAATGAAATGAATTTGTGAGCTAAAGTATTCATTAAGTAAATTGCCGAATGAGCGTACATAATAGGAAATCACCTTTTCAGCATAAAGAGAAGCTCTCTGAAATTTCTCCAAAGGATCCTTCCGAAGGAGCTTATTCATATCGCGAGTAAACGCGCCGGATAAAAGAACACGAGTTGCCTTGTCCACGACATTCTCACTCTCATCATGAACCAAAGAATCATTCTCGGAATAACCGGCAGCTCTCTTCCCCTATAGATGGTCTTCGATCATCTCGACAAGAGTGGGTTTCAGATGATTCTCACCAACTAAAGATAGATCCTCGCCAGAACGACCGTAATAACATTTTTTTCTCTCCACTGGCTTATCGTTGGGATGGGGCATCGACCAGCTGCGGCATCCACGTATGCCAAGGGAAGTTCGAAGTTGGAGAGGAGGATAACCAGGTCCCGTCCCCTGACGGACGGGAGATTCTTGGGAAGAATCCGGAGATTCCTCTCTGTTATCTTCAGAATCGTGGCTCAGTTCCAATTTTCTTTTCCGGGACGCTCTCTGCTCAATAGGGAGATTCTCTATGGTTTTAGTGGATTTAGACAAAACCATCTTTCCTTTGAAAGAGCGCCGAGAATTTTCTACCATAAGAACTAAAAATGAAACAAAGTCAAAATTAGACATACTGCTAAAAGGAATTATAACGATTCAATGCTGAAATAAAATACTTACCCAGTGATTGAGAAGGGGAATAAATGGGGAAAGTATGAGGACTCAATCCCGCCTTACGAAGAAAGGCCTCACCAATAAGAAGAGCACTTTGGTACTTGTCGGCGCGCATACCCTGGATTTCACTAATCAATTGGGGGTCGTCGGGGATAAAATCGCCAGTCGCCAAGCGACAACCATAAATCCATTTGGAATCATGGTCCCACGAGAATGGCCCAGTTGAACCATCCACTAAACAAAGATGAGAAGGTGGTTGTACGAAGAAAAAATGAGATTTCCAGAAAGGATTGCTGGAAATCGGGGAGTCGAAGATGGAGGGACTAGTCTTCTGGCTGGCGAAAAAGTATCAGCGGTTGGAAGAACTAGAAATATTAAAATGGAACAATTGTGTAAAATTACGAAAAGAAGGCTGGAATCCTTTCGCTATCATCAAAACGGAAAAAGATACCACAAACGCCACCGAATTTGGGACTAATTGCGTCAAGGATACGCTAAATATTTTCAAAATGTCAAGAAATAAGGCGGACAAGGGAAGACGCAAACCGTAATTGAAATGAGCAGTGTAAAAAGCTCGACAACCCTCCGGCGGGGAAGTACCCCTATCAGAAGGAGAAGGAAGAATAATCTTGGAACCTTCCGAAAAATATTTCGCATAATTATCCCTGACCTCGTGGAAAGTTTCCTCAGTATAAGCACAAGTGATGTCCTCGATCGGTTCAGAAATTCGAGGAACCGTACCCTTGCCCTTCTTGGCCCTAGCAGCAACATCCGTATCGGTTATAATTTGCACGTTAAAGGTGTCCTTATCCGGAACAGTGAATTCTGACACTCCTGTCTGCTCAGTCGGAGGGCTCGGGGGTACCTCCTCCTCGATATTAGGAGTGACTCTTTCCCTGGTTGACGAGAAAGATTTTCTTGTAATTGAAGCCATTTTTGGGATCCTCGAAGAATATGAGTTCATAAAAGCAAATTGAAAAAGAAATGAGCGAATAAGAAAATGACTGCGAAAATATGGGAAGTAGAAAGTAAAAGATGACTGAAATAACGATCACCTATTTATAAAGAGAGATGAAAAGACGTTTCAAACTTCTCACGACTGATCACATTCCCGCCAAACGGTGAAAGTCGAAACATTTCCTCAAGAGACACGTAGCGGTTCGAGATTGGAACGACAAAACGACTATCTATGAGGCGTAGCACTCTTTTCCTTACTTAGGATTTTTTTCCCACAGGGTTTTTTCCTAATAAGGTTTTTAACGAGGCACAATTCATAGAAAATACATTCGTAATCGACCATCTACTTCTACGAGCTTCTACTACATATGCGCTCGAAGAAGTGAGGGAGTAATGATGGGGGCTATTTCGCACCCCTTATAATAATCGAAATGACTGGTCCATATACGTTCGGACCGACCAGGAGTCTAATTTACTAAAGAACTGCCCGGTCCGATCCGCGTTATCAGTCCTTGGCGACCATAAGCAATGCCCGAGTTCCATAAGGATAGCTATGCCTAGTCCTATTAGAATTATGTTTCCTTGTAAAACTAGGGTTAATATCTTATAAATACCTAGTTAAACATTGTATTACGAACGATATACATTCATAGCTTACGCCTACCACCTTTGTCAATCTGATAACATAATTAATAGAAAAGCTTTTGCTATACTATTACATATTCATCGTCTTGCTTACTTATTGTTCTTTACGCAATAACTTCCTTGAGATTGATCTATCCGGAATAAAGTAACAAAGCCCTATAATCTACACCTAATTTGTCCACTAAAACCTATCTTTATTGATTTAATCAAAAACCCGACGAAAAACGGTTAAATCAGGGAAATAAATTCATAATGCCAAGGCTATGGCAACCTATCAGACTGTGAAGGCGGGGAAGAAGAGAAAGAATGATGAGGAAGAAGAGGAGGCTGAGGAACCTAAGGAAAAGATTCCTGCTAAAAAGTAAAAGAAGACTGCTCAAACAGCTAAGCCTGCTGTTCAAGCAAAGACAGACAAGAAAAAGCAAGCTGATGCTGACGCTACTATAAAGAAGATCACTGATGATGTTTTGGAGATATCAGCTGGTTCTCCATCAAGAACAGGGTCATAAGAAAGATCTTGTTGGATGAAGATGAAGATGAAGTGCAAAGAAGATAAGAAGATAAGGGAAGGTTTTGATGATTTCCAAAACGTCAAAATCAGCTAAGTATGGAAAGCTTAGTTCCCTTAGAAGAATTTTGAACAAGTGAAGAAGACATCAGAAGAGTTCAAAGTTCGAAGCCCAGAAGACTACTGATCTCATGCTGAAACAGCAATCAGAAGAATAGACCATCAGCTGACTCAAATCAGATTAGTTCAGTATTTGATCAACAGAGTATCTATCAGCAGAGTTGCTTCGATCAGCAGAGTGGAAGAGATCATGAGATAGTTCAACGGTAATAAATGCACTTGGTGTAATTAATGCTGCAAGAGAAGGGTAGTAATGGCAAATGATTGAAGAATATTCTCGGATCAGCATGGTGCATTTAATGCAGCTACAGGAAAGTACAGCAGAAAAGGTACTGTAGCAGGGAGCCGTTCTGAATTTGGGCTAAGGCTATGGATTTGAATTGTGATTTGCTTCAACGGTCATATTTTCAAATCCAAGTATAAATAGAGCTGATTACAACGAGCGAGCAATAATACAACAACATTCTGAGATTTTGCAATCGAAGCAGAAATTTTTCTAAGTCTCAAGAAGCTCGAACAGCTCACTCGTCTGGTGAAAGTCATTAGTGGACAGAAGCCTAGTTGAAGCAAAAAGAAAACATCTTCTGAGTGAATTTGTATTAGCTGAGTGTTGTGCGAGGTTTAAATCCGTCTTTGTGAGTGATTTAACTTCAGAGGATAGGTTTTCTGAGTGATTTCCTATTGCGAGCTTATAGCTTTTTCATTTGTTGTTTAGGTATAAGTGGAGAAATATTGTAAAATTTGTGTTTATAGTATAACCCAGAATCTAAGTGATCTGGAAGAGTGGACTAAAGGATTTTTATCCATATAACCACTATAAAAATTCTTTGTGTTGATTTTGCATTTAAGTTTTCTTGCATATTTCGAAATTGCATAAGTTTACACTTTGAATTATCAAAAAGATTTTAAAGGAGTTTTAAACTGGGGATAAAATCTTTTAAAAGACTTAGTCTACTTGTGAAAAACACTTTCAAACATCCGCTGCAAGTATACTCTTGAAAAACTGTTTTGCTGAAAAACAGCTAAGTAATTGTAAGAAGAGTGGTCACTCTGCTGTTCAAGATTTGTTCACGATCAGCATAGTCAGCTTACTGTTCTTCATCTGCTTAATCTGTTGACAGAAGACTGAAAAAGTTTTTAAGTCTAAAAATTTTCAGAGGTCTATTCACCCCCCCCCTCTAGACCTCATCTGACCACTTGGGACCAACAAGTGGTATCAGAGCAGGTGGTTCATTAGAATCAGCTGCCTGATCAACGAGCTTGATCCAAGTGTTTTTCAAAGGTTTCCAAAACTTTTCAAAAGAGCATCTTTTTGAAAAATTAAAACTTTTTGAAAAATGGACTGTATCAGCCATGTTCCTTACATTGCTGTTATGTCTGTTGAAGACTGGAAGATCAGAATGGAGATCTTCTTAGCTGCCTACAATGACAACATGTATACATGTATCATAAAAGGCCCATTCAGATTCACCAAGACGATAAAGATAAATGAAGTTGATACCTTGGTGGAAAAAGACCTTCATGAGATGACTCCAGAGGAAATAAAGCTATTTAATCTGGATAAAGTCGGAAGATTTATCATGACTAAAGCCCTGGATAATGATCGGTTTGACAAAGTCAAACATTGCAAGACTGCAAAGGAGATGTGGGATAAAGTTCGTGATATGAGTGAAGGAAATGATGCAATAAAAGAGCATCAGCTTACTGTTGCCTTGGAAAAACTGGATAACTTCAAGATGAAATCTGGAGAGACCATTGATCAAATGGATACCAGGTTTACCAGAACACTCAATGAAGTTCTAAAGTTGGGAAAGACCTTCACTGACAAAGAGATCACCGTCAGAGTACTAAAGGCTTTACCTCCCAAGTTCAACATGAAAGTGACATTGATGGAAGAATCAAGAGATCTGGGGAAGATTTCTCTTACAGAGCTGTTCTCCGTACTCAAGGCATTCGAGTATAAACTGCCTAGAATGGGAATTGAAGAAACCTAAACTTCAGGACCCACAGCTGCCCTAGTTGCTGCTGAAAATCCTAGAAGACCAGCAAAGAGAAGTAAAGAAGTGGACTCATCTGATGAAGCCACATTACTCAACAAAAAGGACACAACTGGAGATGTAGCAATGCCGATGAACAATTTCAAGAAGTTCTACAAGAGAAAAATGAAGAACAAATACAACAATGCTTCTACTTCTAAACCTAACGCTTCTTCTCAAGATAAAGATGATTATAAAGCAAAACTAATGTGTTATAACTGCAGGAAATTAGGACATTTCATCAGAGACTGTCCTTATCCAAAAGCAGAGAAGTACACTGAAGAAGAGAAGAGAATCAGAAAGGAAAGAAATCATCAGAGAGGCAAGGCAATGATGGCTGCAACAGAAAAGCTGACTGCTGTCTACTCATCTGATTCAGACTCAGATACTTCTGATGAAGAGAAACCTGCTCTCCTCTGCCTGATGGCCAAGGAATCTGATGACTCTGAGGATGAGGTAACTCCTCTTGATAATGAATTATTTAATTCATTTGAACAAATGATACTTAACAATACTGGTATTGCTGAAGCATATAAAAAGCTTAAGGAAGAGATGATTCTGCTAAAAGAGCAAAATAGTTCACTGAAACTCACAGCTGAAAAGCCAAGAGAATCAGCTGAATATAAACAGCTTGAGCAAGAACATGAATCTCTGAAAGCTGAATGTGAAGTTTATAAGGGTAAAATCATGGAACTTGAAAAAGTTATTGAGTCTCATGAGAAATCATCTGTTGCATCCACTCATACACTTAGTACAGAGAAGATGCCTTTAGAACAGGATAAGTAAAATTGAATCATACTGAAAATTTATATCTGCTGACAATAGTAAGGTCATTCTGTATGTTCAAACTGCTAAACCTGCTTCACCTGAGAAAGTGGTAAAGGAGACGAAAACTCCTAAGGCTAAAAAGAGCAAAGAGCCTAGTATAGGTAAACAGACTAGTAAGACCAAACAACAGAGTCCTAAGAAGTCTGCTGATAAAGCTAAATTGAATCAGACTAGTGGTAAAACTAAGTCGTCTGTTAATAAGCAAGCTAATAGTAAACCAAAGAAGCATAAGAATAAGAAAAATCAAAATGCTTGGTATGGAAATGAGTCTTATTATGTGCAACCTGCTGCATATCCTCCTATGTATCATGCACCTCAATTTCCTACTTACTATGCACCATATCCTGCTCATCCAATGCATGTATATCCTGCTTATCATGCACCTTACCCTGCTTATGAACATTTTTCTTATCATACTGATCATCAACATGACTTATCAGATAACTATGATGAAAATAAAACTGTTCATGCTCCTATCAAAACTCAGAAGCCTAAGAAGCCTAAGACATCAACATCTTGGGTTGTCAAAGGTGGAACTAATCCTCCAGGAGCCTCTCAATAAGGGTACCTAAAACAATTTTATTTTTGTTTTGTAGGTTAGGATTAGGAGTAGGAGTAAAGTAGAGAAGATTTGGTACTTGGACAGTGGTTGTTCAAGGCACATGTGTGGAAGCATACATGAACTGACTGATGCTGTTGCTGTGGATGGTCCAAAGGTTACTTTTGGAGACAGCAAGGAAGGCAAGATTAAAGCTAAAGGGAGACTGATCAGAGAAAACATAGAGATATCTGACGTCTCATATGTTAAAGGCCTCAAATATAATCTGCTTAGCATAAGTCAATTTTGTGACAAAGGATTTTCAGTCATCTTCTCAACAGATAAGTGCTACGTTGAACAGATTGGTACAAAGAAGGTAATTTTATCTGGAAGACGACAAGAAAATGTCTACATAGTCGATCGGAATTCTACTGACAAGAATTCAAACATTTGTTTGGTGGCATCTACACCAAGTGAAGTTAGCTGGCTATGGCACAAAAGAATGAATCATTTAAACTTCATGACCATAAACATATTGATAAAGAATGATCTGGTAGAAGGGATTCCAAAAACAGTCATGAGCAAAGACAAGCTCTGTGATGCATGTCAGAAAGGGAAACAAATCAAGTCATCGTTCAAAAGCAAGAAGCACCAATCTTCTGAAAGAATCTTGGAGCTGCTACACATGGACTTATTTGGACCCATAGATCCAATCAACAATGGTGGAAAGAAATACTGCCTAGCTGTTGTGGATGACTATTCAAGATATACTTGGGTGATATTCATGAAGAAGAAAAGTGAACCAAGGAACATCTTACTAGTCTGATGGAACTGATCCAGAATGAGAAAAGTATAAAAATATTGAAGATCAGATCAGATAGAGGGACAGAGTTCACAAACTCTACTGTTGAAGAATATTGTAATATCAAAGGAATACATCATGAGTATTTAGCTGCTAGAACCCCTCAACAGAACGGTGTTGCTGAAAGGAGAAACAGAACACTGAAGGAAGCTGTCAGAACAATGATAGCTGAATCTAAGCTGCCACAAAGATTTTGGGAAGAAGCAACAAATACAGCCTGCTTTACCCAGAACAGATGCATGATCAACAAAAATCAGAACAAGACTCCATATGAAGTTTGGAACAACAGGAAACCAAACATTCATTATTTTAAGATTTTTGGTTGTAAATGCTTTGTGTTAAATAATTGGAAAAATCACCTTACTGCATTTGCAGAGAAGGCTGATGAAGCTGTTTTTGTAGGATATTCTACTGTTAGTAAGGCTTATAGAGTTTTTAACAAAATAACATTACTGATAGAAGAATCCATTCATGTAGTATTTGATGAGCCAAGTCAAACTTCTGAAAAGAATCAAAATATTAATCAAGATCTGTCTACTGATTTACAGAAGTTGAATGTTGGAAAGAATGAAGAATATGTTCCCATCATACTACCTGATCTCAACTCAGCTGCCAACTCAAGTGCTGTTCAAAATCAGATCACTGATTGTCTAACAGACGAGTTACAAACAGCTGACAGACTAGAGACTGTTCAACAAACAACAAATGTTCAACAGACTACTACTGGAACTCCAACAGTAGTGTTTTAAGATCAAAACCAAGGACAACATCCAGACCTGCAACCTGATCTCAGATGGCTAAGGAATCACCCACCAGAGTTAGTGATTGGTGATCCTTTGGATAGAGTGAAAACAAAAAGAGCTGCTGCACAAGATGCTATGTTTGCTAGTTTTCTATCTCAAATAGAGCCTAAACAAATTGATGAAGCTCTAAATGACTCCTTCTGGATTGAATCTATGCAAGAAGAGTTGAATCAATTTGAAAAGAACGAAATATGGTACTTAGTTCCAAGACCAAGTCATCAAAGGGTAATTGGCACTAAATGGGTTTTCAGAAATAAGATGAATGAAGATGGTATTGTTACCAGAAATAAAGCAAGATTAGTGGCCAAGAGTTATTGTCAAGAAGAAGGAATTGACTTTGATGAAACATTTGCACCAGTAGCAAGACTTGAAGCAATCAGACTGTTTCTTGCCTATGCTGCTTACAAGAACTTCACTGTCTATCAGATGGATGTGAAGTCTGCTTTTCTCAATGGAGAATTGCAAGAAGAAGTGGATGTTGAACAACCACCTGGATTCGAAGCTTATCTACAAGAAGACAAGGTGTATCGTCTAAAGAAAGCCCTCTATGGACTGAAACAGGCTCCAAGAGCATGGTATGATACTCTATCTGATTTTCTTTTAATTAAAGGATTTCGTAAAGGGTCAAATATATGTGGACGATATTATCTTTGGACGATATTATATATTACTTGTGCAAATATATGTGGACGATATTATCTTTGGTTCAACTAACCAACAGATGTGTGACAAGTTCTCCAAGCTGATGCAAAATAAGTTTGAAATGAGCATGATGGGTGAACTCAATTATTTTCTTGGTTTGCAAGTTAGACAGTTGCCTGATGGAATATTCATCAACCAAGCAAAGTACACAAGAGATTTGTTTAAGAAATTTGGTATGGAAACTAGCTCTACTCCTACTATTCCTATGTCTACTAGTCTTCGTTTGGATAAAGATGAAGATGGCAAATCAGTGGACATAACCAAATACAGAGGCATTATTGGGTCACTGTTGTATCTAACAGCTAGCAGACCTGATATCATGTACTCAGTTGGGGTTTGTGCAAGATTTCAATCAAATCCCAAGGAATCTCATCTCTTAGCTGCCAAGAGAATTCTGAAATATATTAAGGGCACTCAAGAATTGGGATTGTGGTATCCTAGAGAGTCTGGATTTGAGCTTATTGGATATTCAGATTCAGACCTTGCTGGCTGCAAAATTGATAGAAAAAGCACAACAGGTGCTTGTCAATTTTTGGGCAGTCGTCTGATCTCATGGATGAGTAAGAAACAGACTTCAGTATCCATATCTACTGCTGAAGCTGAGTATATAGCTGCTGGAGCTTGCTGTGCACAGATACTTTGGTTGAAACATCAACTAGAAGACTACAATATCAAGATCAGTGGAATTCCAATCTACTGTGACAATACAAGTGCAATCTCACTTACTCAGAATACTACAAGTCATTCAAGGACTAAGCATATTGAGATCAAGCATCACTTCATTAGAGATCATGTGGAAAAAGGCAATGTTATGATTGAGTATGTTCATACAGACAATCATATTGCTGATATTTTCACTAAACCTTTAAGTGAAGTAAGGTTTTCAACTCTAAGAGTTGAACTAGGACTATTAAATTTGGATGCATGAGCTGAGGGGGAACTTATCAGAAGACTAAAGTTCATCAGCACGGTCATCCATTATTATGTTCAAGAATTAACTCTCAACAGACTAGTTAACTTATGAATTCTTAAAGACAGGGGGAACGTGTAAGATTAGCGGTACTTCTGTTCTAAAGATGAAATTCGTTAATGACAGTTAGTTGAAGTTATGTTATCAGAAGATCTGTTCTTAATTCTTGAAGAATGAAGATTAAATTATCTTGCTGGATTGACAAACAGCAGAGGAAGATTACTAGCTATTGGCTTTCTCTAGTAATATCAGATAACAGATCACTCGTCTGTCAGATAAGTTAAACTCTACTCATCTGATACATTATATTAGCATGGTTATAAATCGCATCTTTTGAAACACGCTTTTATAAGTAACAGATAAGTGCCGATTGAGTTTCCCGCCCATCTGACATTAAAATAATAAATTTGAAATCCGCAATTCTCACCCGCGCGATTTAAAACTGTCAAATCAATCTTACGGTTCACATTAATCACGATAACCAAAACATAAGGAAACGTATAAAATCCGATCTGAATAGATCAGTCGTCTTACGCACACAAAAGTCTCAAAATTCTCTAACTCTCCAAGCTACCTGTTTCCCACAGATTTTCATCACTTAATCTCGAAATGGATGTCATTGCAGGAAGATATCTTAGTTACAACAAATTCTTCGCAATGGGTACTGATCTGATGAGAGAAATCATGACGAAGATCAAGGAAGCATCTCTAGTACCAATTCTGGAAGCTCATGAGGAGCTTGTGTATCTTGAAGATGTTGATGACTTCTACAGAACCAGAAAGATCAACACTGAAAGGACTACTATGACTACCACAGTTGGGGGCAAGAAGATTTGTGTTTCGGCTGCTGTTTTGAGTGAAATTTATGGGCTAATAAACGAAGGAGGAGATGTGACAGACCTAGGGTCTGAAAGAGAGAAGGAATTCTGGTTGATTTGTGCTAAGGAGGGAGAAAAGATGACAGGAACCCTGATGAAGACTCAATTGAAAGATGAGTACCAGAGGTTCGCTGAAATTATTGCGAAGGTACTGGACTGCAGTACAAGTTCTTTAGGTGGTTTACCTAGAAGGAGGTATTACACCATGATTTGCATATTCTATGGTTTGAAAATCAACTGGGCTGCTCACGTATTTGATCTACTGTGTGATAAGAAAGTCCAAGTATGGTATTCTGCTAAGTCATCTGTTCTTAAGCCTAGGATGTCCTTTGGGAAGTGGAAAGACTATCCATGGCGGGAAAGAATTCAAGCTATATGAGCCTGTTAGAAGTGTGGGCACTTCTAAGAGAAAGGTCCCTGCAAAAGCTGTTAAGGCACCTACCAAGAAGAGCAAGAAGGCTGGTCAAACCCGTAGGTCTGCTGATCAAACAGTAAGCACTACTGTTGAAGCTAGATCAGCTCAGCCTGAGGTTGTCATTCCTGAAAAGGTGATAGATGACTTCATTGATGAGATTGAAAAGATGGAGACTGGATCATCTCCAGAGAGAACATAATCTGAAGAAGCTGTTCCTCTTCAATCCAAAAAGAGAATGAGGACAAGGAGTGCTGCTAAAGGACCTCCTAGAACTGAACCTTCAAGAAAAATTGTCAAGTCTAAGGCAAAGAGAAAAGTTACATTCTCTGAAGAAACAACTGAAACAGTGAGGGAGACACCAGCAACAACAGAGAGACCTATTATTATTGAAGAACCTGCTGCTGAGTCTGCTGGAGACTCATCTGTTGGAGTGTCTGCTGAGAAAAGAGTAGAACAGCAGACTAGCACAACAAGTGAGGGAGAAGCTCTTCTCTTGCACCCCACTCCTGTTGCTGCCACTCCTATTCAAGTTGTAGAAAGTCCAGAAGCAAAGAAGTTGAGGACTGGTAAAACTGTGATTCCTTATGTTTCTGCTGCTGAAAAGAAGAGACAAGATGAGGCTGAAAGACAAAAGAAAGCTGCAGAAAAAGCTGAGGAGGATCGTCTGAAAAGCCTTGAGCTCAAAAGGCTGGAAGAAGAAGCCAGCAAAATGACTCAAGCACAAAGGGATGTTGTTGAAGCAGCAGAGTTAGCTGCTGCTATTGAAGCAAGCACTAAGGACTCACATGGTCCAAAGCATACTGGTGGCATTGTAATTGGTGAACAGAGAGATCCCACAAAGCCTAAACCAGTCATGCCTACTCCAGCAATACAACCTAAGAGAAGAGAAGAGGTGAAACTGGCATTGGAGATTGTCAGAGATAATCATGAAGCATTTGATGAGTTCATTGCTAGGTTGGATGCTGAAAATGCAAAGATCACTCGTCTGACGATGTTCAAAAAGTAGAAAGTCCGTTACAACAGATGGAGGGACTATCGTCTGACAAAGAGTAAAGATCAGATTGCAAGTTGGAAAGCTTTCGCTGATGAAGAAGCCTGGGTGCTGAAGTGGCTTGAGACAGGTTCACTGATCCAAGCGTTAGACTAAGAATTCTTTTTGGACAAATTGAGATTGAGAATCTGTCATATTGTGAAAGCTGAGGCAAAGAAGATATACGACTCAGTTCCTGAAGAGTATGCTGATGATGAAGACCTAAAGGAACGGTCAATAAGGTTGGCAGTTTCCCAAACTATGGAAACATGGGCCAAGAAAACTAGAAAGATGAAGGGACAACCAAGCTCCATGATTTCCCTTCCTAGTCTGAAGCAAATTGTATATGGACCTGCTATTAGGCCATATGAAGAATTACCTGAGGATCCTGTATCTCCATTTGTTCCCATTGATGACTTAACCTGGATCACTCACAGGACTGCTTTGGATGAAGCTGGAAAAGTTTACACTGTTACTGAAGTTAAGAAGATCAAAGCACCTCCTGCTGATCAGAATAAAGAGAAAGAAGAATCTTCTGACCAAGTTGATAAAACCAAAGAAACAGAAGACACTTCTAACCCTGCTGATCAGATCAAAGATAAAAAGGAAAATGAGGAAGAGAAGGCTACTGATCAGACTGAGGATAAGGAAAGCACTCCCAGTCAAGCTGATGAGACCAAAGTAAAGGAGACCATTCCTGGTTCAGCAGATCAGATCACTGAAACAGAACCTCTTGCCTTACCTCCAATTCCATCTGAAGTTGCCTCTACTTCTCAAGACTTACAGTCTTCGCTGTTGAATTCAATTCAGCAGATGATTTCAAAATCAATGAAGGAGTTAGAAGAAAAGGTAACTGCAAATCTGTTGGCTGCTGTAAGTCAACCAACCCAGAAAGTTGCTGCTGTTCCCACTTCTCTGATAGAAGATATTGCTCAGAATGTTAAGTCCATCAAGTCCATCTGTCAAGATATGGATATAATCAGGAGAAGGACTCAAAGTACTTCTGCTGGTTGGAGACAGATTGAAGAAACAGTTGAAATGGCCATTCAAGCTGAGGATGAAACTTTGAAAAATCTGATGAAAGATTTCAAGGCATCTGCTGATTGGATACTGGGAACTCAAATTCAGCTAGGTGACCAAGGAGGAGTTGTTCTAAACAAAATGGAAGCATTTGAGGCCAATCAACTTAGACAACAAGCTCAACTGGATGCTATGGAAGAAAACATCAAGCTTCTATGTGATTCACTTCAGATCACACCAGTCTTGCCACAATATCCAATCAACCCTGCTGATGATGACAAAAAGGGGGAAGATAGGATACTTGGTGAAGAAGAAGACAAGACAGAAGACAAATCTCTTGAAAAGACTGCTGAGTTAGAAGAAACTGAAGTACTGGAGGAATCTGCTGCTGAAGATGAGAATGCTGATAATGAAGGCACTAGCAGACCAGTAGATCAGTCTATTGCAGAAGAAGAAAAGGAAGCTGATGAAACTGAAGCTGAAGCAAAAGCTAAATCTGATAAAGAGATAGCTGCTGCCAATGACTCAGCTGAAGAACAGCTTAATCCTGATGTTAAGCAGAAGAAGTCGGAGCTGTTGAAACAAAAGTTCTTCAAGGATTTAGAAGCTGAGACTTCCAAATCTGATGAAGATGAAAAAGAAAAGGACAAGCAAGAAGACAAGACAGAAGACTAGTTTAGTCTAGGTTACTTATGCTTGTAATCCTTGTAATTTTTTTTTTTTTTTGCATATCTCATCTGAACAAACTTGTAATATGTAATCTTTTCAAATCTATAAAAGTTCAAGTTTGATTCCAACAGACTATTTCTATCTCAGAAATTTTTGAGGATCAAAACTTTAGTTTAGGTACAGGTACTTAGCTGAAGTTTTGTCATCATCAAAAAGGGGGAAATTGTTGGATGAAGATGAAGATGAAGTGCAAAGAAGATAAGAAGATAAGGGAAGGTTTTGATGATTTCCAAAACGTCAAAATCAGCTAAGTATGGAAAGCTTAGTTCCCTTAGAAGAATTTTGAACAAGTGAAGAAGACATCAGAAGAGTTCAAAGTTCGAAGCCCAGAAGACTACTGATCTCACGCTGAAACAGCAATCAGAAGGGTAGACCATCAGCTGACTCAAATTAGATTAGTTCAGTATTTGATCAGCAGAGTATCTATCAGCAGAGTTGCTTCGATCAGCAGAGTAGAAGAGATCATGAGATAGTTCAACGGTAATAAATGCACTTGGTGTAATTAATGCTGCAAGAGAAGGGTAGTAATGGCAAATGATTGAAGAATATTCTCGGATCAGCATGGTGCATTTAATGCAGCTACAGGAAAGTACAGCAGAAAAGATACTGTAGCAGGGAGCCGTTCTGAATTTGGGCTAAGGCTATGGATTTGAATTGTGATTTGCTTCAACGGTCATATTTTCAAATCCAAGTATAAATAGAGCTGATTACAACGAGCGAGCAATAATACAACAACATTATGAGATTTTGCAATCGAAGCAGAAATTTTTCTAAGTCTCAAGAAGCTCGAACAGCTCACTCGTCTGGTGAAAGTCATTAGTGGACAGAAGCCTAGTTGAAGCAAAAAGAAAACATCTTCTGAGTGAATTTGTATTAGCTGAGTGTTGTGCGAAGTTTAAATCCGTCTTTGTGAGTGATTTAACTTCAGAGGATAGGTTTTCTGAGTGATTTCCTATTGCGAGCTTATAGCCTTTTCATTTGTTGTTTAGGTATAAGTGGAGAAATATTGTAAACTTTGTGTTTATAATATAACCCAGAATCTAAGTGATCTGGAAGAGTGGACTAAAGGATTTTTATCCATATAACCACTATAAAAATTCTTTGTCTTGATTTTGCATTTAAGTTTTCTTGCATATTTCAAAATTGCATAAGTTTACACTTTGAATTATCAAAAAGATTTTAAAGGAGTTTTAAACTGGGGATAAAATATTTTAAAAGACTTAGTCTACTTGTGAGAAACACTTTCAAACATCCGCTGCAAGTATACTCTTGAAAAACTGTTTTGCTGAAAAACAACTAAGTAATTGTAAGAAGAGTGGTCACTCTGCTGTTCAAGATTTGTTCACGATCAGCATAGTCAGCTTACTGTTCTTCATCAGCTTAGTCTGCTGACAGAAGACTGAAAAAGTTTTTAAGTCTAAAAATTTTCAGAGGTCTATTCACCCCCTCCCCCTCTAGACCTCATCTGACCACTTGGGACCAACAGACCTGCTGACAAAGTAGCAAAAAGGACTAGAAGCCAGTTGAGAGACACTGCTGCTTCTAAGCCTATTAAAGAAAAGGTTGCTACAAAGAAGTCTGCTAAGAGGAATGTGGTTTTTGAACCATCTCCTGCTAAACTTTCTGACTTAGTCAGAGAAAGTCCTCAATTAGAAGAGAGGTCTGCTGGAGCTGAAGAAGAGTCTGCTGCTAAGGAGCCAGCTGCTGAACAAACTGTCAAACAGACTAATTCTACCGCACCAACAGCTGAGGTAGCTCAACCTCAAGATGATTCTGAAGTGCAGATCATCGAACTTGTTGCAGTTGCACCACTTGCATCTGCTGCCCCTGAACCTGCTGCTGCTAAAGAAGCACATATAGCTGACAAAAAGAAAGGAAAAAGAAAAATACTTATAAAGAGAAATAAGATGTCTGCTGCTGATATGAAAAAGAGAGAGGAAGCAGAGCAAAGAAAAAGGGACGAACATGAATTACAAAAGGTCATTGAACTTAGCAAAATTGACGAGCAAAGGAAACAAATGACTGATGCTGAACGCAAAGCTACTGAAGATGCAGAATTGGCACTTGCTCTTGAGCTAAGCAAGAATGACTCTCATGGCCCAAACATAGCTGGTGGCATCAAGATTGGTGAATCTATGAATGCCAAACGGAAAATGCCTGCTGGCATGAAATAAGAAAAGAAAAAGTTTGAGGTGAGAAAAGAAAAAGTTTGAGGAATTGATATATTGTCCCAAGACTTTGAGAACTAAAATATACTACCCATCTTTTTTAGGGTGTTAAATGCAAAACACCCATTAAATATGAATTAAAACCAACCCATTTCCCTCATTCACTTCTTCTCCTACATTTACACACACTAAAACGTGTTTTTCACACACAAAACTCCACTTCTTTATTTTGTGTGTAACTTCTTCATTTCTTAACCAAATCAAGTAAATGAGTAGTCAAAATTGATCTACTCGACGAGAGGAACACAATGGTGGTGGTAATTGAAGGAATAGAAGGTGTTTCCCGGCGGAAATTAGAGGAGGAAGTGGCGGTTTTAAGTGGGTTTCCTTGCATGTCTCTTTTTCGGTCATTTCTGCGACAATCGAGCTTCACCACGGTGTTCTAAGCTTAGAGGAGAGCGGAATGGTGAGTTCGGCAAATTTTCCGGTGTCGGTCAATGGCCAATCAAAGGTGGTCAACGTCGATCAACAGTGCCTGCTCCGGTCAGCGACTTCGTCTCGGAATGGGTATTCCATTTTCGGTCTTCATTTTTCGATTTAAGTTCGTTAGATAGTTCCTTGAGCCTAAATGTTATTGTGCATTATTTACATTGTGGTTAATTTTTGGCTTTAGAGTTTGGTTTGAGTTCGTACTATGTTATGCATGTATCTCGATTTTTGCTATAAAGATGGTGTAATTTTGCTTGGTTTAAATAAATGTTTGTTAGATATTTGGATCTTGATTTATTTTTGTAAGAAAGTTAAACTTTGGGGGTATTTTTGAAAGATTTTAAAAGTTCAAGGGTTAGGGATGCGAAAATTTTGAGAGTCTAATGGACTGAAAAATCTATTTTGTTTGATATTTGGTTAGGTTTAGATGAAAAGCATTTGTTTTAAAGTTTGTTTCGATATTTTGCAAAAATGGGAGTTTTTGAAATATTTGGGGTTATTTTTGTAAATCTGAAAATAAGGGGGCAAATACGCTATTTTGTTGCTGTTTTCACATAGTTACTTTTACAAACTTTTGATTAACTAAATTGATGTAGTGCCTTGTTCACTATTGTTTTAAGATTGAAATTTGTAAATTTACCGAAGAAAATTTATAATGAAAGAACTTTTGTTTCTCATTGTTAGTTTGTAAAAAGTTATTAAAATTTATTGTTAAATCTCAGTTTTATATTGAAATTTATGATTGATTATTTTTAAATATTGCTTAAATGCGTGGATCTTGAATTAATTTTCAAGAAAATTGGTTTTATTAAGTTTTCAAAACTATGAGGGTATTTTTCAAAGTTTTTGTTGGGATTTTATGGGTATAATTGTCAACTACAACAGTGCGGAATTTAAAATTTTTATTTATACACCAAATCCCAGGGAACACTTATTAGCACATATGAATAAGGTTGAATTTAATTTCAGCAAACAAGTACTAAAATAAATTCAAGATGGTAAAAGCTATTTTACCTCACCACAGGCAAGGTGGTGGTTTTTCTCCGGTCTTCAAATGTTCACTAGAGCACCCCAAGTGTTGTGCCTCTAGAGAAAGTCCACACCAGATGGATTTGAGTGACTTCACGTAATCCCTAGGCTAAGAACTAGGATTAAGGAATTGTCTCGTCAGGAATTGGATTCAGATCCAGAGAAGAAGCTTGGAGAAAATGTCAGGGGGCGATTTCACAGGGTTATGGCCGAACAGGAATTGGGCGAGAGATGCTGAAAATTTTCGGCTTCTCTTTTTTCTTGTGTTTGTGTGTGCATTAGTTTCTTAATGATTTACTTCCTTGCCTTGGTTAAAGATTATAAATGTATCTAATATATATATCTCTATTAGAAGACTCCTTCTTCTAATAGATATATATCTTATCTTGAAAAGAGCCCTCCTTTATCAAGATACAAGATACATGCATATCTTTTTCTTTTCACACTAGAAAAACAAGATATGCTATAATCCTTTCCCACAAGATAATGCCTCTTTTAATTCCTTATCACAAATAATCGGCCATGTGCTTTAATTGACTAATGTAAATTTAATCAATCAAGTTCCATACAACCAACAATTCGGCCACTTCCAGATTGATAATTAATCAATCTCCCTTAACCAAAAATCGGCCACTCATGTTAATTAGATAATTAATCATGATTCGGCCCACTTAGTTTACTTGATTAATCTACCATTAATCATAATCGGCCCATTTGGTTTAATTTAATTAATCTACCATTAATTAATTAATCCTTTTTTCAATTAATACTTTAATTGAGGATTTAATCAATCAGAATTTCCAATCGATTAATTAATTAGTTACTTCTAATTAATGATTCTCCATTTCGAATTAACACTTTAATTCTCGATTAATTAATTAGTTACTTCTAATTAATTATTTTCTTCTTGAATTAATACTTTAATTCATTTATTGATTTAATTCCTAAAATCAATTGATTCCTTCCAGACTGTCACTGTCCAACTGTATTGTGTGTGACCCTCTAGGTTCACCATCAATTGGCAGCAGGCCCACGACTTTCGTGATTTAATTAGTGAGCAATTAATTGCTCCGATCAATTAACCACTTTAATTGACCACTCTAGAATTAATTTCCTTATTAATTCAGGAGTACCCACACCTCATGGTCGATGTCTAGCCACAAGCCCATGAGGCCCAACTTCAGGTGAATTGATTTCGTGAACCTTCACCTCTTATAAATGCCATGTACATACGGTCCTTCTATCAACTAATTTCCCGATTGAGACCTAGGGTGTGTGAATTGGTCGGCACCTCTAATTATCTCAATTCTGTACTTTCTGATTCAGGATAATAATTCCAGTGTGACTGCTAAATTTGGAAACCCCTTTCCAAATCCGTCACCGACTACGGCCGTAGATTCCTCGGATTTATTATCTAAGAATGTACAGGAAATTCTCTCATGTAATCAGGATGAGTCGATAGATCCTTTATTAGTACTAACTATCCGCGCACACGTTCATACGTACCCAAAGTAGTCGCACAATGACCAAGCTATGTGATCGGCTCCTAAATCAAAGTACGTATTCCCGTGTACCGAATCCGCCCTAGTACCTCAAGTCAAAGGACTAAATCGTACACTATTATAAGTCTTGAGAGACATCCCATTACCGATATGATTAACGCACTTCCACGATGGGTCTCTCTGTTCGGGTCGTTCGATGCGTTCGATCCCCTATCGAACCACCTAGTCATATGCACTAGCATTCAATGCCTTGTTCATGAAACGACAACAAATTCATTTCATGTGAATCATGCATAATCCTACAAGTCTTGACGATTCATTCGATACCCCGTCTCGATATGAATCTATGACTTGGAACATTTTTGAGATCACGACCTTTGAGACTGTTTCATGATTAATCGCACCCAATACTGAAGTGAATAATCCCGTAGTCATGAGTGATCTCAGGGTTTCATCCAATCGCTTAGATACGTTCGCGAGATATGAAGTTGGCCATTGTTTAATTCACGTACTATGAATAAACGGGCGTATTATCTTATTAATCATAAGATTGCTTCTAAAGGTAGTTCCTAAACAAGCTTATATTTGTTGGCTTGCTGGGCACTATCCTATCAATCTCCCACTTGCCCTAAAGCCGACCACATACGTTTCTAAGGCCCATCTCACTCCAGATGTCCGTCGAACCCTTTTGTGATTATGACTTAATTAGTGGATCTGCTATGTTGTCTCTTGACGTGCCACCACGTCTTATTCTACCTATGATTTTCCAGATCATATGGTATATTTGTGTTTAGATCATGGGTGAGATCTCGATTCCTTTGCTAAAGCAATTGCCTTAAGTTATCATTGAAGATAACTATAGGTTTCGCAATGCTAGGTACTACTTCCAATTTATTGGAAGAAGTTTTCGTCCAAACACTTTCCTTCGATGTATTCAATACTGCGAAATATTCTGTTTTAGTGGTTAACCTTGGCATCGATTGTCCTTTTGAACCCTTTCGAATCATCGTTGCCCCATAAAACCAGAATATTAAATTCACTTCAGACGGGAAACTTGAATCACTAAATCCTTTGAGTTCCAATTCTTCATTATTACCGTTGACTAGCAATATATCCTCAGAACTCCCAGAGTTGTTTAAGGAATGCTCTTTTCAGTAATCCAGTACTTCTTACTGGTGTTCGACAAACAGTAGCTTTGTGATATTCATAGCTTCTGTTTAGTCCGGTCTTGTACATGATGTTGCATATACTATGCCACCTTTTAGTTTGAAGGTGTATAGAGATATTATCCTCTTTACTCATCAAATGTAGGGCTCATTGACTTTGAGAGAGATTTTACATCTCTATGGAAACTGTCCTCTCTATGACTTTCCATACTGATTTTATTCAGTTTTGTCCATGTACTAAGATTTGGGATTTCAAACATCTTCTCTAATCTATCACAATAGATACGTACTGCCAATACGTGAGATGTATCCCTTAAATATTTTAATGAAGAATTGCATGAATGAACACGCTTTCGTCTGCGTTTAACACTCTTTCAACATCTATGTCAACTTTAGTGTTTATATTACGAACAATGCAAAAACTCCCACTGATTCTTTTGTACATTGAGATTTACATGCAATTTTGATAAAGTCAACCGCCTTGACTGTCTCATCTAGTTGCATGTTCCAGCTTCGGGATATTGGTCCAGAATCATAGATCCTCCTTTGGAAATACATCCAATGGTTTTGCCTCGTGGTCATACGAAGCTTCTATGGTTCAGCGTTTCTAAATGGATTATTGAAAATCCATTCAGACCACACGGCGTTTCGAGCCATGTGCCCGAATCTATGTTTTACATAGATATTTCGAAAGTTCTTGGATCCCTATCCGATCGATCATATTCGTGAACGTACTAGTTCTTTTCGAATTCGATCGAATCTTCGAAATTTGGTGTTGTACAAAATTTTGGTTCAGTAGGTTTGAAAATATACTCCCACTATTTGTAGGGATGTGTCCAAGTCTAGGACTTCATCAAGTTCCATGGTAAAATCCCGTTTCTATTAGCGAGGGAACCACTCTCTAAGAATTGGGAATCCTCAGGAACGGACTCCTTTTGCTCTTTAGGATCATGGAACAGGTATCCAATGGATTTCGTTGAATTCCCTACAAATTTTCTCAATTGGATCCACTATCCAATTTTATCATTCATGGATGATATACCATACTTGAGTTAGTACTGTTTTTCGTAGGAATTGACTTAAAGAGGTTACTAGCCTAAGTATCCTTCCAGAGTCATGGGGTTGAACCCCAGAATTGATTTGAGGAATTTTAGCAATACTAATTAAAGAATGAATCTAGTCTTTCATAGTTCGATTCCTTTTATTAGTTTTATTTTGCTATTCAAGAATTTTATTCTTGATTTAGATAATTTGAGTAATTTATGGCTTATGTAATAATCACTTCGATTAGTTTGAATGATCATACTTTTAATGCCCTTAATTGCTTCGGTTTTGGAATTCCTTTGAATCCTTTCAACATTTCCATACTTGCACTTTACTTAGTGCCTTTATGAAACACTTTGAACCCTTCAACCTTTCCAAAAACTTGTACCTTCCAAAGTACTCATATCCTAAATGCTATCAGGATACTTTATGAAGCAATTAATTACTCGCACTAATGCTTTAGTGATCCACATGTGTATTAACGGTTTTATCCATTAAACACTTGGAATTTTTTTAAAAATACCTTTAATCGATCAATTTCCTATTCAGACAGGATTCGCATGTTTTGAATTTATCAGTCTTCTATTTTTCAAGAGTCGTGATAGAAAACAATTCATCGATTCCTTCTTTTAGGAATTTTGATCGAATATGGATACTTATCTAATTTGTTTTTCTTTTCTTGATTTAGCATAATTGTTTAAGTTTTATCAATGCTTATTTCTTTGCTTTATTTACAACGGTAAAGCAATTATGTACGAATTAAAAGCTTTATTTAAAATAACTCCATTCATAATGGTAAAGCTAAGAAGTTTCGTACAAAGTTTGAAATAAATAGACAAAACTCTAACTAATGCCTAAATCTAGAATTAAAGAAAAACATATGCTAATAAGAAAAATCCAGATGCTCCTTGACCCATTCCCTGAAGTATGTTTCCCTCATGTGCAGTCGAAACCCGAACTTGGTTACATGCAGCACGTTCCAGTCATCCTCTGTAAACACTTTTACAGAAACCAGAATTTTAAGATGTTTTACATCAAAAGAAAAACTTAAGATGTTTTACATCGAAAAAGGAAATAACTTAGGTCATACCTTGGTCAAGTATGTTTCGGAATTCCTCATCAGTCATGTTCCTCAGTTCCTTATCTTTCTTACATAAGGGACAATTCTTTCCTTCGATCAATCCTTGTCCTCTTTCGAGGGCTTTCTCATATTTGTCTAACAATTTATGTAAATCATTGGTCTCAATTCCTTTACTTGGAACTTCACAATGATCGATAAAATGAGAGAATGATTCAGGCAGGCCATTTGTGATGATTACCATTTTATCATTTAGAGTCAATTTAGCTCCAAGCTCATTGATTCGATTTAGCCTCTTGATCAGGTAAGTGCAATATTTACTAATATTTTTGAACCCGGTCATGCCTTTCTCGTGGAGTGATGATTCCCAGATTTGCAATATTGTTTGTTCGCAATTGACAGTGAATATTGGCATGGCTAAATATAAATAATAGACAACAATAAGCAGATAGATTTAAGATAATACTTATAATTAACGAAGATTGGTCTTTCTATCGAAAAAGTTCTCCCACTATTTTATCGAAACAATAACCCCTTTCATTGTTCGGGAAATTCTATTTCCTAGTAGGTCTTGACGTCCCAGCAGACATTAATTGCACCCACGACTCGCGGCCTTACAATTAACTCCCTAGGTAGGTATACTTTTACCAATTGTGTTACTCCACAACCTTCAAGCTATTTTGCCTCGATTTTCGCATTTATCTAGCACTGCTACATCATAAATGTTACTACTCGTTTAAGTCTAACCCAGTCAATCTTGATGAGCAACTGGCCCGGTCATGAAATCCCCGTAACTGGTTATCGGTCGATTTTCACGTCCCGACCAGTCCCCACCCTTGTCGAGTTTAGTTAAAAACAAGAATCAAGGAATTTCGTGTATTGTCCCTTTCTTCGACTCGGGTGCCAGACTCTGGATCACCTCTATCGATAAGTAGACAACATACACTAGTCCCTATTGATGGAAGGCTTGGATCTATAAAACTTCATTTTATAGTTTACCCGACATGATTAATATTTTATTTCGAGAGGGGATTTTCGGTTTTAGGAAGTTTGAGGTAACTCTCCTCGAGATCTCACCGCATTAATTATGCTTTATGATTTATTTCGTGATCTATATTCTAGCGCGCAAGCCAAAAATAAATCAACAAATAAAATAAAACATTCACACCTAGCATGCATGCTACCACAGTATGTTTTCGATCGGGAGCCTCCTATACGGACCACTATCGAGCCAAAGACGATGGTCCTATTGGTCAATCTATTGGGTTTCATATAGACCTACTCTATTACACATTTTACCATGCATACATGGCCTTTAGTCTTCTTGGGCTCCCACCTTGCTTGTAACGGGCCTCCATCCTAAACTAATAAAACAGTAAAGCCCTATCTATTACAATGGCTCAAAGTGGCCCAAAACTTAAGGCTCGCAGGCCCAATAAAACCAATAAGATTAAAAAATAACCAATCACATCTAACCTAAAGGTCAAGGCTCGGCGCGATCGAAAACCACGTAAACAATTTCACGTTGAGCAAGAAACAAGCAAAATTATAATTTTCTTATTTCTTATATTATTTTAAAACTACCTTTTAAAATAACTTTAGATTCTAGTTTTAAAAACTCCTTTCTAAAACAATCTCTTAATTATCATTTTAAAACCCCTTTTTAAAATGACACCTTGATTTTATTTTAAAACCCCTTTTAAAATTAAATCACAATTTCTATTTTAAAACCTCCTTTTAAAATATCTCATGGTTCTTACTTTAGTCCACTACTAATTATGAAAAATTAATCCTTCGGATAATAAAACACCTTTTAAACATAATTCAGGTTCTGGAAATTTCAAATTTTGAAAATTACAGTTTGGTCCCTCAATTTTTAAAAATTACGTTTTGACCCCAAAACTTTCGGAAATGATAAATCAGCCCCAAAAATTCCAGAACTTGCAAATTGGCCCAGAAAACAGAAATTAATATTTTATTTCCGGAAACTTTTATTAATCGCAAAACAGCCCCTGAAGTTTTTGTAAATTACAAAACAGCCCCACAACTTACGGAAATCAGACCCCTATCGCTTGAAAAACAGATTTTCAATTTCAGCCCAAAATTTCCAGAAAAGTAAAATTTCAGATTATGTCCAGATTTTATAAAAATCATAAATTGCAGTTTTAGTCCTGTAAAATTCGTAAATTGCAGATCTGACCCAAATAAGAATTATGCTATTTACTCGAACACATAATTAATCATAATCAGCAAGATCCATGCATAGAACACGACAAATAATCATATTCACGAAAATTTGAAGTGTTTGGGTGCCCAGTAAGATGAGTTGTGGTTCAGCAGAGAGAACATGAGGCTTCGACTGGATGCGGAGACATCAAAGGCCGGTGGGCTTGCCCTTCAAATTGAGCTGCTTAATGATGATCTCCAGAGGTTACGTGATGAAAAATTGGCTCTTGAGAAGGAGAGGGATGATCTGGCTCAATTGAATGCCAATTCGGATAAGTCTCGCCAACGTTCTTTTGAAGAAGGCTATGATCAAGGTTACCAAAAGCGTTCGGAAGAGCTGATGGCGTTTCTGGGTACACCTACTTCCCGAAAAGGTGCTTCCTTGAGCAGGCTTACCGATCCCGATCAGCACTAAAGCTTCAACTTAGCCTTGCTTCTTCTCTCTTATTTTTTTTTTTTGGAGCAAATAGTAGTAAGAAGAGATGGCTTATAACCGAGTGTTAAGGAATAGTATTTCTTTAATATTTTTGTATCACCATATTATACTTTGGTATAACTAGATTTTTATTATTTTCAATCTTTATCGAGAAGTAATTTAGATTACCTGATCGATTTAGACATAATTTTGACTTTAAAAATATATATATATCACTTTACGTTTTAAGCAAACTTAAGCTGATTGTTAGTAAGTGATTAAAATATAGAGCTCCGTAAAAGGTTATCTGGATTGACTTAGCATAAACTGCCTTATCTATTCCCAAAAACGCTTGCCTGAGGGCGACCAATATCGTGGGTCTGAAAGAAGTAATTTGTTGTTTGTCGACCAGAAATGAGTCTTTTTTAATTCGAGGAGTTACTTGTAGTATATTCCTTATCGTCGGGGTGCCAATCTTATTATACGTAGTAACAAGTCTGATGATGGATAATTTGGATCCCATCTATTATTACTAATATACGTTCGGAGATCCGAAATCTCGACTCTATGGACGCGGAGTCGAGCTCAGGATGAAGCAAAGGTAACTGGATCCATTTGATGCAGCCATTGATTAAACATTACTGTTGGGCCGATCCCTGGCCCACGGCTATGGGCCGACACTCATTCCTGGCTATAAATACCCAAAGCATTTATGACTACACACACGCTTTCCCAGGTGCACTACGTTCGAAGCTATAGCTCGGATAGATTAGCTCGGCCATTTTATGTGTATTTCGCCCTCTAGCTTGTACGGCATCCTGTAATGCTCAAATAGGACCCTCAATATTTGTAAATTGTACCCCAACGATCGGAATATACATTTACATTGATCTCTCTTCCATTTTATAGTGTTTACTGTATTTATTCCATTATTATTGATCATACTACGAAATTGCGTAAGATGAATTGGCGCCCACCGAGGGGCCTTATTTGAGTGTTAGATCGAAAAATGCCTACTACGAGGAGAAATACGTATAACCGAGGAGAACCATCCCACGCCGCGGGTGTTTAGAATTCAGTTAATAATGAGCCCGATAATCTATCCAGGGCGGCTCAGCAACTAGAAGTTTCGTCGATCCTTCTATAAGACAGTGCTCCGACCCTCAGAGCCCTCGCCAATTTAAGGTCAAAATTAGAATCATACGATGCTCCAACTAGATTACAACCGTATAACGGAGCTACCGACGTCGGTAAAGATATCGTCAGTCTTTATCATTATAATCTTTATTCGAACATTCCGAAGGATCCCTACGATAAAATCATACATTGCCGTCGAGAAGATTGCTCTCGAAAGATTGGAAAAACTGCTATCGAGCTCTATTTTATCTTCCTTTGAACCCAATTCAACAAAAAGCATGGTTCGGAAATGCGGTATAATGGACAGACAAAACTACTCACAGATCTCTATTTTATCCACTATCTTATCGTCTCGTTCTGTCCTCGCTTATCTTATTATGTAAAAGGATTATCTATCTTATGGGCGTCTTGTTCACGTATGGAAGTCTTATTCACGGTTCGGAAATGTGTTATTATACACAATGAAAACTATACACAATTTTCTGGAATATCCGCCATCTGGTTATCTCGCTTTGTCTACGCTTATCTTATATGGCAAAGGATTATCTATCCAATGGAAGTCTTATTCGCCAGAAATAATATTTATTCGTTATATTCAAGGAAATTATTGTGGCCAATCTTTATGTCAATTGATCAAAACGACTAAGGGTGAAAGTCGTTGCTATGCCCCTTAGATCGAAATAAATTAAAGGGTGAAAGTTGTTGTTAAGACCCTCAGGTGAAAGCTGTTGCAATGACCGATCAAAACGACTAAGGGTGAAAGCCGTTGCTATGCCCCTTAGATCGAAATAAATTAATGGGTGAAAGCTGTTGCTAAGACCCTCAGGTGAAAGCTGTTGCTATGACCGATCAAAACGACTAAGGGTGAAAGACGTTGCTATGCCCCTTAGATCGAAATAAATTAACGGGTGAAAGTTGTTTCTAAGACCCTCAGGTGAAAGCTGTTGCTATGACCGATCAAAACGACTAAGGGTGAAAGCCGTTGCTATGCCCCTTAGATCGAAATAAATTAAAGGGTGAAAGTTGTTGCTAAGACCCTCAGGTGAAAGCTGTTGCTATGACCGATAAAAACGACTAAGGTTGAAAGCCGTTGCTATGCCCCTTAGATCGGAATAAATATAAAGGGTGAAAGCTGTTGCTAAGACCCATAGAGTGAATTTTCGATCTTCAAATTGTTGGTTTTAATCTCCAATTGTCCAGTTCCTTTATTCCATTATTGGATTTGTTTTCCTAATTAATCGATTCTCTATTCATCAAGGATGTAAATTATTTATGCATGTGAAAAGCTTCAAGCAGTGGAACGGTGATACATAAATGAACAAGAAGAAGTTTTACGGATATCTTTCTCAACTAACCAACGCAGAGATAATCCAATCGATTTGATCCTCAGTTAACGACAATGGATTATGAGAGTTTTTGGAGTTACATCCTATTAGTACTCGGGATTTTTTTTTTTTTCGATTGTCAAATTTAGTAATCTCGGAATAATTGTACGAGTAAATCACGATCGGAATTTATTTTTCGGAGCGTCGGGTTCGACAACTTCGGAATAATTATATAAATTATTTACTATCATCCCGGGTTCATTCACGATCGATCACGTAATTTATGTAGATTATTTATCTGATTATCAGATACTTCACTCGATCGGTTGGGACATAATTGATTTTGTTTTCTTGGTTGATGGCTATTTCTAAGTGGAGTAGATCCTGCAAATAAAATATCAGTAAAGTCTGTTGGTACAATGGTAACAAATTATATAAATCCTCGAAGTTGCAACCTAATTTGGACTACCGTTCGACTACCAAGGAAAATTATGATTCCGAAGGAAAGGGTTTGATAACTTCAAGTTAACTACGTAGAGTTGCAATCAATCAAGTTCCAACTAATCTCACTTATATTCGACCAAAGAAATCGAGAAGATACCAAAGAATAAACGATGAAATTCGAGCAGAAAACAAAGCTTTATTATCATTCTTCGAACAAGTTACAAGTGAAGCCTCGAGTACAATATTAAAATTCGGGCTCAAGAAATATAGTACAATCACTCCCACCCTACTACAAATTCTACGAGTAAAAGATAGACATGTTCGATCCACATTCCCGAGATCGCTCCAGATGCAGAACTCAGCATTGATTCTTCATGGCAGTCACTCGCCACATGTCGCACATCCGTCTCCAGAGCGGGATAGAAGCCGGATCGGAGCCCATCTTCAGGCTTATAACCGACCTTAGGTCTTCATCTGTAAATAATGATTGTTGGGTACAATCATTATCCACGACCTAATCCGATCCAGAGCAGCGGAGAGTTACCTCAGCGGAATTACTCCATGCAATCTCGAAGGAACTATACTTCAAGAAAGCCCTCGAGGAAGCCGGTACTCAAGATTTAAAGAGCTCCTCTGAGGTTAACCAACTGCCCGACCAGATGCTGCGCTAGAAAACCGGAATTTTAACCCGTCTCAGATAGGGTATATCTGAGAAAACAGGTTGCCTGCCGGTATTCTAGGCGCAATTTCTTTTGCCTGTCGATATTCTAAGCGAAAAAGATTACACCGAAGGGACCATGATCGGAAAACAGGGTCCGAATTCTAATCTCAAACTCCTTTATTTTAGAGGTAATACGAATCATTTTTAACAAAGGTAAAACTCGATCCATGGTGATCGGACGAAGCATAGAGGCAGAAGTGAAGAATGTCGCATAAACAAATTGGAACTATTTATAGCAGCGAAGGATTTGAACCAACGGCCCAGATAACAGATCGCGGACGATTATGATGTACATAATAAATGAACTGACCGATACATTTCCCAAGAAATAGGGTCTTGTTTGGTTAGAGGGAACAATCTAAAGGGCGCATAAAGGGGGGCTTGTTCTAAATAATCAGTCAACAAATTCCTATCCATCATCCTATCTGTAAGGCAACGTCGGAATCAGGAGTATTTGTTCAAAATTCAACCATTACGTGCCCGCTATTGAAAATATAAAATCAATATGGAAAACTCAGTGTTATTATCAAGGAATAGCGATTCGGACACCGGCTCGGTTTTCAACCTTTTACGTTTAACTAATGATGTTCGAGTTAAAAGAAATGCTATGATCTGTCCAGTCCTTCAATCACAACGAGCCGAACGTCAGAAACGATTCAAAGGTTATTGTATATCTAAAATAATGATTATCGGACAAATAATAATCCGAGCGAATAATACTTATTATTATCAAGGATTTACGATCGGTTAAAGACTCTCAAATTGAAGAGCTCGACCAACTTTGGAAATTTGGCACTGCCTAGGATCAATTGAATGCTAATACTTGGAAATTTTCAAAGGAAGATTAATTAATTGGTTATTAGAATGCTTGTTTGTTACTCGCTCGAGAAAACGCTGTTCGATTATTCCCCTATTAATTTTAAGTGTTCGAAATCGGGTTGTTGAAGTTGAGAATTTATCTGATTATACTTAACTTTATCAACAAGGAAAAGAAAAAAGGCATTTATGAATATTATTACAAAGATACAAGAGTTCAAAGGAAAAATATTGGAGATACATTTCGAGCATAACACAAACTAATATGTTACATAGGAATCCCATTACTTTCTACAATCCTATGAAATTTTCGGTCTCCTCTCCTATCGTTTATTCGGAGTAACTTGGCTCCGAGCATGGAATCTCCTTTGGACCCGCAGGCTTTTAACTTTATTTGCGATCCTCCGAAGACGAAGGGGCGAACGCACGGTTTGTCGGGTAACTGTATTCTTCGTCGTTCCCTCCCCAGTATGTCGTCCTAAATGCATTGTGGCAATAGGTCCCTAATCGAAGACCTACGCGATAACCTGCGGACTCCATGGATTTGGCTTATTGTCCTTCCAGATGGAGATTATATTTGCCTGTCGATATTCTAAGTGGGGTCAAAAGTAGTTCGTCTTCCGCTCGAAAAATGTTCGAAGTCTGAGCTCAAAAAGTTGAATAAATTGAATAATGATCTTGATCACCATAATCGGACAAATAAAGTGCCAGTACGGTGAATGAATAATTTCAAGGGTATGACAGCCTTTTATAGCAAAAAATGAAAGGAATCCAACGGCGGACAATCCGTGAAACGAATGGATAGGATTTGACGACCGTTGCAATTCCCGATAAATGAGGAACCGTTTGGAAAGTTCAAACTTACCAAAATTTGGAGCATATACACAACAACAAAAAACAAAGAGCATTAGATCAAACAAAGCACGAGCCTCATGAAGAATATTTGAATAAGTAAAAATTACACTTCGATCTTATTACAAGCCATAAGAAGAAGGTTTCGTTTCTATCGCATCTTACAAGAAGAAAATCTCGATCCTATTACAAGCTATGAATCCTATTATTGACTAAGCCCAATCCAGTTGATCCAACTTCCCTAGCTAGGAAGTCGAATAAGCTCTTCTTTAGGCTTGACAAGTGGGAGCTACCGAGCTCTTTATTCCGTTAATCATTATTATAAGGGGAAAGTTTGCGATAATACCCTTATTCGAAAGATTTACAACGATAACGAATATTGGGTGTTGGTTGATAGTCGAAAAGGAAAGTTGAAGGACTAGTTCGATGCTGGAGATCGAATAGCTCAGTCCGAACGCCAACCCATTTGTTAAATTTGCACCATCTCACACACTTAGCGGACTTTGGGGCAACAGTTTCCCCATGATGAGAATCGCGCCGGAGAGATAATGGCTTACTCTTCGAAGAACAAACGGAGTTGTCAGGGCCGTGTGATCTTACGCGTTTTCGTTTGTTCGATATGGGTGGTGTAAAATGCTGAGCTAATGTATGTAAATGGAGATAAAAGATCAATAGTATTGTATTCAGAATGATTGAGTACAAATTACAAGAATTGAGAGTCCTATCCGAGCATTATTGGATGCCGTACAAGCTAGAGGGTGAAATACATACAAGAAAGCCTATACTATACTTTCTAAGTAATTCCGAGCAGCAATCTCGGAGGAAGAGCACCTGGGAAGTTGTGTCTTGTCATAAATGCTTGGGCTATTTATAGCTGAGATCTGGAACCAGGTGAACCACCCACAGGTGTGTATTTCTCTGCCCACGGGCCTGGGCCTGAGCTCGGCCCAACAGTGATTTTGGACCCTAAGATTCCTTTGTAGAGTCAGCGTAGGATCCCTGAGCTTTGGGCTCGAATTTATGCTCATGAGGTCGAGATTGGTGAATTCCGACCTTGTTAGGCTGTAGTAACGTTGAATCCAAGTTACCCCTCATCAATACTCCCCCACTTCTCGAGCGTAAAGAGGAGCTTAAGCTCGAAGAAGTATAAATTGCTCTGAACGCTGGGGTGAGACGAGCCATTTTAGGATAAGTTTCGGATGTGCCTCGTTAAAAACCTAACTCGGAAAAACCCTTTGGGATAAAAACCGAGCTAGGGAAAAAGAGTGCATATCTTGGAAACGATATAATGGCATCCTCTTGAAGTTACCTTGATTATCTGTGGATTGGTGAGATAATATGGGGTTGATATCCAAGAAAAATATCTTTCAAAACGTCGGACTTCAGTTCATGATTCCGGAAAGTATAGGGGTCATTCGTGCAATTATTGGAAGTATAATTTTGAATTCACTCTGAGGGAGTTCAACCGTCGCGGTTACTCGGGGACTAGTTTGCAATTTCCCATTTTGTCCCTGTATATATATGCTGATCGTGGGCCGCTGATCAGCATAAGTTCTAAGAAAACCCTAGATCGGAGCGAACAAATCGATAAAAGAATTTTAGCAATTCCTTCGACCAGTTTCCATACTCACTATGTCAGGCATCGTAGATCTGAAAGGCAAATCACAAGTAGTGGAAAACCAAGAGAGTGGTCCTGAGGAGAGGTAGATTGAGGAAATTCGACCGTCTTTTGCGGAAAATCCGAGCCCTAATTCCGATTCAAACAGAGAGGAAGGAGAATCGGCTAACGAATCAGAGGACAATAGAGATGGTAGTTCGAGTGAGGAGTCAATCTCTGATGAGGAAGTCGAAGAGAATGACGACCTTCCTTTAGCGAAGAATGAACAAAAGAAATATATCATAGGCGGCGGGGTCGTGGTTACAATCCTTAACTGGGTAGAGCCGTCGACCAGTGCGGGGCTGAATATGATCGAGGATAGGGCAGATGAAACTGTTTGCCGCTATACTGAAAGAGACCGAGAGGAATTGGAGGCAGAATTTGGCAAGTATATTGGCACCGAGTACTCGATTGTCATTCCGACCCCAGAACAGCGAGTCACCGACCCTCCTGAAGGATGTCAAGCTTTTTATGCTAAACAGTTCTTCTATGGTTTACGTATTCCCTTCCCACCTTTGATACGCAGCATTTTGGAGGCTTTCAAGCTTACTCCTTCTCAAATTCTGCCGAATTCGATTGGACTCATAATAGCCTTTTGCGTCCTGATGAAGGCTAAAGGAAAGAAGGCAGCTTTCCAAAATTTCTGGCGAATTTTCCAGATCAGCTCCTCCACGGCTTCGAACGCTGCTTAGGTATACTTTTCTCAGAGGCCGAATATATCAATTTTATCGACCAATGTTATTAGCAATTCAAAAGGCTGGAAACAGGAATTCTTTTTCGTTCGTGGCCCAGACTCTCCTCCTTCAGCGGATAACCCCGAACCCACTCCACACATATGGCCCGGGGTTAAGTCGTGGATCTATGGCAGACGACGTCTTAGGGGAAATATGAGCCATGAGATCTCAGACGAATTCCTGCGATCCCTTCGAACCGACCTTCATCAGACTCCTTTGATGACTCAAGAGGCGGTTTTGCGTTTGGCTGGGCTTAGCTCATGCTCCTCTGACCTGAGATCAATTATGGAAAGGCTCTGATCATTCCGAATAACAATTCATCCGAGCAAACTAGAGCGGTCGAAGGGGAGGTCAACCCTGCTGTTGCTCCTTCCACTTTGGGTATGTCAAATTATCGTATACATTTTGATTTATCTTTCTGTAATCAAAGCTAATTCGCTCGTATTTCACAGCTGGGATCGTTGACAAGTTCCGGACGTCGATAGCCGGTTCGGTTGTTGTTTCCTTTTCGAAGGGTAATCTGGGTCGACCTCGCCATCAAAAATCGAAAGTTTCCCGTAAGGTAGTAAAATCCGCTCCTGGGGTCGATACCGCCGTGGTTTCGAACGCTATGGTGACTTTTCCCCAAACTGCCACTGCGGGAACTTCCCAACCTCACTCTGCGACCGAGGGAGCTTCTCAATCTCGAGCTTTCGATTTTCGGTCCGTTTTTCCAACCGGCTCTTCTAATCCGAACGAGGCGGGGTTCAGCCATTATACCCTTCAAGAGGTCCTAGCTTAGGAGATATTGGAAGCGAGAATGGCTCATAAGAGAAATAGCGACGCCCCTGAGTCTTCTAGAAGGGTGAAGCCTTTTGGTCGAGGACCGGGTCCGATCCGATGCCGGGCTAGCCATTCCGAGCCAGACCTGGCTGATTTCATAGAGGACCATCTTCGAGGACCAAGGTCAGCTGGATTTCGGAGGAAGGAACCATCGAGTCCGACTTGGGCCCTGATGGTGAGCATGCAGTGGACAAATCTCTTCGGATATTCATGGCCGGGAGGTATAAGGATGATAACACCGCGCTATTTCTTAAGAATGACTTTGAGATCGCGGGTGATTATGCCCATGCTTTACAAAAGGTATATAAGATATACTAACTTTTCCTCAAAATCTTTGCTTCGTCAATAATATTTATTTCCTTCTCTAGGTCGGAGACTTGTTCAGTCATCAAGCTTATCGACTGGCCACATTAAACGAGGAATCTCAGATGGCTCAGAGTGCCCTTCACGATATCCTGAGGGAAGAGGCCATCAAGGCGGATCGGTTGAGGGATACTACGACTAAGTTGTCTGAGGTCGAGAAGGAGCTCGAGGAAGTTAAGAAGGACCTTGACGGAAAGAGGGCCCTCGAGGAAGAGGTAACCAAATTGAAATCGGATCTTGAGCAGGCTAAGGCATTATTCGAACAGGCGTATGCTCAAGGCCAAGAAGAAGGCAGACTTCCCGCCATAAGAGAATTTTTAAAGTCACCCTTTCTTGATGCCTTAGTTCGCTTGCGGTCAGGTGAAGTTAATCAAGCCTTCTATTATAAAGGAATTCAGCATCTCCTCACGGCCGGAAGGATTCAAGGCACAATTGACGATTATCTTCCTTACATGGATCCTTATAAGAACATTTTCGGAAAAGATTATAAGGCTTCTTCTCTTCTTCCCAAGCTCGAAGACTTAGCCGACCACGAGTTCGCTCCATTTCTTGATGAATTTGGAGTGCCGATGCCAAATCCTGATGTGCTTGAAGCGCAATCTGAGGATGAAGATGTGGATATTGAAGGGGATTCCCACGACCAGGGAGAGCAAGGCACTCCGTCTTCCAACTCGAGTAAATCTGCAGCTGACGTGCAAAGTAATGAAGAAGAGAGCAGCTCGAGTAGTGATGATTCTGATAGCTCGGAAGGCGATTCTAGTGAAGGGAAAGAGCAAGAGAGATCGGACCATGGTTCTGGTGTGAAGGAATCCAGCCGTTAATGATTACCATGTAATAGGATTTACTTAGCGAACTATTGTAATTGTAAACTTGTTTTTATAGTCTCCTGCCTTTTTCTATTTGGTGGATGCTTGAATTTACATTTTTCCCTTTGTGCCATATTTAATTTACTGCCAGTTTGACCATTTTGTTGAACTTTATAACGTCATTCTTGCATACTTGGTTGCGTCATCAAATCTTTCTTGGGAGTGGTGATTTACCAATTATTGTAACTCGCATGATGTCGCGTCTCTTATAAATACTAAGGCCATTTTACCTTGTCTTTACGATATCATCATACACAGTGATCGGAGCTTTGGGAAATTGTTACGGTCGAATAATTATCCGAAAACCAAGAGATGAATGAAAATTCGAACGTTTCTATAATTCCTTCCGTGCCTTTCCCCAAGCCCAATGACAGTAGAAACATAAGGAAAAAGAGACAAGTTCCGGTTAAGTCCATTATTTCCGACGAGCAGATCTTCCATGGAGGAGGTAAATCTTCGACTGTCGCCCTTTCTTCATGCTTGAAAACCAAAGGCTCAAACAAGAAAATTAAAAAGGTTTCTTTTGGGGAGGATGTATCTGTGCGCACATCTTTTCCTGTTCGGTCCGTGCCTTCGAAAGTTGTCGAGTCTTTCAATTTATTGTTTCCTTCTGGCGTTTCTCCCTTTAAGAGGGACATAATTCATTTCGATAAAGTACCACACGAGAAATCTGTTCTGAGCTTCTTCGGGCCAATATCTCTATCTCCGAGGCAATTCTATCAAACAGAGAATATTCTTCGTTCTTGTTTCAGTCTGGGTTGGATTTTCTTACCCGGGTAATTCTTGCTAATTTCCTTATCCTGATTTTCTAGTCTCTTTATTTTTAGCTTGATATGTCTTCTTATAAGTTCAGGCTGGCGAAGAGTTTTCTGGGCTCTATGCGTTGGCAAAGCTTGAGATCGAACAACGAGCTACCATTACTCTCGAGCTGGCCAGGAAGAAGGTTGAGCTGGATCGCGCACTGGAGGCTAATAGATTTTTTAAGGAGAAACTGTCTCAGAATGAGTTGAGCTCGGAATTAGAGAGACTCAAAGATATCTACGATCGTGAGAAGAAAAATTCCGAGCTTCGGGAGAGGGAAGCTTATACCCGCGGGTATGCTGATCGCAGTGCTGAAGTTCGAAAAATCCTTTCCGAGAATAATTTCGTTTAGTTGTATTAAGATTTTCCTCCGCTGTAACATAAGCTTGCTAAGATTTTTCTTTGTTGTAACATAATCTTGTTGTAACGGTAATATTGTCGAAATGTTGTTCTTTCTTCCATCTTCTCTGTCTCCCCCTTTTTTTTTTTTTTTTGGGAAGTGGGATGGGCAGAGCGTTTAATGCTCGTATCGTGGCCGTTCATCCCACCAGATCTACACCATTGATGCTCAATTCCTCCCCCTATATATAGTTCCAAAATTACCTTCATATTTTTACTTGTCTGTAAATGTTTCGTTCGATCGGCATGGTTGTGTTTTTACTCCCCTCGATCAACTTCATGATCCACTTGATTTCTGCGATTAAAGTGTTCGAGATTCATATTCGAACTTTCTTTCTCGACCTCCTCAGCGTCCCTATATGGGAAATACTTTCGACTAGGGTATCGACAGGCGAAAAGGATTGCGACTAGGGTACCGGCAGGCGACCTACTTCTTTGGAGTCATCTCTCCTGAGACGGGTTAGAATTCCGATATCCTATCGTTTCATCCGGTCGGTTAGTGGACTAGATATGCTTCCATCTTCCCTTGATCGGATAATAGTCTTAGAGAGCTAGCGGGGATCCGGTAGCAAGAATGCTGGAAAACTATTTTCTCGCCGCTGGTTTATTGGACGGAGGTCTTGGATTTGCTACGATTCCGGGAGGCAAGCTCCGACCTTGTTCCCCTGCTTCTTCTTATTTGGCTTCGAAGACCTCTAGCTTATTTGTAGCATTTGTAGTAGAATAGGAACGAATGTAACGTTTTCGAATTCGAGTCCTCTTTGTTGTATCTTTATCTCTGTATTTCGATGAATCATTTGTAACTGTTTGAACAGCTTATAAATACAACTGTTTATCTTTATAATTCTCTTTTTCTATCTTTATTTTAACGGATCGTGATTTCGATCCTCTGCCATTTTGTCGTTCCATGATTTCGTTAACTTATGAGGCAAATCGAAAACCTTAACAGAAATGAACTTTATCCTTGTCATCTAATGATTTACGGTCTTGTAGCTTCATAAAACAACTTTCAAATGATACTACCTTTGTTGAACACAGAATTCTTGGGGATTCTTCAAGTTCGAAGGAATATTTTCCTTAGCTCGAGTAATATTCTTGACCTTTAAATTCAACAATCGAGCAGAAGAGATGTGACAGAATTTCAATCGATCCTGACTATAATTTTCGATCTAAGGGGCGTAGCAACGGCTTTCACTCTTAGTCGTTTCAGAGCATTCTTAGCCCGAGGGTCGTAGCAACAACTTTCACCCATTTAATAATTTCAATCTAAGGGTCGTAGCAATGACTTTCACCCTTAGTCGTTTTAGAGCATTTTTAGCCCGAGGGTCGTAGCAACAGCTTTCACCCATTTAATAATTTCGATCTAAGGGGCGTAGCAACGGCTTTCACCCTTAGTCGTTTCAGAGCATTTTTAGCCCGAGGGTCGTAGCAACAGCTTTCAACCTTCTAATAATTTCGATCTAAGGGGCGTAGCAACGGCTTTCACTCTTAGTCGTTTCAGAGCATTTTTAGCCCGAGGGTCGTAGCAACAGCTTTCACCCATTTAATAATTTCGATCTAAGGGGCGTAGCAACGACTTTCACCCTTAGTCGTTTCAGAGCATTTTTAGCCCGAGGGTCGTAGCAACAGCTTTCACCCATTTAATAATTTCGATCTAAGGGGCGTAGCAACGGCTTTCACCCTTAGTCGTTTCAGGGCATTTTTAGCCCGAGGGTCGTAGCAACAGCTTTCACCTTTCTAATAATTTCGATCTAAGGGGCGTAGCAACGACTTTCACCCTTAGTAGTTTCAGAGCATTTTTAGCCCGAGGGTCGTAGCAACAGCTTTCACCCTTCTAATAATTTCGATCTAAGGGGCGTAGCAACGGCTTTCGCCCTTAGTCGTTTCAGAGCATTTTTAGCCCGAGGGTCGTAGCAACAGCTTTCACCCTTCTAGTAATTTCGATCTAAGGGGCGTAGCAACGACTTTCACCCTTAGTCGTTTCAGAGCATTTTTAGCCCGAGGGTCGTAGCAACAACTTTCACACTTCTAATAATTTCGATCTAAGGGGCGTAGCAACGGCTTTCACCCTTAGTCGTTTCAGAGCATTTTTAGCCCGAGGGTCGTAGCAACATCTTTCACCCTTCTAATAATTTCGATCTAAGGGGCGTAGCAACGGCTTTCACCCTTATTCGTTTCAGAGCATTTTTAGCCCGAGGGTCGTAGCAACATCTTTCACCCTTCTAATAATTTCGATCTAAGGGGCGCAGCAACGACTTTCACCCTTAGTCGTTTCAGAGCATTTTTAGCCCGAGGGTCGTAGCAACAGCTTTCACCCATTTAATAATTTCGATCTAAGGGGCGTAGCAACGACTTTCACCCTTAGTCGTTTCAGAGCATTTTTAGCCCGAGGGTCGTAGCAACAGCTTTCACCCTTCTAATAATTTCGATCTAAGGGGCGTAGCAACGGCTTTCACCCTTAGTCGTTTCAGAGCATTTTTAGCCCGAGGGTCGTAGCAACAGCTTTCACCCATTTAATAATTGATGGAGAACAACAGAGATTGATAATAGATGAATAGAGATCGAGAATATTCAGAATATGACGAATAAATAATAGCTTTGGCGAAATGAACTTTCATTGAATAAATAACTCAATCGGAATAAACTTTCATTGAACACACAATTTTCCTAATCACGAGAAATAAAGAAACAGAACGAGATGACTAAATAGTAATAGTCTAGAATTTTAACTATCCATCTTCATCTTCCATAATATCTTCTCAAATTAACAGCATTCCACGCTCGAGGTAGCACCTCTCCATTAGGATGAGCAATTTTGTAGGAACCTTTCTTTCCAACCTCAACGATCACAAAGGGGCCATCCCAATTAGGTTGAAGTTTTCCAACATGCTTCGACACTTCTGTTGGGATTTATGGGTATAATTTGTCAACTACAACAGTGCGGAATTTAAAATTTTTATCATACACCAAATCCCAGGGTTTCTTATTAGCACATATGAATAAAGGTTGAATTTAATTAAAGCATGCATATACTAAAATTAAATAGGTGGTAAAAGCCATTTTACCTCACCACAGGCAAGGTGGTGGTTTCCTCCGGTCTTCGGTTGTTCACTAGAGCACCCCAAATGTTGTGCCTCTAGAGATAGTCCACACCAGTTGAATTTGAGTGACTTCGCGAAATCCCCAGGCTCAGAACTATGATTAAGGAATCGTCTCGTCAGGAATTGGATGCGGATCCGGGAAGAAGACTTGGAGAAAAATCCTACACAGGGAGGGCGATTTCTACAGGGTTCGATTATGCAATTAGGGGCGAGAGGGGGCTGAAATTTTCGGCCTTGATGTGTTTTCTTGTGTTGTGATTTTCTTTCTTGCTTAGAAATTAATCTCTCTAACTTAGAATAGATTATGTATATCTTGTATTTATAGATCCCCTAATTAGAAGACTCCTTCTCCTAATAGGTATCTAATCTTGAAAGGATCTCTCCTTATCAAGAAACAAGATACACAAGATCTTATCTCTTTAGGAAAGAAGATCTCTTTCAATCTCTTTCCTAGTTACACAAGATAACACAAACTCTTAATCCCTATCATAATCAAACATAATCCACATTATTTCAAGACTAAATAATCAAGCAAAAAATCGGCCAACCTCATTCAATAAAATCGGCCCATGTGCTTTTAATTAGTCCTAAACTTAATTTGATCATTGTTCCCAAAATCAGCCCATGCAAGATTAATTAATCCCAGATTAATTTATCTTTACAATAATTGGCCCATATGCTTAAATTAATTAATCCTAGATCAATTTACTTTCATATGGATTGGCCCATGTGTTTTAATTAATTAATCCACTATTAATTAATTAATCCTTTCCAATTAACACTTTAATTGAGGATTTAATCAATTAGAAATTCCAATTGATTCATTAATTAGTTACTTCTAATTAATGATTCTCCACTTTGAATTAACACTTTAATTCTCGATTAATTAATTAGTTACTTCTAATTAATTATTCTTCTTCTTGAATTAATACTTTAATTCATTTATTGATTTAATTCCTTAAATCAATTGATTCCTTCCAGACTGTCACTGTCCAACTGTATTGTGTGTGACCCTCTAGGTTCACCATCAATTGGCAGCAGGCCCACGACTTTCGTGATTTAATTAGTGAGCAATTAATTGCTCCGATCAATTAACCACTTTAATTGACCACTCCAGAATTAATTTCCTTATTAATTCAGGAGTACCCACACCTCATCGTCGATGTCTAGCCACAAGCCCATGAGGCCCAACTTCAGGTGAATTGATTTCGTGAACCTTCACCTCTTATAAATGCCATGTACATAAGGTCCTTCTATCAACTAATTTCCCGATTGAGACCTAGGGTGTGTGAATTGGTCGGCACCTCTAATTATCTCAATTCTGTACTTTCTAATTCAAGATAATAATTCCAGTGTGACTGCTAAATTTGGAAACCCCTTTCCAAATCCGTCACCGACTACGGCCGTAGATTTCTCGGATTTATTATCTAAGAACGTACAGGAAATTCTCTCATCTTATCAGGATGAGTCGACAGATCCTATACTAGTACTAACTATCCGCGCACACGTTCATACGCAGCCAAAGTAGTCGCACAATGACCAAGCTATGTGATCGGCTCCTAAATCAAAGTACGTATTCCCGTGTACCGAATCCGCCCTAGTACCTCAAGTCAAAGGACTAAATCGTACACTATTATAAGTCTTGAGAGACATCCCATTACCGATATGCTTAACGCACTTCCACGATGGGTCTCTCTGTTCGGGTCGTTCGATGCGTTCGATCCCCTATCGAACCACCTAGTCATATGCACTAGCATTCAATGCCTTGTTCATGAAACGACAACAAATTCACTTCATGTGAATCATGCATAATCCTACAAGTCTTAACGATTCATTCGATACCCCGTCTCGATATAAATCTATGACTTGGAACATTTTTGAGATCACGACCTTTGAGACTGTTTCATGATTAATCGCACCCAATACTGAAGTGAATAATCCCGTAGTCTTGAGTGATCTCAGGGTTTCATCCAATCGCTTAGATACGTTCGCGAGAGATGAAGTTGGCCATTGTTTAATTCACGTACTATGAATAAACGGGCGTATTATCTTATGAATCATAAGATTGCTTCTAAAGGAAGTTCCTAAACAAGCTTATATTTGTTGGCTTGCTGGGCACTATCCTATCAATCTCCCACTTGCCCTAAAGCCAACCACATACGTTTCTAAGGCCCATCTCTCTCTAGACGTCCGTCGAACCCTTTTGTGATTATGACTTAATTAGTGGATCTGCTATGTTGTCTCTTGACGTGCCCCCACGTCTTATTCCACCTATGATTTTCCAGATCATATGGTATATTTGTGTTTAGATCATGGGTGAGATCTCGATTCCTTTGCTAAAGCAATTGCCTTAAGTTATCATTGAAGATAACTATAGGCCTCGCAATGCTAGGTACTAGTTCCAATTTATTGGAAGAAGTTTTCGTCCAAACACTTTCCTTCGCTGTATTCAATACTGCGAAATATTCTGTTTTATTGGTTAACCCAGCATCGATTGTCTTTTGAACTTCTTTCAAATCATCGTTGCCCCATAAAACCAGAATATTAAATTCACTTCAGACGGGAAACTCGAATCACTAAATCCTTTGAGTTCCAATTCTTCATTATTACCGTTGACCAGCAATATGTCCTTGGAACTCCTAGAGTTCTCTAAGGAATGCTTTCTTTCGGTATACCAGTACTCCTTACTGGTGTTCGACCAACATCAGCTTATGATACTCATAGCAAATGTTTAGTCTGGTCTTGTACATGACGTTGCATATACTATGCCACCTTTTATATGGAAGGTGTTCAGAGATATTATCCTCTTTACTCATCAAATGTAGGGCTTATTGACTTTGAGAGAGATTTTATATCTCTATGGAAACTGTCCTCTCTATGACTTTCCATACTGATTTTATTCAGTTTTTGTCCATGTACTAAGATTTGGGATTTCAAACATCTTCTCTAATCTATCACAATAGATACGTACTGCCAATACGTGAGATGTATCCCTTAAATCTTTAATGAAGAATTACGTGAATGAACACGCTTTCGTCTGCGTTTCAACACTCTTACAACATCTATGTCAACATTAGTGTTTATATTACGAACAATGCAAAAAACTCCCACTGATTCTTTTGTACATTGAGATTTACATGCAATTTTGATAAAGTCAACTGCTTTGACTATCTCATCTAGTTGCATGTTTCAGCTTCGGGATACTGGTCCAGAATCATAGATTCACCTTTGGAATTACATCCAATGGTTATGCCTCGTTGTCATACGAAGCTTCTATGGTTCAGTGTTTCTAAATAGATTATTGAAAATCCACTCAGACCACATGGCGTTTAAGCTATGTGCCCCGAATCTATGTTATACATAGATATTTCGAAAGTTCTTGGATCACTATCCAATCGATCAAATTCGTGAACGTACTAGTTCTTTTCGAATTCGATCGAATCTTCGAAATTTGGTGTACAAAATTTTGGTTCAGTAGGTTTGAAAATATACTCCCACTATTTGTAGGGATGTGTCCAAGTCTAGGACTTCATCAAGTTCCATGGTAAAATCCCATTTCTATTCGCGAGGGAACCACCCTCCAAGAATTGGGTATCCTTAGCAACAGACTCCTTTCGTCCTTTAGGATCATGGAACAGGTATCCAATGGATTTCGTTGGATACCCTACAAATTTTCTCAATTGGATCCACTATCCAATTTTATCATTCTTGGATGAAACACTATACTTGATTTAGTACGGTTTTCGTAGGAATTGACTTAAGAAGGTTACAAGTCAAAGTATCCTTCTAGAGTCATGGGGTTGACCCCATAATTGTTTGAGGAGTTATAGCAATACTAATTTAAGGAATGAATCTAGTCTTTCATAGTTCGATTCCTTTTATTAGTTTTAACTTACTATTCAAGAATTCTATTCTTGATTTAGATATTTTGAGTAATTTAGGGCTTATGTATTAATCACTTCGATTAAATCGAATGATCATACTTTAATGCCCTTAATTGCTTCGATTTTGGAATTCCTTTGAATCCTTTCAACATTTTCATACTTGCACTTTACCTAGTGCCTTTATGAAACACTTTGAACCCTTCAACCTTTCCAAAAACTTGTACCTCCAAAGTACACATATCCTAAATGCCATTAGGATATTTTATGAAGCAATTAATTACTCGCACTAATGCTTTAGTGATCCACATGTGTGTTAATGGTTTTATCCATTAAAACACTTGGTATTTCAAAATACCTTTAATCGATTGATTTCCTATTCAGACAGGATTCGCATGTTTTGAATTCATCAATCTTCTATATTTCAAGAGCCATGATTGAAAACAATTCATCGATTCCTTCTTTTAGGAATTTTGATCGAATGTGGATAATTATCTAATTTGTTTTTCTTTTCTTGATTTAGCATAATTGTTTAAGTTTTATCAATGCTTATTTCTTTGCTTTATTTACAACGGTAAAGCAATTATGTACGAATTAAAAGCTTTAATTAAACTAATTCCATTCATAATGGTAAAGCCAAAAAGTTTCGTACAATGTTCGAAATAAATAGACAAAACTCTAACTAATGCCTAAATCCAGAATTAAAGAAAAACATATTCTAATAAGAAAAATCCAGATGCTCCTTGACCCATTCCTTGAAGTATGTTTCCCTCATGTGCAATTGAAACCCAGACTTGGTCACTTGCAGCACGTTCCAGTCATCCTCTGTAAACACTTTTACAGAAACCAGAAATGTTAGATGTTTTACATCAAAAGAAAAATCTTAAGATGTTTTTCATCAAAAGGAAATAACTTAGGTTATACCTTGGTCAAGTATGTTTCGGAATTCCTCATCAGTCATGTTACTCAGTTCCTCATTTTTCTTACATAAGGGACAATTCTTTCCTTCGATCAATCCTTGTCCTCTTTCGAGGGCTTTCTCATATTTGTCTAACAATTTATGCAAATCATTGGTCTCAATTCCTTTATGTGGAACTTCACAATGATCGATAAAATGAGAGAATGATTCAGGTAGGCCATTTGTGATGATTACCATCTTATCATCTAGAGTCAATATAGCTCTAAGCTTATCGATTCGTTTTAGCCTCTTGATCAGGTAAGTGCAATATTCACTAATATTTTTGAACCCAGTCATGCCTTCATCGTGGAGTGATGATATCCAGATTTGCAATATCGTTTGTTCGCAATTGACAGTGAATATTGGCATGGCTAAATATAAATAATAGACAACAATAAGCAGACAGATTTAAGATAATACTTATAATTAACGAAGATTGGTCTTTCTATCGAAAAAGTTCTCCCACTATTTTATCGAAACAATAAACCCCTTGCATTGTTCGGGAAATTCTATTTCCTAGTAGGTCTTGACGTCCCAGCAGACATTAATTGCACCCACGACTCGCGGCCATACAATTAACTCCCTAGGTAGGTATACTTTTACCAATTGTGATACTCCACAACCTTCAAGCTATTTTGCCTCGATTTTCGCACCTATCTAGCACTGCTACATCATAGATGTTACTATTCGTTTAAGTCTAACCCAGTCAATCTTGATGAGCAACTGGCCCGGTCATGAAATCCCCGTAACTGGTTATCGGTCGATTTTCACATCCCGACCAGTCCCCACCCTTGTCGAGTTTAGTTAAAAACAAGAATCAAGGAATTTCGTGCATTGTCCCTTTCTTCGACTCGGGTGCCAGACTCTGGATCACCTCTATCGATAAGTAGACAACATACACTAGTCCCTATTGATGGAAGGCTTGGATCTATAAAACATCATTTTATAGTTTACCCAATATGACTTAATATTTTAATTCCGAGAGGGGATTTTCGGTTTTTAGGAAGTTTGAGGTAACTCTCCTCGAGATCTCACCGCTTTAATTATGCTTTATTATTTATTTTAGTGATCTATATTCTAGCGCGCAAGCCAAAAATAAATCAACAAATAAAATAAAACATTCACACCTAGCATGCATGCTACCACAGTATGTTTTCGATCGGGAGCCTCCTATGCATCGAGCCAAAGACGATGGTCCTATTGGTCAATCTATTGGGTTTCATATAGACCTACTCTATTACACATTTTACCATGCATACATGGCCTTTAGTCTTCTTGAGCTCCCACCTTGCTTGTAACGGGCCTCCATCCTAAACTAATAAAACAGTAAAGCCCTATCTATTACAATGGCTCAAAGTGGCCCAAAAACTTAAGGCTCGCAGGCCCAATAAAACCAATAAGATTAAAAACAACCAATCACATCTAACCTAAAGGTCAAGGCTCGGCGCGATCGAAAACCACGTAAAAAATTTCACGTTGAGCAAGAAACAAGCAAAAATTTAATTTTTCTTATTTCTTATGTTACTTTAAAACTACCTTTTAAAATAACCTTAGATTCTAGTTTTAAAAACCCCTTTCTAAAACAATCTCTTCACTATCATTTTAAAACCCCTTTTAAAATGACCCTTTGATTTTATTTTAAAACCCCTTTTAAAATTAAATCACAATTTCTATTTTAAAACCCCTTTTAAAATATCTCATGGTTCTTACTTTAGTCCACTACTAATTATGAAAAATTAATCCTTCGGATAATAAAACACCTTTTAAACATAATTCAGGTTCTGGAAATTTCAAATTTTGAAAATTACAGTTTGGTCCTTCAATTTTCGAAAATTACATTTTGACCCCAAAACTTTCGGAAATAACAAATCTGCCCCAAAAATTTCAGAATTGCAAATTGGCCCAGAAAACAGAAATTAATATTTTATTTCCAGAAACTTTTGTTAATCGCAAAACAGCCCCTGAAGTTTTCGTAAATTGCAAAATAGCCCCACAACTTACGGAAATTGCAAAACAGACCCCTATCGCTTGAAAAAACAGATTTTCAATTTCAGCCCAAAATTTCCAAGAAAAATAAAATTTCAGATTCTGTCCAGATTTTATAAAAATCGCAAATTGCAGTTTTAGTCCTGTAATAATCGCAAATTGCAGATCTGGCCCAAATAAGAATTATGCTATTTATCCGAACACATAATTAATCATAATCAGCAAGATCCATGCATAGAACACGACAAATAAACATATTCACGAAAATTTGAAGTGTTCAAGCCTTTTTCATATGTGCATAATAAGTTAGGCTCTGATACCACTGTTGGGATTTTATGGGTATAATTGTCAACTACAACAGTGCGGAATTTAAAATTTTTTTTATACACCAAATCCCAGGGTTTCTTATTAGCACATATGAATAAAGGTTGAATTTAATTAAAGCATGCATATACTAAAATTAAATAGATGGTAAAAGCCATTTTACCTCACCACAGGCAAGGTGGTGGTTTCCTCCGGTCTTCGATTGTTCACTAGAGCACCCCAAATGTTGTGCCTCTAGAGAAAGTCCACACCAGTTGGATTTGAGTGACTTCGCGAAATCCCCAGGCTCAGAACTAGGATTAAGGAATCGTCTCGTCAGGAATTGGATTCAGATCCGGGAAGAAGACTTGGAGAAAAATCCTACACAGGGAGGGCGATTTTCTGACAGGGTTCGATTATGCAATAGGGGCGAGAGGGGGCTGAAATTTTCGGCCCTATGTTTTCTTGTGTTGTGATTTTCTTTCTTGCTTAGAAATTAATCTCTCTAACTTAGAATAGATTATGTATATCTTGTATTTATAGATGCCCTAATTAGAAGACTCCTTCTCCTAATAGGTATCTAATCTTGAAAGGATCTCTCCTTATCAAGAAACAAGATACACAAGATCTTATCTCTTTAGGAAAGAAGATCTCTTTCAATCTCTTTCCTAGTTACACAAGATAACACAAACTCTTAATCCCTATCATAATCAAACATAATCAACATTATTTCAAGACTAAATAATCAAGCAAAAAATCGGCCAACCTCATTCAATAAAATCGGCCCATGTGCTTTTAATTAGTCCTAAACTTAATTTGATCATTGTTCCCAAAATCAGCCCATGCAAGATTAATTAATCCCAGATTAATTTATCTTTACAATAATCGGCCCATATGCTTAAACTAATTAATCCTAGATCAATTAACTTTCATATGGATTGGCCCATGTGTTTTAATTAATTAATCCACTATTAATTAATTAATCCTTTCCAATTAACACTTTAATTGAGGATTTAATCAATCAGAAATTCCAATTGATTCATTAATTAGTTACTTCTAATTAATGATTCTCCACTTTGAATTAACACTTTAATTCTCGATTAATTAATTAGTTACTTCTAATTAATTATTCTTCTTCATGAATTAATACTTTAATTCATATATTGATTTAATTCCTTAAATCAATTGATTCCTTCCAGACTGTCACTGTCCAACTGTATTGTGTGTGACCCTCTAGGTTCACCATCAATTGGCAGCAGGCCCACGACTTTCGTGATTTAATTAGTGAGCAATTAATTGCTCCGATCAATTAACCACTTTAATTGACCACTCCAGAATTAATTTCCTTATTAATTCAGGAGTACCCACACCTCATGGTCGATGTCTAGCCACAAGCCCATGAGGCCCAACTTCAGGTGAATTGATTTCGTGAACCTTCACCTCTTATAAATGCCATGTACATACGGTCCTTCTAGCGACTAATTTCCCGATTGAGACCTAGGGTGTGTGAATTGGTCGGCACCTCTAATTATCTCAATTCTGTACTTTCTAATTCAGGATAATAATTCCAGTGTGACTGCTAAATTTGGAAACCCCTTTCCAAATCCGTCACCGACTACGGCCGTAGATTCCTCGGATTTATTATCTAAGAACGTACAGGAAATTCTCTCATCTTATCAGATGAGTCGATAGATCCTATATTAGTACTAACTATCCGCGCACACGTTCATACGCACCCAAAGTAGTCGCACAATGACCAAGCTATGTGATCGGCTCCTAAATCAAAGTACGTATTCCCGTGTACCGAATCCGCCCTAGTACCTCAAGTCAAAGGACTAAATCGTACACTATTATAAGTCTTGAGAGACATCCCATTACCGATATGCTTAACGCACTTCCACGATGGGTCTCTCTGTTCGGGTCGTTCGATGCGTTCGATCCCCTATCGAACCACCTAGTCATATGCACTAGCATTCAATGCCTTGTTCATGAAACGACAACAAATTCACTCATGTGAATCATGCATAATCCTACAAGTCTTGACGATTCATTCGATACCCCGTCTCGATATGAATCTATGACTTGGAACATTTTTGAGATCACGACCTTTGAGACTGTTTCATGATTAATCGCACCCAATACTGAAGTGAATAATCCCGTAGTCATGAGTGATCTCAGGGTTTCATCCAATCGCTTAGATACGTTCGCGAGAGATGAAGTTGGCCATTGTTTAATTCACGTACTATGAATAAACGGGCGTATTATCTTATGAATCATAAGATTGCTTCTAAAGGAAGTTCCTTAACAAGCTTATATTTGTTGGCTTGCTGGGCACTATCCTATCAATCTCCCACTTGCCCTAAAGCCAACCACATACGTTTCTAAGGCCCATCTCACTCCAGATGTCCGTCGAACCCTTTTGTGATTATGACTTAATTAGTGGATCTGCTATGTTGTCTCTTGACGTGCCCCCACGTCTTATTCTACCTATGATTTTCCAGATCATATGGTATATTTGTGTTTAGATCATGGGTGAGATCTCGATTCCTTTGCTAAAGCAATTGCCTTAAGTTATCATTGAAGATAACTATAGGCCTCGCAATGCTAGGTACTACTTCCAATTTATTGGAAGAAGTTTTCGTCCAAACACTTTCCTTCGCTGTATTCAATACTGCGAAATATTCTGTTTTAGTGGTTAACCCAGCATCGATTGTCTTTTGAACTCTTTCAAATCATCGTTGCCCCATAAAACCAGAATATTAAATTCACTTCAGACGGGAAACTCGAATCACTAAATCCTTTGAGTTCCAATTCTTCATTATTACCGTTGACCAGCAATATATCCTCAGAACTCCTAGAGTTCTTTAAGGAATGCTTCCTTTCGGTATACCAATACTCCTTACTGGTGTTCGACCAACATCAGCTTATGATACTCATAGCAAATGTTTAGTCTGGTCTTGTACATGACGTTGCATATACTATGCCACCTTTTATATGGAAGGTGTTCAGAGATATTATCCTCTTTACTCATCAAATGTAGGGCGCATTGACTTTGAGAGAGATTTTATATCTCTATGGAAACTGTCCTCACTATGACTTTCCATACTGATTTTATTCAGTTTTGTCCATGTACTAAGATTTGGGATTTCAAACATCTTCTCTAATCTATCACAATAGATACGTACTGCCAATACGTGAGATGTATCCCTTAAATCTTTTAATGAAGAATTTCGTGCATGTACACGCTTTCGTCTGCGTTTAACACTCTTACAACATCTATGTCAACTTTAGTGTTTATATTACGAACAATGCAAAAACTCCCACTGATTCTTTTGTACATTGAGATTTACATGCAATTTTGATAAAGTCAACCGCCTTGACTGTCTCATCTAGTTGCATGTTCCAGCTTCGGGATACTGGTCTAGAATCATAGATTCACCTTTGGAATTACATCCAATGGTTATGCTCGTGTCATACGAAGCTTCTATGATTCAGTGTTCTAAATAGATTATTGACAATCCACTCAGATCACATGGCGTTTAAGCTATGTGCCCGAATCTATGTTATACATAGATATTTCGAAAGTTCTTGGATCACTATCCAATCGATCATATTCGTGAACGTACTAGTTCTTTTCGAATTCGATCGAATCTTCGAAATTTGGTGTACAAAATTTTGGTTCAGTAGGTTTGAAAATATACTCCCACTATTTGTAGGGATGTGTCCAAGTCTAGGACTTCATCAAGTTCCATGGTAATATCCCATTTCTATTAGCGAGGGAACCACCCTCTAAGAATTGGGAATCCTTAGCAACGGACTCCTTTCGTCTTTAGGATCATGGAACAGGTATCCAATGGATTTCGTTGGATACCCTACAAATTTTCTCAATTGGATCCACTATCCAATTTTATCATTCATGGATGAAACACTATACTTGATTTAGTACGGTTTTCGTAGGAATTGACTTAAGAAGGTTACTAGTCAAAGTATCCTTCTAGAGTCATGGGGTTGAACCCCATAATTGATTGAGGAGTTATAGCAATACTAATTTAAGGAATGAATCTAGTCTTTCATAGTTCGATTCCTTTTATTAGATTTAACTTGCTATTCAAGAATTCTATTCTCGATTTAGATAATTTGAGTAATTTAGGGCTTATGTATTAATCACTTCGATTAAATCGAATGATCATACTTTAATGCCCTTAATTGCTTCGGTTTTGGAATCCTTTGAATCCTTTCAACATTTTCATACTTGCACTTTACCTAGTGCCTTTATGAAACACTTTGAACCCTTCAACCTTTCCAAAAACTTGTACCTTCCAAAGTACTCGTATCCTAATGCTGTCAGGATACTTTATGAAGCAATTAATTACTCGCACTAATGCTTTAGTGATCCACATGTGTATTAACGGTTTTATCCATTAAACACTTGGTATTTCAAAATACCTTTAATCGATCTATTTCCTATTCAGACAGGATTCGCATGTTTTGAATTCATCAATCTTCTATTTTTCAAGAGTCATGATTGAAAACAATTCATCGATTCCTTCTTTTAGGAATTATGATCGAATGTGGATAATTATCTAATTTGTTTTTCTTTTCTTGATTTAGCATAATTGTTTAAGTTTTATCAATGCTTATTTCTTTGCTTTATTTACAACGGTAAAGCAATTATGTACGAATTAAAAGCTTTAATTAAAATAACTCCATTCATAATGGTAAAGCTAAGAAGTTTCGTACAAAGTTCGAAATAAATAGACAAAACTCTAACTAATGCCTAAATCCAGAATTAAAGAAAAACATATGCTAATAAGAAAAATCCAGATGCTCCTTGACCCATTCCCTGAAGTATGTTTCCCTCATGTGCAGTCGAAACCCGAACTTGGTTACATGCAGCACGTTCCAGTCATCCTCTGTAAACACTTTTACAGAAACCAGAAATGTTAGATGTTTTACATCAAAAGAAAATCTTAAGATGTTTTTCATCAAAAGGAAATAACTTAGGTTATACCTTGGTCAAGTATGTTTCGGAATTCCTCATCAGTCATGTTCCTCAGTTCCTCATCTTTCTTACATAAGGGACAATTCTTTCCTTCGATCAATCCTTGTCCTCTTTCGAGGGCTTTCTCATATTTGTCTAACAATTTATGCAAATCATTGGTCTCAATTCCTTTACTTGGAACTTCACAATGATCGATAAAATGAGAGAATGATTCAGGCAGGCCATTTGTGATGATTACCATTTTATCATCTAGAGTCAATTTAGCTCCAAGCTCATTGATTCGATTTAGCCTCTTGATCAGGTAAGTGCAATATTCACTAATATTTTTGAACCCAGTCATGCCTTCATCGTGGAGTGATGATATCCAGATTTGCAATATCGTTTGTTCGCAATTGACAGTGAATATTGGCATGGCTAAATATAAATAATAGACAACAATAAGCAGACAGATTTAAGATAATACTTATAATTAACGAAGATTGGTCTTTCTATCGAAAAAGTTCTCCCACTATTTTATCGAAACAATAACCCCTTGCATTGTTCGGGAAATTCTATTTCCTAGTAGGTCTTGACGTCCCAGCAGACATTAATTGCACCCACGACTCGCGGCCATACAATTAACTCCCTAGGTAGGTATACTTTTACCAATTGTGTTACTCCACAACCTTCAAGCTATTTTGCCTCGATTTTCGCATTTATCTAGCACTGCTACATCATAAATGTTACTACTCGTTTAAGTCTAACCCAGTCAATCTTGATGAGCAACTGGCCCGGTCATGAAATCCCCGTAACTGGTTATCGGTCGATTTTCACATCCCGACCAGTCCCCACCCTTGTCGAGTTTAGTTAAAAACAAGAATCAAGGAATTTCGTGTATTGTCCCTTTCTTCGACTCGGGTGCCAGACTCTGGATCACCTCTATCGATAAGTAGACAACATACACTAGTCCCTATTGATGGAAGGCTTGGATCTATAAAACATCATTTTATAGTTTACCCAATATGACTTAATATTTTATTTCGAGAGGGGATTTTCGGTTTTAGGAAGTTTGAGGTAACTCTCCTCGAGATCTCACCGCTTTAATTATGCTTTATAATTTATTTAGTGATCTAAATTCTAGCGCGCAAGCCAAAATAAATCAACAAATAAAATAAAACATTCACACCTAGCATGCATGCTACCACAGTATGTTTTCGATCGGGAGCCTCCTATGCGGACCACCATCGAGCCAAAGACGATGGTCCTATTGGTCAATCTATTGGGTTTCATATAGACCTACTCTATTACACATTTTACCATGCATACATGGCCTTTAGTCTTCTTGGGCTCCCACCTTGCTTGTAACGGGCCTCCATCCTAAACTAATAAAACAGTAAAGCCCTATCTATTACAATGGCTCAAAGTGGCCCAAAACTTAAGGCTCGCAGGCCCAATAAAACCAATAAGATTAAAATCAACCAATCACATCTAACCTAAAGGTCAAGGCTCGGCGCGATCGAAAACCACGTAAACAATTTCACGTTGAGCAAGAAACAAGCAAAATTATAATTTTCTTATTTCTTATATTATTTTAAAACTACCTTTTAAAATAACTTAGATTCTAGTTTTAAAAACCCCTTTCTAAAACAATCTTTTAACTATCATTTTAAAACCCCCTTTTAAAATGACCCTTTGATTTTATTTTAAAACCCCTTTTAAAATTAAATCACAATTTCTATTTTAAAACCTCCTTTTAAAATATCTCATGGTTCTTACTTTAGTCCACTACTAATTATGAAAAATTAATCCTTCGGATAATAAAACACCTTTTAAACATAATTCAGGTTCTGGAAATTTCAAATTTTGAAAATTACAGTTTGGTCCTTCAATTTTCGAAAATTACGTTTTGACCCCAAAACTTTCGGAAATATAAATTAGCCCCAAAAATTCCAGAACTTGCAAATTGGCCCAGAAAACAGAAATTATTATTTTATTTCCAGAAACTTTTATTAATCGCAAAACAGCCCCTGAAGTTTTCATAAATTGCAAAACAGCCCCACAACTTACGGAAATTGCAAACAGACCCCTATCGCTTAGAAAAACAGATTTTCAGTTTCAGCCCAAAATTTCCAGAAAAATAAAATTTCAGATTCTGTCCAGATTTTATAAAAATCGTAAATTGCAGTTTTAGTCCTGTAAAATTCGTAAATTGCAGATCTGGCCCAAATAAGAATTATGCTATTTACCCGAACACATAATTAATCATAATCAGCAAGATCCATGCATAGAACACGACAAATAAACATATTCACGAAAATTTGAAGTGTTCAGGCCTTTTTCATATGTGCATAATAAGTTAGGCTCTGATACCACTGTTGGGATTTTATGGGTATAATTGTCAACTACAACAGTGCGGAATTTAAAATTTTTGTTTATACACCAAATCCCAGGGAACACTTATTAGCACATATGAATAAAGGTTGAATTTAATTTCAGCAAGCATATACTAAAATTAAATAGAAGGTAAAAGCCATTTTACCTCACCACAGGCAAGGTGGTGGTTTTCCTCCGGTCTTCGATTGTTCACTAGAGCACCCCAAGTGTTGTGCCTCTAGAGAAAGTCCACACCAGTTGGATTTGAGTGACTTCGCGAAATCCCCAGGCTCAGAACTAGGATTAAGGAATCGTCTCGTCAGGAATTGGATTCAGATCCGGGAAGAAAAGCTTGGAGAAAAATCCTACACAGGGAGTGGCGATTTTTCTGACAGGGTTCGATTATGCAAAGGGGGCGAGAGAGGGGCTGAAATTTTCGGCCCTAATTTTCTTGTGTTTTTCTTTCTTGCTTAGAATTAGGGTTAGCTTCTTCTTTTCTTAGATTATGTGTATCTAGTACTTATAGATATCTCTATTAGAAGACTCATTCTCCTAATAGATATCTAAATCTTGAAAGAATATCTTCTTATCAAGAAACAAGATATACATAATCTTATCACCTTAGGAAACAAGATATCTTTCAATCTCTTTCCTATTTACACAAGATAACACGAACTCTTTCATCTCTATCATAACCAAACACGATTAACATTAATTCAAGACTAAATAATCAAGCAAAAATCGGCCATCTTATTAAAATAAAATCGGCCCATATGCTCTTTAATTAATCCTAAATTAATTTGATCATTGTTCCCAAAATCGGCCCATGCAAGATTAATTAATCCCAGACTAATTTATCTTTACAATAATTGGCCCATATGCTTAAATTAATTAATCAAAGATCAATTAACTTTCATATGGATCGGCCCATGTGTTTTAATTAATTAATCCACTATTAATTAATTAATCCTTTCCAATTAACACTTTAATTGAGGATTTAATCAATCAGAAATTCCAATTGATTCATTAATTAGTTACTCCTAATTAATGATTCTCCATTTTGAATTAACACTTTAATTCTTGATTAATTAATTAGTTACTTCTAATTAATTATTCTTCTTCATGAATTAATACTTTAATTCATATATTGATTTAATTCCTTAAATCAATTGATTCCTTCCAGACTGTCACTGTCCAACTGTATTGTGTGTGACCCTCTAGGTTCACCATCAATTGGCAGCAGGCCCACGACTTTCGTGATTTAATTAGTGAGCAATTAATATGTAATTAATTGCTCCGATCAATTAACCACTTTAATTGACCACTCCAGAATTAATTTCCTTATTAATTCAGGAGTACCCACACCTCATGGTCGATGTCTAGCCACAAGCCCATGAGGCCCAACTTCAGGTGAATTGATATTCGTGAACCTCCATCTCTTATAAATGCCATGTACATACGGTCCTTCTAGCGACAAATTTCCCGATTGAGACCTAGGGTGTGTGAATTGGTCGGCACCTCTAATTATCTCAATTCTGTACTTTCTAATTCAGGATAATAATTCCAGTGTGACTGCTAAATTTGGAAACCCCTTTCCAAATCCGTCACTGACTGCGGCCGCAGATTCCTCGGATATCATTATCTAAGAACGTACAGGAAATTCTCTCATCTTATCAGATGAGTCGATAGATCCTATATTAGTACTAACCATCCGCGCACACGTTCATACGCACCCAAAGTAGTCGCACAATGACCAAGCTATGTGATCGGCTCCTAAATCAAAGTACGTATTCCCGTGTACCGAATTCGCCCTAGTACCTCAAGTCAAAGGACTAAATCGTACACTATTATAAGTCTTGAGAGACATCCCATTACCGATATGCTTAACGCACTTCCACGATGGGTCTCTCTGTTCGGGTCGTTCGATGCGTTCGATCCCCTATCGAACCACCTAGTCATATGCACTAGCATTCAATGCCTTGTTCATGAAACGACAACAAATTCACTCATGTGAATCATGCATAATCCTACAAGTCTTGACGATTCATTCGATACCCCGTCTCGATATGAATCTATGACTTGGAACGTTTTTGAGATCACGACCTTTGAGACTGTTTCATGATTAATCGCACCCAATACTGAAGTGAATAATCCCGTAGTCATGAGTGATCTCAGGGTTTCATCCAATCGCTTAGATACGTTCGCGAGAGATGAAGTTGGCCATTGTTTAATTCACGTACTATGAATAAACGGGCGTATTATCTTATGAATCATAAGATTGCTTCTAAAGGAAGTTCCTTAACAAGCTTATATTTGTTGGCTTGCTGGGCACTATCCTATCAATATCCCACTTGCCCTAAAGCCAACCACATACGTTTCTAAGGCCCATCTCACTCCAGATGTCCGTCGAACACTTTTGTGATTATGACTTAATTAGTGGATCTGCTATGTTGTCTCTTGACGTGGTTTACCCCCACGTCTTATTCTACCTATGATTTTCCAGATCATATTGTATATTTGTGTTTAGATCATGGGTGAGATCTCGATTCCTTTGCTAAAGCAATTGCCTTAAGTAATCATTGAAGATAACTATAGGCTTCGCAATGCTAGGTACTACTTCCAATTTATTGGAAGAAGTTTTCGTCCAAACACTTTCCTTCGCTGTATTCAATACTGCGAAATATTCTGTTTTAGTGGTTAACCTGGCATCGATTGTCCTTTTGAACCCTTTCAAATCATCGTTGCCCCATAAAACCAGAATATTAAATTCACTTCAGACGGGAAACTCGAATCACTAAATCCTTTGAGTTCCAATTCTTCATTATTACCGTTGACCAGCAATATATCCTCAGAACTCCTAGAGTTCTTTATGCAATGCTTCCTTTCGGTATACCAATACTCCTTACTGGTGTTTGACTAACATCAGCTTATGATACTCATAGCATGTGTTTAGTCTGGTCTTGTACATGACGTTGCATATACTATGCCACCTTTTATATGGAAGGTGTTCAGAGATATTATCCTCTTTACTCATCAAATGTAGGGCGCATTGACTTTGAAAGAGATTTTATATCTCTATGGAAACTGTCCTCACTATGACTTTCCATACTGATTTTATTCAGATTTGTCCATGTGCTAAGATTTGGGATTTCAAACATCTTCTCTAATCTATCACAATAGATACGTACTGCCTATACGTGAGATGTATCCCTTAAATCTTTTAATGAAGAATTGCGTGCATGTACACGCTTTCGTCTGCGTTTAAGACTCTTACATCATCTATGTCAACTTTAGTGTTTATTTTACGAACAATGCAAAAACTCCCACTGATTCTTTTGTACATTGAGATTTACATGCAATTTTGATAAAGTCAACTACTTTGACTGTCTCATCTAGTTGCATGTTCCAGCTTCGGGATACTGGTCTAGAATCATAGATTCACCTTTGGACTTACATCCAATGGTTTTGTCTCGTGGTCAAACGAAGCTTCTACGGTTCAGCGTTTCTAAATAGATTATTGGAAATCCACTCAGATCACATGGCGTTTAGCTATGTGCCCGAATCTATGTTTTACATAGATATTTCGAAAGTCTTGGATCACTATCCAATCGATCATATTCGTGAACGTACTAGTTCTTTTCGAATTCGATCGAATCTTCGAAATTTGGTGTACAAAATTTTGGTTCAGTAGGTTTGAAAATATACTCCCACTATTTGTAGGGATGTGTCCAAGTCTAGGACTTCATCAAGTTCCATGGTAATATCCCATTTCTATTAGCGAGGGAACCACCCTCTAAGAATTGGGAATCCTCAGGAACGGACTCCTTTTGTTCTTTAGGATCATGGAACAGGTATCCAATGGATTTCGTTGAATACCCTACAAATTTTTCTCAATTGGATCAACTATCCAATTTTATCATTCATGGATGATATACCATACTAGGGTTAGTACGGTTTTTCGTAGGAATTGACTTAAAAAGGTTACTAGTCAAAGTATCCTTCTAGAGTCAGGGGTTGACCCCCAGAATTGTTTGAGGAGTTATAGCAATACTAATTTAAGGAATGAATCTAGTCTTTCATAGTTCGATTCCTTTTATTAGATTTAACTTGCTATTCAAGAATTCTACTCTCGATTTAGATAATTTGAGTAATTTAGGACTTATGTACTAACCACTTCGATTAAATCGAATGATCATACTTTAATGCCCTTAATTGCTTCGGTTTTGGAATCCTTTGAATCCTTTCAACATTTTCATACTTGCACTTTACCTAGTGCCTTTATGAAACACTTTGAACCCTTCAACCTTTCCAAAAACTTGTACATTCCAAAGTACTCATATCCCAAATGCTTTTAGGATACTTTATGAAGCAATTAATTACTTGCACTAATGCTTTAGTGATCCACATGTGTATTAACGGTTTTTCATCCATTAAACACTTGGTATTTGAAAATACCTTTAATTGATCAATTTCCTATTCAGACAGGATTCGCATGTTTTGAATTCATCAATCATCTATTTTTCAAGAGTCATGATAGAAAACAATTCATCGATTCCTTCTTTCAGGAAATATGATCGAATGTGGATAATTATCTAATTTGTTTTTCTTTTCTTGATTTAGCATAATTGTTTAAGTTTTATCAATGCTTATTTCTTTGCTTTATTTACAACGGTAAAGCAATTATGTACGAATTAAAAGCTTTAATTAAAATAACTCCATTCATAATGGTAAAGCTAAGAAGTTTCGTACAATGTTCGAAATAAATAGACAAAACTCTAACTAATGCCTAAATCCAGAATTAAAGAAAAACATATGCTAATAAGAAAAATCCAGATGCTCCTTGACCCATTCCTGAAGTATGTTTCCCTCATGTGCAGTGAAACCCAACTTGGTTACATGCAGCACGTTCCAGTCATCCTCTGTAAACACTTTTACAGAAACCAGAAATGTTAGATGTTTTACATCAAAAGAAAATCTTAAGATGTTTTTCATCAAAAGGAAATAACTTAGGTTATACCTTGGTCAAGTATGTTTCGGAATTCCTCATCAGTCATGTTCCTCAGTTCCTCATTTTCTTACATAAGGGACAATTCTTTCCTTCGATCAATCCTTGTCCTCTTTCGAGGGCTTTCTCATATTTGTCTAACAATTTATGCAAATCATTGGTCTCAATTCCTTTACTTGGAACTTCACAATGATCGATAAAATGAGAGAATGATTCAGGCAGGCCATTTGTGATGATTACCATTTTATCATCTAGAGTCAATTTAGCTCCAAGCTCATTGATTCGATTTAGCCTCTTGATCAGGTAAGTGCAATATTCACTAATATTTTTGAACCCAGTCATGCCTTCATCGTGGAGTGATGATATCCAGATTTGCAATTGTTTGTTCGCAATGACAGTGAATATTGGCATGGCTAAATATAAATAATAGACAACAATAAGCAGACAGATTTAAGATAATACTTATAATTAACGAAGATTGGTCTTTCTATCGAAAAAGTTCTCCCACTATTTTATCGAAACAATAAACCCCTTGCATTGTTCGGGAAATTCTATTTCCTAGTAGGTCTTGACGTCCCAGCAGACATTAATTGCACCCACGACTCGCGGCCATACAATTAACTCCCTAGGTAGGTATACTTTTACCAATTGTGTTACTCCACAACCTTCAAGATTTTGCCTCGATTTTCGCATTTATCTAGCACTGCTACATCATAAATG
>CM064879.1:51964359-52033244 GCA_003313485.2 Penstemon barbatus | reverse complement strand
TCACCGCTTTAATTATGCTTTATTATTTATTTTAGTGATCTATATTCTAGCGCGCAAGCCAAAAATAAATCAACAAATAAAATAAAACATTCACACCTAGCATGCATGCTACCACAGTATGTTTTCGATCGGGAGCCTCCTATGCATCGAGCCAAAGACGATGGTCCTATTGGTCAATCTATTGGGTTTCATATAGACCTACTCTATTACACATTTTACCATGCATACATGGCCTTTAGTCTTCTTGAGCTCCCACCTTGCTTGTAACGGGCCTCCATCCTAAACTAATAAAACAGTAAAGCCCTATCTATTACAATGGCTCAAAGTGGCCCAAAAACTTAAGGCTCGCAGGCCCAATAAAACCAATAAGATTAAAAACAACCAATCACATCTAACCTAAAGGTCAAGGCTCGGCGCGATCGAAAACCACGTAAAAAATTTCACGTTGAGCAAGAAACAAGCAAAAATTTAATTTTTCTTATTTCTTATGTTACTTTAAAACTACCTTTTAAAATAACCTTAGATTCTAGTTTTAAAAAACCCCTTTCTAAAACAATCTCTTCACTATCATTTTAAAACCCCTTTTAAAATGACCCTTTGATTTTATTTTAAAACCCCTTTTAAAATTAAATCACAATTTCTATTTTAAAACCCCTTTTAAAATATCTCATGGTTCTTACTTTAGTCCACTACTAATTATGAAAAATTAATCCTTCGGATAATAAAACACCTTTTAAACATAATTCAGGTTCTGGAAATTTCAAATTTTGAAAATTACAGTTTGGTCCTTCAATTTTCGAAAATTACATTTTGACCCCAAAACTTTCGGAAATAACAAATCTGCCCCAAAAATTTCAGAATTGCAAATTGGCCCAGAAAACAGAAATTAATATTTTATTTCCAGAAACTTTTGTTAATCGCAAAACAGCCCCTGAAGTTTTCGTAAATTGCAAAATAGCCCCACAACTTACGGAAATTGCAAAACAGACCCCTATCGCTTGAAAAAAACAGATTTTCAATTTCAGCCCAAAATTTCCAAGAAAAATAAAATTTCAGATTCTGTCCAGATTTTATAAAAATCGCAAATTGCAGTTTTAGTCCTGTAATAATCGCAAATTGCAGATCTGGCCCAAATAAGAATTATGCTATTTATCCGAACACATAATTAATCATAATCAGCAAGATCCATGCATAGAACACGACAAATAAACATATTCACGAAAATTTGAAGTGTTCAAGCCTTTTTCATATGTGCATAATAAGTTAGGCTCTGATACCACTGTTGGGATTTATGGGTATAATTTGTCAACTACAACAGTGCGGAATTTAAAATTTTTATCATACACCAAATCCCAGGGTTTCTTATTAGCACATATGAATAAAGGTTGAATTTAATTAAAGCATGCATATACTAAAATTAAATAGGTGGTAAAAGCCATTTTACCTCACCACAGGCAAGGTGGTGGTTTCCTCCGGTCTTCGGTTGTTCACTAGAGCACCCCAAATGTTGTGCCTCTAGAGATAGTCCACACCAGTTGAATTTGAGTGACTTCGCGAAATCCCCAGGCTCAGAACTAGGATTAAGGAATCGTCTCGTCAGGAATTGGATGCGGATCCGGGAAGAAGACTTGGAGAAAAATCCTACACAGGGAGGGCGATTTCTACAGGGTTCGATTATGCAATTAGGGGCGAGAGGGGGCTGAAATTTTCGGCCTTGATGTGTTTTCTTGTGTTGTGATTTTCTTTCTTGCTTAGAAATTAATCTCTCTAACTTAGAATAGATTATGTATATCTTGTATTTATAGATGCCCTAATTAGAAGACTCCTTCTCCTAATAGGTATCTAATCTTGAAAGGATCTCTCCTTATCAAGAAACAAGATACACAAGATCTTATCTCTTTAGGAAAGAAGATCTCTTTCAATCTCTTTCCTAGTTACACAAGATAACACAAACTCTTAATCCCTATCATAATCAAACATAATCAACATTATTTCAAGACTAAATAATCAAGCAAAAAATCGGCCAACCTCATTCAATAAAATCGGCCCATGTGCTTTTAATTAGTCCTAAACTTAATTTGATCATTGTTCCCAAAATCAGCCCATGCAAGATTAATTAATCCCAGATTAATTTATCTTTACAATAATCGGCCCATATGCTTAAACTAATTAATCCTAGATCAATTAACTTTCATATGGATTGGCCCATGTGTTTTAATTAATTAATCCACTATTAATTAATTAATCCTTTCCAATTAACACTTTAATTGAGGATTTAATCAATTAGAAATTCCAATTGATTCATTAATTAGTTACTTCTAATTAATGATTCTCCACTTTGAATTAACACTTTAATTCTCGATTAATTAATTAGTTACTTCTAATTAATTATTCTTCTTCTTGAATTAATACTTTAATTCATATATTGATTTAATTCCTTAAATCAATTGATTCCTTCCACACTGTCACTGTCCAACTGTATTGTGTGTGACCCTCTAGGTTCACCATCAATTGGCAGCAGGCCAACGACTTTCGTGATTTAATTAGTGAGCAATTAATTGCTCCGATCAATTAACCACTTTAATTGACCACTCCAGAATTAATTTCCTTATTAATTCAGGAGTACCCACACCTCATGGTCGATGTCTAGCCACAAGCCCATGAGGCCCAACTTCAGGTGAATTGATTTCGTGAACCTTCACCTCTTATAAATGCCATGTACATAAGGTCCTTCTATCAACTAATTTCCCGATTGAGACCTAGGGTGTGTGAATTGGTCGGCACCTCTAATTATCTCAATTCTGTACTTTCTAATTCAAGATAATAATTCCAGTGTGACTGCTAAATTTGGAAACCCCTTTCCAAATCCGTCACCGACTACGGCCGTAGATTTCTCGGATTTATTATCTAAGAACGTACAGGAAATTCTCTCATCTTATCAGGATGAGTCGACAGATCCTATATTAGTACTAACTATCCGAGCACACGTTCATACGCACCCAAAGTAGTCGTACAATGACCAAGCTATGTGATCGGCTCCTAAATCAAAGTACGTATTCCCGTGTACCGAATCCGCCCTAGTACCTCAAGTCAAAGGACTAAATCGTACACTATTATAAGTCTTGAGAGACATCCCATTACCGATATGCTTAACGCACTTCCACGATGGGTCTCTCTGTTCGGGTCGTTCGATGCGTTCGATCCCCTATCGAACCACCTAGTCATATGCACTAGCATTCAATGCCTTGTTCATGAAACGACAACAAATTCACTTCATGTGAATCATGCATAATCCTACAAGTCTTAACGATTCATTCGATACCCCGTCTCGATATGAATCTATGACTTGGAACATTTTTGAGATCACGACCTTTGAGACTGTTTCATGATTAATCACACCCAATACTGAAGTGAATAATCCCGTAGTCTTGAGTGATCTCAGGGTCTCATCCAATCGCTTAGATACGTTCGCGAGAGATGAAGTTGGCCATTGTTTAATTCACGTACTATGAATAAACGGGCGTATTATCTTATGAATCATAAGATTGCTTCTAAAGGAAGTTCCTAAACAAGCTTATATTTGTTGGCTTGCTGGGCACTATCCTATCAATCTCCCACTTGCCCTAAAGCCAACCACATACGTTTCTAAGGCCCATCTCTCTCAAGACGTCCGTCGAACCCTTTTGTGATTATGACTTAATTAGTGGATCTGCTATGTTGTCTCTTGACGTGCCCCCACGTCTTATTCCACCTATGATTTTCCAGATCATATGGTATATTTGTGTTTAGATCATGGGTGAGATCTCGATTCCTTTGCTAAAGCAATTGCTTAAGTTATCATGGAAGATAACTATAGGCCTCGCAATGCTAGGTACTAGTTCCAATTTATTGGAAGAAGTTTTCGTCCAAACACTTTCCTTCGCTGTATTCAATACTGCGAAATATTCTGTTTTATTGGTTAACCCAGCATCGATTGTCTTTTGAACTTCTTTCAAATCATCGTTGCCCCATAAAACCAGAATATTAAATTCACTTCAGACGGGAAACTCGAATCACTAAATCCTTTGAGTTCCAATTCTTCATTATTACCGTTGACCAGCAATATGTCCTTGGAACTCCTAGAGTTCTCTAAGGAATGCTTTCTTTCGGTATACCAGTACTCCTTACTGGTGTTCGACCAACATCAGCTCATGATACTCATAGCAAATGTTTAGTCTGGTCTTGTACATGACGTTGCATATACTATGCCACCTTTTATATGGAAGGTGTTCAGAGATATTATCCTCTTTACTCATCAAATGTAGGGCTTATTGACTTTGAGAGAGATTTTATATCTCTATGGAAACTGTCCTCTCTATGACTTTCCATACTGATTTTATTCAGTTTTTGTCCATGTACTAAGATTTGGGATTTCAAACATCTTCTCTAATCTATCACAATAGATACGTACTGCCAATACGTGAGATGTATCCCTTAAATCTTTAATGAAGAATTACGTGAATGAACACGCTTTCGTCTGCGTTTCAACACTCTTACAACATCTATGTCAACATTAGTGTTTATATTACGAACAATGCAAAAAACTCCCACTGATTCTTTTGTACATTGAGATTTACATGCAATTTTGATAAAGTCAACTGCTTTGACTATCTCATCTAGTTGCATGTTCCAGCTTCGGGATACTGGTCCAGAATCATAGATTCACCTTTGGAATTACATCCAATGGTTATGCCTCGTTGTCATACGAAGCTTCTATGGTTCAGTGTTTCTAAATAGATTATTGAAAATCCACTCAGACCACATGGCGTTTAAGCTATGTGCCCCGAATCTATGTTATACATAGATATTTCGAAAGTTCTTGGATCACTATCCAATCGATCAAATTCGTGAACGTACTAGTTCTTTTCGAATTCGATCGAATCTTCGAAATTTGGTGTACAAAATTTTGGTTCAGTAGGTTTGAAAATATACTCCCACTATTTGTAGGGATGTGTCCAAGTCTAGGACTTCATCAAGTTCCATGGTAAAATCCCATTTCTATTCGCGAGGGAACCACCCTCCAAGAATTGGGTATCCTTAGCAACAGACTCCTTTCGTCCTTTAGGATCATGGAACAGGTATCCAATGGATTTCGTTGGATACCCTACAAATTTTCTCAATTGGATCCACTATCCAATTTTATCATTCTTGGATGAAACACTATACTTGATTTAGTACGGTTTTCGTAGGAATTGACTTAAGAAGGTTACAAGTCAAAGTATCCTTCTAGAGTCATGGGGTTGACCCCATAATTGTTTGAGGAGTTATAGCAATACTAATTTAAGGAATGAATCTAGTCTTTCATAGTTCGATTCCTTTTATTAGTTTTAACTTACTATTCAAGAATTCTATTCTTGATTTAGATATTTTGAGTAATTTAGGGCTTATGTATTAATCACTTCGATTAAATCGAATGATCATACTTTAATGCCCTTAATTGCTTCGATTTTGGAATTCCTTTGAATCCTTTCAACATTTTCATACTTGCACTTTACCTAGTGCCTTTATGAAACACTTTGAACCCTTCAACCTTTCCAAAAACTTGTACCTCCAAAGTACACATATCCTAAATGCCATTAGGATATTTTATGAAGCAATTAATTACTCGCACTAATGCTTTAGTGATCCACATGTGTGTTAATGGTTTTATCCATTAAAACACTTGGTATTTCAAAATACCTTTAATCGATTGATTTCCTATTCAGACAGGATTCGCATGTTTTGAATTCATCAATCTTCTATATTTCAAGAGCCATGATTGAAAACAATTCATCGATTCCTTCTTTTAGGAATTTTGATCGAATGTGGATAATTATCTAATTTGTTTTTCTTTTCTTGATTTAGCATAATTGTTTAAGTTTTATCAATGCTTATTTCTTTGCTTTATTTACAACGGTAAAGCAATTATGTACGAATTAAAAGCTTTAATTAAACTAATTCCATTCATAATGGTAAAGCCAAAAAGTTTCGTACAATGTTCGAAATAAATAGACAAAACTCTAACTAATGCCTAAATCCAGAATTAAAGAAAAACATATTCTAATAAGAAAAATCCAGATGCTCCTTGACCCATTCCTTGAAGTATGTTTCCCTCATGTGCAATTGAAACCCAGACTTGGTCACTTGCAGCACGTTCCAGTCATCCTCTGTAAACACTTTTACAGAAACCAGAAATGTTAGATGTTTTACATCAAAAGAAAAATCTTAAGATGTTTTTCATTAAAAGGAAATAACTTAGGTTATACCTTGGTCAAGTATGTTTCGGAATTCCTCATCAGTCATGTTACTCAGTTCCTCATTTTTCTTACATAAGGGACAATTCTTTCCTTCGATCAATCCTTGTCCTCTTTCGAGGGCTTTCTCATATTTGTCTAACAATTTATGCAAATCATTGATCTCAATTCCTTTATGTGGAACTTCACAATGATCGATAAAATGAGAGAATGATTCAGGCAGGCCATTTGTGATGATTACCATCTTATCATCTAGAGTCAATATAGCTCTAAGCTCATCGATTCGTTTTAGCCTCTTGATCAGGTAAGTGCAATATTCACTAATATTTTTTAACCCAGTCATGCCTTCATCGTGGAGTGATGATATCCAGATTTGCAATATCGTTTGTTCGCAATTGACAGTGATGATATCCAGATTTGCAATATTCACTAATATCCCGAAAGCTCCTAAAGGGGGAGAAGATAAGAAAGAGAAAAGCGCCTCCTCGAAACCAAACAAGGGTAGCTCCAGCAAGTCCATTTTGGACGAAGAGCTCGAGGCTGAGCTCGGAGGTTCCTCCCCGAAAGTGATTGATTCTAAGAGTGAGGATCGTGTCCAAGAAAAGACTCCTGTTCCCTCTTCGAATAAGAGGCCTTATTCCGATGGGGTTACGCCCATTGAGGCTTTGCAAAATCTTGCTATTGGTAGCAAGTCATCCTCCGATACTTCGATCGTTCCTCCCTCAGGGAATCCCAGCAAAAAATCCAAGTTAGAGACTGGTGGGGGGGCCTCTGCTGAAGTTTTAGGAATTGATAATCCTCCCCGACCTTTTGTCGATTCCTCTCCTCAAAAGGTTGCTTCTTCCCTGCACGAGGAGTTGAAAGATGGATCTCCTTCTAAGGTTGATCCCATGGGTAACTTGTTGCAAGCTACCTTTACTTCTTCAGAGACTGACATACCCAAGGAAAGAAACATGTCCAAAGAGAGAAACATAGAAGAGTTGTTCGAGTCTGGGCAGCACTTCCTCTTTCAGGTGTACATTTATTTATTCTTCCTTTTCCCCATTCTTTTTTTTTTTTTTGTTTAGCGCTGTTGATCCTTTTAATAGGCCGGACAAGACTTCATTGAGCTTAAAACATTTGCTGAGCGGGAGACCAACCAGCGCGCTGCTATTTCTCTCGAGCTGGAGGAGAAGAAAGTCGAGTTCGACCGTGTCCTCGCAGAGAAACTTGCTTTAGAGAGGGAGAAGACGGCTAACGAGCATGGAGAGGAGATCCATAAGCAGCTGAATGAGAAACTCGAAAAACTGAAGATCCTCCACGAGCAGGAGAAACAAGATTTCACACGTCGAGAAAAGGAGGCTTATGATCGTGGATTTGAAGCAGGATGTGAGGCTCGTAACGCTGAGCTTCGAAAGATTCTCTCTGACAATAAGCTTGTTTAGATGTTGTTTTTTTTTATTTACCCGGATTTGTAGTATGCTTTTTTTTTTTTTTTTTGTGCGATCAAGAATAATTTTTAGGCATTTTATTTTCTATGGCTTGTAATAATTTACTTTCTTCTCTGATTGCATGTTCCTCTTATATGTTCTTCCTTTGATCATGCTTTATTTCGCTTTCTTGATCTTCGATCTTGGCGTAGTATTTCCGCTTAATTTTCAAAAGTAATATCACTTTCTCTTCCCGGCGAAATTCTCGGGAGTCGTGACAATCTTTCGGTGTCGACTGTTTGTTTTCTGGTAGCCGTTGGATTTTTTTGAGGATAGTATCTATAAATGGGGCTCTTCGTTTTGCATTTCTATAATATTTATCGAGAACAGATTCCTTCGATCATGCTGATTAGAAGATCTTGTTGTATGACTCAATATTTCGAATTTCGGGTTAGGAGTTACTTTACATATCATAGTAAAATTTGTACTTCGATCTCGACTAGGGTATCTGCATCTCTCGTTCGGGTAAACAGATTTGTGTGTAATGGGAGTTGATATTTTTGTATCTTGTAATTGCTTAATATGTTAAGCTCGGAGAATACTTCTTATTGATCTTTACCATGGCTTTACTTGTCCTTGGGCCAATTGCCGACAATGCTTCCTTTACATGCTGTATTTGGATTTCTTTATGATTTTCCTTTGATGATTGGAACTGAGACTACGATGAATTCGGATAAGATGAACTCGAGTGGAACAAATTTGACATTTTCTTCACTTTTTTCCCGAAACAGTTTCTGCATTTTCGGGATTCGTAACGGTCGGCGCATTTACTGCTTATATCTCAGCCGTTAGTACCATCAAATCTGGGTCGTTAATTGCCTTTTCCTTTCGCTATATATAGTTCCGTAGTTACCTTTAAACTTTACATTTCAGTAACATTTCTGATCGGCTCTATGATTGAGATTTTACTCTTTCTAGCCACCATGTTCCGTTTGCTATCTCCGATTGAACTGTTCGAGGTTCTCCTTCGAACTTTTTACAAATTTCGCTCTCTCCTGATGGCAACTTATTTCGACTAGGGTATCGACAGGCGAAAATAATTGCGACTGGGGTACCGGCAGGCGACCAGCTCTCTCTGATTCCAAGTCTTTGAGACGGGCTCGACCTCCTGTACTCTGATCTCTATCCAGTCGGGATAGTGGGTCAACTCCTGGAGGAGTTTTCCTGCACTCGATCTCTACTTCTTCAAGATATTTCTTGAAGAAAACTGCCTTCGAGATTGCGCGGAATAATTTCTCTAGGGGTTGCCTCGCTTTTTCTCGATCTGGCCCGGTGTGGAGCAAGTACCGAGGAAGTGAAGGATGAAGGGTGGAAGTGTTAGCCCTGCCTCGCCTTCCTCCTTTAATCACGGAAGAATTCTAGCGTAGGGTTGATTTGTAATAGGGTTACATTACATGTAAAGTCTTGACTTTGTTCGATTTTCCTTGCTATTGTAATCTCGAACTCTCTTGTAACTGTTTGTAATGTCATGAATGAAATGTTTATTTTTCTTATCATCCTTACTTGTTATCCTGTATAATTACTTTGTATACTGTTATCGAGCATCAATTTCTCTGCTTCAAAAATATGAACAAGTGCCATTCTTTAGCAACTTTGATAAATATTTAGATGATAATCGTCATTCCTCGATTTGGATATAACCTGTAGGAGATTCTTATTCCACCGTCGAATACATAATAATTAAGACATCAAACTGAAGAATCCGAGATGACCTTTGAGCAACCGTTTTACTCTGAGGGGCTAAATTCCCCAGTCGGACAAATAATCGTGAAGTAATAATCGAAATAGGGTTTCGATTGATCTTTGAATAATAGCTTTGACCTAAGTGTCATGAAGATGGCTGTTAGCCTTAGACGAACGAATAATTATGGAGAAATAATAGAATAGAATGTTGGTTGATCTCGGTTGATCGAGGATAATAATTTCGATCTAAGATGCATAGCAGAGGCTTTCACCCTTATTCGTTTTTAGAGCATTTTTAGCCCTAGGGTCATAGCAGAGGCTTTCACCCTTATTCGTTTTTAGAGCATTTTTAGCCCTAGGGTCATAGCAGAGGCTTTCACCCGTTAAATAATTTCGATCTAAGGGGCATAGCAGAGGCTTTCACCCTTAGTCGTTTTTAGAGCATTTTTAGCCCTAGGGTCATAGCAGAGGCTTTCACCCATTAATAATTTCGATCTAAGGGGCATAGCAGAGGCTTTCACCCTTAGTCGTTTTTAGAGCATTTTTTAGCTCGAGGGTCATAGCAGAGGCTTTCACCCTTTTAATAATTTCGATCTAAGGGGCATAGCAGAGGCTTTCACCCTTAGTCGTTTTTAGAGCATTTTTTAGCTCGAGGGTCATAGCAGAGGCTTTCACCCTTTTAATAATTTCGATCTAAGGGGCATAGCAGAGGCTTTCACCCTTATTCGTTTTTAGAGCATTTTTTAGCTCGAGGGTCATAGCAGAGGCTTTCACCCTTTTAATAATGTCGATCTAAGGGGCATAGCAGAGGCTTTCACCCTTAGTCGTTTTTAGAGCATTTTTTAGCTCGAGGGTCATAGCAGAGGCTTTCACCCATTAATAATTTCGATCTAAGGGGCATAGCAGAGGCTTTCACCCTTAGTCGTTTTTAGAGCATTTTTTAGCTCGAGGGTCATAGCAGAGGCTTTCACCCTTTTAATAATTTCGATCTAAGGGGCATAGCAGAGGCTTTCACCCTTAGTCGTTTTTAGAGCATTTTTTAGCTCGAGGGTCATAGCAGAGGCTTTCACCTTTTTAATAATTTCGATCTAAGGGGCATAGCAGAGGCTTTCACCCTTATTCGTTTTTAGAGCATTTTTTAGCTCGAGGGTCATAGCAGAGGCTTTCACCCTTTTATTAATTTCGATCTAAGGGGCATAGCAGAGGCTTTCACCCTTAGTCGTTTTTAGAGCATTTTTTAGCTCGAGGGTCATAGCAGAGGCTTTCACCCATTAATAATTTCGATCTAAGGGGCATAGCAGAGGCTTTCACCCTTAGTCGTTTTTAGAGCATTTTTTAGCTCGACGGTCATAGCAGAGGCTTTCACCCTTTTAATAATTTCGATCTAAGGGGCATAGCAGAGGCTTTCACCCTTAGTCGTTTTTAGAGCATTTTTTAGCTCGAGGGTCATAGCAGAGGCTTTCACCCTTTTAATAATTTCGATCTAATGGGCATAGCAGAGGCTTTCACCCTTAGTCGTTTTTAGAGCATTTTTTAGCTCGAGGGTCATAGCAGAGGCTTTCACCCTTTTAATAATGAATGTAAGTAATAGAAAGCCGATAGTGGATAAATGCAGATCCCGAATACCAGCATAACGGCTAAGTAGAAATTGACCTTACTAGCACCCGACGAGCAGGTGGGCATACTTAGGAAATGAATTTCCATTAAACATAATTTCGATCGAAATACTCCTAAGGAAATGATAGTCTCCCGCGGTTGAGATAATAGATGGAAAACAAGTAGATGAACGATAGATAACGAATAGGTCCAGGACTTAATGAATAATCCTTCCGTCTTAATAGAAAATGTTCCTCGCGAACTCATTCGAACTAATACCCTTTGCTGTTTCGAATGTTTCCGATTCTTTAATAAGCGTTGATCTTTTCCAAACGGTCCCTCTTTTATCGGGAAACACAACAGTTCTTAGATCTTGTTCCTTCATTACGCGAAATTTCTGCCGTTAGATTCCTTTTACTTTTCTCTATAAAAGGCTGTCATTCCTTTGAAGCCATTTCGTTCATTGTGTTGGCATTTCATCCGTCCTCTCATGGCGACTAAGATTATTATTTCAATAATTTGCTTATTCGAGGTCAGATTTCGAACGATTTTTAAGTGGAGGAATATTCGAGCAGAAAGAATATTATTTCAACCTTCGCTTAGAGTATCGGCAGGCAAATATAATCTCCATCTTGAAGGCCAATATGCCAGACCTATGGAGCTTGTAAGTTATGGCATAGGTTTTCGATTAGGGACCTATTGCCACAATGCATTTAGGAAGACGTACAGGGGTGGGAGTTCTGCAGAATTCATTTACTCGATGAATCGCACCCTCGAGTCTTCATCTTTGGAGAATCGTAAATAAAGTTAAGAGCCTGCGGGTCCGAAGGAGATACCATGGTCGGAGCTAAATTATCCCGAGTAAACGATGGGACGGGAGACCGAAAATTTCATAGGATTTTAATAATGTACTGATGTAATGTAAAGGCTTATGCTATACTCGATATGTATTTTCCCATTTCTTGTAATTTTTCGAGATAATATAAATACATTTCCTCTCCATTTTGTTGATAATATCAAATATTACTAGGTAAAAGTTTATCTTTCATAATTCTATCTTGACCTTCTAATATCGATCAAGAAATAATCGACTACCACTTGCGTGAGTGGATAATATATAAATATTTTAGCAGACCTGAGATTGATAAGGAAAACGATGCCATAAATCTTTGTCACTGATGTCTTTCCATAATTGCATAACTTCCAGGTCGAGAATTCAGTTCGACTGAACCGATTATATTTCTTCTCAGTTGGTAGCGTAAAAGCATAATAATAAATACTTGAGTATGAAAACAACTGAATAAACCGGATATAAATCTGACATGCCATTCTTCAATAAAATTTTATGAATACGTCGTAACTGTTCGATATTTAGAATGTTGTAATTCTTCTATACTCCCCATTGGATCGCGTGTCCTTCGTTACCAAACAGGGCCCAATTTCTCGGGAAATGTAACGGTCCTTCCATTTAATGCGGACATCCGGCTCGTGATATGTTATCTGGGCCGTTGATTTTAAATCCTTTACCACTATAAATAGGTCCCCTCGTGTATACAACACTTCTTGCTTTTTTCCTTATGCTCCCTCCGATCACCATGGGTCGAGTTTTAGATTTGATTCGTATTTTCTCCCAGATAAAAGAGTTTGAGATCAGAGTTCGAACTTTGTTTTCCGATCTTGTTTCCTTTTGTATAAGCTTTTCGCTTAGAATATCGACAGGCAAAAGAAATTGCGCCTAGAATACCGGCAGGCAACCTTTTTTCCCAGACATATCTTGTCTGGTGCGGGTTAGAATTCTGGTATTCTGGCGCAGTACCTGATCGGGCAGCTGGTTACTCCGAGAAGAGTTCTTTAAATCTGAGGCATCAGCTTTCTCGAGGGCTTTCTTACGAGATAGTTTCCTCGAGTTCCCTTGGAGTGCTTCTTGTTGGGATAACCCTTTGCTGCTCCGGTTCGAATTAACCTGTAAATAATGATTGAGTATTTCAATCATTGTTTACAGATGATGACCTAAGGTCGGTCTGCTTCCCTGGTGAGGATCTCCGATCCGGCTTTTACCCAGTTCGAGGGTGGACGTGCGACACGTTGCTAGTGACTGGCAAGACAGATCACTGCTGAGTTCTGCATCTGGGGCGCTCCTAGGGAATGAAGATCGAGCACGTAACAAGATAGAATTACCTCATAGAATTTTGTAATAGGGTAGGAATTATTGTACTGCGTTCCTCAAGCCCAAATTATATTTGAAGCTTTACTTTGTAACTTGTTTGAAGAATTTTAATGATAAAATTTCACTTCTAATCGAATTTTGTTACTTGAATTCCGTTATTGGTCGAAATGATAGCCAATATTCCGCCCATTAGCTCGAGAATTTATCTAATCGGTTGCAGATATTTAATCAATCAACTTATCCCGACCAACTTTGAGAAAAATACCAACGGTCGATAAATAGTATATAGAGATCTCGCAAATGATCTTATAAATAGCCTAATTGAAAAATTTGTCATTGAAGTTAATAAACACGGAGATCGGAAAAATAAATTCCGATCGTCAATAACAAGCTGCAACTTCATAGATCTTCTAAGCCTTCGACGATACCTGCTGAGCTTCTTATTCGCTCCTAAAAATAAATTCGTTGAAGAAATAAATGAGCTGTGCGACCAAAGGCTTGACCATTATCCTTAAGCTTAAAAGAAAAACTATCATATAGGCCTTCTTTCTTCATCCCTGAAATGATGAACCCCCCACGGGTCGAAGGATTCGCCTCGGACAGTGAATAACGGAGTTTCGGATTAGTAAAGCCTCCAGCTGGCATACATATTCCTCCTCGTAGTAGGCATATTTCGATCTAATACTCGAATAGGGCCCCTCGGTGGGCGCCAATTGATCTTACGTGGTTTCGTTAGTTCGATCAAGGGTGGAATGCAATACAATAATAACAATAACAAAGTAAAGCAAAGATCAAAGGTAATTGTATTCGAATTGAATGAGTACAAATACAAGTATTCAAAGGTCCTACTCGAGCATTATAGGATGCCGTACAAGCTAGAGGGTGAAACATGTATGAGAAAGCCTATACTAATATTCTCCAGAAAACCCGAGCAGCAGTCTCAAGGCTAGTGCCCATTAGGAAGTCGTCCGTAGTGTAATAAATGCATGGAGTATTTATAGCCAAATTGGAGTGCTTGGGCCTGGGCTCGGCCCAACAGTGCCCTTCTATCTATGGCTTTCTAATGTGCTCGGAACAATCATCTTCATGCTTTGGTTCGGCTTTTGGTCCCTGGTGACATGGTTCGGTGCTACTCGAACTGCGTTGAGGCTAGGAAAACAGGGGATCCGAATTACCCCTCATCAATACTGTTTGAAACCTCCATGTCTCGTAGACTCTCTCTATTCGGAACATTTCCCGCTCGCCTGTCAGCACAATTGCCGCGAGGAATTCCTATCAATGTACCTTCCTTCTCCAACTCCTTAGCTACTCTCTCTTGCACTATCCTTTCCAGTTCAAAATCAGTAATCCTTTTGTAGGTCGATTTTTTGTCCCTGACAGCACCAGAAGGGTGGCTCTACCCTACTATTGAATCTTCCACATCATGTACTGATTTCGGCGGAATTTCAGATCGGGCATTGATTCTTGATGGCACACCCCGAGGAGGGTTTGTTGCTGGCGCATGCGATATAGATCGCATTACACTGTTCTCTCTCTGGATGTTCGAAGATGGTATTTCAGGTCTCCCATGAACTGCTGGCTGATCTACAGGCGATTGATCAGCCCTTCCCCCGTTCAGAAACTCCCTACACATCGTGCCTATGATGGACCTTAGATCTCCAACTGTCGTGTGAATTGGAACATTATCCTGCGGTACAACCGGTGGAACCTCTGGTTGTTGAGCCGCACGCGACAGATTATCGGGCTCATTATTGACCGAATTCTGCGCTCCTGCTGCATGGGAAGGTTCTCCTCGGTTATACGTATTCCTCCTCGTAGTAGGCATATTTCGATCTAATACTCGAATAAGGCCCCTCGGTGGGCGCCAATTGATCTTACGCGTTTTCGTTTGATCGATATGGGTGGTGTAAAATGCTGAGCTAATGTATGTAAATGGAGATAAAAGATCAATAGTATTGTATTCAGAATGATTGAGTACAAATTACAAGAATTGAGAGTCCTATCCGAGCATTATTGGATGCCGTACAAGCTAGAGGGTGAAATACATACAAGAAAGCCTATACTATACTTTCTAAGTAATTCCGAGCAGCACTCTCGGAGGAAGAGCACCTGGGAAGTTGTGTCTTGTCATAAATGCTTGGGCTATTTATAGTTGAGATCTGGAACCAGGTGAACCACCCACAGGTGTGTATTTCTCTGCCCACGGGCCTGGGCCTGAGCTCGGCCCAACAGTGATTTTGGACCCTAAGCTTCCTTTGTAGAGTCAGCGTAGGATCCCTGAGCTTTGGGCTCGAATTTATGCTCATGAGGTCGAGATTGGTGAATTCCGACCTTGTTAGGCTGTAGTAAAGTTGAATCCAAGTTACCCCTCATCACCGTGGATGGTCAGCAATGCACCTTGTTGGCCTTCAAGGTCGAATATTTCTTCGTCTACAGATATCCTAGTCGATGATAAAATACTGCATGCTTTGTGATTTGCAAAGTACGTTCTAACTCGAATTTCAAAGTCTTGGGATGAAAAAGAATATTCCTTGATCGACATGATCGAAGAAAATCCTACTAAAAGGAGAAGGATCCATCTAAGGAAAGGAGAGGGCTCATTTATAGGAGCAATTTTACGCAATCCAACGGACGAGATGTAGAAATTTATGCGGTCTGGATTAAGCAACTGTTTAGCTTCCCAAGGGATAAGGTAATGTTTGGCGAGAGCATCATGCAAACTATTAAGAAGGAAAAGAAATTATCAAAACGGCTCATTATCTACTCGAAAATTCGACCTTCCGCTTGACCAACGGTAATTTCGAACACAAATGCACGAGATACTACCTTTACGTTTTTGTTTTATCTTTCTTCTAAAAAAAAAAAAAAAAAAAAAGAAGAGGGAAAAGAGGGAGAGAAAAATCTATGGAAGTTATGTTCAAAAAGGTCAATTTCAAAGAACGTATGTAAACATCTTGATATTCGATCCCACGATTAAGCAAACATCGTGAGCTCTAGAAGATTTTCACTGTCTATGTAAACAGCTTGATATTCGATCCCACGATTAAGCAAACATCGTGAGCTCTAGAAGATTTTCACTGTCTTAACACGAAATGAGATTTCCGTACCGCTTGGAACAGCTGAGGAAAAGGAAGTTGGATCGAAGGGTCTTTCGACTTAGACTTTTCTATTGACATAAGAAAACATGCATCTCCTAAAAAGAATGCCTGAAGATCGAATTTACATCTCGTAGAAGGAGCCCCGATCCCAACATTTGATATTACAATAAAGTAAGGTAAAGCAGCCTCACTATTTGGTAATAAGATCATTGCTCTCATCAAGACATCAATTCGACTGAAGAAGTATAGGAGCAAATAAACATATAGTTTAAAATCGAGAGTACATGAATCTACAAGCTACGAATTCAGAATAAATAAAGTCCTACGATATTTATCAATAATCAGATTTTTCGGTGCCAGATACATGACCCTCCCCCATCTATTCGCCTTCTTCCTCGGAATCACTTTCCGAGCTGTCATCAGAGGTGCTGCTTAAGCTTTCATCCCCTTCGCTGCTGCTATGGTCGTCAGGGCTGGGATCATTTGCCTTAGGAGAATCGATTTTCTCTCCTTCTTGCTCATTGGATTCGCCCTCGATATCGACATCCTAATCCTTCTCCCCCGAATTCTCCGTTTCAAGCACATCGGGAATAGGCATAGGAACACCAAATTCGGTAAGGAACGGAGCGAACTCATGATTGGCTAAGCCTTCGAGCTTGGGAGGAAGAGAAGAAGCCTTATAATTTTCCCCAAGTATATTTTTATAAGGGTTCATATAGGGAAGATAATCATCGATAGTGCCTTGAACCCGTCCAGCCACAAGGAGTTGCTGAACCCCTTTATAGAAGAAGGCTTGATTGATTTCGCCTGTTCTTGACCGAACCAAGGCGTCGAGAAAGGGCGACTTTAAAAATTCCCTTATAGCAGGTAGTCTGCCTTCTTCTCGTCCTCGTGCGTACGCCTGATCGGATAATGCCTTAGCCTGCTCGAGATCCGAATTTAATTTGGCTACCTCTTCCTCGAGGGCTCTCTTTCCTTCAAGTTCTTTCCTGGCACCCTCGAGTTCCTTCTCAACCTTTGAGAGCTTAGTAGAAATCTCCTTCAACTCAACAGTTTTGACAGCTTCCTCTTTCAAAGTACGGAGAAGAGCATTGTGGGTTTGCCGAGACTCCTCCTCCAGAATGGCCATTCGGTAAGTCTGATGAGTAAATAACTCCCCAGCCTGCAAAAGAAAGCAGACTTAGGCAATGAAACAAGTTTTCGGAGAAAGGTTAGCGCAATCAAAAGAAAAGGGTACCTTTTCGTGTACATAGGAATAATCACCCATAATTTGAAACCATCCCTCTGGAAGAGCTCGGTGTTGTCATTTTCAAATCTTGCGGCCATTAAGAGTCGGAGGGATTTGTCCACTGTATGTTCACCATTGGGACCAAGGTCAGCTTGGATGGTTCCATCTTCTGGAAGCCCAGCGGCCCTCGGACCGCAAAGATGATCCTCGATAAAGTCCACCAACTCAAGCTCGGAGCGGCCGGGTCGACATTGAATTGGCCCTGGATTCCGACCAAACGGTCTTACCTTTCGAGAAGACTCGGGATCCCCGCTACTCCTTTTCCTTGCCATTCGAGCTTCAGCAATCTCCTGGGACCGAATCTCCTGCAGCGTATAATAACTGCACCCCGCAGCATTAAGATTATGAATTGGTCGGAAACACTGATCGAAGGAGAGCACTAGTGGGAGCTTGTGAAGTTCCCTCAGCAGCTATCTGAAGAGGGTTTGTAGCCGCATTCGGAGCAGTAGAATCATCAGTTCTGGCCCTGGTTGCCTCTATCATTAAAGTAGCCCTCGATTTCTTCTGTTTGCGAGGAAGACCTTGAGACTCCGTAGAAAATGAAGCAACAACCGAGCCAGCGACAGAAGTTCGAAACTTCTCAACAATTTCAGCTGAAAAATCGACAATGGTTTATTTAAGGTCGAGAAAAATGAACTAAATTCTACGAGAGGAGAGAGTATACCTAAAGTGAGGGGAACGGTTACAGTAGAAGCCCCCTCATCAGTTTGGGCAACTGGGACGGCTGGGTCGTCAGAAATCGTGAATGAAGATTCTCCAAAACTAAGGGGAGGGGCGGGGTAAGAACATGAACTAAGCCCTTCTATTCTCAAGACTCTCTCTTGAGTCAGTAAAGCGGTCTGATAAATGTCAGAACAAAGGGACTGGAAAAATGCATCTGGGAGCTCATGGCTCATCCGCCCTACAAGTTTTCGCCTACCATAAATCCAAGACCGCTCTCCAGGCCACTCATAGGGGGTCGGTTCGGCTGACTCAGCGGAGGGGGGAGTATAGGGGCCTCGAACAAAAAAGAACTCCTTCTTCCAGCCTTTAAGATTGCTCGAAACTGTGTTCGACAATATCAATCGATTAGGCCGCTACGAGAAGTATACATAACCTGCGTTCGATGACGTGGAGGCGATTCATTAACACGCTGAAGGCGATGATATACCCGATCGAATTCGGGAGAATTTGTGATGGAGACAGGTGAAAAGCCTGTAAAACGCTACGAATCAAAGGAGTGAAGGGTATCCGTAAGCCATAAAGGAATTGCCTAGTGTAAAAAGCTTGACATCCCGGGGGAGGATTAGTAACTCGATCTTCGGGAGTCGGGACGACGATCGAAAATCCATCGCCCAAAAACTTACCAAATTTGGTCTCCAAGTCATCTAGGTGCTTTTCAGTATAGCGACAAATGGTTTCATCGGCTCTCTTCTTGGTTTTGTTAAGTCGGGTATTGGTCGAAGGCTCCGACCACTCGAAAATAGTAACGACAACACCTCTACCGATTACGTATCTGGCCTGCTTGTTCCTTCCTAAAGGAAGAGCGTCATCCTCCGTGGCCTCTTCATCAGTGCTCTCGCTCGAAGAATCGCTTTCACAACCCTCGGAACTAGGGTTAGATTCCTCTTCTCTATCAGAACCAGGGTTAGAGCTCGGAACCCTTATGTTTTTCCCACCTGAAGAATGGACAGTCTCGATCTGCATCTCGCCTGAACCACTCTCTGGCTCTTCTACGACCTTAGCTTTGCCCTTGGAGTCGCTAGGACTAGACATTATATTTTCGGAATGATCGGACAAATGTTGGGAAATTTTTTATCGATCTATTTGCTCCGATCAGGGGTTACTTTAGGGATTGTTTGCGAAATAAACATCCCACGATCAGGCTGTATATATATATAAGGACAAAACGGTAAAATTGCAATCCGGTCCCCGAGAAGTCGCAACGATTGAACTTCCAGAAGATAATTTTAAAGCCTATGTTTTTCCGATTATTGCATAATAGACCCCTATACTCTCCGGATCAAAGGGCCTCGGCCCAACACGAAAAGAAACACAACGCCTAAATATCAGAGGTTTATTCACGTCTTCGGATCAATTTGCCGCTGTACGATCGAAAAAGCAGAGTCGAGAAAGAAAGCAAGGCGATATTATCAAAACAGTACCCCCGACGTACAAATTAAATACTCTCGAATAACTCTACAAGTCATCATCAAGAGAGAATATTTACGCATCGTCGTGAGCTCATTAAGATTTTAGTGATGTGCACTCTTTTTCCCTAAGTTGGTTTTTATCCCAATGGGTTTTTCCAAGTTAGGTTTTTAACGAGGCACGTCCATAACAAACCAACATGTGATCCCATCATCTCGATGTTCGGAATGAGACATACTTCTTCGAGCTTAAGTTTCTCTTTACGCTCGAGAAGTGGGGGAGTATTGATGATGGATAATTTGGATCCCATCTATTATTACTAATATACGTTCGGAGATCCGGAATCTCGACTCTATGGACGCGGAGTCGCTCAGGATGAAGCAAAGGTAACTGGATCCATTTGATCCAGCCATTGATTAAACATTACTGTTGGGCCGATCCCTGGCCCACGGCTATTGGCCGACCCTCATTCCCGACTATAAATACCCCAAGCATTTATGACTACACACACGCTTTCCCAGGTGCACTACGTTCGAAGCTATAGCTCGGATAGATTAGCTCGGCCATGTTATGTGTATTTCGCCCTCTAGCTTGTACGACATCCTGTAATGCTCAAATAGGACCCTCAATATTTGTAAATTGTACCTCAACGATCGGAATATACATTTACATTGATCTCTCTTCCATTTTATAGTGTTTACTGTATTTATTCCATTATTATTGATCATACTACGAAATTGCGTAAGATCAAAGTCGAAGATTTTAGGCGATCTGTTTTGATAATAGTCTTTGTAACTTGTAACAATGCTAAATAATGTATTCCAAGTTCACCCATTCTCTGACTATGCATGAACTTTGTCCAATACTTGTGTTCATATTGGATTTAAAACTGCTAGTCATTGTAATATGATTTGAGTTGTCGCTTAGTATTAGAACATGCCTTATGCATGTTATTCTGCCCAAACCTATAAATTGTTAAAACTGAAAGTTTGTCATCTTATCTGGGCAGTTCGTCCGTCTGTTCGATTTTCAAAGATGCTGGGTATTAAGCCTATCGTGTTCATCGATAGTCGATCAGTCGGAGTTGTCAGACATAATTTTATCTTTTATGAAGTCCTATATAAAGGCTTCTAGACGACACTTCTTCAAGCATTACTTTCTTTATAGTTGAATGTCTTAGTATAGCTTGTCTGCCACTTTTGGATTCCATGTTTCTATGTACTGAATGTGAGCTTCATTTTCCTCAAATAAAACAACAATTATGCCATTACTTCGAATCTTTGGTATGGGAGGAATTGGCAAATGTGAAACCAATAGTTAGATCCAGCCTGTTCAGACCTCCTGAAGCAATTCTCTGGAATATGAGGCAGTGACAAGTCTGTATGCCCTAGCAAGGACGACTTTCACATCTACTATTTCGTCAAATTTCTTGGACTCTAAGAGGAAAGCTGGAATCTATATTATCGGGTTCCCATTAGTTTTCAAAACGATCTACTATTTTGTAAACTCCGTGAAGAAAGAACAGATCTGGCGTTTTTTGTGGGAATGCTTATTCCTTAATCTATCTTTCTTGTTCGGTGTTGATCGTCAGTTGATTTTCTGTTCCCCAATTACTAAGCTGTTAGTCATCAAATCGACCTTGTTGCCTATTGGTTCTGATATGCTAGTCGTTTTCGACCTCAATGTCCCGTTCTCGCCGATCAATTTTATCGACCATTCTTGTGTCGTTCCAACTTACTCGCTTTAAATATGGGGAGTCAAAAGGGTCTTTTTTCGTCCGTTGATTTAATTAATCCCCAACCGTAGGATCAAATCAGACTTCCTTATAAATAGGTAACAATTCTTTCCATCATTTCAACTTATACCGTACATAATGGAAAATTCAGTTTCCTCAGTATTCACTTTACCAAGTGATCCTATAATCTTTAGAAAATCGCATTACTATGAGTACACATTTTTTATCACTCAATTGCCATTTTGCCTAGTACAGACAAGTCCCATTAATGCCCTACCTAGTAGTGACGAGTCCCATGTGGCCTCAGCCTTAATCTTCATGGGGTTGGGGTCCATGGTATTTTGTTTGCATATGGAGGGTTCATACTTACCAGGCATCCCCGTTCTTGGAGGTTACCTCCGGAGTGATAGACCGCCGGGGTGTGCTGGTAATTTTTACTTTCGCGATGGTCCCGCGAGATCCTGCTTCGAACGAATAACCACCGCAATCTCTCAAGCAGGAGCTCGTCTTGGTTGAACGACCGCTACAAGATAGCTGGCTTGTAATGGCCGTTCTGATTAAATGGAGAATCGATCTTCAGAGTCTTGCCATCGAACTAAAGAAGTCGACAATACTGAGCAGCATGCTTCTTAGGTGGTTGAAGAAGAATGTCGAGACATCAGGAAGGAGATTGATGTTTCCGCGGACATTGTCGTGAAAAACTCTGATCTATTGAATAGGATTTTCCGCTTTTGTATTTGTAAAGATATGTAAATCGAAAAATCTTTGTATTTAGATGAATAAAACTTCATATTTGTCCATATCTTGCCTCTTATGATTATTCTTGCTCGTGTCATTCTTGATCTTTGCTTTTATTCTCTGTATCACTGAGTGTTGTATCTATCAGTTTCATTTTATTCGATGTAATAAGTAGGTTGTTTACCAATACTTGACGTTAACATTTCCTTTCATAATTATGGAGATCAGTGAGCATTTATCGAGCAGGTTGATTTGACTCCATTATTGTACTTAGGTTTTTTACCAATAATTGGTTTTAACCTTCTTAGTCTCCATTTGGAGATCGATGAGTGTATATTTAGCGGATCGATTTTACTCAATTTTTGTACTTGGGGATTTTTACCAATAATTGGCTTTAACCCGTTTTGTCTTCACTTTGGAGATCGATGAGTGTATATCGAGCGAATCGATTTTATTCAAATTTTTGACTTAGGTTTTTTTACCAATAATTGGCTTTAACCCGTTTTGTCTTCACTTTGGAGATCGACGAGTGTTTATCGATCATATCGAATTTACTCAGTCTTAGACTTAGGTTGTTTACCAATTATTGGTTTTAACCTGTTAAGTCTTTCGCTTTGGAGATCGACGAGTGTTTATCGATCATATCGAATTTACTCAGTCTTAGACTTAGGTTGTTTACCAATTATTGGTTTTAACCTGTTAAGTCTTTCGCATTGGGGATCGACGAGTGTTTATCGATCATATCGAATTTACTCAGTCTTAGACTTAGGTTGTTTACCAATTATTGGTTTTAACCTGTTAAGTCTTTCGCTTTGGAGATCGACGAGTGTTTATCGATCATATCGAATTTACTCAGTCTTAGACTTAGGTTGTTTACTAATTATTGGTTTTAACCTGTTAAATTTTTCGCTTTGGAGATCGACGAGTGTTTATCGATCATATCGAATTTACTCAGTCTTAGACTTAGGTTCTTTACCAATTATTGGTTTTAACCTGTTAAGTCTTTCGCTTTGGAGATCGACGAGTGTTTATCGATTATATCAAATTTACTCAGTCTTAGACTTAGGTTGTTTACCAATTCTTGGTTTTAACCTGTTAAGTCTTTCGCTTTGAAGATCGACGAGTGTTTATCGATCATATCGAATTTACTCAGTCTTAGACTTATGTTGTTTACCAATTATTGGTTTTAACCTGTTAAATCGTTGCTTTGGCTAATAATTTATAACCATGGAACATACTCTAAAAGAATTTTAAGCAAAAGCTTTTATTGCAACTAACAGTACAAAATCTTTGGAACAAACATAATAAATAATAATTAAATAAATAAAGGAAAATAGGAAGGATAACTCGTAGGAGTTATCTTCCATAGTATCTACTCAAGTTAACTGCATTCCAAGTCCTGGGTAGGGGTGTCATGTTGTGCAATCTTGTATGGACCTTTCTTCCCTACGCCAACAACGACGTAAGGTCCATCCCAATTTTGTTTCAGTTTTCCGACGTGCTTGGACACCTCTGCCTTTTTTAGTACTAAGTCCCCTTCTTTGAAGGTTCCTATACGCACCTTTTGATTATAGGCTTTTTCCATATTCAATTTAGCGACTTGCAAATGTACTGCTGCTTTTTCTCTTAAGGCTTCAGTCAGGTCGACATCATCCTTTCTAGTCTTTTCATTCTCTTTGTTGTCGTACATATCTACCCTTGGTGTTAGGACCAATGCTTCGACTAACAGCTTCCGAGCCGTAAACTAAACTGAACGGGGTCTCGCCAGTTGATGTCTTGACAGTCGTCCGGTTGGCCCAAAGCACCACAGGGAGTTCATCTAACCATCTCCCTTTGGCTGCCCCTAATCTTTTCTCCAAGGATTTCACTGTCTCATGGTTTGCTACCTCAGTTTGCCTGTTTGCCCTTGGGTGTCCTACAAGGTGAAATTTTGTTGAATTCCAAACTTAGAGCACCATTCCAATACTTCTTTTCCAGTGAATTGAGTTCCATTGTCAGAGATTAGGATTCGTGGGATGCCAAATCGACATACAATAAATTTCCACAAGAAATTAATTACTTGAAACTGTGTTATTCGGGCCAGAGCGACGCATTCTATCCATTTACTGAAATACTCGACAGCGACTAAGACATTAGTTTTCTTCGACCTGGCTATTGGGAAAGGTCCCACAATGTCTATTCCCCATTGATCAAAGGGCCAGCACACTGGTATCGTGTGCATCTTCTCGGCGGGTTGATGGCTCACGTTAGCGTGAATCTGGCAGTGATGACACTTTTGCACATATTCAATAGCATCCCTATTTAAATTTGGCCAGTAGTATCCTGTTTGGAGACATTTCAAAGCCAAGGCCCTGGCTCCACTGTGGTTTCCTGCCTCCCCTTCATGTATTTCTCAAAGTACGTCATTGGTTTGTGGTTTGGAAATGCATTTTAGTAGGATTCCTGATACTGACCTCCTATAAAGCTTTCCCTCCAAAACCGTGTACCTTGGTGCTCGATATTTTATTTTTCGAGCTTCATTCTGATTGGGTGGCAGGTTTCCTTCCAAAAGGTAATCCATCCTTGGAGTCATCCAGTTCCTTTCTGCTACTTCAATTTCCATCATTCAGCGATAGGTGTGTTGTCGATGTCAATTGCTGGAGTATTCGATATCAACCAAGTGATTACTCTTTCCGTTCGTCCATCTCTCAATCCCATGAATCTAGAGAGTTGATCGGCCCATTTATTTTCTGAACGGGGAACATTCTGTATTTAGAGATTCTCCAATTTTCCTGCTAACTCCTTTACCTTGGGGAGGTACTTGATCATGTTGAATTGTTTTGCTTCTTATAAGCCATCTATTTGCCGTTGTACCAACTCCGAGTCAGTTAATACTTTAAGGCTTTTTATGTTGGCTTTAATTGTCATTTCCATCCCTGCAATCAACGCTTCATACTTTGCCTCGTTATTAGTTACCATGAAATCTAACGTGATTACATAGTTCAAATCTTCCTTGTCTGGTCCGGTGAAATTGATTCCAGCTCCACCTCCTCTCTGCTCGAGGCACCGTCGACATGCATTAACCAGGTGTGATTTTCGACAATCATGATATCATTATTATTGCTGGTTGATTCATTAGGTTCTTGTATCGAGGTCGGAGTTTCTAATAGGAAATCAGCAAGTACTTGAGCCTTGATTGCGGTTCTTAGTTTATACTCAATTTCGAATTGTCCTAATTCGATTGCCCATTTAATTAATCTTCCCGAGGCTTTGGGCTTCGCTAAGACTTGTCTTAATGGTTGATTTGTAAGCACAATGACTTTATACGTCAAGAAGTATGGTCGGAGTTTCCGCGCCGCTACCACTAAGGCCAAAGAGAACTTTTCTATCTCCAAGTGTTTCTTCTCAGCTCCCTGAAGTAATTTACTTAGGTAGTAGACAGGCTTATGATCAGCGCCATCTATCTTTACCAATACCGAACTAATCGCTACCTCGGAGATTGATATGTAAATGTATAACGGCTCTCCTTCAGTTGGTTTGGCAAGTAGAGGGGAAGAAGTCAAGTACTCATTTAACTGGTTGAAGGCTTGGTCACATTCTTCAGTCCAAATAAAATTCTTCGCCTTTCGCAAAGTTTGAAAGAAAGGTAAACTCCTGTCCGCTGATTTGGATATGAATCTGTTTAGTGCGACAATTTTTCCTACTAAGCTTGTACCTGGGAGATCGTCTTAGGTGGTTTCATCTCGGTTATGGCTCGAATCTTCTCGGGATTAGCTTTGATTCCACCTTGATGAACCATATATCCCAAGAATTTTCTGGATTTGACCCCAAAAGTACACTTTGCGGGGTTGAGCTTCATGCGATATTTTCTCAGTATCTTGAAGCATCGATCAAGGTGTTTTACGTGGTCGGCTTCATTCATGCTTTTGACCAACATATCGTCCATGTATACTTCCATTATTTCTCCGATCAGCTCTTTAAACATTAAGTTAAATAATCTTTGGTATGTTGCACCAGCATTCCTTAAGCCGAATGGCATTACAATAAAGCAGTATACACCCTGCTCTGTGATGAAAGCAGTTTTTTCTTGGTCTCGCTCATCCATGTAGATTTGATAAAAACTTTGAAAGGCGTCCATCATGCTTAAGATAGCGAATCCTGCCGTTGAATCGACTAACAGGTTGATTCTTGGGAGAGGGTATGGATCACGCGGACATAATTTATTGAGGTCATTGAAATCGTTGCACATCCTCCACTTATTATCCTTTTTATCCCCCTTTGCTACTAAGACAACATTGCAGAGCCATTCTGCGAAATGTATTTCTCGAATTTGTTTAGCTTTGAGTAGCCTCTCGACCTCTGCTTTGATTATCTTATGTTTTGTCGGCCCATGATTCCTCTTCTTTTGTCTTGCGGGTTTAGCCATTGGATCAATTTTTAGAGAATGAGTAATTACTCTTGGTTCGATTCCCTCAATGTCGTCTGCACTCCAAGCGAAGATGTCTACGTTGTCTCTGAGAAAGTTTATCAACATTACTTCTCCTTCCGGACAGAGTTCGGTTCCGATCCGGGTCATTTTTAATGGATCTCCTCGCACGAGCATAATGTCCTTGTGTTCTGGTGGTTTTATGATTAAATCGGCCGGTTCTTTTCCCTTCCGATCTATTCTGTCAGTGTTGGGGATCTCAATTTCAGCCCTTTCGACATCATTCTCAAGTTTCCTTTTTGCTGGAGTGAAAGTTTTGGACCTGTTTCCCAGTGTTAGGGAGGTATTAACAGTCCACGCCATGCAGTGATCGTTCACTATTTCTCCGATCCCAGAAGTTGTCGAAAATTTTATCTTCTGATGGTATGTTGATACTACCGCGCGAAATAGATTGAGGGCTGGTCGTCCTAATATTGCATTGTATGCAAAAGGAGTTTCTACGACCAAGAACTTTATCATTTTCACTACTCGCTCGGGTCTTTTTCCCAATGAGACACTCAAGTTCACAGTTCCCGAGGGGACTATCTCCGATCCTCCAAAACCTACTAAGGGAGTGGCCACTTTCAAAAGCGTAATTTCCCCTAGGTTCATTTGTGTTAGAACTTCCCTGGAGATGATGTTTGCTGAGCTGCCATTATCGATTAAGATTCTCTTCACATTGTAGTTCGCTATCTCGAGGGACACCACCATTGGAAAGTCGGGGTTGTCTTCTTTCAAATACCAAACAATATTTCTTGGTACTTCACTTTCATTGAAGCTAATAAGTTGCTCTTTCGGTAACTTGTTATCGAGAGTCCACACTTATCTCGAATATCTGAGATTCCCTTCAATCGTTCTGGCGGTTCTACGCCGTGCATTACGGCTATCTCCCTCCGCCGGTCCTCCGGAGATTGTATGTACGGTTCCGTTGATTTGATCATTGTTCAATTCTTGTGGTGGACCATTATTAGGAGACCTCATTCCCGGGGTTCTTCTCCGGTTACTAGTTCGAAGACTCTTGCTTCTGTTTCTTTTGCGGCTGTTTCTTTCGAGATAGTCGTCCAATTTTTCTTGTTCGATCAGCCTTTCAATTTCCTGCTTCAAGTGGAAACAATCCTCGGCCCGATGACCGTGGGCCTGACGATACCTACAATATAGAGTGTAGTTTCGAGCTCCTGGCTTTGGTTGTGAAATTCTTTTTGCTGGAGGAATCCAATTGTTAATTTCAAGCACTACCAAGATTTCTTCAATAGGAATCGTCAATCCGGGGTAATCCACATGGTTTACTCGATTTCTGTTGGTTGGTTCGGCCGATCTCGATCTCCTATAGACATTAGGTCTTTTGTCCTGATCGTTTCGATTATAGTCTAATCGTTGAAAAACATTTCCTTTTCTGAAGGATCGATCGTAATCCATTGGCCTTGAAACATGAGCTTTTTCTTGTCGCCTTGAGCCGGAGGCGGGTGCTTTGTTCTTATTCTTATCCTTGAAAGAGTTCATCTTTTCTTGAGTCATATATTTTGATGCCAGAGTCATAATATCCGCAAAGGTTCTCGGTTGTTTTCTACTCAGCGCATTCCCGAACTGCCTGTTTTTGGTGAGGTCGAAAAGGATGAAGATTATGTAATCAATATTCGGAGAATCAATATTTAGTAGTTCCACATTAAATCTTGCCAACCAGCTTCTCAAGGATTCTCCTTCTTGTTGATGATTGGTTCCAAGGTAGCTCATAGGCAGTTTCTGTCTCTTCTGGCTAGCAAATTGTTGAGTCAGTTTGTAACATAACTCACGAAAACTGAATATGGAATTGGTGGGTTGCTTTCCGAACCAATCCAAAGCTAATCCTTCGAATGTGGTAACCATCAGCTTGGCGGTATACTCCGCTGAATGAGCATATAAATTCATTATGTTCGTAAAGTTGAATATGTAATCGTCAGGATCAGTGATTCCGTCATATCGCGGTAGTCGTCCTGGAACCTACCCAGATGATTGTGCTTCTTTTATCTCCCCGCAGAAGGGGGAACATGCTGCTAAACTTTCCTGGACTTCCGTGCTCCTCGACCATGGATTTTGAACAGTTAGTAGATGTTGTTCAAGGCATTCTTGCACCATCTTTTCGATCTCTCTTTCCGAGATGCGGACAATTTTTGTTCGATTATGGATTGTATCAACTAGGTCGTCATCGACGGGAATTATAGTATTTTCTTTTGATCCTCGATGCGCCAGTTGTGGCTTTGTTCGATCCGTTTTTCTACATATCCGATCGTCTGTTGGTTTCGCGTTGCTCCTTTGTGGACTAGGTAGTGATCGATGCTCGCTCACAGGACTGTCCGCTTGTTCAGATATCTGGTCGAGCTGCCTAGGAGCTCTTCTGCCTGGATGCACCCCAGTCGCTCCAGGGTCTCTGGGCTGGTGTTCAGGAGCTAACAGTCCTCCTGGGCACAGAGAGTAAAATAGCAGCGCGATCTGTCTCAATTTCTCCTCTGTTCTTGCCAAAGGGACAGGGATTGTAGGAACCCCAGGGGCTTTAGGTACTGCATTGGTTGCGATTTCTTGTTGTCCTTGAGAATTAGAACACTGACTTCCTGGCGATCTTCTTGATTTGGCAGTCGATCGTTTTCTTGCCAATTATCGCCATCGTTGACGATAGGTTCGTTATTCATCGTGTGTCGTGGACATCGTCCGACGTTATAGGTGGGTGCGTTGTGTTGCTCCTTGTGTCGTTGTGAGCATTTTTCCTTGGGCGAGCCATGTGTCTATCGAATAATTAACTCAGGCCCCACGGTGGGCGCCAACTGATTTAACCGAATTTCGTTGGATTAGATTAAATCAATAATAATAGTTTAGGGTATAATTATATGAAGATTATAGGGCCTAGTTAATTTATTCCGGATGGATCATCTCAAGGAAGAACAATTACGCAATGACGTTAATAAATAGAGTAAATATCAGTAAGTATAGCAAAAGCTCTTGTATTGGATTAATCTCAGATTGCCCAAGTATGTAGGCGTAAGCTCTGATTTTGCGTGTGTAATACAATGATGAATCTAGGTATTTATATGTTACAAACCCTAGCCATACAAGGAAACATAATCCTATTAGAACTCGGGTGATGGGGGCTATTTCGCACCCTACTAAACGGATCGACTAAAGAACACAAGATCGAGTCGACCAAATCAGACAACTCGGGATCATCTATCGACCCGGCCAAATACAGCTCTCTTCGACTAGGAGATTATATTCCGGACCCAAGAAGGGTATTTGGGCCGAGTCCTATTAGGACTATGTTTCCTTGTAAAACTAGGTTTAGCATGATATAAATACCTAGTTAATGATTGTATGAACTAACTCCGAAAACTGTGAATCATAAGAAAAATACGCCATTGAATGTTGCTTACTACAGCATAACTCATTATTATTCAATAAAGAAAAGATTCTTCTCTCCAGATTGGTGTTCTTTGCTTTGGTTTATGTAATTTACTTCTTGCTTTATCAATATTGCTTTTCTTTGTGATTGATCCACCCGGAATAAAGTAACAGAGCCCTATAAAATATATATTGGAGACACCCAATAACACAAATTCACTAATACCTTTATTAACCCGACGAAATCCGGCTAAATCAGTTGGCGCCCACCGTGGGGCTAGGTTAATTATTCGATTGACACATGGCTCGCCCAAGGAAAAGCGCTCGTATTGGAGCGAGAAGCAATACAACCACCGGCCATAACACATCGGAAGACATACAGAACAACAATGACAATAACGTTCCCAACACCGACGAGAATTTCCAAGATGCACACCCCCGACAGCAAGGACCCCAAGGAGGCCTTCCCGGTGCCATACAGGAAGAACCAGAAGGCCCCGAAATCCCCGTTCCTCTCCCGGGCGCTCAGGAGAAACTGCGACAAATAGCGATGCTCTTCAAATCACTTTCTCCAGAAGAATTACTAGTATTGGATCAAATTCCTCGAAACGTTACGGCTGCCAGGACAACTCCTGCACCAGGAGTGCCAAGGCCAAATGAACAAACCTCTCAACAGGCTGACAGCCCAGCGAGTGAGCGACGCTCGCTACACAGCCCACAGCAGGGCAATTCTAAACCCTCCGATAACCATCCGCGAAGAAAACCAGGTCGAAGAAAACCACAGGCGGGTCGCAGCGGATCGAAGGAACGAACAATAATCCCTATCGAGGATGACATAGATGATGCAATCCCAGATCGACCACGAGCGACTCGATTCTCGGAAAGGGAAATTGAAAGGATGGTACAGGAGCGACTCGAACAACGCCTACGATCTGTTCAAAACCCATGGGCCCGAACTGCGGAACTCCAGGAAAGCCTTGCGGCTTGTTCTCCTTTCTGCAGAGAAATAAAAGAGGCACAATCCACGGGACAGGTCCCAGGTAGATTACCCCGATATGATGGAACTACCGACCCGGATGATTATATTTTTAGCTTTACGAATATAATGAATTTATATGCCCACTCTGCCGAATTCACCGCCAAGTTAATGGTGACCACATTCGAAGGACTCGCGCTGGATTGGTTTGCCAAACAGCCGGCCAACTCTATATTCAGTTCCGGGAATTATGCAATAAACTGACGCAGCAGTTTGCCAGTCAGAAAAGACAAAGACTCCCGATGAGCTACCTGGGAACCATACATCAACAAGAAGGAGAATCCCTAAGGAACTGGTTGGCCAGATTTAATGTAGAGCTACTCAAAATAGATTCTCCAAATATCGATTACATAATTTCTATCCTTTTCGACCTCACTAAAAATAGGCAGTTCGGAAACGCCCTCAGTCGAAAACAACCGAGAACGTTTGCCGACATCATGAGCTTGGCGTCTAAGTATATGACCCAAGAAGAGATGAATTCCTTTAAGGACAAAAACAAAAACAAAGCCACAGCTTCAGGCTCCAAACGTCATGACAGGATTCCTGCCCAAAGATCTGTGGATTATGAGCGATCTTTTAGGAAAGGTAACGTTTTCCAGCGATTGGAATACAGCAAAGCCGACCAAGAAAGACAACCTAACTTCTACCAAAGATCAAGAAACCCTGAACAACCAATCAGAAGCAGGGTGAATCAAGTAGAACACCCAAGGTTAAATGCTCCCATGGAAGAAATATTGGAAGTTCTAGAAAGAAATAACTGGATCCCCGAGGCAAGGAAAATCGCTCAGCCGAGACCAGGGTCTCGAAACTACGACCAATACTGTAAGTACAATAGGGCACACGGACATCGAACGGAAAATTGTTTTCACCTTAAGAGAGAAGTTGAAAAACTGATCGAACAAGGAAAACTAGACGAATACATAGAGCAAGATAACCGCAAAAGGGAAAGAAGTAGAAGCCCTCAGAACAGTAATCAAAGAAGGAGTTCTCATCGATGGTCACCTGAGCGTCGACCTACTCAGGAGTTGAATCACGACCAGATCAATGGGACTATCCATACAATATCCGGGGGGCCCGCGGGTGGAGATAGTTGTAACGCCCGACGAAGGATAGCCCGATCCATAATCGGAAACTCAAAATACCCAAAAGAAATATGGACTCTGGAAAACAAACCGACAAATCACCAACCGATCAGCTTTAACGAAGGCGAAGTACCTAAAAACATCATTTGGGACACAAAAGAGGATAACCCCGATTTCCCTATGGTGGTGTCGTTAGAGATAGCGAATTATAATGTAAGAAGAATCCTAATCGATAATGGAAGCTCAGCAAATATCATCTCCCGGGAGGTTTTAGCCCAAATGAACTTGGGGCAGATAAACCTACAGAAAGTAGCTACGCCATTAGTAGGCTTTGGAGGGTCCGAGATCATCCCCAGCGGAACGATATCCTTAAGTGTATCGCTCGGAAAGAAACCACACCGAACGGTAAAGCTAGTAAAATTTCTAGTGGTAGAAACCCCCTTCGCTTACAACGCAATACTGGGACGACCGGCTCTCAACCTATTCCGAGCCGTTGTCTCTACTTATCACCAGGAGATAAAGTTTCCGACCGATGGAGGTATTGGAGAAATAACAAACGATCACTGTATGGCGTGGGATTGCTACAGCACCTCGTTAACCTTAAAAGAACATCCAAAATCAATCACTCCGAGCAAAAGAAAGATCGAAGACGATCTCGCTAGAAACAAAGTAGAAATTCCTAGTACTGATCGATTAGATAAAAAGGGAAAAGAACCACTAGATTTATCCTTGAAACCTCCAGAACATAAGGATGTAATCCTAGTAGAAGGCGACTCGTCCAAAACGACGATAATAGGTACATAGTTGAGCAAAGAAGGAGAAATAATGTTGATCGAGTTCCTAAGAGATAATGTAGACGTCTTCGCCTGGAGCGCGAATGACATTGAAGGAATCGATCCTCGGGTAATCAAGCATTCCCTAAAAATTGACCCTTTGGCAAAACCCGCCAGACAGAAGAAGAGAAATCATGGGCCGATAAAAGATAAAATTATTAAAGCCGAGGTAGAAAGATTGCTTGAAGCAAAACAAATCCGAGAAATACATTTCTCGGAATGGTTATGTAATGTTGTACTAGTAGCAAAAGGGGATAAAAAGGACAACAAATGGAGAATGTGTAATGATTTCACCGACCTTAACAAGTTATGTCCACGCGACCCATACCCCCTCCCAAGGATTGACTTATTGGTCGACTCGACCGCTGGCTTCGCAATATTTAGCATGATGGATGCTTTCCAAGGGTTTTACCAAATATACATGGACGAGCGGGATCAAGAGAAGACCGCGTTCATAACCGAGCAGGGAGTATACTGCTTTATAGTAATGCCATTCGGATTGAGGAATGCGGGGGCTACTTACCAAAGGTTAGTAAACCTAATGTTCAGAGAATTAATCGGAGAAATAATGGAATTCTATGTAGACGACATGTTAGTCAAAAGTATGAACGAAGTGGATCACGTAAAACATCTGGATCGATGTTTTCGAATCTTAAGAAAATACCGTATGAAGTTGAACCCCGCGAAATGCACCTTCGGTGTTAAGTCAGGAAAATTTTTGGGATACTTGGTACACCAGCGAGGAATAGAAGCCAACCCAGAGAAAATTCGAGCCATAACTGAAATGAAACCTCCCAAAACCATCTCTCAAGTACAAAGCTTGGTTGGGAAAATCGTAGCATTGAACAGATTCATATCAAAATCTGCGAATAGAAGCTTGCCCTTTTTCCAAACGCTTCGAAAGGCAAAAAACTTCGTTTGGACCGAAGAATGCGGTCGAGCCTTCGAACAACTAAAAGAATATTTGACAACACCCCCGATGTTGGCCAAACCAACGGAAGGAGAACCGTTGTATATCTACATCTCCATCTCCGATGCGGCCATTAGTTCAGTGCTAATTAAAATAGAGGGCTCAGAGCATAAGCCTGTCTATTATCTCAGCAAGTTATTGCAAGGGGCGGAGAAGAATTACTTGGAAATTGAAAAATTCACGCTGGCCTTAGTAGTGGCTGCACGAAAACTCCGACCCTACTTCTTAACTTACAAAATTATCGTTTTGACGAATCAACCACTAAGGCAGGTCTTAGCAAAACCGGAAGCCTCCGGAAGATTAATCAAATGGGCGATCGAACTCAGCCAATTCGAAATCGACTACAAACCATGAATTGCCATTAAGGCCCAAGTGTTGGCTGATTTTCTATTGGAAACACCGACACAGGCAACTGAATCATCGAGCAGCCTCAACGACGATGTTTTGATCATAGAAGATCAAACTTGGTTAATGCATGTCGACGGTGCTTCATGCCGAAATGGAGGAGGCGCCGGAATCAACTTCACTGGACCAAATAAAGAAGATTTGAATTACGCGATAACATTGAACTTCGTCGTAACAAACAATGAAGCAGAATATGAAGCATTGATTGCAGGAATGGAAATGGCGATCAAAGCCAACATAAAAAGTCTTAAAGTATTAACTGATTCAGAGTTAGTGCAGAGACAAATCAAAGGCCTATATGAGGCTAAGGAATTCAATATGGTCAAATACCTCGCCAAAGTGAAAACACTAGCTGAGAAATTTGAAAATTTCGGCATACAGAACATTCCACGTTCAGAAAACAAATGGGCCGATCAACTATCTAAGTTCACAGGATCCCATGATGGAAAAACCGAAAGGGTGATCAACTGGTTAATCTCTAATACACCGGCGATCGATATCGATGAAACACCGGCAATCGATATTATGGAAATCGAAGGAGTTGAAGGAAACTGGATGACTCCAATGATAGACTATCTTAGAGAAGGAAAACTACCACCTGACCAGAATGAAGCTCGGAAAATAAGATATCGAGCTCCAAAGTATACGCTTGTAGAAGGAAAACTCTACCGAAGATCAGTATCAGGAATTCTGCTGAAATGCGTCTCCGAATCACAAATCGCCGATATACTCCGAGAAATACATGAAGGAGATGCAGGAAATCACAGCGGATCAAGAGCATTGGCCTTAAAATGTCTCAGAATAGGTTACTATTGGCCTACCATCAATAAAGATGCCGCTCAGTATGTCCGAGAATGTCATCACTGCCAAGTCCATGCTAATGTATGTCATCGACCAGCAGAAAACATGCACCCAATCCCGATATGTTGGCCTTTCGATCAATGGGGAATGGACATCGTGGGACCGTTCCCAGCGGCCAGATCCAAGAAAGCTTATGTCCTGGTCGCGGTAGAATATTTCAGTAAATGGATAGAATGCATCGCTTTCGCATGAATAACTCAATTCCAAGTGATCAACTTCCTATGGAAATTCATAGTTTGTCGATTCGGCATCCCTAGGATCCTAATTTCTGATAATGAAACCCAATTCGCGGGAAAACAAGTAATAGAATGGTGTTCAAAACTGGGAATCCAACAAAATTTCACTTCGGTCGGGCATCCTAGAGCCAACGGACAAACCAAAGTAGCAAACCGAGAGATAATTAAATCTTTGGAAAAAAGATTAGGAGCGGCCAAAGGAAAATGGCGCGATGAACTCCCAGGAGTACTTTGGGCGAATCGAACCACAGTCAGAAGCTCGACCGGAGAAACCCCGTTTAGCTTGGTATATGGTTCGGAAGCTGTTATTCCTGTTGAAACTCTAATCCCAACGCCAAGAATCGAGATGTTCGATGATTTGGAAAATGAAAAGGCAAGAGAAAATGATGTTGACTTAACAGAAGCTTTAAGGGAAAAAGCCGTTGTACGCCTGCACGCCACTAAGGCAAATATGGAAAAAGCATACAATCAAAAAGTACGTATCCGAACCTTCAAAGAAGGAGACCTGGTCTTGAAAAAGGTGGAAGTATCCAAGCACGTGGGAAAGTTACAACAAAACTGGGATGGACCTTATGTTGTCACTGGCGTAGGAAAGAAAGGTTCATACAAAATTGCGCACTTGGATGGAACAGCCTTACCAAGAACCTGGAATGCAGTCAACCTTAGAAAATACTATGGTAAATAAATTTTTGCAGATTATGCTGCTTTATTTTATTTCATTAAGTTTTAGTCTTTGTAATAAAGGCCTTAGCCTACAGTTCAATTATTAAAGATTTTAGCAATTTCTATAAATCGATTGTTTCGGTAAACGCTCCTTAGAATCCTACAATCATATTGGTTGAGATTGAGACAAAAGGGGTTATGTATACATTGATCAGCTCAATAAATGCTCCTCAATCCGACCATCAAAAGCGAGTCGAGTATACATTGATCCGCTCAATAAAGACTCCTCGCCCGTTATTCAACGATCAGAAGGACTTTCAGGCACTAAAAACCTAAGTCCAAATTACAAACGAGTCGAGTAAACATTGATCCGCTCAATAAACACTCCTCGATATATATTCAACGAAAAAGGCTTTTGGTATTAAAAACCTAAGTCTAAATAAAACGAGTCGAGTAAACATCGATCCGCTCGATAAAAACTCTTCGTTACATATTCAACAAAGACTGATAGGTTAAAAACCTAAGTCTAAACAATACGAGTCGAGTAAACATTGATCCGCTCAATAAACACTCCTCGATATATATTCAACGAAAAAGGCTTTTGGTATTAAAAACCTAAGTCTAAATAAAACGAGTCGAGTAAACATCGATCCGCTCGATAAATACTCCTCGTTACATATTCAACAAAGACTGATAGGTTAAAAACCTAAGTCTAAACAATACGAGTCGAGTAAACATTGATCCGCTCAATAAACACTCCTCGATATATATTCAACGAAAAAGGCTTTTGGTATTAAAAACCTAAGTCTAAATAAAACGAGTTCAGTAAACATCGATCCGCTCGATAAAAACTCCTCGTTACATATTCAACAAAGACTGATAGGTTAAAAACCTAAGTCTAAACAATACGAGTCGAGTAAACATTGATCCGCTCAATAAAAACTCCTCGATATATATTCAACGAAAAAGGCTTTTGGTATTAAAAACCTAAGTCTAAATAAAACGAGTTGAGTAAACATCGATCCGCTCGATAAAAACTCCTCATTACATATTCAACGACCAACAAAGATTGTTAGGTTAAAAACCTAAGTCTAAACAAAACGAGTTGAGTAAACATTGATCCGCTCAATAAACACTCCTCGATCAATTATTCAACAATTAGTTGACTTCTGGTATAAAAACCTAAGTCTAAATTATAAATAAGAGTCGAGTATACATTGATCCGCTCAATAAACACTCCTCAATCAATTATTCAACGATTAGTTGACTTCTGGTATAAAAACCTAAGTCTAAATTATAAATAAGAGTCGAGTATACATTGATCCGCTCAATAAACACTCCTCAATTAATTATTCAACGATTAGCTGACTTTTGGTATAAAAACCTAAGTCTAGATTATAAACGAGTTGAGTAAACATTGATCCGCTCAATAAACACTCCTCGAAATATATTCAGCAATCAAAAGGACTTTTGGTATAAAAACCAGAGTCTAGGTTATAACGAGTTGAGTATACATTTGATCCGCTCAATAAACACTCCTCGATCTGTTCCTAACGATCTAAAAGATCTGGTAATACTCCTAAAGTTTTCAAGAGGAAATAAAATCCATCTGCTCGAAAATTGCTCCTCGTAAATAAAAATATGATAGAATCAACGACAAAGAGAATGTAAAGAATAAAAGTAATATTTTATTCATCAAATCAGTTACATACAAAAGTCCAACATTACAAAGATCTACACACTACATAAACACCGTTACAATCGTTTAGATGAAATGATCATTTAGATTGGCGATCTTCACGACAATGTCCACGGAAACACCAATCTCCTCCCTAGTACCTCGTCGATTATGATAAACCACCTAAGAAGCATGCTGCTCAGGATGGTCGACTTCTTTGGTTCGATGGCCAGGTTCTGAAGATCAAATGTTCTTCCAGACGGAATGAACATTACCAGCCAGATAACTAGCAATGCTCACTCACCCGCAAGAAAATACTGCTTTTACATTATCTATAAAACATTTTACTCTAGAGCAGCATCTCTACGGGGCCGTCGTGAAACGGTAAGTTTACCAGCCACCCCGGCGGTCTATCTCCCCGGAGGTAACATCTAAGAGCGGGGGTGACTGGCAAGTATGAACCCCCCATGTGCAAACGGAAACCACGGACCTCTAATTGATGAAGACAAAAACTGAAGCCTCATGGGACCCGTTAGTACAAGGAAGGGCTGACATGGGACCCGTCAGTACAAGGTAGAAGAATATCAAGCTATTAATGTATGAATCACGATAATGTGACTTTTTGAATATTATGGGATCTGAAGGCAAAACAAAATTTAAGGAAGCTGAGATCTCCATTTTCTTTGGGAAATTGCAAATGAAGAATGCAAACCACCGCCCTATTTATAGGGATAGGCCATAGCAATCCAACGGCTGAAAAAGTATTTGATCAACGGTCATAAGTGCGACCTTTTGACTCCCCGTAATTAATGCAAGAAAGTTGGAACGGCACTATATAATCGCCTCAACTAGTCGATAACAAAAGAGGTCGTAGATCGAAACAATCATACCTAAAAAAGCTTTGGAGCGGACATACCGGCACGATCATACTTAATGGTCGATGGCTTGAAAACCTAGAATCCACAAACGAAGTCATACAGGTTTTAAAATCACAGTTGCTCGATAAAAGATAAAAGATCGAACCCTTCGCCATACGAGGGACGTCACTGCCTCATACATCATATGGGTGACCACTGACTAAGCTATACAGGAACTCCTTCACAATTCAAGATATCTCACATGGAAATCAGGAGAATAGTCCTCCTTATTCAAAACGGCAAAGAGGTAACTGCCTAACATACCAAAGAATTGCTGAAGGAGGTCTGAACAGAACAGATCCGCCAAGAAATTCTACATTTTCCAATTCCTCCCATATCAAAGAAATGATGTAATGATACACCAATTGAGGAACATATAGTTCAAAATTAATGCTGGGAAACATAAAGGTTTGGAAGATGCTTTGTGGGATATTTTTTCCTTAGTCTGATGTAAGGAACAACGGAGTTCAGCGAAAGAGACAATGGCCTCCTTATATAAGATTTAAATCACAAAAAGACAAAAGTACAGGGCATGGATTGAATATCGACCAAGATGATGAGCGTTCCTTAACAACTATTGTCGATACAAACGACCTATTGTCTAAATTTTGACGTAAAACATGTTGGTGCATACAATCCAGAGGAGTATACTGGGTTTGATCAACAAAAGACTTGATTTGCAGAAGCAAACATTATACAATTCAGTTACTCAAACAGTGACTAAGCAAGGGCAAGCTACCTTTTCTCTATCCTGAAAATTCTTCGAAAAGATCAATTTCAGAAAAGTATGCTAATCTATACTGATTATTTCATGATGATTATATTTATGCACAAAGGAAGAACGAACATAACAAAGTATATCTACAAAAGAAAATTGATCAAGGCAAGAATCTGCCTACAAAAAGATCATAATTTCCAAATTAGAGCTTCTCCCATTACAAAAACTTCAGCCCGAACAAATGCACAAAAGTTGGGCAAGAAAAAAAAAAAAAAAAAAAAGAGAGACAGCCCAAGGCTTGTCAGGTCGAACAAAGATCACTGAGAAGAATGGTCAGCAGGTCGACTACTAGAAATAGCCCTCCGAGGAGTCAAGTTGCCAGCAAATGCCATCAACTCCTCTTGACGCTTTAGATAACCAGCATCATATCCTTCCTCATAGGACCGCCGTTGAGACTCCTCTGCAAGGGCAGCAGCCTGAACTAAACAAGCTTCTTCAGCTCAAGCTGAACAAGGCTGAACAAGGCGTACGTTGGAGGCACCCTCAAGCTTCTTCAGCTCGCCAGGAAAAATGGTGCTCAAACCCAGGTCCCAGGACAAAGCATCAGGCTCAATTGAGCCAGGCAGTTCACTGTTAGAAGGGATACCGTCCAGGCGCGGAGTCTCTGACAACATAATGTCTTTGACCTGCTAAAAAATACAACGATCATCTAACAGACGAGGAGAGTCTCTCTCGTTGGGGCTAACAGAGGTCTCCTTGCTCGAAGCGGAAATAACAGTCCGACGACCAGACCTCGACCCAAACCGACCCTCAGAAGGTCCTCCAGATTCGAAAGAAGTAGTCGTTACAGTAGTATCATGAAACAAATATTCAGGGCAATCTTGCAAAATAGATTGTGTTGTGGAAAGATTAACAGAAAACCCATCACCAACTTGCCTTTCGCTGGCAATCAGGGCAGTAGAAGTAGAAAAAGAGAGAGAACTAACAAAATCCCCTCCATACTCGTAAGAAGAAAAACCTGAGGAAACAGGTATATCGTAAACCTGCTCCACGTTAGATGAATCTCCGAAAGCTATTCGACCAGGCGAAGGCCTATTACCTATCTCTATGGAAGAAGGAAAGTTTGGCTGAACAAGAGACGAATTAACTTCTGGTAAAGGTTGGGAAGGGATAACAGGATTATCGGTCGTCGAATTGCTAATCAAGGATGAACGAGGAGGCTCCATCGAAGGGCCGTCTCTTCGAGATTTTTTCGGTCTGTTATCCCGAGCGCCCTCACGGGAAGGTCGCTTCGATGTATTACCAAAAAGGTTACTCATGATCGGACTACGGAAAAGTACAAACTAATATCGAGAAAGTTTATCGACTAGCCAAAGAAAGAGTATTCTATCCAAAGAGGGGAGTATAGCAGTAAAAAACAAGACAAGTTTTTACCTTTAGTATTTATACTACTTGAAAAGACGTCACAGACCTAAAGGAAGGGCGCGAAATAGAAAAACTGGCCTTGGAGCAAACGCTAGAATTTGAAAAGACACACGCATAATGATTACGACAAATTAAATGACTTGTCTGAATTATTACGGCGAACACGAAAAGACACGACTGACAGAATACGAAACGTTTAGCGTACAAAGGAATGAAAAGGTAAAATTACAATTAGACCTACGGGTAAATAATTACAAAAATTATTTCAAGAAATCACTATTTTAAGAAGCCTGGTCGCTATCCGGAATTCTCTGTTCGCTACCGACGTCCTCGGTCATGTCAATATCGTCTTCCTCTTCTTCTTCGTCTTCTGGATCGATCAAAGTATTACCGAGCTGATCGTTGACATCAGAAGGAGGAATAGGCAATGGTTTTCCAAATTCTTCAACGAGGTGATCCAAAGGAAAACCTCGATATACGACATCTGGAATCTCGGAAGAAGAATAAATTTCACCATAACGATTCAACCGAATATGCGCCGCCTTAAAATACTCCTTTCGACGATCGTCAATCATCTTTAAAGCGACCAGCTGATGAACCGCCTTCTTGAAAGTACTCTCCAAAAGAGGACCGACCATCCGATATACCAACGCCGTATGAACAGGAGAATTAAGGAATTCACGGACTACTTCTTCATCCGGGTTCCTACCGTATCGATCCCTAAGTCCACTGAGAGGGACATCCTTTTCATACTCCTCTAAAGAAGTTTGAAGACTTGATACTTGAAATTCTAGCTCGCTAATCCGAGCCGTACTCTGTAACTGGGATTCCTCTAACTTTCTAGCCATTTGATTGGCCTGCTCTTGAGCCCGAGAGACCTCCATCACCCTGTTTATCATCTCTTGATCTTCAATCCCGGTAGCACGAGTCTCTACGACAAGAAAGGGAGAAGATGTTGAGGGACCAACCTCTGAACCAGCGGATTTATGAAGTAAAGCTTTATACTTCTCTTCCAGGAACTCACAAGTTTTAGTCTGGAAGAATAAAAAGGGCAAGAAAAAGAGATGGATTAGTAAATTAAGGAAGTCCCTTAAAATTATTTGTTACTATGATCAAAGGAAAAAGATATCACCTTTTCAGCATAAAGAGAAGCTCGCTGGAATTTTTCCAGAGGATCCTTATGAAGAAGTTTATTCAGATCGCGAGTGAAAACACCAGACAAAAGAACACGGGTTGCCTTGTCAACTGCGTTCTCACTATCATCATGAATAAGAGAATCCTTCTCGGAATAACCAGCGGCCCTTTTTCCCTCTAAATGATCCTCGATCATTTCGACCAGAGTAAATTTTGGATGTTTATCTCCGAGTAAAGAAAGGTCGTTACCAGAGCGTCCATAATAACTCCTTTTTCTATCGACTGGATTATTAGCAGGATGAGGCATCGACCAGCTGCGACATCCTCGAATACCCAAAGATGTTCTAAAATGAAGAGGAGGATAACCAGATCCCGTGCCCTGACGAATAGGGGACTCGTGAGAAGAATTCGGAGACTCCTCTCCATTCTCCTCGGAATCATGGCCCAACTCCAGTTTCCTCTTTCGAGAAGCCCTCTGCTCAATCGGGTTGTTCTCTATAGACTTAGAGGATTTGGATAAGACCATCTTTCCCTTTGAAGAATGTCGAGAATTTTCTACCATTTGAGCTGAACAAGAAACAAATTTAAAGTTGGTTTCTCTATATAAGAAAATATTATCGTAACACTAATTTAAAGAGAAATGCTTACCCAGTGGTTCCGATGATAAACTGATTGGAAAAGTATGGACGCTCAATCCCGCCTTACGAAGGAAAGCTTCCCCAACCAGAAGAGCACTCTGGTATTTATTTGCGTGCATTCCGGGGATTTCAGTAATAAACTGAGCATTGTCAGGAATGAATTCACCCGTCGGCAAGCGACCTCCATATACCCATTTGAAATCATGATCCCACGAGAAGGGAATAGTCGAACCATTCGCCGAACGAAGATAAGGTGGGGGGCGAACAAAGAAAAAATGAGATTTCCAAAAAGGATTGCCAGAAACAGGGGCATCAAAAATAGTCCGGCTAGGCCTCTGACTAGCAAAGAAATATCCACGATTGGATGAACTGGAAATATTGAGCCGGAAAAGTTGTGTAAAATTACGGAAAGAAGGTTTAAATCCTTTCGCGATCATCAGAACAGAAAAGCAAACCAGGAAAGCCACAGAATTTGGAACTATTTGTGTCAAGGACACACTAAATATTCTTAAGATGTCAAGAAAAAGGGGGGACAACGGAAGACGAAGGCCGCTATTGAAATGAGCCGTATAAAAGGCGCGACATCCTTCCGGTGGAGAAGTTACCCTGTCAGAAGGGGAAGGAAGAATTAACTCGGAACCCTCCGGGAAATATTTTGCATAATTGTTCACAACCTCCGGAAAAGTATCCGCTGTATATGCGCAAGCAAGATCCTCGATCGGTTCAGAAATCTGAGGAGCAGTGCCTTTACCCTTTTTGGCTCGGGCAGCAACCTCCGTGTCAGAAAGAATCTGTACCTTAAAAGTGTCTTCTGTAGGAACAACGAATTCAGAAATTACAGACTGTCCGCCCAAATAATTAGAGCGCAACTCCTCCTCGTTGTTAGGAGCAACATTCTCCCTCGAGGAAGAAGAAGTTTTTCTTAAAGAAGACATACTTTCAGACTCTCGAAGGATATAGGTCGATAGAAGGAAAAACTTTACACGACTAACGACTAAGCAAGAAAATGACTATGAACTGTGAGCAAGTATAAAAGGAAAATGACGAACTCAAGAGTCACTTATTTATACTAAGATGAGAAAAGACGTTTCGAACTCATCACAATTAATCAAATTCCCGCCAAAAATGGAAGGATATGAAAAGCCTCTGGAATAGACGCGTGGCGATTCATAATCGGACAGAGAAAACGACTGTCTATGATATGTAGCACTCTTTTCCTTTCTTAAGATTTTTTCCCACAGGGTTTTTTCTTAAGGAAGGTTTTTAACGAGGCTCCATTCATAGAAAACAAACAGTCGTGAAGATTTATCTACTTCTATGAGCTTCTATTATCTATACGCTCGAAGAAGTGAGGGAGTACTGATGGGGGTTATCTCGCACCCTACTAAACGGATCGACTAAAGAACACAAGATCGAGTCGACCAAATCAGACAACTCGGGATCATCTATCGACCCGGACAAGTACAGCTCTCTTCGACTAGGAGATTATATTCCGGACCCAAGAAGGGTATTTGGGCCGAGTCCTATTAGGACTATGTTTCCTTGTAAAACTAGGTTTAGCATGATATAAATACCTAGTTAATGATTGTATGAACTAACTCCGAAAACTCTGAATCATAAGAAAAATACGCCATTGAATGCTGCTTACGACAGCATAACTCATTATTATTCAATAAAGAAAAGATTCTTCTCTCCAGATTGGTGTTCTTTGCTTTAGTTTATGTAATTTACTTCTTGCTTTATCAATATTGCTTTTCTTTGTGATTGATCCATCCGGAATAAAGTAACAGAGCCCTATAAAATATATATTGGAGACACCCAATAACACAAATTCACTGACACCTTTTTTAACCCGACGAAATCCGGCTAAATCATCGGGACACTAATCCTTCTTCAGTTCGGATGGCAGCCTGGTCGCCGTGGAGAGTCGTCTCTAATCGGGTTGAACCGTTATAGTGCATGAGCTATATGTTCGGACCGACCTCATATGCTTAACTCGATCTGAATATCATAAGGGGTATAAAATAGCCCCCATCATGAGTTTATCACAGAACTCGTCGAAAGAGAAGATAGAGTTCGGTGGTAACTTCCCGATCCAGTCAAGGGCAATTCCCTCGAAGGTAGTAACCATGATTTTGTAGCAGAAATCTTCCGAGTGTCCAAACAAATTCATCACGTTAATAAAGCTGTTAATGTGTTCCGTGGGGTCGGTAGTCTCGTTATACCGTGGTAATCTTGTTGGCACTGCTTCAGTATTTCTAGCCTCTCGAATTTCCTGGCAGAAAGGCGAACATCTCATGATACTATTTCTGATATCTCTATCTCTGATATTTTCTCGAAAAGTTTCTATGTTCTGCATTATCTCCGTACGCCTTATTGTCGTACCTGCATGACAAGCTTGTTTGATCAACTCATCTCTGTCTAATTTCTTGTCAACTATTTCCTGCACAATTTTATCTAGTTCATCTTCTGTGATCCTTTCATAGGCCGATTCCTTCGCTTTGTCAGCACCACACTTTTCCCAACCACCAAATCCTCCAAATCATGTACTGCTTTAGAAGGTAATCCCGATCGAATGTTGGACCTCGACGGAGCAGGTTGGGGAGGGTTCACCGTGGGCTCCTTTGATATCGACTACAGTACACTTCTCTCCTTCTGAGAATTGGTGGCGATTTCTTGTTGTCCTTGAGAATTTAGAACACTGACCTCCTGGCGTTCTTCTTGATTTGGCAGTCGATCATTTTCTTGCCGATTATCGCCATCGTTGACGATAGGTTCGTTATTCATCGTGTGTCATGGACATCGTCCGACGTTATAGGTGGGTGCGTTGTGTTGCTCCTTGCGTCGTTGTGAGCATTCTTCCTTGGGCGAGCCATGTGTCTATCAAATAATTAACTCAGGCCCCACGGTGGGCGCCAACTGATTTAACCGAATTTCGTTGGATTAGATTAAATCAATAATAATAGTTCAGGGTATAATTATATGAAGATTATAGGGCCTAGTTACTTTATTCCGGATGGATCATCTCAAGGAAGAACAATTACGCAATGACGTTAATAAATAGAGTAAATATCAATAAGTATAGCAAAAGCTCTTGTATTGGATTAATCTCATATTGCCAAAGTATGTAGGCGTAAGCTCTGATTTTGCGTGTGTAATACAATGATGAATCTAGGTATTTATATATTACAAACCCTAGCCATACAAGGAAACATAATCCTATTAGAACTCGGGACACTTATCCTTCTTCAGTTCGGATTGCAGCCTGGTCTCCGTGGAGAGTCGTCTCTAATCGGGTTGAACCGTTATAGTGCATGAGCTATATGTTCGGACCGACCTCATATGCTTAACTCGATCTGAATATCATAAGGGTTATAAAATAGCCCCCATCATGAGTTTATCACAGAACTCATCGAAAGAGAAGATAGAGTTCGGTGGTAACTTCCCGACCCAGTCAAGGGCAATTCTCTCGAAGGTAGTAACCATGATTTTGCAGCAGAAATCTTCCGAGTGTCCATACAAATTCATCACGTTAATAAAGCTGTTAATGTGTTCTGTGGGGTCGGTAGTCTCGTTATACCGTGGTAATCTTGTTGGCACTGTCTCAGTATTTCTAGCCTCTCGAATTTCCTGGCAGAAAGGCGAACATCTCATGATACTATTTCTGATTTCTCTATCTCTGATATTTTCTCGAAAAGTTTCTCTGTTCTGCATTATCTCCATACGCCTTATTGTCGTACCCGCACGACGAGCTTCTTTGATCAACTCATCTCTGTCTAATTTCTTGTCAACTATTTCCTGCACAATTTTATCTAGTTCATCTTCTGTGATCCTTTCATAGGCCGATTCCTTCGCTTTGTCAGCACCACACTTTTCCCAACCACCAAATCCTCCAAATCATGTACTGCTTTAGAAGGTAATCCCGATCGGATGTTGGACCTCGACGGAGCAGGTTGGGGAGGGTTCGTCGTGGGCTCCTTTGATATCGATTGCAGTACACTTCTCTCCTTCTGAGAATTGGTGGCGATTTCTTGTTGTCCTTGAGAATTTAGAACACTGACCTCCTGGCGTTCTTCTTGATTTGGCAGTCGATCGTTTTCTTGCCGATTATCGCCATCGTTGACGATAGGTTCGTTATTCATCGTGTGTCATGGACATCGTCCGACGTTATAGGTGGGTGCGTTGTGTTGCTCCTTGCGTCGTTGTGAGCATTCTTCCTTGGGTGAGCCATGTGTCTATCGAATAATTAACTCAGGCCCCACGGTGGGCGCCAACTGATTTAACCGAATTTCGTTGGATTAGATTAAATCAATAATAATAGTTTAGGGTATAATTATATGAAGATTATAGGGCCTAGTTACTTTTTTCCGGATGGATCATCTCAAGTAAGAACAATTACGCAATGACGTTAATAAATAGAGTAAATATCAATAAGTATAGCAAAAGCTCTTGTATTGGATTAATCTCAGATTGCCCAAGTATGTAGGCGTAAGCTCTGATTTTGCGTGTGTAATACAATGATGAATCTAGGTATTTATATGTTACAAACCCTAGCCATACAATGAAACATAATCCTATTAGAACTCGGGACACTTATCCTTCTTCAGTTCGGATTGCAGCCTGGTCGCCGTGGAGAGTCGTCTCTAATCGGGTTGAACCGTTATAGTACATGAGCTATATGTTCGGATCGACCTCATATGCTTAACTCGATCTGAATATCATAAGGGTTATAAAATAGCCCCATCATGAGTTTATCACAGAACTCATCGAAAGAGAACATAGAGTTCGGTGGTAACTTCCCGAAACAGTCAAGGGCAATTCCCTCGAAGGTAGTAACCATGATTTTGCAGCAGAAATCTTCCGAGTGTCCATACAAATTCATCACGTTAATAAAGCTGTTAATGTGTTCCGTGGGGTCGGTAGTCTCGTTATACCGTGGTAATCTTGTTGGCACTGTCTCAGTATTTCTAGCCTCTCGAATTTCCTGGCAGAAAGGAGAACATCTTGTTGGCACTGTCTCAGTATTTCTAGCCTCTCTATCTCTGATATTTTCTCGAAAAGTTTCTCTGTTCTGCATTATCTCCGTACGCCTTATTGTCGTACCCGCATGCCGAGCTTCTTTGATCAACTCATCTCTGTCTAATTTCTTGGCAACTCTTTCCTGCACAATTTTATCTAGTTCATCTTCTGTGATCCTTTCATAGGCCGATTCCTTCGCTTTGTCAGCACCCAAAGGTTGACTTTTCCCAACCACCAAATCCTCCAAATCATGTACTGCTTTAGAAGGTAATCCAGATCGGATGTTGGACCTCGACGGAGCATGATGGGGGCTATTTCGCACCCTACATACAGTACGGATCGACTAAAGAACTTGATATCGGTTCGACCAAATCAGGCTGTTCAAGATCATCTTATCGACCCGGCCGAATACAGCTCTCTTCGATTAGAAGACTATACTCCAGACCCAAGAAGGATATTTGGGCCGAGTCCTATTAGGACTATGTTTCCTTGTAACTCTAGGTTTAGCATGATATAAATACCTAGTTAATCATTGTATTAAAAAACTCCAAAAACTCTGAACTACAAGGCAAATACGCCATTGAATTCTGCATAAACTGCACAACTCACTATTATTCAATAAAGAAAGAGCTTTCTCTTGATATTTGTGTTATTTCTGTGTTGGTTTGAATATTTACTTTCTGTTCTTACGATATAGCTCTTCCTTGAGATTGATCCATCCTGAATAAAGTAACAGAGCCCTATAAAATATATATATTGAAAACCCCCAATATCACAAATTCACTGATACCTTTTAACCCGACGAAATCAGGTTAAATCAGTTGGCGCCCACCGTGGGGCTAGGTTAATTATTCGATCGACACATGGCTTGCCCAAGGAAAAGTGATCGTATCGGAGCAAGAAGTAACACAACCACCGGTCATAACACATCTGAAGATCTACAGGACAACAATGACAATAACGTTCCCAACACCAACGAGAATTTGCAGGATACCCACCCCCGTCAGCAGGAACCCCAAGGAGGTCTTCCCGGGACAATACAGGAAGAACCGGAAGTCCCTGTGATCCCCGTTCCTCTCCCGGACGCTCAGGAGAAACTGCGACAAATAGCGATGCTCTTTAAATCACTCTCTCCAGAAGAATTACTCGTACTTGATCAAATTCCGCAAAGCGTTAGGGCTGCCAGGGCGACTCCTGCTCGAAGAGCGCCAAGGCAAAATGATCAAACATCTCAATAAGCTGACATCCCGCCAAGCGAGCGGCGCTCCCTACACAGTCCGCAGCAGGGCAATTCCAAACCCTCCGATAACCATCCCCGAAGAAAACCAGGACAAAGAAAACCACAGGCGGGGCGCAGTGGGTCCAAGGAACGTACAATAATCCCTATCGAGGATGACATAGATGATGCAATCCCAGATCGACCACGAACAACACGATTCTCGGAAAGAGAAATCGAAAGAATGGTGCAGGAGCGACTCAAACAACGCCTACGGTATGTTCAAAACCCGTGGGCCAGAACCACGGAACTCCAGGAGAGCCTTGCGGCCTGTTCTTCCTTTTGCAGAGAAATAAAAGAGGCACAATCCATTGGACAGGTCCCGGGTAGACTACCCCGATATGATGGAACCACTGACTCGGATGATTATATTTTTAGCTTCACGAATATAATGAACTTATACGCCCACTCTGCCGAATTCACCGCCAAGTTAAAGGTGATCAACTGGTTAATCTCTAATACACCGGCGATCGATATCGATGAAACACCGGTAGTCGATATAATGGAAATCGAAGAAGCTGAAGAAAACTGGATGACCCCAATGATAGACTATCTTCGAGAGGGAAAACTACCGCCTGACCAGAATGAAGCTCGGAAAATAAGATATCGGGCTCCAAAATATACACTTGTAGAAGGAAAACTCTACCGGAGATCAGTATCAGGAATTCTTCTGAAATGCGTCTCTGAATCACAAACCACCGATATACTACGAGAGATACACGAAGGAGACGCAGGGAATCACAGCGGATCAAGGGCATTGGCTTTAAAATGCCTCAGAACAGGTTATTATTGGCCTACCACCAATAAAGCTGCCGCTCAGTATGTCAAAGAATGTCATCACTGCCAAGTCCATGCTAATATATGTCATCAACCAGCAGAAAACATGCACCCAATCCCGATATGTTGGCCTTTCGATCAATGGGGAATGGACATCGTGGGACCGTTCCCAGCGGCTAGATCCAAGAAAGCTTATGTCCTGGTCGCCGTAGAATACTTCAGCAAATGGATAGAATGCATCGCCCTAGCACGAATAACTCAGTTCCAAGTGATCAACTTCCTATGGAAATTCAAAGTTTGTCGATTTGGCATCCCAAGGATCCTAATTTCTGATAATGGAACCCAATTCGCGGGAAAACAAGTAATAGAATGGTGTTCGAAACTTGGGATTCAACAAAATTTCACTTCGGTCGGGCACCCTAGAGCGAACGGACAAACCGAAGTAGCAAACCGAGAAATAATAAAATCCTTGGAAAAAAGACTAGGAGCGGCCAAAGGAAAATGGCTTGATGAACTCCCAGGAGTACTTTGGGCTAATTGAACAACAGTCAGGAGCTCAACCGGGGAAACCCCATTTAGCTTGGTATATGGGTCGGAAGCTGTTATTCCTGTTGAAACTCTAATCCCAACACCGAGAATCGAGATGTATGATGATCAGGTAAATGAAAAGACAAGAGAAAGTGACGTCGATTTGACAGAAGCTTTGAGAGAAAAAGCCGCTGTACGCCTGCAAGCCACTAAAGCAAATATGGAAAAGGCATACAATCAAAAAGTACGCATCCGAACCTGATGGGGGCTATTTCGCACCCTACATACTGTACGGATCGACTAAAGAACATGAGATCGGTTCGACCAAATTAGACAGTTCGGGATCATCTTATCGACCCGGCCGAATATTGCTCTCTTCGACTAGAAGACTATATTCCGGACCCAAGAAGGATATTTGGGCCGAGTCCTATTAGGACTATGTTTCCTTGTAACGCTAGGTTTAGCATGATATAAATACCTAGTTAATCATTGTATTAAAGGAGAGGGGAGGAAAAACTCTGGATCACATGGCAAATACGCCATTGAATTCTGCATAAACTCCACAACTCACTATTATTCAAAAAGAAAAAGAGCTTTCTCTTCATATTTGTGTATTCTTTGCGTTGGTTTAAGTATTTACTTTTTGTTCTTAAGATATTGCTTTTCCTTGAGATTGATCCATCCTGAATAAAGTAACAGAGCCCTATAAAATGTATATTGAAAACCCCCAATATCACAAATTCACTGATACCATTAACCCGACGAAATCAGGTTAAATCAGTTGGCGCCCACCGAGGGGCTAGGTTAATTATTCGATCGACACATGGCTCGCCCAAGTAAAAGCGCTCGTATCGGAGCAAGAAGTAACACAACCGCCGGTCATAACGCATCTGAAGATCTACAGGATAATAATGATAATAACGCTCCCGACGTCAACGAGAATTTGCAGGATACCCACCCCCGTCAACAGGAAACCCAAGGAGGTCTTCCCGGTACAATACGGGAAGAGCCGGAAGTCCCTGAGATCCCCGTCCCTCTCCCGGGCGCTCAGGAGAAACTGCGACAAATAGCGATGCTCTTTAAATCACTCTCTCCAGAGAAATTGAAAGGATGGTGCAGGAGCGACTCGAACAACGCCTACGATCTGTTCAAAACCCGTGGACCCGAACCACGAAACTCCATGAGAGCCTTGCGGCCTGTTCTCCCTTCTGCAGAGAAATAAAAGAGGCACAATCCATCGGACAGGTCCCGGGTAGACTACCCCGATATGATGGAACCACCGACCCAGATGATTATATCTTTAGCTTCACAAATATATTGAACTTGTACGCCTACTCTGCGGAATTCACCGCCAAGTTAATGGTGACCACATTCGAAGGACTCGCATTGGACTGGTTTGCCAAACAACCTGCCAACTCCATATTCAGTTTCCGGGAATTATGCAATAAACTGACGCAGTAGTTTGCCAGTCAGAAGAGGCAAAAACTCCCGATGAGCTACTTAGGAACCATACACCAACTAGAGGGAGAATCCCTAAGAAACTGGTTGGCGAGATTTAACGTGGAGTTACTCAAAATCGATTCTCCAAATATCGATTACATAATTTCTATTCTCTTTGACCTCACGAAGAATAGGCAGTTCGGAAATGCCCTCAGTCGAAAACAACCAAGAACGTTTTCCGACATCATGAGCTTGGCGTCTAAATATATGACCCAAGTAGAGATGAATTCCTTTAAGGATAAAAACAAAAACAAAGCCACAACTTCAGGCTCCAAACGGCATGACAGGATTTCTGCCCAAAGATCCGTGGATTATGAGCGATTTTTAGAAAAGGCAACGTTTTCCAGCGATTGGAATACAACAAAGCCGACCAAGAAAGGCGACCTAATTTCTACCAAAGACCAAGAAACCCCGAACTACCGATCGGAGGCAGGGTGAATCAAGTGGAACACCCAAGGTTAAATGCTCCGATGGAAGAAATATTGGAAGTTCTAGAAAGAAATAACTGGATCCCCGAAGCGAGGAAAATCGCTCAGCCCAGACCAGGGTCTCGAAACTACGACCTATACTGTAAGTACCATAGGGCACACGGACATCGAACGGAAAATTGTTTTCACCTTAAAAGAGAAGTTGAAAAACTAATCGAACAAGGAAAACTAGACGAATACATAGATCGAGATAACCGCAAAAGGGAAAGAAGTACGAGCCCTCGGAGTAATAATCAGAGAAGGGGTTCCCGTCGAAGATCGCCCGAGCATGGTCCTATGCAGGAGTTGAACCACGACCAGATCAATGGGACTATCCATACAATATCCGGGGGACCCGCGGGCGGGGATAGTCGTAACGCCCGACGAAGGACAGCCAGAACCATAATTGGAAACTCAAAATACCCAAAAGAAATATGGACTCTGGAAAACAAACCATCAAACGACCAGCCGATCAGCTTTAACGAAGGCGAAGTACCTAAAAACATCGTTTGGGACACAAAAGAGGATAACCCCGATTTCCCGATGGTGGTGTCGCTAGAAATAGCAAATTATAATGTCAAAAGAATCCTAATCGATAATGGGAGCTCAGCAAATATCATCTCCCGAGAGGTTTTAGCCCAAATGAACTTGGGACAGATAAATCTACAGAAAGTAGCTACACCGTTAGTAGGGTTTGGAGGGTCCGAGATCGTCCCCAGCGGAACAATAACCTTAAGTGTATCACTCGGGAAAAAACCGCACCGGACAGTAAAGCTAGTGAAATTTCTAGTGGTAGAAACACCCTTCGCTTATAACACAATATTGGGACGACCAGCTCTCAACCTGTTCCGAGCCGTTGTCTCTACTTATCACCAGAAAATAAAGTTTCCGACCGATAGAGGTATCGGAGAAATAACGAATGATCACTGTATGGCATGGGATTGCTACAGCACCTCGTTAACCTTGAAAGAACATCCCAAATCAATTACTCCGAGCAAAAGAAAGATCGAAGACGACCTCATTAGAAACAAGGTTGAAATCCCTAGTACTGATCGAATAGACAAAAAGGGAAAAGAACCGCTAGATTTAGCCTTAAAACCCCCAGAACATAAGGATGTAATTCTAGTGCAAGGGGACTCGTCCAAAACGACATGAATAGGTACTGAATTGAGCAAAGAAGGGGAAATAATGTTAATCGACTTCCTCAAAGATAATGTCGACGTCTTCGCCTGGAGCGCGAATGACATTGAAGGAATTGATCCTCGAGTAATCAAGCATTCCCTAAAAATTGATCCTTTGGCAAAACCCGCCAGACAAAAGAAGAGAAATCATGGGCTGGTAAAAGATAAAATTATCAAAGCCGAGGTAGAAAGACTACTTGAAGCAAAACAAATCCGAGAAATACACTTCGCAGAATGGCTATGTAATGTTGTTCTAGTAGCAAAAGGGGATAAAAAGGACAACAAATGGAGAATGTGTAATGATTTTACCGACCTTAACAAATTATGTCCACGCGACCCATATCCTCTCCCAAGGATCGACTTGTTAGTTGACTCAACCGCTGGCTTCGCGATATTCAGCATGATGGACGCCTTTCAAGGATTCTATCAAATATACATGGATGAGCGGGACCAAGAGAAGACTGCATTCATAACCGAGCAGGGAGTATATTGCTTTATAGTGATGCCATTCGGCTTAAGAAATGCCGGGGCTACTTACCAAAGGTTAGTAAACCTAATGTTCAAAGAGTTAATCGGAGAATTAATGGAAGTCTATGTGGACGACATGTTGGTCAAAAGTATGAACGAAGCGGATCACGTAAAGCATCTTGATCGATGTTTCCGGATCTTAAGAAAATACCGTATGAAGTTAAACCCCGCGAAATGCACTTTCGGTGTTAAGTCAGGAAAATTTTTAGGCTATTTAGTACACCAACGAGGAATAGAAGCCAACCCAGAAAAAATCCGAGCCATAACTGAAATGAAACCTCCCAAAACCATATCCCAAGTGCAAAGCTTGGTTCGGAAAATCGTAGCGTTGAACAGATTCATATCAAAATCTGCGGACAGAAGCTTGCCCTTTTTCCAAACGCTACGAAAAGCAAAAAACTTCGTTTGGACCGAAGAATGCGATCGAGCCTTCGAACAACTCAAAGAATATTTGACAACTCCACCGATGTTGGCCAAATCGATGGAAGGAGAACCATTGTATATCTACATCTCGATCTCCGACGCAGCCGTTAGTTCAGTACTAATAAAGATAGAAGGTTCAGAACATAAGCCTGTCTATTATTTAAGCAAATTACTGCAAGGGGCGGAGAAGAATTATTTGGAGATTGAGAAATTCACTCTGGCCTTAGTAGTGGCTGGACGAAAACTTCGACCTTACTTTTTAACCTACAAAATAGTGGTTTTAACAAATCTACCGCTAAGACAAGTCTTAGCAAAACCGGAAGCCTCCGGAAGACTAATCAAATGGGCAATCGAACTCGGCCAATTCGAAATCGATTACAAACCAAGAATCGCAATTAAGGCCCAAGTGTTAGCTGATTTTCTATTGGAAACACCAACACAGGCAACTGAACTATCGAGCAGCCTCAACGACGATGTCTTGATCATAGAAGATCAAACTTGGTTAATGCATGTCGACGGTGCTTCATGCCGAGAAGATTTGAATTATGCGATAACGTTGGACTTCGTCGTAACAAACAATGAAGCAGAATATGAAGCGTTAATCGCAGGAATGGAAATGGCGATCAAAGCCAACATATAAAGTCTTAAAGTATTAACCGATTCTGAGTTAGTACAAAGACAAATAGAAGGCCTATACGAGGCTAAAGAATTCAATATGGTTAAATACCTCGCCAAAGTAAAAACACTAGCTGAGAAATTTGAAAGTTTCGGCATACAGAACATTCCACGTTCGGAAAACAAATGGGCCGATCAACTATCTAAGTTCACAGGATCCCATGATGGAAAGACCGAAAGGGTGATCAACTGGTTGATCTCTAATACACCGGCGATTGATATCGATGAAACACCAGTAGTCGATATAATGGAAATCGAAGAAGCTGAAGAAAACTGGATGACCCCAATGATAGACTATCTTCGAGAGGGAAAACTACCGCCTGACCAGAATGAAGCTCGGAAAATAAGATATCGAGCTCCAAAGTATACACTTGTAGAAGGAAAACTATACCGGAGATCGGTATCAGGAATTCTTCTGAAATGCGTCTCTGAATCACAAACCATGGATATTCTACGAGAGGTACATGAAGGAGACGCAGGGAATCACAGCGGATCAAGGGCATTGGCTTTAAAATGCCTCAGAACAGGTTATTATTGGCCTAGCATCAATAAAGATGCCGCTCACTATGTCCAAGAATGTCATCACTGCCAAGTCCATGCTAATATATGTCATCGACCAGCAGAAAACATGCACCCAATCCCGGTATGTTGGCCTTTCGATCAATGGGGAATGGACATCGTGGGACCATTCCCAGCGGCTAGATCCAAGAAAGCTTATGTCCTGGTCGCCGTAGAATACTTCAGCAAATGGATAGAATGCATCGCCCTAGCTCGAATAACTCAGTTCCAAGTGATCAACTTCCTATGGAAATTCATAGTTTGTCGATTTGGCATCCCAAGGATCCTAATTTCTGATAATGGAACCCAATTCGCGGGAAAACAAGTAATAGAATGGTGTTCAAAGCTTGGGATTCAACAAAACTTCACTTCGGTCGGGCATCCTAGAGCGAACGGACAAACCGAAGTAGCAAACCGAGAAATAATAAAATCTTTGGAAAAAAGACTAGGAGCGGCCAAAGGAAAATGGCTTGATGAACTCCCAGGAGTACTTTGGGCAAATCGAACCACAGTCAGGAGCTCGACCGGGGAAACCCCATTTAGCTTGGTATATGGTTCGGAAGCTGTTATTCCTGTTGAAACTCTAATTCCAACACCAAGAATTGAAATGTACGATGTTCCGGAAAACGAAAAGACAAGAGAAAATGATATCGACTTAACAGAAGCTTTAAGAGAAAAAGCCGATGTACGCCTGCAAGCCACTAAAGCAAGTATGGAAAAGGCATACAATCAAAAAGTACGCATCCGAACCTTCAAAGAAGGAGACCTGGTCTTGAAAAAAGTAGAAGTATCCAAGCATGTCGGAAAGTTACAACAAAATTGGGATGGACCTTACGTTGTCATTGGCGTAGGAAAGAAAGGTTCATACAAAATTGCACACTTGGATGGAACAGCCTTACCAAGAACCTGGAACGCTGTCAACCTTAGAAAATACTATGGTAAATAAATTTTAGTAGATTATGCCGCTTTGCTTTATTTTATTGAGTTTTAAATCTTTGTAATAAAGGCCTTAGCCTACAGTTCAATTATAAAAGATCTTAGCAATTTCTATAAATCGATTGTTTCGGTAATCACTCCTTGAAATTCTACTATCATATTGGTTACGATCGGGACAACAGGGGTTAAGTATACATTGATCCGCTCAATAAACACTCCTAGATCCAACCATACAAACGAGTCGAGTATACATTGATCCGCTCAATAAAAACTCCTCGTTCATTATTCACGAAGATTAACAGACTTCAGGTACTAAAAACCTAAATCTAAACAAAACGAGTTGAAGTAAACATTGATCCGCTCAATAAAAACTCCTCGTTCATTGTTCACAACGATTTAAAGACTTTTGGTAATAAAAACCTAAGTCTATATTATAACGAGTCGAGTATACATTGATCCGCTCAATAAAAACTCCTCGTTCATTATTCACGAAGATTAACAGACTTCAGGTACTAAAAACCTAAGTCTAAACAAAACGAGTTGAGTAAACATCGATCCGCTCGATAAAAACTCCTCAATATATTTTTCAACGATTGAAAGACTTTCGGTATTGAAAACCTAAGTCTAAAGAAAACGAGTCGAGTATACATTGATCCGCTCAATAAAAACTCCTCGTTCATTGCTTACGAAGATTGAGAGGCTTGAGGTAATAAAAACCTAAGTCTATATTATAACAAGTTGAGTAAACATTGATCCGCTCAATAAACACTCCTCGAAATATATTCAGCGATCAAAAAGGATTTCTGGTATAAAAACCTAAGTCTAATCAAAAAAGAGTTGAGTATACATTGATCCGCTCAATAAACACTCCTCGATCAATTATTCAACGATTAGTTGACTTCTGGTATAAAAACCTAAGTCTAATAAAAAAAAGAGTTGAATATACATTGATCAGCTCAATAAACACTCCTCGATATATTTACGACGATCTAGATGATTTTTGGTATAAAAACCTAAGTCTAAATTATAAACGAGTTGAGTAAACATTGATCCGCTCAATAAACACTCCTCGAAATATATTCAGCGATCAAAAGGACTTTTGGTATAAAAACCTAAGTCTAGATTATAAACGAGTTGAGTAAACATTGATCCGCTCAATAAAAACTGCTCGATCTACTCATGACGATGCAAAAAGACTTCAGGTATAAAAACCTAAGTCTAAATTATAAATAAGAGTTCAGTAAACATTGATCCGCTTAATAAACACTCCTCGATCTATTCCTAACGATCAGAAAGATCTGCTAATACACCTAAGTCTTGAAGATGAATTAAGTATGAATCCTTCTGCTCGGAAAATGCTCCTCATAAATAAAAATTATGACAGAATCAACGACAAGGAAGATGCAAGGGATAAAAGTAATATTTTATTCATCAAATCAATTACATACAAAAATCCTACATTACAAAGATCTACGCACTACATAAACACCGTTACAATGGTTTAGATGAAATGATCACTTAGATCGGCGATCTTCACGACAATGTCCACGGAAACACCAATCTCCTCCCTAGTACCTCGTCAATTATGATAAACCACCTAAGAAGCATGCTGCTCAGGATGGTCGACTTCTTTAGTTCGATGGCCAGGGACGGAAGATCAAATGTTCTTCCAGACGAAATGAGCATTACCAGCCAGATAACCGGCAATACTCATTCACCCACAACGGATACTGCTTCTACATAAGGAGTTGGCATTTTACTCTGAAGCAGCATCTCGCAAGGATTGTCAAGATCAGCACATGTACCAGCCCACCCCGGCGGTCTATCACCCCGGAGGTGACATCAAAGAGCAGGGGTGAGTGGCAAGTATGAACCCTCCATGTGCAAACAGAAACCACAGACCTCAAATCTGTGAAAACAACATTTGAGGCCTCATGGGACCCGTTAGAACAAGGTAGGGCTTCCATGGGACCCGTCAGTACAACGTGGAAGAACATCAAGCTATTACAATGTGAATCACGATAATGTGACTTTTTGAATATTATGGGATCTGAAGGCAAAATAAAATCTAAGGAAACTGAGATCTCCATCCTTTTTGGGAAATTGCAAATGAAGTATGCAAGACACTTCCCTATTTATAAGGATAGATCTAAGCAATCCAACGGCTGAAAAAGTATTTGATCAAGGGACGAAAATGCGACCTTTTGACTCCCCTTAATAAATGCAAATAAGTTGGAACGGCACTATCTAATCGACTCAGCCAGTTGATAACAAGAGCAACGTAGATCGAAGCTATCATCGAAATAACACAAACAGATCTAAAGGAGCTCCGGACCAGATAGACCGGTATGATCATACATGATGGTCGATTACCCGAAAAGCTAGAATCCACAAACAAAGGCATACAAGTTTAGGACCGTCGTGAAAAGGATTTTTGCTCGATAAAAAATAAAAGACCAAACCCTCCACCATATGAGGGCCGTCACTGCCTCATATATCATATGGGTAACCATTAATTAAGCCATACAAGAACTCCTTTGGAGTCCAAGATATCTGACATAGAAATTAGGAGAATAGTCCTCCTTATTCGAAACTGCAAAGAGGTCACTGCCTAACATACCAAAGAATTGCTGAAGGAGGTCTGAACAGGTCAGATCTGACCAAAACTTCTACACTTTCCAATTCCTCCCATATCAAAGAAATGACATGACAATACACCGATTGAGGAACATATAGTTCAAAGTTAATGCTCGGAAACTTAAAGCTTTGGAAGATACTGAAAGGGATATTTTTCTCTTAGTCTGATGAAAAGAAAAAGCGGAGTTCAACAAAAGGGACAATAGCCCCCTTATATAAGATTTAGATCACAAAAAGACAAATTTACAGGGCATAGTTTGAACATCGACCAAGATGATGAGCGTTCCTTAACAACTATTGTCGATATGAATGACCTATTGTCTAAATTTTGACGTAAAACATGTTGGTGCATATAATCCAAGGGACTATACTGGGTTGATCAACAAAAGACTTGATTTGCAGAGCAAACATTATACCATTCAGTTACTCAAATAGTGACCAAGCAAGATCAAGCTACCTTTTATCTATCCTGACTATTCTCCGCAAAGATCAATTTCAGATAAGTATGCTAATCTATACTGATTATTTCATGATGATTATATTTATGCATAAAGGCAAAATGTGCATAACAAAGTATATCTACAGAAGAAAATTGATCAAGGAAAGAATCTGCCTACAAAAAGGTCATAATTTCCAATTTAGTACTTCTCCCATTACAAAAATTTCAGCCCGAACAAATACACAAAAGTTGGGCATAAAAAAAAAAAAAAAAAAAAAAAAAAAAAAAAAAAAAAAAAAAAAAAGAAAGAGGCAGTCCAAGGCCTGCCAGGTCGAACAAAGGTCACTGAGAAGAATGGTTAGCTGGTCGACTAGCAGAAACAGTCCTCCGAGGAGTCAAGTTGCCAGCAAACGCCATCAACTCCTCTTGACGCTTTAGATAACCAGCGTCATATCCTTCCTCATAGGACCGCCGTAGAGACTCCTCTGCTAGGGCAGCAGCCTGAACCAAGGCATTTTTCTCTTTCTCCCAGACAGACTTTTCCTCCTGCAACTTTTTCAAATCATCATTGGCAAGCTGCAGATGGAGAGTCTGCCCCGCAACCTTCGCCGACTCCGACTCCAAACGACGTTGGTAAGCATCCTTACCAATCCACAGATCGTCGTTTTGCACGCCCAGCTGGAGTGCAAAATATTTGGCCTAGAAAAGGAAGAGAATGAGAAAAACCCCTACATATCAACGCTGTAAAAGCAAGTAAAATAATGAAAAATATGTCTACCTGCTCGTATATCTTCACCAGCGACTGAACAAGGCGTACATTGGAAGTACCCTAAAGTTTTCTCAGCTCACCAGGCAAGATAGTGCTTAACCCAGATCCCAAGACAAAGCATCAGGCTCAACTGAGCCAGGCAATTCGCTATTAGAAGGGACACCGTCAGGGCGTGGAGTCTCTGACAACATAATATCCTTAACATGTTCAAGGATGCATTGATCGTCTAACAGACGAGGAGAATCTCTATCGTTGGGGCTAACAGAGGTCTCCTTGCCCGAAGCAGAAATAACGGTTCGACGACCAGACCTCGACCCAAACCGACCCCCAGAAGGTCCCCCAGATTCAAAAGAAGTAGTCATCACCGTGGTATCATGAAATAAATAGTCAGGACAATCCTGCAAAATAGATTGTGTTGTGGAAGGATTGACAAAAAAGCCATCACCAACTTGCCCTTCGCTGGCGATCGGGGCAGTAGAAGTAGACAAAGGAAGGGAAATAGCAAAATCCCCTCCATGAAAAACATGCTCGAAGGAAGAAGCACCTGAAGTAACAGGTATATTATAAGTCGGTTCCTCATTGGACATATCGCCTAAAGCTACCCGACCAGGGGAGGGCATACTTCCTACTTTAGTGGAAGAAGAAAAGATTGGTTCTGAAAACGAGAGTTTACTACAGAAAAAGGTTCGGAAGGGATAACACGAGTATCAATCACCGACCTAATTATCGGGGACGAACGAGGAGGCTCCATCGACGGCCCATCTCTTCGAGATTTTTTGGATCTATTATCCCTAGCGCTCTCACGAGAAGGTCGTTTCGAAGTATTGCCGAAAAGATTACTCATGATCGAATTGTTGAAAAGTATAAAGCAAGTAACGAGAAAGTTTATCGACTAGCCAAAGAAAAGTATTCTATTAGAAGAGACGAGTATGACGGTAAATAACCAGTCAAGTTTTTACCTTTAGTATTTATACTACACGAAAAGACGCTACAGACCTAAAGAAAGGGCGCGAAATAGAAAAACTGACCTTGGAACAAACACTAGAATTTGAAAAGACGCACGCATAATGATTACGGCGAACTTAATGACTTGTCTGGATTATTACGGCGAAGATGAAAAGACGTGACTGTCAGAATATGAAACGCTTAGCGTACAAAGGGATGAAAAGGTAAAATTACAATTAAACCTACGGGTAAATAATTACAAAGATTATTTCAAAAGTCACTATATCAAGAAGCATGGTCGCTATCTGGAATTCTTTGTTCACTACCAACGTTTTCAGTCGTGCCAATATCTTCTCCTTCTTCTTCTTCGTCTTCTGGATCGATAAAAGTATCATCAAGCTCATCGTTAACATCAGAAGGAGGAATTCTTTGACAAGGTGAGCCAAAGGAAAACCTTGATATACGACATCTGGAAGCTCGGAAGAAGAATAAATTTCGCCATAACGATTCAACCGAATGTGCGCCGCCTTAAAATACTCCTTTCGACGGTCGTCGATCATCTCTAAGGCGACCAACTGATGAACCGCCTTCTTGAAAGTACTCTCCAGAAGGGGACCGACCATCTGATACACCAACGCCGTATGAACAGGAGAGTTAAGGAATTCGCGAATCACTTTTTCATCAGGATTCCTACCATAGCGGTCCCTAAGTCCACTAAGAGGGACGTCCTTTTCATACTCTTCCAATGAAGCTTGGAGACTTGATACTTGAGATTCTAGCTCACTGATACGAGCAGTACTCTGAAACTGAAATTCCTATAACTTTTTAGCCATTTGATTGGCTTGCTCTTGAGCACGGGAAATCTCCATAATCCTATTTATGATCTCTTGATCTTCAGTCCCAGTAGCACGAGTCTCCACGACAGGAACGGAAGAAGATGTTGAGGGAGCAACCTCTGAACCAGAAAACTTACGAAGCAGAGCTTTATTTTTCTCATCTAGAAACTCACATTGCTGTTTCCAGAGTGCAGTTTCATATGCGTATGAGGCTAAACAAGTCTTAGTCTGAAAAAGCAAAGGGGTAAAACAAGAAATAAGTTAGCAAGAATATCTTCGAAATATAGAATATCCTATAAAGCGAGCTTAAAAGAATTTACCTTTTCAGCATAAAGAGAAGCTCGCTGAAATTTCTCCAGAGGATCCTTACGGAAAAGTTTGTTCAAATCACGAGTAAAAACCCCGGATAAGAGAACGCGAGTCGCCTTATCGACCGCGTTCTCGCTTTCATCATGGACAAGAGAATCTTTCTCAGAATAACCAGCGGCTCTCTTCCCCTCTAAATGATCTTCGATCATTTCAACCGGGGTAGGTTTCGGATGATTGTCGCCAAGTAAGGAAAGATCATTGCCAGAACGACCATAATAGCTCCTTTTTCTCCCCACCGGGTTGTCGCTAGGATGAGGCATCGACCAAGTACGACATCCACGAATTCCCAAGGATGTTCTAAGTTGAAGGGGGGGATAACCAGGTCTAGTTCCTTGACGAACAGGGGAATCTTGGGAAGAATCTGGAGACTCCTCTCCATTCTCCTCGGACTCATGATTCAACTCCAGCTTTCTTTTCCGAGAAGCTCTCTGCTCGATCGGGTTGTTCTCTATAGATTTAGAGGATTTGGACGACACCATTTTTCCTTTTGAAGAATGTCGAGAATTTTCTACCATATGAGCTGAAAAAGAAATGAAAAGTTAGTCTCTCTATATAGAAGACATCGTCATAATATTAAGCTAAAGAGAAATGCTTACCCAGTGATTCCAAGGATGAACTGATTGGGAAAGTATGAGCACTCAATTCCGCTTTACGAAGGAAAGCTTCCCCAATCAAAAGAGCACTCAGATATTTGTTTGCACGCATATCGGGGATTTCAGTGATAAACTAAGCATCGTCAGGAATAAATTCACCATTCGGCAAGCGACCTCCGCATACCCATTTGAAATCATGATCCCACGAGAAGGGTATAGTCGAACCATCCGCCGAACGAAGATGAGGTGGGGGGCGAACAAAGAAAAAGTGAGATTTCCAAAAAGGGTTGCTAGAAACGGGGGCGTCGAAGATCGATCGACTAGGTCTCTGATTGGCGAAAAATTACCCGCGATTAGAAGAACTGGAAATGTTGAACCGGAAAAGTTGTGTAAGTTACGAAAGGAAGGTTTAAACCCTTTCGCAATCATCAGGACAGAGAAGCAAACCAGGAAAGCCACGGAATTTGGAACTAATTGTGTCAAGGACACGCTAAATATTTTCAGGATATCAAGGAAGAGGGGAGACAACGGAAGACGGAGGCCGCTATTAAAGCGAGCCGTATAAAAGGCGCGACATCCTTCCGGTGGAGAAGTGACCCTATCAGAAGGGGAAGGAAGAATTATCTCGGAACCCTCCGGGAAATATTTGGCATAATTGTCCACGACCTCCGGAAAAGTATCCACCGTATAAGCACAAGCTAGGTCCTCAATTGGTTCAGAAATCTGAGGAGCAGTACCTTTGCCCTTTTTGGCTCGGGCAGCAACCTCTGTGTCGGAAAGGATCTGTACCTTAAAAGTATCTTCTATAGGAACAACGAATTCAGAAATTGCAGATTGTTCGCCCAAAAGATTAGAGCGCAACTCCTCCTCGTTATTAGGAGCAACATTCTCCCTCGAGGAAGAAGAAGATTTTCTCAAAGAGGCCATATTTTCAGACTCTCGAAGGATATAAGTCGATAAAAGGAAAACTTTATATGACAAACGACTAAGCAAGAAAATGACTACGAACTATAAGCTAGTATAAAGGAAAAATGACGAACTCAAAAGTCACCTATTTATACTAAGATGAGAAAAGACGTTTCGAACTCGTCACAATTAATTACATTCCCGCCAAAAACGGAAGGAGATGAAAAGCCTACAGAATAGACGCGTGGCGATTCTTAATCGGACAGAGAAAACGACTATCTATGATATGTAGCACTCTTTTCCTTACTTAAGATTTTTTTCCCACAGGGTTTTTTCTTAAGAAAGGTTTTTAACGAGGCTCCATTCATAGAAAATAAACAGTCGTAAAGAATTGTCTACTTCTACGAGCTTCTATTATCTATACGCTCGAAGAAGTGAGGGAGTACTGATGGGGGCTACTTCGCACCCTACATAATGTACGGATCGACTAAAGAACATGAGATCAGTTCGACCAAATTAGACAGTTCGGGATCATCTTATCGACCCGGCCGAATACTGGTCTCTTCGACTAGAAGACTATATTCCGGACCCAAGAAGGATATTTGGGCCGAGTCCTATTAGGACTATGTTTCCTTGTAACGCTAGGTTTAGCATGATATAAATACCTAGTTAATCATTGTATTAAAGGAGAGGGGAGGAAAAACTCTGGATCACAAGGCAAATACGCCATTCAATTCTGCATAAACTCCACAACTCACTATTATTCAAAAAGAAAAAGAGCTTTCTCTTCATATTTGTGTATTCTTTGCGTTGGTTTAAGTATTTACTTTTTGTTCTTAAGATATTGCTTTTCCTTGAGATTGATCCATCCTGAATAAAGTAACAGAGCCCTATAAAATATATATTGAAAACCCCCAATATCACAAATTCACTGATACCATTAACCCGATGAAATCAGGTTAAATCAGAACCTTCAAAGAAGGAGACCTGGTCTTGAAAAAGGTAGAAGTATCCAAGCATGTGGGAAAGTTACAACAAAATTGGGATGGACCTTATGTTGTCATTGGCGTAGGAAAGAAAGGTTCATACAAAATTGCACACTTGGATAGAACAGCCTTACCAAGAACTTGGAACGCAGTCAACCTTAGAAAATACTATGGTAAATAAATTTTAGCAGATTATACTGCATGGTTTTATTTTATTTTATTGAGTTTTAATCTTTGTAATAAAGGCCTTAGCCTACAGTTCAATTATTAAAGATTTTAGCAATTTCTATAAATTGATTGTTTCGGTAATCACTCCTTGGAATTCTACTGGTTGAGATTGGGACAAAAGGAGTTAAGTATACATTGATCAGCTCAATAAACACTTCTCAATCCGACCATAAAAACGAGTCGAGTATACATTGATCCGCTCAATAAAAACTCCTCGTTCGTTATTCACGAAGATTAAAAAAGACTTTTGGTATTAAAAACCTAAGTCTAAGTAAAAACGAGTCGAGTATACATTGATCCGCTCAATAAAAACTCCTCGTTCGTTATTCACGAAGATTAAAAAAGACTTTTGTTATTAAAAACCTAAGTCTAAATAAAAACGAGTCGAGTATACATTGATCCGCTCAATAAAAACTCCTCGTTCGTTATTCACGAAGATTAAAAAAGACTTTTGGTATAAAAACCTAAGTCTAAATTATAAACGAGTTGAGTAAACATTGATCCGCTCAATAAAAACTCCTTGATCTACTCATGACGATTAAAAAAGGCTTTTGGTATAAAAACCTAAGTCTAAATTATAAACGAGTTGAGTATACATTGATCCGCTCAATAAAAACTCCTCGATATATATTCAACGATCAAAAAGACTTTTGGTATTAAAAACCTAAGTCTAAATGAAAACGAGTCGAGTATACATTGATCCGCTCAATAAAAACTCCTCGATATATATTCAACGATCAAAAAGACTTTTGGTATAAAAACCTAAGTCTAAATTATAAACGAGTTGAGTAAACATTGATCCGCTCAATAAAAACTCCTCGATCTACTCATGACGATTAAAAAAGGCTCTTGGTATAAAAACCTAAGTCTAAATTATAAACGAGTTGAGTAAACATTGATCCGCTCAATAAACACTCCTCGATCAATTTTTCAACGATCAAAAATACTTCAGGTATTAAAAACCTAAGTCTAAACAAAACGAGTTGAGTAAACATTGATCCGCTCAATAAGCACTCCTCGATCAATTTTTCAACGATTAGTTGACTTCTGGTATAAAAACCTAAGTCTAAATTAAATAAGAGTCGAGTATACATTGATATGCTCAATAAAAACTCCTCGATCTACTCATGACAATTAAAAAAGGCTCTTGGTATAAAAACCTAAGTCTAAATTATAAACGAGTTGAGTATACATTGATCCGCTCAATAAAAACTCCTCGATATATATTCAATGATCAAAAAGACTTTTGGTATTAAAAACCTAAGACTAAATGAAAACGAGTCGAGTATACATTGATCCGCTCAATAAACACTCCTCGATATATATTCAACGATCAAAAAGACTTTTGGTATAAAAACCTAAGTCTAAATTATAAACGAGTTGAGTAAACATTGATCCGCTCAATAAAAACTCCTCTATCTATTCCTAACGATCTAAAAGATCTGCTAATACTCCTAAAGTTTTGAAGATGAATTGAGTATGAACTCGTCTGCTCGGAAAAAGGTTCCTCATAAATAAAATCAACAAAACAAGGAGAATATGTTTGAGGGTGGAACAAATATGTTTTTGGCAATATTTTTGAGAGACTTAATAGCTCCACCACCGCTGTCAAAGCTGCTCAGGATAGATTTGATGATGATCCTAGTCAAGGAAACTTGATTGAGTTAAATAGGCTGAATGCTCTACATACCCTCTCTTTGAAAATGGAGGAGGAATATTGGAGACAAAAAGCCAAAATTAAATGGGCTGGGGAGGGTGAGAGAAACACAAAGTTTTTTCATGATCTTGCTAAGAGAAGAAAAGGGCAATCTGTTATTCATAGAATTAAGGATGTGAATGGGAATTGGGTTACTGATTGTAATTTGATAAGATCTTCTGCTGCTGATTACTTTGAGAATGTGTTGTCTACTGTTGAGCCTAATCTAGTAGTTGATAGTCTTGATTTGATTCCTTCCGTCCTTGATCAATCTGATAATGTTGCTTTGACTGCTCCCCCTTCCCTTGATGAAGTGAAAGCTGCTGTCTTCAGCATTGCTCCCGAGAGTGCTGCTGGACCTGATGGCTTCAGCTCTCACTTTTATCAAACTTGTTGGGAAATTGTCAAGAAGGATCTACTTGATGCGGTAGTAGATTTCTTCTCGGGCTCTTCTCTTCCCAAAAGCATCACTGCTACAACAATTGTGCTTCTTCCAAAAGTACAAAATGCTGTTAGCTGGTCTGAGTTTCGGCCTATTAGTCTTTGTAATGTCTCTTGTAAGATTTTTACAAAGATTTTGAATGATAGGCTTGTGAGTGTGCTGCCTAGGCTAATTTCTGAAAATCAATCTGGGTTTATGCAGGATAGACTTATTGCTGATAATATTTTGCTCGCTAAAGAACTGGTGCATGAGATTAATCATCCTAGGGCTAAAAGTGGTCATATGATTATCAAACTTGATATGGCTAAAGCTTATGATAGAGTCCTTTGGCCTTTTTTGTTTGCTGTGCTTAGGAAGTTTGGTTTTTCTGATCAGTTTATAGCCCTTCTCAGTTGCACTGTCGAACATACTTACTCCTCTGTGCTTGTTAACGGTCAGCCTACTGGCTTCTTTAGATCTAGGAGAGGGGTTAGACAGGGAGATCCCATTTCTCCCACACTGTTCATTTTGGCCTCTGAGTTCTTGAGTCGGGGTCTCAATAAGTTGTTTCTTGACCATCCTGATATTCAGTATTTCACTAATGGGGGTTTTTGTGTGTCTCACTTGGCCTATGCGGACGATTGCATAATTTTTGCAAAATCCACATATAAGTCTATCACGAAGATCATGAACTTTCTGGATTACTATTCTAGGGTGTCTGGTCAGGCTGTCAATCCGCAGAAGAGTAAGATTATTGTTGGGAAGGGGTGTCATAGGAGAGCCCGGGCCCATATTAAAACCATTTCTGGTTTTATTATGGATAGTCTCCCTTTAGAGTACCTTGGTGCCCCTTTGTTTAAAGGGAAGAAAAACATGGCCCTTTTTGACCCCTTATTGGCTAAGATTAGATCTCATCTGACTGGTTGGGAGACTAAGTCCCTTTCTCCTGGTGGTAAGTTGGTGCTTTTGAAGAGTGTGCTCACTTCTATTCCCACTTATACTTTACAGGTCACCCTCCCCTCTACTAGGTTGGTTAATGAGCTTGAGAGACTCTTTGCTAGATTCTTCTGGAGTAAGACCAGGGGTCAGAAGATACACTGGTCTTCCTGGAAGAATATCTGTTTTCCCTATTTGGAAGGTGGTCTAGGGGTTAGGAGTCTGTCTGATGTTGCTACTGCATTTTCCTATAAACTTTGGTGGAGGGTTAGGGATAATGATGGGCTTTGGTCTAGATTCATGGTCGAAAAATATACAAAGTCCCATCACTTCTATACTGCTTTGAATGCCAGATATAAATCTCAAGTGTGGAAGCGTATGTGTAAAGTTAGACACTTGTTTTCTGAGAATGTCTTTTGGGGGTTACGAAATGGACATATATCTTTCTGGCATGATCATTGGATTGGTGACAAGCCTTTAAAATATCTGTCTATTCCTAACCTCCCAGTTGATAATCTTAGAGTGTGTGATTTTTTTGTGCATGATGAGTGGAATGTGGATCTTCTCCTTTCCTGTCTGCCTGCTGATGTTGTGAGTGATATTGTCTTGTTGCATATTGATTTGAATGAGCAGGATGTGATTACTTGGAAGCACACCTCTGATGGTTTGTTCAA
>CM064879.1:51869522-51944520 GCA_003313485.2 Penstemon barbatus | reverse complement strand
TAAACATTGATCCGCTCAATAAACACTCCTCGATATATTCAACGATAAAAGACTTCTAGGTTAAAAACCTAAGTCCAAACAAACGAGTCGAGTAAACATGATCCGCTCATAAAAACTCCTCGATATATATTCAACGATTCAAAAGACTTTGGTTAAAAAACCTAAGTCTAAAAAAAAACGAGTCGAGTAAACATTGATCCGCTCAATAAAAACTCCTCGATATATATTCAACGATAAAAGACTTCTAGGTTAAAAACCTAAGTCTAAACAAAACGAGTCGAGTAAACATTGATCCGCTCAATAAAACTCCTCCTATATATTCACGATCAAAAAAGACTTTTGGTTAAAAACCTAAGTCTAAACAAAACGAGTCGAGTAAACATGATCCGCTCAATAAAAACTCCTCGATATATATACCACGATTAAAAGACTTCTAGGTTAAAAACCTAAGTCTAAACAAAACGAGTCGAGTAAACATTGATCCGCTCAATAAAAACTCCTCGATATATATTCAACGATAAAAGACTTTCTAGGTTAAAAACCTAAGTCAAACAAAACGAGTCGAGTAAACATTGATCCGCTCAATAAAAACTCCTCGATATATATTCAATTAAAAGACTTCTAGGTTAAAAACCTAAGTCAAACAAAACGAGTTGAGTAAACATTGATCCGCTCAATAAAAACTCCTCGATACATATTCAACGATTAAAAGACTTCTAGGTTAAAAACCTAAGTCTAAACAAAAACGAGTCGAGTAAACATTGATCCGCTCAATAAAAACTCCTCGATATATATTCAACGATTAAAAGACTTCTAGGTAAAAAACCTAAGTCAAACAAACGAGTCGAGTAAACATTGATCCGCTCAATAAAAACTCCTCGATACTATTCAACGATTAAAAGACTTCTAGGTTAAAAACCTAAGTCTAAACAAAACAAGTCGAGTAAACATTGATCCGCTCAATAAAAACTCCTCGAGGTATATACCACGATTAAAAGACTTCTAGGTTAAACCTAAGTCTAAACAAACGTGTCAGTAAACATTGATCCGCTCAATAAAAACTCCTCGATATATATTCAACGATTAAAAGACTTCTAGGTTAAAAAACCTAAGTCTAAAAAAACGAGCCGAGTATACATTGATCCACTCAATAAACGCACCTCGATCTATTCCTAAAGATCTATTACTACTCGTAAATAGAATTATGACAACAAAGAAGATGTAAAGAATAAGAGTAATGTTTATTCATCAGATCTGTTACATACAAATATCCTACATTACAAAGATCTACTTGCTACTTAAAGATCGTTACAATGATTTAGATAAGATGATCCTATAAGATCGGCGATCTTCACGACAATGTCCACGGAAACACCAATCTCCTTCCTAGTACCTCGTCGATTATGATTAACCACCTAAGAAGCATGCTGCTCAGGATGGTCGACTTCTTTGGTTCGATGGTCAGGCTCTGAAGATCAAATGTTCTTCTAGACGAAATGAACATTACCAGCCAGATAACTAGCAATGCTCGCTCACCCGTAAGAAGATACTGCCTTTACATTATCTATAAAACATTTTACTCTAGAGCAGCATCTCTTCGGGGCCATCGTGAAACGGTAAGTTTACCAGCCACCCCGGTGGTCTATCACCCCTGAGATAACATCTAAAAGCGGGGGTGACTGGCAAGTATGAACCCTCCATGTGCAAACAGAAACCAGGGACCTCTAATTGATGAAGACAAAAACTGAGGCCTCATGGGACCCGTTAGTACAAGGAAGGGCTGACATGGGACCCGTTAGTACAAGGTAGAAGAACATCAAGCTATTATAGTATGGATCACGATAATGTTACTTTTTGAATATTATGGGATCTGAAGGCAAAATGAAATCTAAGGAAGCTGAGATCTCCATCCTCTTTGGGAAATTGCAATGAAGTATGCAAGACACTTCCCTATTTATAGGGATAGGCCATAGCGATCCTACGGCTGAAAAAGTATTTGATCAGCGGACATAAATGCGACCCTTTAACTCCCCGTAATAAATGCAAGTAAGTTGGAACGGCGCTATTTAGTCGACTCTCATAGTCGATGACCAGAAAGATGTGGATCGAAGCGATCATCGTTGGGACACCTAAAGGAGATCCGGACAAATAGACAAATTACAAACGCAAGCATACAAGTTTTAAAGTCGTAGTGAGAAGGATACTGGCTCGATAAAAGATCGAACCCTTCGCCATACGAGGGACGTCACTGCCTCATACATCATATGGTTGACCACTGACTAAGCCATACAGGAACTCCTTCACAATCCAAGATATCTCACATGGAAATCAGGAGAATAGTCCTCCTTATTCAAAACGGCAAAGAGGTAACTGCCTAACATACCAAAGAATTACTGAAGGAGGTCTGAACAGAACAGATCCGCCAAGAAATTCTACATTTTCCAATTCCTCCCATATCAAAGAAATGATGTAATGATACACCGATTGAGGAACATATAGTTCAAAATTAATGCTGGGAAACATAAAGGTTTGGAAGATGCTTTGCGGGATATTTTTCCTTAGTCTGATGTAAGGAACAACGGAGTTCAGCGAAAGAGACAATGGCCTCCTTATATAAGATTTAAATCACAAAAAGACAAAAGTACAGGGCATGGATTGAATATCGACCAAGATGATGAGCGTTCCTTAACAACTATTGTCGATATGAATAACCTATTGTCTAAATTGTGACGTAAAACATGTTGGTGCATACAATCCAGAGGAGTATACTCAAACCACAAAAGACTTGATTTGCAGAAGCAAACATTATACAATTCAGTTACTCAAACAGTGACTAAGCAAGGACAAGCTACCTTTTCTCTATCCTGAAAATTCTTCAAAAAGATCAGTTTCAGATAAGTATGCTAATCTATACTGATTATTTCATGATGATTATATTTATGCACAAAGGAAGAACGAACATAGCAAAGTATATCTACAGAAGAAAATTGATCAAGGCAAGAATCTGCCTACAAAAAGAACATAATTTCCAAATTATAGCTTCTCCCATTACAAAAACTTTAGCCCGAACATATGCACAAAAGTCGGGCAACAACAAAAAAAAAAAAAAAAAGAGAGACAGCCCAAGGCCTGTCAGGTCGAACAAAGATCACTGAGAAGAATGGTCAGCAGGATGACTACTAGAAACAGCTCTCCGAGGAGTCAAGTTGCCAGCAAAAGCCATCAATTCCTCTTGACGCTTTAGATAACCAGCGTCATATCCTTCCTCATAGGACCGCTGTTGAGACTCCTCTGCAAGGGCAGCAGCCTGAACTAAATCATTTTTCTCTTTTTCAAGGACAACTTTATCAGCCTCCAATCTTTGGAGATCATCTTTGGCAAGCTGAAGTTGCAACGTCAGCCCAGCAGCTTTAGCTTTCTCTGACTCCAACTGACGTTGAAAAGCACTTCTATTTTTCCACAAATCATCATTTTGCACACCCAGCTGGAGTGCAAAGTACTTAGCCTAGAAAAAGAAAACAATCCTTATGTAAGAAGGAAGTCAAAAATTAAAACAAATAAAGTAGTGAAAAGATTCGTCCACCTGTTCACATATCTTCACCAGCGACTGAACAAGGCGTACGTTGGAGGCACCCTCAAGCTTCTTCAGCTCGCCAGGCAAAATGGTGCTCAAACCCAGATCCCAGGACAAAGCATCAGGCTCAATGGAGCCAGGCAATTCACTATTAGAAGGGACACCATCCAGGCGCGGAGTCTCCGACAACATAATGTCTTTGACCTGCTCAAAAATACAACGATCATCTAACAGACGAGGAGAGTCTCTCTCGTTGGGGCTAACAGAGGTCTCCTTGCCCGAAGCAGAAATAACAGTCCGACGACCAGACCTCGACCCAAACCGACCCTCAGAAGGTCCTCCAGATTCGAAAGAAGTAGTCGTTACAGTGGTATCATGAAACAAATATTCAGGACAATCTTGCAAAATAGATTGTGTTGTGGAAGGATTAACAGAAAACCCATCACCAACTTGCCTTTCGCTGGCAATCAGGGCAGTAGAAGTAGAAAAAGAGAGAGAACTAACAAAATCCCCTCCATACTCGTAAGAAGAAAAACCTGAGGAAACAGGTATATCGTAAACCTGCTCCACGTTAGATGAATCTCCGAAAGCTATTCGACCAGGCGAAGGCCTATTACCTATCTCTGTGGAAGAAGGAAAGTTTGGCTGAACAAGCGAAGAACTAACTTCTGGTAAAGGTTGGGAAGGGATAACAGGATTATCAGTCGTCGAATTGCTAATTGAGGACGAACGGGGAGGTTCCATCGATGGACCATCTCTTCGAAATTTTTTGGATCTATTATCCCTAGCGCTCTCGCGAGAAGGTCGTTTCGAAGTATTACCAAAAAGATTACTCATGATCGAGTTATTGAAGAATATAAAGCAAATATCGAGAAAGCTTATCGACTAGCCAAAGAAAGAGTATTCTCTTAAAAGAAACGAGTATAACGGTAAATAACAAGCCAAGTTTTTTACCTTTAGTATTTATACTACTTGAAAAGACGCTACAGACCTAGAGAAAGGGCGCGAAATAGAGAAACTGACCTTGGAGGAAACGCTAGAATATGAAAAGACACACGCATAATGATTACGGCAAAATTAATGACTTGTCTGAATTATTATGGCGAAGATGAAAAGACACAACAGTCAGAATACGAAACGTTTAGCGTACAATGGGATGAAAAGGTAAAATTACAATTAAACCTACAAGTAAATAATTACAAAGGTTATTTCTAAAAATCACTGTTTCAAGAAGCCTGGTCGCTATCCGGAATTCCCTGTTCATTACCGACGTTCTCGGTCATGCCAATATCGTCTTCCTCTTCTTCTTCATCTTCTGGATCGTTAAAAGTATTATCGAGCTGATCGTTAACATCAGAAGGAGGAATTGGCAATGGTTTTCCGAACTCTTCGACAAGATGATCCAAAGGAAAACCTTGATATACGACATCTGGAATCTCGGAAGAAGAATAAATTTCACCATAACGATTCAACCGAATAAGCGCCGCCTTAAATTACTCCTTTCGACGGTCGTCAATCATCTTTAAAGTGACCAGCTGATGAACCGCCTTCATGAAAGTACTCTCTAAAAGAGGACCGACCATCCGATATACCAACGCCGTATGAACGGGAGAATTAAGGAATTCACGGACTACTTTTTCATCCGGTATCGATCCCTAAGTCCACTGAGAGGGACATCCTTTTCATACTCCTCTAAAGAAGTTTGAAGACTTGATACTTGAGATTCTAGCTCGCTAATCCGAGCCGTACTCTGAAATTTGAATTCCTCTAACTTTTTAGCCATTTGATTGGCTTGCTCTTGAGCACGAGAAATCTCCATAATCCTATTTATGACCTCTTGATCCTCGGTCTCGGTAGTACGAGTCCCTACGGCAGGAACGGAAGAAGACGTTGAGGGACCAACCTCTGAACCAGAAAGTTTACGAAGCAGAGCCTTATTTTTCTCATCTAAAAACTCACACTGCTGTTTCCAAAGTGCAGTTTCGTATGCGTACGAGGCCAAACAAGTCTTGGTCTGAAAAAGCAAAAGGGCAAACAAGAAATAAGTAAGCAAGAAAGTATTCGAAATTAAGAATACCCTATAAAGCGAGCTTAAAGGAAGTTACCTTTTCAGCATAAAGAGAAGCTCGCTGAAATTTCTCCAAAGGATCCTTACGGAAAAGTTTATTCAAGTCACGAGTGAAAACCCCGGATAAAAGAACGCGAGTTGCCTTGTCAACCGCATTCTCACTTTCGTCATGAACAAGAGAATCTTTCTCGGAATAACCAGCAGCTCTCTTCCCCTCCAAATGATCTTCGATCATTTCGACCAAGGTGGGTTTTGGGTGATTGTCACCAAGTAAAGAAAGATCATTTCCGGAACGACCATAATAGTTCTTTTTTCTCCCCACCGGGTTATCGCTAGGGTGAGGCATCGACCAAGTACGACATCCACGAATTCCCAAGGATGATCTAAGCTGAAGAGGAGGATAACCAGGCCCAGTTCCTTGACAAACAGGGGAATCTTGGGAAGAATTTGGAGACTCCTCTCCATTCTCCTCGGAATCATGGCCCAACTCCAGTTTCCTCTTTCGAGAAGCCCTCTGCTCGATAGGGTTGTTCTCTATGGACTTGGAGGATTTTGATAACACCATCTTTCCTTTTGAAGAATGTCGAGAATTCTCTACCATTTGAGCTAAACAAGAAACAAATAAAAAGTTAATTTCTCTATATAAGGAAATATTATCGTAACACTAAATCAAAGGGAAATGCTTAACCAGTGATTCTAAAGATGAGTTGATCGGGAAAGTATGAAAGCTTAATCCTGCTTTACGAAGGAAAGTTTCCCCTATCAGAAGAGCACTCTGATATTTGTTTGCACGCATTTTGGGGATTTCAGCGATAAACTGGGCATCATCTGGAATAAATTCACCCGTTGGCAAGCTACCTCCGTATACCCATTTGCAATCGTGATCCCACGAGAAGGGTATAGTCGAACCGTCCGCCAAACAAAGATGAGGTGGAGGGCGAACAAAGAAAAAGTGAGATTTCCAAAAAGGATTACTGGAAACAGGGGCATCAAAAATTGCTCGACTAGGCCTCTGACTAGCAAAGAAATACCCACGATTGGATGAACTGGAAATATTGAGCCGGAAAAGTTGTGTAAAATTACGAAAAGAAGGTTTAAATCCTTTCGCGATCATCAGAACAGAAAAGCAAACCAGGAAAGCCACAGAATTTGGAACTATTTGTGTCAAGGACACACTAAATATTCTTAAGATGTCAAGAAAAAGGGGGGACAACGGAAGACGAAGGCTGCTATTGAAATGAGCCGTATAAATTGCGCGACATCCTTCCGGTGGAGAAGTTACCCTGTCAGAAGGGGAAGGAAGAATTAACTCGGAACCCTCCGGGAAATATTTTGCATAATTGTTCACAACCTCCGGAAAAGTATCCGCTGTATATGCGCAAGCAAGGTCCTCAATCGGTTCAGAAATCTGAGGAGTAGTACCTTTGCCCTTTTTGGCTCGGGCAGCCACCTCTGTGTCTGAAAGGATCTGAACCTTAAAAGTGTCTTCTATAGGAACAACGAACTCAGAAATTGCAGATTGTTCGCCCAAAATATTAGAACGCAACTCCTCCTCATTACTAGGAGCAACATTATCCCTCGAGGAAGAAGAAGATTTTCTCAAAGAAGCCATATTTTAGACTCTCGAAGGATATAAGTCGATAAAAGGAAAACTTTATATGACGAACGACTAAGCGAGAAAATGACAAGTGAACTATGAGCAAGAATAAAGGAAAAATGACGAACTCAAAAGTCATCTATTTATAATTAAGGTGAGAAAAGACGTTTCGAACTCATCACAATTAATCACGTTCCCACCAAAAACGGAAGGAGATGAAAAGCCTCCAGAATAGACGCGTGGCGATTCGTGATCGGACAGAGAAATCGACTATATATGATATGTAGCACTCTTTTCCTTACTTAAGATTTTTTCCCACAGGGTTTTTTCTTAAGAAAGGTTTTTAACGAGGCTCCATACATAGAAAACGAACAGTCGTAAAGAATTATCTACTTCCACGAGCTTCTATTATCTATACGCTCGAAGAAGTGAGGGAGTACTGATGGGGGCTATTTCGCACCCTAAATACTACTCGGATCGAATGAAGAAGATAAGATAGATTAGACCAAATCAAACAGTTCGGGATCATCTTATCGACCCGGCCAAGTGCAGCTCGCTTCGACAGAAGACTATACTCCGGACCCAGGAAGGATATTTGGGCCGAGTCCTATTAGGACTATGTTTCCTTGTAACACTAGGTTTAGCATGATATAAATACCTAGTTAATGATTGTATGAACTAACTCCGAAAACTCTGAATCCTAAGAAAAATACGCCATTGAATGCTGCTTACTACAGCATAACTCATTATTATTCAATAAAGAAAAGATTCTTCTCTCCAGATTGGTGTTCTTTGCTTTGGTTTATGTAATTTACTTCTTGCTTTATCAATATTGCTTTTCTTTGTGATTGATCCATCCGGAATAAAGTAACAGAGCCCTATAAAATATATATTGGAAACCCCCAATAACACAAATTCACTGATACATTTAACCCGACGAAAACCGGTTAAATCACAGTGGGATAATTCGACTTTTAGGCTACTTGTGTTCTTTTGACTACCTTTATGGTCGAATTTAGAAGAGAATTAATTCTTCTTCATTTTACTCTTCCATGACTTTGCAGTCCATGAAGTGTAAACGATCATGACAGGTTTATCCTATTTGCCTTTAACCAATTCTTTGGTTGATTCATGAAATGTGATCAACTTATCAAATAAGATCAGTGTATTTCAAGAGTCACTTGAATGAGCGGGAGGATAATTTAGGAGGAAGTTAATGTTAAGATCACTTGCAGGCTTACGTTTAATCGATCCAGTTTTCAACTAGATTGATAAAACAAAGACAGTGAACCTTGACACTAGTTCCTTCATTTATTCTCGAGTTTTGAAACAATTCTTTAGAAGTCTCGAATCATATCGATTCAAAACTACTCCTCAAAACAAGCCTTTTGAGGCGGAGGTTTGTTTCAGAAGACTGGTCCTCAAAACGGGCCTTTTGAGGTGGAAGCTTCAGACATGCTCCTCATGTTGCTTCCATAGCTCGTTCAATCTTGATGCTTATTTGAGGAAACGATCATTAAGATTCCCATACTTCATAGGTGATTCGTTTCACTTTTGAGATTCATCTTTACATGAGGAAACGATCATTAATATTCCCATACTCTACGGGTGATTCGTTTCTTTTATTTTGACTTATCTCAGAAGCGCATAAGGCATAGGTTTGTCATTTAAGAACATCATTCCCATTCTTGGAATTTAAGACAGTTCTCAAGTTTCTTGCCTAGTAGATATTTCGATCCAGATATTTTATTAGTCGAGGATAAATAGTAAAATGGATAATTACAGATATCTCAGTATCCTAAAGAGAAGAAAAACATTTAGTGGACTAGTTAATGAATAATACTTATAATCTACAAAGGATGGACTTTCTATCGTAGAAGTTCTCCCACTATTTTATCGAAACAATTACCCCTTCAATTGTTCGGGAAATTCTATTTCCTAGTAGGTCTTGACGTCCCAGCGGCAATTAATTGCACCCACGACTCGTGGCCATACAACCAATTCCCCAGGTAGGCATACTTATTGCCAATTGTGTCACTCCACAACCTTCAAGCTATTTTGCCTCGGTTTTCGCACTTATCTAGCACTGCTACATCATAAGTGTTACTAATCGTTAAGTCTAACCCATCAATCATGATGAGCAACGGGCCCGGTCGTGAGTTCTCCGTAACTAGTTATTGGTCGATCCTCACATCCCGACCAGTCCTCACCCTTGTCGTGTTTAGTTAAAAACAGGAGCCAAGGAATTTCGCGTATTGTCCCTTTCTTCGACTCGGGTGCCAGACTCTGGATCACCTCTATCGATAAGTAGACAACATACGCTAGTCCCTATTGATGGAAGGCTTGGATTTATATAAATACTTCATTTTATTTTAATCTAATATGACTTAATATTTAATTCGAGAGGGGAATTTCTGGTTTGAAAGTTGTGCTAACTCTCCTCGAGATCTCACCGATTCAGTTATGCTTTATCTTTTATTACGATCTAATATTCTAGCGCGTAATACCATACAAGCTAAATATAAATCGACAAATAAATAAAAGCCATACAAGCCTAGCATGCATACTACCACAATATGTTTTCGATCGGGAGCCTCCTATGTGGGCCATCATCGAGCCAATGATGTTGGCCCTATTGGTCAATCTAAAGGGTTCTCCTATAGGCCTATGCTATTACACAATGTACCATACATACATGGCCTTCATATCTTCTTGGGCTCCCACCTTGCTTGTAAACGGGCCTCCATCCTAAACTAGGAAAACAGTAAAACCCTATTCTATTACAAAGGCTCAAAGTGGCCCAAAAATATAATAGGCTCGCAGGCCCAATAAAAACCAAACAATAAATTAAACCAATCACATCTAACCTAAGGTCAAGGCTCGGCTCGATTGAAAACCACGTAAACAATTCACGTAGAGCAAGAAACATGCAAAGATCCTTTACCAATTTCTTTCTTAATTTTAAAACTACCTTTTAAAACTAACTTCCTATGATTCTTACTTTTTAGTCACTACTAATTATGACAAAATGAATATCCGGGTAAACAAAAATAAATTTTCTGCTCAAATTCAGATTCTGTTTTTCAACTTTTGAAAATTGCATTTTCACACCTCAACTTTTGAAAATTGCACTTTGACCCCAAAACTTTTAAAAAGTTACAAAAACACCCCTGAGCAGATTCGGGCAGCAGACCTGAAAATAAATTTTGAATTCTGAAAATTTTCAATTTTTCAAACATACCCCTGAAGTTTCGGTAATTGCAAAACAGTCCCTAAACTTTTGGAAATTACAAAACGACCCCAAAAACCGTGCGATCAGATTTGCAAAGTAGTCCAGAAATTTTGAAATTTCCAGATCCAAAAATTTTGAATTTTCAGCCCTCTAAAAACCCTGTATGCGATTTTTGCACAAAAAGTCCTGAAGTTTTCAAAAACTATAAAATCGGCACAGATCTAAAAAAATAGTTTTACCCAATCATAGATCCAGTCATAACAAGTAAGAATCAATTTACAGAACATAATTATCACGTGTTTACATATACATAATTAAACATATACGGTGAAAACACATTATGTTCAGGCTTTCCGTATAATAATGATGGAGTTGGCTCTGATACCACTGTTGGGATAGTGGTTGGGATGCCTCGATTGTCATAACAACGACTGTGCGGAATTTAAAATTTTTCGAAGCACCCAAGGTCCCAAATTAGATTCTCCATATTATTTATACGCAAGCAAGAAACAAAAACGCACAGAGTAATTAAACAAGGGGGTTTTTGCGATATACCTCACCACAGGCAAGGTGGTGGCAACCTTCAGTTCTGATTCTGAAATTGGATCTGGATCTGGATCTGGTTCACAGAAGTGATCCAAGCGTCTCACCTCCAAAGTTAGTCCACACCAATTGGATTCTGGCAACATCTCCTAGTCTTAGGCTCAGAACTGGATCTAGGAGATTTGTCGAAGCAGGACTGTGCAGATCTACTTGCCAGAGCAAGATCCAGCACGAAGGAACAAGGGAGGATGTGCGGCGGCACTATAGCAGCTCACGGCCAGCAAGGGGCGGCGGCTATTGGTGGCGGCGCAGGAGAGGGGGCGGCGCTTAGGTGCAGAGAAAGAGGCTAGGGTTTTTGCTAGGTTGTTCTCTTTCTGAGCTCTGGTAGAACTCTATTTATAAGAGTTCCTTTTGACCTAGGTTTGCAAGACTCCTTATGGGCTTTTAATTAAAGGCCCATGTCTTGCAAGTCTTTCATTTAATTAATTACTTAATTAAATGCCCAATCCAATTAAATCATTATTTCTTTTATATAATTAATCAGTAACTCAATTAAGTATTTAATTAATTAAGTCAGCCAATTAATTAATCTCCCACTTGAATTAAATATTTTAATTCATTTAATTGATTTAATTACCTTTAAATCAATTAATTCCTTTTGTATCCTTTTCAACAGTCACCGTCCAATTGTATTGTGTGTGACCCTCGGGGTTCACCATCAATTGGCAGCAGGCCCACGAATTCCTCGTGATTTAATTTATGAACAATAAATTGTTCCGGTCAATTAAACAACCTTTAATTGACCACTCCTAGAATCAAATCCTCTATTAACTCAGGAGTACCTACACTTCATGGTCGATGTCTAGCCACAAGCCCATGAAGCCCAACTTCAGGTGAATTGATACTTGTGAAACTCGTCTCATATAATTACCATGTACATACGGTCCTTCTATCGACTAATATTCCCGATCAAGACTTAGGGTGTGTGAATTGATCGGCACCTCTAAATTTGTCTCGATAACTATACTTTCTAATTCAGGATAATATTCCAGTGTGACTGCTAAATTTGGAAACCCTTTCCAAATCAGTCACCGACCGTGGCCACGGGTTTCTCGGATATATTATCTAAGAATCGTATAGGAAATTCTCTCACCCATTACAGTGAGTCAATAGATTCCATATCGGTACTAACCACTCGCGTACATGTCCATACGCACCCAACCTAGGCATGTTATGACCAAGCTACGTGGCCTATACCTAGATCTAAGTACGCACTTCCATGCACCGAATTCGCCCTAGCACCTCAAGTCAAAGGACTAAATCGTACACTATTATAATCCTTGAGAAACATCCCATCACCGATATGCGTCATGCGCTTCCACAATGGGTTTCTCTGTTCGGGTCGTTCGATGCGCTCAATCCTCCATTGAACCACCTACTCATATGCACTGGTCTCAAATGCCTTGCTCATGAAACGGTACAAATTTACTCCATGTGAATCATGCATACTCGTACAAGTCTTAGCGATTCCTACGATACCCCGTCTCGTTTCGGAATCTATGACTTGGAACAGTTTTAAGATTACGACCTTTGAGACTGTTTCATGATTGCACTCAGTACTGAAGTGAATCGTCCCATAGTCAAATGTAATCTAAGGATTTCAACCAATCGCTTAAATGTATTCGCGAGAGATGAAGTTGGCCATTGTTTATCCTTATACTCGTATAAATAAACGTGCGTACTAACTCATTTATACTAAAGAAAGATAATGATAGTTCCAGTACAAGCTAAATGTATTGGCTTGCAGGGCACTATTCCATCAATCCGAACTCTTTTACAAGGTGAGCAAAAGGAAAACTTTGATATACGACATCCGGAAGCTCGGAAGGAGAATAAACTTCGCCATAACGATTCAACCGAATATGTGCCGCCTTAAAATACTCCTTCCGACGGTCATCGATCATCTCAAAGGCGACCAACTGATGAACCGCCTTCTTGAAAATACTCTCCAGAAGAGGACCGACCATCTGATACACCAACGCCGTATGGACAAGAGAGTTAAGAAATTCGTGAATCACTCTTTCATCAGGGTTCCTACCATATCGATCCCTAAGTCCACTAAAAGGGACGTCCTTTTCATACTCCTCTAATGAAGCTTGAAGACTTGATACTTTAGATTCTAGCTCACTGATACGAGCAGTACTCTGAAACTGAAATTCCTCTAACTTTTTAGCCATTTAATCGGCTTGCTCTTGAGCACGAGAAGTCTCCAAGACCCTGTTCATGATCTCCTGTTCTTCAGTCCCCGTAGCATGAGTATCTACAACGGGAACGGAAGAAGACGTCGAGGGACCAACCTCTGATCCAGAAAACTTATGAAGTAAAGCTTTGTTTTTCTCATCCAGAAACTCACATTGTTGTTTCCAGAGTGCGGTTTCATAAGCATATGAGGCCAAACAAGTCTTAGTCTGAAAAAGCAAAGGAGTAAAACAAGAAATAAGTCAGCAAGAATATCTTCGAAATATCCTATAAGGCAAGCTTAAAAGGAATTTACCTTTTCAGCATAAAGGGAAGCTCGCTGAACTTTCTCCAGAGGATCTTTCCGAAAAAGCTTGTTCAAATCACGAGTAAAAACCCCGGATAAGAGAACACGAGTCGCCTTATCGACCGCATTCTCGCTTTCGTCATGAACAAGAGAATCTTTCTCAGAATAACCAGCGGCTCTCTTCCCCTCTAAATGATATTCGATCATTTCAACCAAAGTAGGTTTCGGATGATTGTCGCCCAGTAAAGAAAGATCATTGCCAGAACGACCATAATAGCTCCTTTTCCTCCCTACCGGATTATCGCTAGGATGAGGCATCGACCAACTACGACATCCACGAATTCCCAAGGATGTTCTAAGCTGAAGGGGGGGATAACCAAGCCCAGTCCCTTGACGAACAGGGGAATCTTGGAAAGAATCTGGAGACTCCTCTCCATTCTCCTCGGACTCATGACTCAACTCCAGTTTCCTCTTCCGAGAAGCTCTCTGCTCGATCGGGTTGTTCTCTATAGATTTAGAGGATTTGGATAACACCATTTTTCCCTTTGAAGAATGTCGAGAATTTTCTACCATATGAGCTGAAAAAGGAACAAAATAAAAGTTAGTTTCTCTATATAAGAAGATATTATCGTAACACTAAATTAAAGTGAAATGCTTACCCAGTGATTCAAAGGATGAACTGATTGGAAAAGTATGAGCACTCAATCTCGCTTTACGAAGGAAAGTTTCCCCAATCAGAAGAGCACTCTGATATTTGTTTGCACGCATATCGGGGATTTCAGCGATAAATCGAGCATCATCAGGAATAAATTCACCAGTCGGCAAGTGACCTCCGTATACCCATTTGAAATCATGATCCCACGAGAAGGGTACAGTCGAACCATCCGCCAAACGAAGATGAGGTGGGGGGCGAACAAAGAAAAAGTGAGATTTCCAAAAAGGGTTGCTAGAAACAGGGGCATCAAAAATTGCTCGACTAGGCCTCTGACTAGCAAAGAAATACCCGCGATTAGATGAACTGGAAATATTGAACCGGAAAAGTTGCGTAAAGTTACGAAAGGAAGGTTTAAACCCTTTCGCGATCATCAGGACAGAAAAACAAACCAGGAAGGCCACATAATTTGGAACTAATTGTGTCAAGGACACACTAAATATTCTCAAGATATCAAGGAAGAGGGGAGACAACGGAAGACGGAGGCCGCTATTAAAGTGAGCCATGCAAAAGGCGCGACATCCTTCCGGTGGAGAAGTTACCCTATCAGAAGGGGAAGGAAGAATTATCTCGGAACCCTCCGGGAAATATTTGGCATAATTGTTCACGACCTCCAGAAAAGTATCCACCATATAAGCACAAGCTAGGTCCTCAATTGGTTCAGAAATCTGAGGAGCAGTACCTTTGCCCCTTTTGGCTCGGGCAGCAAGAAGAAGATTTTCTTAAAGAAGCCATGTTTTCAGACTTTCGAAGGATATAAGTCGATAAAAGGAAAACTTTATATGACAAACGACTAAGCAAGAAAATGACTACGAACTATAAGCAAGTATAAAGGAAAAATGACGAACTCAAAAGTCACCTATTTATACTAAGATGAGAAAAGACGTTTCGAACTCATCACAACTAATCACATTCCTGCCAAAAACGGAAGGAGATTTAAAGCCTCCCGAATGGACATGTGGCGATTCGTAATTGGAAAGAGGAAACGACTATCTATGATATGTAGCACTCTTTTCCTTACTTAAGATTTTTTCCCACAGGGTTTTTTCTTAAGAAAGGTTTTTAACGAGGCTCCATTCATAGAAGACGAACAGTCGTAAAGAATTATCTATTTCTACGAGCTTCTATTATCTATTCGCTCGAAGAAGTGAGGGAGTACTGATGGGGGCTATTTCGCACCCTACATACTGTACGGATCGACTAAAGAACTTGAGATCGGTTCGACCAAATCAGGCTGTTCAAGATCATCTTATCGCACCGGCCGAATACAGCTCTCTTCGATTAGAAGACTATACTCCGGACCCAAGAAGGATATTTGGGCCGAGTCCTATTAGGACTATGTTTCCTTGTAACGCTAGGTTTAGCATGATATAAATACCTAGTTAATCATTGTATTAAACAACTCCAAAAACTCTGAACTACAAGGCAAATACGCCATTGAATTCTGCATAAACTGCACAACTCACTATTATTCAATAAAGAAAGAGCTTTCTCTTGATATTTGTGTTATTTCTGCGTTGGTTTGAATATTTACTTTCTGTTCTTACGATATAGCTCTTCCTTGAGATTGATACATCCTGAATAAAGTAACAGAGCCCTATAAAATATATATATTGAAAACCCCCAATATCACAAATTCACTGATACCTTTTAACCCGACGAAATCAGGTTAAATCAGAGCAGGTTGGGGAGGGTTCGCCGTGGGCTCCTTTGATATCGACTGCAGTACACTTCTCTCCTTCTGAATATTCGAGGATGGGATTTCAGGCCTCCCATGCACTACAGGCTGATCCACTGGCGACTGATCAGCCCTTCCGCTGTTCAAAAATTCCCTGCACATTTTGCCTATAATGGATCTCAGTTCAGCCACAGTTGTGCGGATCCGAATATCGTCTAGGGGCATAGTCGGCGGAGCTTCTTGTTGACGAGCCGCTCGAGAAAGATTATCGGGCTCGTTGTTGACAGAATTCTGCGCCCCAGCCACTGTGAAGGCTCTCCTCGCTTGTACGTATTTCGCCTCGTAGTAGGCATATTTCGATCTAACACCCAAATAAGGCCCCACGATGGGCGCCAATTGATCTGACGTGGTTTCGTACGGGATCAATAATAGAAAGTAAAGAGCGGTAATGCCAATAATGGGGTCGATGGGATAGTGCCCTACAAGCCAATATATTTAGCTTGTATTAGAACTATCTTAATGTTTCTTTAGTATAAATGACTTAACACGCCTGTTTATTTATAGTACGTAAATTAAACAATGGCCAATTTCATCTCTCGCGAATCACTTAAGCGATTGGATGAAATTCTTAGATCACAATAGACTATGGGTCGATTCACTTCAGTATGAGTGCAATCACGAAATAGTCTCTAAGGTCGTGATCTTAAAACTGTTCCTAGTCATAGATTCCGAATGAGAAGGGGTATCGAAGGAATCGCAAAGACTTGTACAAATATGCATGATTCACATGGAGTGAATTTGTAGCGTTTCATGAGCAAGGCATTTGAGGCCAGTGCAAATGAGTAGGTGGTTCGATAGAGAAGATCGAACGCATCGAACGACCCGAACAGAAAAACCCATAGTGGAAGCGCATGACGCACATCGACGATGGGATGTTTCTCAAACTTATAATAGTGTACGATTTAGTCCTTAGACTTGAGGTCCTAGGGCTAATTCGGTGCATGGGCGTGCGTACTTAGATTTAGGTGCCGGTCACGTGGCTTGATCATTGTGTGCCTAAGTTGGGTGCGTATAGTCGTGTACGCGAATGGTTAGCATCAATATGGGATCTACCGACTCAACGTAGTGTGTTGAGGGAATTTCCTATACATTCTTATATAATAGATTCCGAGAAACCTGTGGCCACAGTTGGTGACAGATTTAGAAAGGTGTTTCCAAATTTAGCAGTCACATTGGAATCATTATCAAAAATTAGAAAGTATAATTATCTAGATAATTAGAGGTGCCGATCAATTCACACACCCTAGGTCTCGATCGGGAAATTAAGTCGATAGAAGGACCGTATGTACATGGTACTTATAAGAGGTGAGGTTCACTGAGATCAATTCACCTAAAGTTGGGCCTCATGGACTTGTGGCTAGACATCGATGGTGAGGTGTGGGTACTCATGAATTAATAAGGAAATTAATTCTTGAGTGGTTAATTGAAGGGGTTCAATTAATCGGAGCAATTAATAAGCTCGCAAATTAAATCACGAAAGTCGTGGGCCCGCGGCCAATTGATGGTGAACCTAGAGGGTCACACACAATACAATTGGACTGCAACAAATCATATAAGGAAAGTTTGATTTAAAGGGTTAAATCAAAACTTAAGAATTAAAGTGTTAATTCTTGAAGAAGAAAACTAATTAATTAAAGTGTTAATTAATAAAAGATGAATTAATTTAATTGATTAATTATATTAATTAATTAAATGAGCTGAATTAATTAAAAGTGTTTAATTAATCTAAAGGAGATCTAAGTCCATTAGGAAACAAATAAAGACCATAAGTAAATGGTCTTTAAGTTTCCTACTTGGATTAGAACAAGGCTAGGTCAAGACTCTTTATTATATAAGGAGCTCAAGACCACAAAAACCCTAGCCCCCAAAGACACAAATTGCGTGCCCCCTCTCTCCCAAAACCAGTTTTGCGCCGCCCCCTCTCTTACAGAGAAGGCTTCGGCCGAACCCTGTGCAATTACACAGGGTTCATGCGATAGCCTTTCTTCTTCTCTTGCTTGATGACTTTTGGATCCAATTTCTGAGCCTAAGGATCCAAGAGAGTTGCTTCAATCCAGTTGGTGTGGATACAACTAGAGGCACAACGCTTGTAGTGCTTCTCTCGAACTGAATCCATCAGATCTGAAAGAAAACCGGAGAAAAACCACCACCACTGTTGTGGTGAGGTAAATTCGATAAACCCCCTATTGTTGGTTTATTTGCTGAAAGTCCTTTTCGTATGACTAGATGAGTAAAGATCCTGATTGGGTTATTTAAATATTTTAAAATACCGCTTCTTTTAACGTCCTGACGTTACCAATAACCCAACAGTGGTCAGATATATATATTATCGAACGTGGTTACAATACAATTCGAGGTCCTACTTAGGCATTAGTGGATGCCGTACAAGCTAGAAACTAATACATACAATATGATCGAAATCTATATCCCGAGGATGCTTCAAGCGGTGGCTTTGAGCAAGGAGCACCTGGGGAATCGTGCATTGTCTGGCGTCATAAATGCTTGCGGTATTTATAGTTGAGGCGGTGTGCTAGCTGAACCATCCGCAAGGGTGTATTTCTCGGCCCACAGGCCTAGGTCTGGGATCGGCCCAACAGTGGAATCCGAGCATGAGTCCCTTTGGCAATGATCGGACTAGGCCGTCTAGCGTTGGAGATCGGCTGATACGTCTTCGGGGTCGGACTCCGTGATTTCCGATCATACAAGTCCTTCCTAGAATAGAATATCCAAAGTACCCCTCATCATAATCTTAGGAAATAATCAATCGCTTAAATGTATCCGTGAAAGATGTAGATGGCCATTTGTTTATTGGGAATTTTTTTATAGGAGATCAAAGTGTTTTTCCTTGAAGATGAAAAATTATTCTATACACGATATAAATAGACATTGCATATTAATCAAAGAATTGTTCAATACATAATAATCATATTACAAGCTAATGCATTGGCTTGTTGGACACTAGAAGGAAATAAAACATATTTATGGAAGTTGTTAAATGTGATAAGACTTTGTTTGATGGTTGAACTGATTATAAAAAGTGATCGTCTTATGGTTTCGCCACAATATATATAGAGCGGATAAATATACTAATGGTCCCTTTCATCGTAAACGTTTTACAGAGTGATCTCTTTTATGATCTTTTTCCATGTAAGTTTAAATTATTTGTTTCACTTTGGTCATTTATAAGTTATATTTTACTTATAGTGTTACACCTTAGTCTCTCATAAAATTATTTTGTTTCAATTGAGTCCCTCTTAAAATTATTTTTTTTATTAATTTAGTCCCTCATAAATTGTTATGACACTTTAATTCACCTTAAACCATTTGAAAATGATCAAAGTGAAACAAATAATTCATAATGGAGACTAACGCGGGAAAAAACACAAGAGGGATCACTCATTAAAAAGATTTTTTTTTTTTTTATAGACCAACTCTGTAAAAAGATAATGATAAGAAAGATCATTAGTAGTATTTACCCATCTAAAATTGTGCTGATAGTTGGTGTAGAAAAAAAGATAAAAATCATGAATTAAAGTTTCGTTGAGGTACATTTCGGTTGGTAAAAAATCATAAATTTTCCGAAAGCTTTTCAAGAAATATTTGAAAAAATTGTAAATAAAAGAAATATATTGAAACTTTTCGTCATAGTTTCATTTTGGTTGACTAAATGACATAAATTTTTCGATTTTCGACGAAAACTTATTAAAATTTTGATCATGTAAAAATTTACATGTTTCATAAATCATAATTAAAACGTAAGTTTACCCCACATGCTTTGATTTTGAGTCCACAATTTTATATCATAATTTACAAATCTAAAGCAATATTGGTATCATTTCGGATCGATTGCGAAAACTAACCTCACATGAGTGTCTTGTTCCTCGATAATTTGGGTATTGAGTTGAAATTTAAAAACTAGTAATTACATATTTACCCAAAAATTAGGAATTCAGCATTTGATTCAATTTCAAAATTGATAATTGCACATTTACCCCTCCTTCCAAAAATATTAGAATTGAATTTTAGATTGATTATTGCATGTTTATCCCATAAGTTAAGAATTTGAGATTTTGATTCAATTTCGTTCAAAATTCTTGCAACACCTTAAAAAAAAAACATAAAATTATTTTTTGTTCATTTTTTAGTAAAACGAATTCACAAAATATTCAACTTAGCCAGACTAATTTATTTTATAAATGATATTACATCGTTGCATCAATCACTGTATCATAAAACTATTTAATCACTATCAAAGTACAAAAATATTAAATAAACTACCAGGACTAATATTAAAATAGATAAATACCCACATTAGTTATAGTCGAACTCAATACCTCTTGCAGTATTAATCTTTGAGCCACTAGGCTACGGCTTAGTCGGCTCTGAGACCTAAACTACTAAAAATGTAATTCGCACTTCTAATTTTATAAATGAACCCTAAACAGTAAAGTGTAAAGTCTTACCTCTACCATCGTCGTGACAAAACCGACTCGTTGACATTTTTGGAAAATTTAAAAACCATATTACTATTAATTTTATCACAATAAGATTATTACAATTAAGATTGGAAATCTTTCAGACATATGATATGCCAATATTAGATCAAACTCCACTAACCATGGAGAACAAAAAGTGAAGGAACGCCTATGCTCAATCATGCATCTGAAGTACCGGAGTTTTCATGGATCAGACGATTTTCTGGAGTGAAACTTTCATCCTGAAGAGCTGGTATGATCTTTTCTGGATCCTCTTCGCTGTAGTATATAATTCATCAAATTAATCTCAACTGCAATGGAATAAACTTTCCATGTCAACTCATAATATCAGATAATGTTAAAAATAAAAAATAAACCATTTGGAAACAATCAAGAGATTAAGCATACATTAGAGTTTTGGGAGTATAAGATGGAAAGAAATGAGGCAACCTTAAGTTTTTGAGTATATGAAAATGCCAACAACAACTTGTGCAAAAGCCAAATAATATACCCAAGGCAATCAACCAACCTGCAGTTCAAAATTTTACTTAGCTCAAGTAAACAGTAATTGTTAATCACCAATTCTCAGATGGCAATTTTTTCAAAAGAAAAAAAATATATGTAAATCTGAAAAGGCTACCTTTTGTTTGTAGATGAAAACATGTGATTGGTCTAGTGGAAGGGACTAGTCACTACAAAGTAGCGGACTCAGGTTTGAATCCATGTTGGGAGAGGTATCCAAATTAATGTGCCCTACCTGCCTCGAAAGGGATTAAACCCTTGAAAAAAAAATGTATTCAATTAATGACATGGCATATTACATGTCAGATTATAAATCAAAATCAAGATCAAACTGTCTTAATAAACACAAATCAAATCTGATCATATTCGATAATTGTTGGGTGTTTGGGATATGAAAGGTTAAGAAAATAATTTTAGCAAGACAAAGTAGACTTATTATTTCATCAAGATAATAAGGCTACAATATTTTGAGGCTTTTTGCTCTAAGCCTTCATACAAGAGAATAAATTTTCTTCTCTAAACTAACATGCTAATTGAGTGGTTTTTCTATCTATAAAATTCTACACACTACATACATATATATTGGCATATGTTCTACCTTTCTACTCTACTCTAGAAGCAACTAGATTAATGTTGAATACATGAATTTAATTCAAATATAGTGGCTAAACATGATGAGTAATGCTTCTTGCGAGTTCTTCAATGTGAAGTCTTTCATCTCATTGGTTGGCCTTGATGACTTGAATGTAATTCTAGATAATGTGTTGCAAACTTTGACTTGAATGTAATTCTAGATAATGTGTTGCAAACTTTGACTTGAATTCATCCAAGTATGAATTCTTCATGCTTAAGGATCTTCTTGATTAAGGAACTTCATGGTTAAGTAATTATGAATTAATTTTAACACCCCCTCATAATTCTTAATTCGAACACCATTTCGAAATTGCTCCAACTTCTCTGAATTTATTGCTTTTGTCAAGCTATCTGCAAGTTGATCTTTAGTGTTCACAAACTCCAATTGAATTTCTTGATCTTGAAGGAGACTTCTAATGTAGTGGTGTCGAAGTTCGATATGCTTTGTTCTGGCATGAAAAACTGGATTCTTTGTCATCTCTATACTTGACATATTATCACAAAATATTGTTGTAGGAGTATCTTGCCTTTATTCAATGTCTGTCAGAAGTCTTCTAAGCCAAACAACTTCACGAGCTGCGTCTGTGGCAGCAATATATTCTGCTTCTGCTGATGAGAGTGACACAGTCATTTGCTTCTTTGATGCCCATGATATGATTTTTGAACCCAAACAAAATACGTACATATCCAGCTGTACTTTTTCGATCATCAACTGATCCGGCCCAATCATTGTCAGTGTATCAGATAAGTCTGTTATCTTTTTCTTTGACATATTTGATGCCAAAATTTCTCGTACCTTGAAAGTAGCGTAGAATTCTTTTTGCTGATGCATAATGCAATTTACTCGGGTCATGCATAAACCGCGAGATTAAGCTTACCGAATAGACAGTGTCAGGTCTGGTATGTGTGAGATAGATTAGAGAGCCTACTAAGCTTCTGTACATCTTTGTATCAACTTTTGCAGCACCATCATTTAGCGTCAACTTTTCATTTAGTGCCAGTGGAGTAGATATGGGTTTGCAATTTATCATCTGGAACTTCTTCAATAAACTTTCAAGATATTTTTCCTGAGAGATAAATATTCCCCCTTTGGTTTGACGAACTTGAATTCCAAGGAAATATTTCATTAGACCCAAATCAGTCATCTCATATTCTTGCATCATTGACTTTTTGAATTCTTCTATCATCAATGGATTTGTACCTGTGTATATCAAATCATCTACGTAAATACAGATAATGATAAAATCTTTTTCACCTTCTTTCTTCACGTATAATGACAGTTCACTTTGATTTCTTTGAAATCCATTTTTCTAAAAGTAATTATCAATCTTGTTGTTCCAGGCTCTTGGTGCTTGTTTTAGCCCATATAATGCCTTTCGGATGCGATAAACTTTATCTTTTTTCCTTGGACAATATAACCTTCAGGTTGTTCGACATAAACTTCTTCACTCAAATCTCCATTGAGAAATACTAATTTGATATCCAATTGATAAACGGGAAGTTCCATTTGAGCAGCTAATGCTAGGACAATTCGTATTAATTGTCTCCATTCGAACAACTGGTGCAAACATTTCATTGAAATCAATTCCTGGTTGTTGAGAATAGCCTTTTGCTACTAGACGTGCTTTGTGATTTTGAATTGAACCATCTTCTTTGTACTTCGTTTTGTAGACCCACTTTAGTCCAATTATACTTTTATTCTCGGGTAGATCCACTAGTTCCCATGTTTTGTTCTTTTCGATGCTTGCTATTTCTTCATCCATAGCATTTGTCCAGATTTCTTCTTTCACAGCATCTTCAAAAGTCTGTGGCTCACAAGCAAAATATGCAACATCACATGATTCAGAAATTTCTCTTAAACTTCGTACCTTACATACTGGACTTTCTGATTCTGGATAGAATTCCTCAGATGCTCCTGGAGAACTTGAACTTGGACTTGAAATTGGACTTGAGCTAGGCAGATTCAAATTATTTGTTTTTGTATCTTCTCCCCAATTCCATGATTATTTCTCATTGAAGATAACATCTCGAGATATAATAAGCTTATTTGTGTTTGGGTTTAGTAAAGGATATCCCTTGGATTCGTCACTATAACCAACAAAAATAAGTTTTTCTCCTTTATCATCAAACTTTTCTCGTTTCTCTTTAGGAATATGAGAATAAGCTAAGCAACCAAAAACTTTGAGGTTGTTTACCTATGGCTTTCTTCGATGCCATGCTTCATAGGGAGTCTTGTTTGGAACTGCCTTTGTTGGTGAACGATTTAAAATATAGACTGCTGTAAGTACAGCTTCTGCCCAAAAACTTTTTGGAAGTCCTTTTTCAGCCATCATGCTTCTTGCCATTTCAACTATCGCGGGGTTATTTCGCTCTGCAACTCCATTTTGTTGTGGAGTATATCGCACTGTTAGTTGTCTCTGGATCCCTTTTTCTTTGCAATAATTTAAGAAGGCTTTTCCAATAAATTCTCCTCCTCGGTCTGTTCTGAGATTCTTTATTTTTCTGCCACTTTGATTTTCCACATTCGCTTTGAACTCCAGAAATTTTGGAAATGCTTCTGATTTTTGCTTCAAAATATAAACCCACATCATTCTGCTATAATCATCCACAAACAATAGAAAATATCTATTGTCGTTAAGAGACGGAGTTCGAGTTGGGCCACAAATATCTGCATGTATTAGTTCAAGAGGAACTTTGGCTCTGTAGGATGTCTTTGGAAATGGTAGGCGATGCATTTTTCCATAAATACATCCTTCGCATGTTATGTCTCGATCTGGAATATATGGAAGACCAAAAACCATATTTTTTCTTTTTAATAGATTGAGACCTTTGTAATTCAAATGACCATACCTCAGATGCCATAGCTTATGATCTTCTTATGTTGTGCTCTGGAGAATAATTTTCTCGATCAATGGCAGATTAAAAGAAAATACATTATTTGAGCTCTTCTTAACATTTGCAATTGTGAGATTCTTCTGCTTATCAATAATGACACAATGATCATTATTAAACTCCACTTTATAATTTTTCTCTAATAGTTGACCCACACTCAACAGATTTTGAGTCAAGTTTGGAACATAAAAAACATCATTGATAAAATTTGTTTGTCCTTTCTTTGTCTGGACTGCTATTGTTCCTTTCCCAGCGATTTTATGTTCCTTACCATCTCCAAGTTTTACTTCAGATGAATAGGTCTCATCAAGCTCCACAAACATTTTCTTATTTCCACACATATGATTACTGCAACCGCCATCAACGTACCACGTATTCTCAAGTAGTTGTTGAGAATTCAAGCATGAATAAAATACCTGATTGGTATCTTTTTCTTTAGTGTAATTGGCCTCATTTTTCTCACCATCATCTCTATGCCAACAATCTCTTTCTGAATGATTAGCGTTTCTGCATCTTTTGCATTTGTAGCGGCAATCCTTTGTGTCGTGGTTATTTTTTCTGCATATTCGGCAGAATAAATCTGAATTTTGATTTGTATTTTTTTGGTTAGAGAAACCTCCTCTTCCTAGACCTCGTCCTCAGAAGTTTTGATTTCTTCCACGACCTCTGCCTCTTGATACTCTAGATGTGGAGGCCATATTATTTTCTGATTGGCCATCCCCTTTTTTATTTTTTTGTTCTGCTAGATTAAGCTTTACTTGAAAAGCTTGTTCCAAACTGTGGTTTGAAAATCTGCTCATTCTTTTTCTCATGAGCTTCTAAAGATCCCATGAGTTCGTCTAAAGAAAGTTATGATAAATCTTTAGACTCTTCAATCGCAGCAACTATGTGCTCAAATTTTAATGGCAAGCTTCGCAATACTTTTTCTACAATTCTTTTATCTTCGGCAGAATCACCATAGCCTCTAATTTGATTAACAATTGTAGAAACTCTAGAAAAAAATTCTTGCATAGTCTCGCTATCTTTCATGAGTAGATTATCAAATTCTCGCCATAAATTTTGCAATTTCATGGAGACAATTTTTTCATAACCACCAAATTGTTTTTTCAAAATATCTCATTCATCTTTTGAAAATTTAACACCCGTAATACGCGGAAGTATAGATCGACTTACCCTTGGTGCATAAATGACAAGGCTCTTGCATCTTTGGTCTTGTTCTCTTTATGCTCCTTCTTTTTGGCTCCATTCAACGTAGAGTCTTCCTCCGGAGTATATATTTCATACCCCACTTCTACGATATCCCAAAGATCATGGGACTAGAATAACGTCTTCATAAGAACGCTCCATAACTCGTAGTCTTGACCAACAAAGATCGGAACACCTTGTTGGGAATATGTGAAGGCAAGCTCATTGATATTGCTTGGATTCATTTTTTCAATATGTGTGGGTGCTTATCAGGTCAAGGGTGGCTCTGATACCACAATTTGTTGGGTGTTTGGGATATCAAAGGTTAAGAAAATAATTTTAGTAAGACAAAGTAGACTTATTATTTCATCAAGATAATAAGGCTGCAATATTTTGAGGCTTTTTGCTCTAAGCCTTCATACAAAAGAATAAATTTTTTTCTCTAAACTAACTTGCTAATTGAGTGGTTTTTCTATCTATAAAATTCTACACACTACATACATATATATAGGCATATATTCTACCTTTCTACTCTACACTAGAAGCAACTAGATTAATGTTGAATACATGAATTTAATTCAAACTTAGTGGCTAAACATGATGAGTAATGCTTCTTGAGAGTTCTTCAATGTGAAGTCTTTCATCTCATTGGTTGGCCTTGATGACTTGAATATAATTCTAGATAATGTGTTGCAAACTTTGACTTGAATGTAATTCTAGATAATGTGTTGCAAACTTTGACTTGAATTCATCCAAGTATGAATTCTTCATGCTTAAGGAACTTCTTGATTAAGCAACTTCATGGTTAAGTAATTATGAATTAATTTTAACAATAATAACCAGATCTGGTCATATTTGATACATATATCTGTCTTAGTAAAATCTGGTTGTATTCGACATAGACCATATCTGATCGTATTCGATAAGTATTTATGTATTAAAACAAAAATAGATCAAATTTTCTCATTTTATATGCATTTTTGGAGTTCGACCCATCGAATAGTTGATCGACTTAGATATCTTTTCGAATTTAACCATATGAGATCCGACCCGAAAAGATCCAACCGATCCGAAAGATCCGCTTTGAAAAACTATAAATAGTTGGCATTTATTACTCTTCAAGGCAGGTTCTGAATAACTATTTATACACTTTCTGCTATTCTTATATACAATCATACTGACTTGTCATCGGAGGGTCTACACCAGATCAACCATCGGCATAACCTGATGAGTTCCTTTCAACGCATGGTTAGGTTCCTTAAAATTAGAGTTCTGTTCGATTTGACCGGCCAAAATTCTATACTGAAGGAACGAATATCAGTGACTACATAGCACTTGGGACTTGGACAATACATTCAGACCAAAATCCCTTCATCATTCAACAGCCTACATTATCTATATCAAAAACATTCTTAGGTCGATTTAAAAACATGGATATCATAGGCTTTTTTCAATTTTTCTAAAGGTTTTTTTTTTTTTTACTTGATTGCTTTGTATCATCGAATTGCTTTATTCCATGGTGAAAATTTCATCGGGAACACTCTATGAAGATAAACCTCACCCTTTAATTAGAATAAACGGGAACAAGTGTATGAAACAGAAACAGAAAGGCCTGATACCACTTAGTCAATATGCAGAAGCCAATTTTATAATCAATTGAAAGCCACTTAGCCAATATGCTGAAACAGAAGCGTTAAATTATTCTGTAGAATCCGGGTACGATCCATGAACATGACAATTTTATTTACAGAAGAATCAATTCATAGGGATTGGGGTACTTGGAGATTTATGGTGGCGGTAGGACGGTGGCCACGGAGGAGGTTTGTTCCATTAGATCAACGGTTAAAAAATACCCAATTGTCGAGCTCCATGCCTCATGCTCGATAGAGCAATTTGGGCTCTCAAAACAACGCCGTACGATTTGTAAGGAATCCGAAATCGAACCTCGCCCCTCTCTTGCGCAATTAGGGCTGCCATACGACTTTGTTAGGCTAATTTTGCCCTTTATCTGCACAACCTTTTTATTTTTCCTTTTCGTTTTTCTAAAAATTAGGGCACTCTTAAATGAGACAATCTTAAAAATGACCTTTTCAAAAGTTCAAATTTTAGAAAATGACCTTTAAATTTTTATAATTATATGAATGACCTTCATTTTAATTAATTCGTTAATAGGTTAGTTAGTTAGTTTAAAATGTAATTAGTTAATTATAAATAAACTAAAAGTAACTTACTAATTATACCCACCAATTTTGAAAATCAAAAATCAAATCTCCTACTCTTTTCTTTCATTTTCTTACAAACTCTTTTTCTCTCACAAAACCCTAAAATCCACTTTACTTAAAATCAAAGAGGTGAAGGAAGAAGAAAAACACAAGAAGATCATCATCTAAGGTTAGCATTTGATCTCCTGTAACATATGACTTAGTGCCCGAATTCATTCTTAGGCGCCTGGATTCAGACGCCCAATAATATACTAAGCATTGGGCGCCTTAACCTAGGCGCCAAAAACATAACATAAAAAAATTACAATATTTTTTAGCTATTTTTGTGCTTTAATTTGAGTTATTTATTTGTAGGAATGTCGCAACTTCTTGTTAATATGAGGCATTGCAGTGAGTGGAAGTTAATGGATGGCCATTGGAATATTTTTGGTGAATAATGTATGTATTGTTTGATGGTTGATCGGTCGATTATGTTTGAGGAACTATACAACAAAGTTTATGTCAATGATTTTGTGCTCTATCGCAAGGAAGCGGGGGGTGAACAGGTGTCATAGTAATTGACTCCCAATGGGGGGTAATTAAGCATTTTTCCCAAAATCATTCTGAGATTACCTTGTATGTTACTTGTATTCCGAGGAAAGAAGGGACTCTGAGGATAGAAGGGAGTTCGGTGGAAGAAGAGAATCCGAGGAGACAAGAGAGTCCGCTGAGAAAAGGGACTCCGAGGAGAGAAGGAACCCCAAGGAAACTTATAGTCCGTGCTAAAGGAAGACAAATTTATGACCAGGCTAGTTTCCTGAATAACCATGATGGATATGAGATAGGACCAAGTTATAGGAATGGAAACTCAAGTTTAGAGTTCACCACTAATCCAAAGTCACCCTTGTTAAATGTCCGTGAAAATTTCAATGAAGCACATGGGCCTATAGTTGATGAACATGTGTTTGCTCGTTGGAGTCCACATGAATATATTCACAACGACAATGAAAATGTGTATTTAAGTGTTGACCAGGACAACTTCGACGAGTTTCCTAGTCATCTTGGCTAGGCGCCAAACTTTTACGAGCCTCCAAGTAATGATGATCACTGCGACTTTAGCGAGCCACCTAGTCTTGATGGTGAAGCGCCAAATTTTCAAGAATCACCTAGTTATTTTGATCTTGATGTTCGAAGAATTTGTTCGGGATCAAATTCAAGTCAGGGGAGAATTGATGGATCAGGTTGGGAAATCGGCAACGCTTCATAAACAAACAAGAGTTCATATATCAACTTGGGCAGGTTGCTTTAAAAAACCATTTCCAATATGAAGGGGGCAAGTCTTCAAACACAAGGAAAACTGCTCGTTGTATAACAAAGGATTGTCCATGGAGAATGCGTATCACAAAGGAATCAAGCGGTGATGAGTTTGTAATTCGAACATACTGTAACATTCACAATTGTTCACTGATGGATAGAAGTGCCCAACATAGACAAGCATCGACTAGTGTTATTGGTACTCGTGTGAAGGATATATTCTTGAATGCCAAGGTCCCGGCTACTCCAGAAGCACTGAAGAACTTCATGCGTACCGAAGAACACATTTTCATTAGTTGTGGGAAAGCTTGGACGGGAAAAAATTTGCTGAAGATATTGTTAGGGGTACGTTTGAAGAAAATTTTGCCAAGCCCCTTTCATATTGTTACATGGTCGAACAACTGAATACTGGAAAGCTCACTTGCATCTATACGGACTCAGAAAATAAGTTCAAATATTATATTTATGGCTATAGGAGCATCTATTCGAGGATTCCAGTTCCTAAAAGACGTGATTGTAATTGATGCAACATTTACCAGGAACAACTTCGATGGAATTATTTTAATTGCAAGTGCGACGGATAGTGAAAACCAGTGTTATCCGCTTGCTTAGGGGTAGGTGAAAGTGAAGACATGGCTTGTTGAACTTGGTTTCTTGCATGCTTGAAAGAGTTGATACCAGATAGAGAAATCTTATTTTTGTTTCAGACATGGGTGTACCGATTGCAAATGTGATAAAAGTTGTCTATCCTTTGGCAGAACATGGTTCATGTTATTATCATTTCAAGAAAAACCTAATACCGAATTGGAAAAATCCGGATTTGGCCAATCTTTTGTTAAATATAAAGCCACGTTTACAAGTAAATGGCGGTGGTATTACTTAATTGTTAAGTAATTAGGAGATAGAATTCAAACAAGAAAAGTAACTAATGGAAAACTTTAGATGGTAGTGGAAATTTCTAACTGCCTTAGTGCACCTATATATATATGTTACATGTTTGTAATATTAATAAGTAGTGGAGAGTAGAAATAATTAATAGAATCCCATTTTGAGTATAAGAAAAAATAGGGATTGATTCCCACTTGAGAAAATGGCATTGAAAGAGTGTGAGAAAAATATAGAGAGAATAAAAGTGAGGTTTCTCCTAATATTTGTGTCTCTCCTTTGTTATAGAAAAGTGTTGTAATCTTTTTGCGTTATTAAAATTCTTCTACGATTTGCTCGACTCCAATTGTTTTATCTCATTTCCACAAGTTTTCTCATTTCTACTTTAGTTGTATTGAGGTGTTGGTACCACAACTTCCTAACATCTTTTTCACCATGCCATTTTGCATACATCGAACATGAGTTCGAAAAGCTCTTTGGTTTTTTGAAATACAAGAATGCAAGATGTGCATATTGGTTAGCGCACGATGTAAAGTTTGAGAAATGGTCTAGGGTGCACCATAAAGTTAACAGGTATGAAGCAATGACATCTAACACCGTGGAGGTCCTTGATAAAGTGATCAAGAAGGGAAAAAAAATATCTCATATGTTCCTTGGTCAAATATTTTCTTCACAAGATCGGATCGAGGTTTTGTAAGCATCGGGAAGCGACAACTAATTCTTCGGGACCACTTACCAAAAAGAGAGAGGACACGCTCCACAAGCGATATGAGAGCGCAGGAAAATGGGATTGTGCTCGATTTTATGGAAAGTGGAGAGTGGAATCTACTGAGTGGTCTGGACTCGTGGACTTAAATGAAAAAACATGTTCATGCGGCGTATTTCAGATGGAAAGGATGCTATGTGAGCACACAATATCAGCTGCCATGGACTTTCGACCATCGGACTCCGGTAAATATGTATAAGAACTTACTTCCCCTTACTACAGTTGTTATTTCATGATTCATGCATATGCGGAGGTTATTTATCCCGTTCCATCCGAAGACCTATGGATCAACATTCCTGATGATGTGAAGATGAAAGAAGTATGACCTCCAAACATCCAAAACATTAAGAACACAAAATTAAATCAATATTTCACCACTTCTGATGGATATTTGATTCCTCTCGACTGAAATTCAGTGCGGATCATCCTTTCAAGATGCTTGAAACTCTTCATACTTATGCTTGCCCCCTCTCAATTCGGTCAAATCATTGTTCCATTCGGATAAATCAATTAGGTGGCGATTCATCATTCGACATTGAAGGGCGCCGAGAGGTGAAAGCACGGTCGGGTCGACTTCAAGTGGTAGGAGCATGGCGAGAGGTAGAAGAATCATTGGGTAGGTGTTGAGGAGATGACGACTCAATATCCCGAATGATGATGTAAACAAGGCCCAAGCCGCTAGTCAGGACACGGTACTCGGCTGATTGATTATTTTTTAGTTGAAACCAATTCTTGGTGTCTCTAAAATAGGTCATCCTTATCTCATTTGCATCGGGCATCAGTCTTGGGATCACAACCTGATAACAAAAAAAAAACAAATAATTATTCCAAATTAGATTTGTGATATTATTCAAAAAATAAAATTAATTACTATAAAACATACATGAGCCTCTTTCTCCAAAAAAGCTTGGAACTTCTTATTGTTTGGCGGTACTTATCCTAAGCTCCACTGCAATATCCTCGGATACCTTGCAGAGTAACCTGATCTTTTTATAGACTTCGATGCTCTGTCCATGCCTTCGATAGCCTCGAATATATACTGCACGACAAACATATACATGAAAAAATCAATTCGAAAAAGAAAAAACTTAACTAAGAAAGAGTTCATACCAATGCAATACAGGGACATCCATGTGCGTTCCAATTACATTTATTTTGGGATATTAATGACTGAAATTTTCGATATTGCTGAAGACGTCTCGGATGGTCTTATTCCAAATTTGAAGACCCCATGGATATTTTTCGAAAATATCCAGGTTATCACATATCTGTAATAATATCTGACAATTTTGAATAAAAAGTACAATATAAGTTATAAATAACGACATTCAAATGAGATTAGTTAACCTACATTCAAAACAATGTTATCGACCACTAAATAGCGTTCTTGAAGGAAAAATTGAGATATAACCAAAACATACACTAATTTGATTATATCTTCAGAATATGGATCGCGTTTCATAATGGATGTAATTTTTTCCTCGACTTCCATTGCGGTGACTGCTTCATTCCCCATACTGTGCCACATTTGGCGTTTCAATTGATCCGATTTAATAGCTAGTATTTCTTCTCTTGTTAATAATGTATCGTCAAATCTGAGTTCCGATACAAGGCTAAACTCAATAGCGCTAAGCCTTACAGGCTTTACATTTATCACAAACCACCACTAGAACAAGCTTTGATCTTGGTATTGCTTGCATGTCCTAATCATGAGGTTATGATAACAAAAACACTTAAATTTTCCATCTGTATCAACGGCCATAAAATTTCCTATTTGGGTGTACATTTGGGTTCAGTTAACTTGAACTGGCATACTAAGCCATTTCTGGTATTGCGCAATATCTTTCCATCCTCCTCTCATTGTTAATTTTCCTACATTTTCATCTTTGTTGTAGTGAAGAGGAGGCAAAGGTGGCAAATGGTCTCTATATATTTCACGGTAAGCCTCCTACAAAATAAACAAAATCATTATTTCAAAATAGTATCTTGTTAACGAGAATTACAAAATTTCAAAAATAACAAATCTACAATTTCCACGAAAGAGTAGTAAATCGGACATGATTCCTAGAAATCTACAACATCTAAAAAATTACCCATTTTTTAATCAGAGATAAACTATCATGTGAGTTACATTTATAATCTATACAATAATAAGGATTCAAGCATTTCAATCACATTTTTATTCAATTGATCTCTCAAGTTTCCTGTTAAAAACACCCATTTTCATATACGCACAACTTTTTTATATATTTACACCATTCAATGAAGTCTCAATTACTAAACAAATATAAAAAAATAGGTGAAATTCATCAATTTTGCAAATTAAAAATATTAATGCAGTCGCAAATGTTCTTTATACAAATTTAGCTAAGTAGTATATTCACACTTGCAAACAAAAGATGTAGAATTTTGAAACTATTGGTATCAAGTAAAATCAAAGTAAAGTTCTACCAACGAGTAACCTAAACTATCATCAATTGTTGGAACAATAAAATTATGTAGATGAACAATTTGATTGTTAAAGTGAGGTTATCTAGAGTGTTATATATAGGTAGAGATATTTAGAGTACAGAGATTCATTAGTCACTTTTTGGAGAAATCCAATTATGATGAAAACATTGCAATCTTTAGAAATTTAATAAAATTGCATTATAAATTAAAGGGGTATTTACGTAGACACCCCCTAGCTATTACTCTAATTACAGGATTTTACCTACTTGTTTCAAATATTACAAAGACACCCCCCTCGATCAAAACTATATTACAAGGACACCCCCTGCTACCCCCTCAAAAATTACAATTGTCTATTTTTCAAAATTAAGTTGGGGCTTTTGTTACTCTCATCAAGACGAGTTCGTAGACACCAACCTTGTCCATTTTCATCGGGCAATTTGGGCTAAACGGCGACCGAGTTTGAAATTTCGGATCTAGGATTCTTCGCGAACCAAATTTTGAACAACGATTTCTCTCAAATTACTTGATGAAACTTGACAAGGTTGGTGTCTATGAACTCGTCTTGATGTGAGGAAAAAAGACCAAAAAAGTCCCAAATTAATTTTGATAAATAGCAGCCGAAAAATGGAGACCGAATTTCAAATGTTGGATACAGGGTTCCTAAATTTCAAATTTTGAACAACGATTTCTCTCAAATTACTTGATGAAATTTGACAAGGTTGGTGTCCGTCAACTCGTCTTGATGAGAGGAAAAAAGCAACACCAACCTTATCATATTTCATCAAGTAATTTGAGAAAAAATTTTGTTTAAAATTTGGTTCGCGAAGAACCCTATATCTGAAATTTCAAACTCGGTCGCCATTTCTCCCAAATTACTCTATGAAATTTAACAAGGTTGGTGTCTATGAACTCGTCTTGATGAGAGGAACAAAATTCCCAAATTAATTTTTGAAAATAGACAATTGTAATTTTTTTAGGGGGTAGCAGAGGGAGTCCTTGTAATATAGTTTTGGTCGAGAGGGGTGTCTTTGTAATATTTGATATAATTGGTTATATCCTGTAATTAGGGTAATAGCCAGGGGGTGTCTATGTAAATTTCCCTAAAAGAATGGAAGATCTGATCAAGTAAAATTATGACGGGGAACAAAAAATGATCCCTGCGTTGGACGCATGGGTATCGGGCACCCTAGTCAAGGAACATTTTTGCTTTTTGCCAATCAAGCCAAGAACCAAATTCGGGACATTCCGGGTGCCACTTCATGGGCGCTCAACATTTCAAACTAATATCGCTCCAAACTTTACTTACAATTAACATTCTCTTTTCTCTCTTCACACAATATTGCTCCAAACTAACAGACAATTCTATTCTCCTTCAACTTTCTTCAATTCTGTTCTAAAAAAAAAAAAGAATTCTTCAATTCTCTTCAAACACAAACTTTTCTTCCAAAATTATCTCTCAATTCTAACTTTCTAAAGCAATCTCTCCATATTTCAACTCTAAAAAGCTCTCCATAAATCAAATTTGAGTGGATCACGAAAGTGAAAGACGCATCAAACGTAGAAGTGATCAAGATCCAAACGTCTTTATTACTCGAAGAATTATATAAAGATTACTCTCACGATTTGCAAGTAATTTTTATTTTATTTTTAAGAATTAGGGTTCTTGGGCGCCTGGATGCCATCGACTTCATGGGCGCCCAAAAATTCGGGTGTCAAATTTTAATAGGCTCCTTGGAATGTCGAGCACCAATGAAAAGGCGCCCGGAATGTCGAGCGCCCATGAAGAGTCGCCCGGAATGTAGGGCGCTCAACCTTTCGAGCGCTCTAATTTCGTTCCTGGCTTGGGCACTCGGATTCTGAGTGTCGGGCGCCCCTAGTCAGAGAGCATTTTTGCTTTTTGCCTAGGACACCCAGAATCCGAGTGTCCCAGCCAGGAACAAAATTAGGGCATCTGAAATGTTGAGCGCCCTACATTCCGGGCGCCTATTAAAATTTGGCACCCGAATTTTTAGGCGCCCATGAAGTCGAAGGTATCCAGGCGCCCAAGAACCCTAATTCTTAAAAATAAAATAAAATTACCTGCAATTCGTGAGAGTAATCTTCAGATAATTCTTCGAGTAATAAGACGTTTGGATATTGATCACTTCTACGTTTAATGCGTCTTTCACTTTGATTTTCCATTCAAATTTGATTTGTGAGAGCTTTTTAGAGTTGAAATTGGGAGAGATTGTTTTAGAAAGTTAGAATTGAGAGATAATTTTGGAAGAAAAGTTTTTGTTTGAAGAGAATTGAAGAAAGTGTCTTGTTTTTTTGTTTAGAACAGAATTGAAGAAAGTTGAAGGAGAATAGAATTCTCTGTAAGTTTGGAGCGATATTGTCTGAAGAGAGAAAAGAGAATGTTAATTGTAAGTAAAGTTTGGAGCGATATTAGTTTGAAATGTCGAGCGCCCATGAAGTGGCGTCCGGAATGTTCCCTAGTTTCGTTCCTGGCTTGGGCAATCGGATTCCGGACGGCCTAGGCAAAAAGCAAAAATGCTCCCTGGCTAGGGCATCCAGCACCTGCATGTGCGTCCAAGGCAGGGAGCATTTTTTGTTCCCTGTCATATTTTACATGATCAGATCTTTCATTCTTTAATCTCTGTTCTATAAAAATCTCTGCCTCTATATAACACTCTAGAGAGCCTTACTTTAACAATCAAATTGTTCATCTACATAATTTTATAGTTCCAACAATTGATGATAGTTTAGGTTACTCGTTGATATAACGTTACTTTGATTTTACTTGATACCAATAGTTTTAAAATTCTACATCTTTTGTTTGCAAGTGTGAATATACTACTTAGCTAAATTTGAATAAAGAACATTTGTGACTACATTAATATTTTTAATTGCAAAATAGAACAACTTTTTTTTTAGTAAATGAGACTTAATTGAATGGTGTAAATATATATAAAGAGTTGTACGAATATGAAAATAGCTCCCGTTGGATATGATGTTGTTTTTAACCGGAAACTTGAGATTTCAATTGAATAAATATGAGATTGAAATGGTCGAATCCTTATTATTGTATAGATTATAAGTGTAACTCACATGATAGTTTATCTCTGACTAAAAAATGGTGAATTTTGTAGATGTTGTTGTAGATTTCTAGGAATCATGTCCGATTCACTACTCTCTTGTGGAAATTGTAGATTTGTTCTTTTTGAAACTTTTGAAATTATCGTTAACAAGATACTATTTTGAAATAATGATTTTGTTTATTTTGTAGGAGGCTTACCATGAAATATATAGAGACCAGTTGCAACCTTTGCTTCCTTTTCACAACAACAAAGTTGTAAATGTAGGAAAATTAACAGTGAGAGGAGGATGGGAAGATGTTGCGTAGTACCAGAAATGTCTTAGTATGCCAGTTCAAGTTAACCGATCCCAAATGTACCCCCAAATAAGAAATTTTTTGGCCTTTGATACAGATGGAAAATCTAAGGGTTTTTGTTACCATAAGCTCATGATTAGGACATGCAAGCAACACAAAGGTCAAAGCTTGTTCGAGCGCTGGTTTGTGATAAATGTAAAGCCTGTAAGGCTTAGCGCTATTGCGTTTAGCCTTGTATCGGAACTCAAATTTGACGATACATTATTAACAAGAGAAGAAAAACTAGCTATTAAATCGGATCAATTAAAAAGGCCAAATGTGGCACAGTAAGGGGAATGAAGCTGTCACCGCAACGGAAGTCGAGGAAAAAATTACATCCATTATGAAACGCGATCCATATTCTGAAGATATAATCAAATTAGTGTATGTTTTGGTTATATCTCAATTTTTCCTTCAAGAACGCTATTTATTGGTCGATAACATTGTTTTGAATTTAGGTTAACTAATCTCATTTGAATGTCGTTATTTATAACTTATATTGTACTTTTTATTCAAAATTGTCTGATATTATTACAGATTTGTGATAACCTGAATATTTTCGAAAAATATCCATGGGGTCTTCAAGTTTGGAATAAGACCATCCGAGACGTCTTGAGCAATATCGGAAATTTCAGTCTTTAAAATCCCAAAATAAACGTAATTGGAACGCATATGGATGTCCCTGTATTGTTTTGGTATGAACTCTTGCTTAGTTAAATTTTTTCTTTTTCGAATTCAATTTTTTCATGTATATGTTTGTCGTGCAGTATTGGATATTCGAGGCTATCGAGGGCATGGACAGAGCATCCAAGTCTATAAAAATATCAGGTTACTCTACAAGGTATCTGAGGATATTGCGGTGGAGCCTAGGATAAGTACCGCCAAACAATAAGAAGTTCCAAGCTTTTTTGGAGAAAGAGGGTCATGTATGTTTTATAGTAATTAATTTTATTTTTTGAATAATATCACTAATAAAATCTAATTTGGAATAATTATGTGTGTTTTTTTTTTGTTATCAGGTTGTGATCCCGAGTACGGTGTACTGACTAGTGGCTTGGGCCTTGATTACGTCATTATTCGGGATTTTGAGTCATCATCTCCTCAGCATCGAACCGATGATTCTTCTACCTCTCGCCATGCTCCTACAACTCGAGGTCAACCCGACCGTGCCTTCACCTATCGGCTCCCTTCAATGTCGAATAATGAATTGCCACCTGATTGGTTTGTCCGAATGGAACAAAGATTTGACCGAATTGGGAGGGGGCAAGCACAAGTCATGAAGAGTTTCAAGCATCTTGAAAGGATGATCCGCACTGACTTTCAGTCAAGAGGAATCGAATATCCATCAGAAAGGGGTGCATGGTTGATTTAATTTTGTGTTCTTAATGATGGTTTTAGATGTTTGGAGGTAATACTTCTGTCATCTTCACATCATCAGGAATGTTAATCCATAGGTTTTTGGATGGAACGGGATAAATAACCTCCACATATGCAAGAATCATGAAATCACATCTGTAGTAAGGGAAAGTAAGTTCGTATACATATTTACCGGAGTTCGATAGTCGGAAGTCCCTGGCAGCTGATATTGCGTGCTCACATGACCTTTCCATATGAAATTCGCCGCATGAACATTTTTTGTCATTTAAGTCCACGAGTGCAGACCACTAAGTAGATTCCACTCTCCACTTTCCATAACCTAGTAGAGCACAATCCCACTTTCCTGCGCTCTCATATCGCTTGCGAAGGGTGTCGTCTCTCTTTTTGGTAAGTGGTCCCGAAGGGTTAGTTGCCGCTTCCCGATGCTTACAAAACCACGATCCCATCTTGTGAAGAAAATATTTGACCAAGAAACATATGGGATAATTTTTTGCCTTCTTGATCACTTTATCAAGGACCTCCACAGTGTTAGATGTCATTGCTTCCTGTTGATTTTATGGTGCACCCTCGATCCTTTCTTAAACTTTACATCGTGCTCTAAACAATGTGCACATCTTGCATTCTTTTCTTTCAATAAATCGAAGAGCTTTTCGAACTCATGTTCGATGTATGCAAAATCGGCATGGTGAAAAAGGTTGGCCAAATTCGGGTTTTTTCAATTCTGTAATAGGTTTTTCTTGACATGATAATAACATGAACCATGTTCTACCAAAGGATAAACAATTTTTATCGCATTTGCAATCGGTACACCCCTGTCTGAAACAAAAACAAGATTTTCTCTATTTGTAATCAACTCTTTCAAGCATGCAAGAACCAAGTCCAACAAGCCGTGTCTTCACTATCACCTACCCCCCAAGCAAGCGGATAACATTGGTTTTCACTATCCGTCGCACTTGCAATTAAAACGCTTCTATCGAATTTGTTCCTGGAAAATGTTGCATCAATTACAATCACGTCTCCTAGGAACTGGAATCCTCAAATAGCTGCTCCTATAGCCATAAAAAATATCTGAACTTATTTTCTGAGTCTGTATTGATGCGAGTGAGCGTTCCAGGATTCAGTTGCTCGACCATGTAACAATATCAAGAGGGCTTGGCAAAATTTTCTTCAAACGTACCCCGAACAATATCTTCAGCAATTTTTTTCCCTCCAAGCTTTTCCATAATTAATGACAACGTGTTCTTCGGTACGCATGAAGTTCTACGGTGCTTCTGGAGTAGGCAGGACATTGGCATTCAAGAATAGATCCATCACACAAGTAACAATAACACGACTTGATGTTTTTCTATGTTGGGCACTTCTATCCATCAGTGAACAATTGTGAATGTCACAATATGTTCGAATAACAAATTCATCACTGCTTGATTCCTTTAGCACGGATTATAAGTTTCCATGGAGTTCCTTCTCTCCTCGGAGTCCCTTCTCTCAGCGGACTCTCTTGTCTCCTCGAATTCTCTTCTATCACTGGACTCCCTTCTATCCTCAAGAGTCCCTTTTTTCCTCGGAATACAAGTAACATGCAAAGTAATATCATAATGATTTTGGAAAAAATGCTTAATTACCCCCCATTGGGACTCATTTACTATGGCACCGGGTTCACCCCCGCTTCCGCATTAGTTTTGCTATATAGCTCAACATCATTGACATACTGGTCAAAACTCGTCATTTCGCAAACTTTGTTGTATAGTTTCTCAAACATAATCGACCGATCAACCATCAAATAATACATACATTTATCAACAAAAAAATCCAATGGCCATCCATTAACTTCCACTCACAGCCTTGACTTATATTTATAAGAAGTTGCGACATTCCTACAAATAAACAACTCAAATTAAAACACAAAATAGCTAAACAAAATTGTGATTTTTTTTAAATTATGTTTTGGGCGCCTGGATTCAGGCATTGGACGCCTGGATTCAGGCGCCCAATGCTTAGTATATTATAGGGTGCTTGGATCCAGGCGCCTAAGAATGAATTCGGGCGCTCAGTCACATATCCGGGCGCAGAAGAATGTATGCCATCTTGGGTGCCCGTGCGCCTGGATTTACCAGATTTCAAGAAATCGAGCACCCACTACAAAAAACTAATTGAACTTTTTTCTATTTCGCTTTTGACAATCAAAATACTTAAAATAGAAACTCAATGTTATAGGAGATCAAATGCTAACCTTAGATGATGGTCTTTTTGTGTTTTTCTTCTTTCTTCACCTCTTTGATTTTGAGTAAAATGGGTTTTAGGGTTTTGGAAGAGAAAAATAGTTTGTAGGAAATTGAAAGAAAGGAGTGGGGAGATTTGATTTTTTTATTTTTGATTTTAAAAAATGGTGGGTATAATTTAGTAAGTTAGTTGTAGTTTAATTATAATTAACTAATTACATTTTAAACTAACTAACCTATTAACTAATTAATTAAAATGAATGTCATTCATATAATTAAAATAATTTAATGGTCATTTTTAAAATTGAACTTTTGCAAAGGTCATTTTTAAGATTGTCTCCTCTAAATAGGTTTCAGTCGTCTGTAAATCACAAAATACTAAGAGCAAAACTATTATACTAGAATAAAATTTTAAATTTACTCTATTCAGTCCTCTACATAATTTATTCTTATTTTGACTATATGAAAATATATTCTTATTTTGCTTCAAGTTTTATCGTGTGGTTTAAATAATTGATATCCTCCCTTCGTTTTTTATTTTATTTGTGGCTTTGCAGGATTGCACATAGATTAAAATATGTCATAAATATTCACTTTTTTCAAGTAAAAAATTTAAAATAGTCTTTTAATCAAATAAGCTTAACATTAATTAGCATGAATGATAAGTATTAATAAGAAGGGTAAAATTCATAAAATAATATTAATTACACATTGAAATTCTAAAACGATAAATAAAAATAAACAAAATTTCTTTTACAAAATGACAAATTAAAAAAAACGGAGGAAGTATGTTACAACCCGATTTTTACCCATGCCACTTTTGCCCGACCAATAGGAAATGATTCATATTTGATCTTGCCTAAAATTTTAGTTTTTACCCATTTTGCCATCATTGGACGGAGCATAAATTTAATGTACACTTTATATGCATTTATATCTTAGGGGTTCTCACTCTACACAGTGAGCATTAATCTATTCTTTGTTACTTTCTGGGGTGATTTACACTCAATTCCCCTCAGGTTTTAGTATATTACAAGAAATTAATTGCTGATTCAAAAATTACAGGGACATTCCCTTAGGTTTGAGCATATTACAAGAATCCCCTTACAGCGTTAAAAATAGACAGAATTTGATAATGTCATCAAAAAAGATTTGATTTTCCAATTTTACCCTTGATAAAATACACCCACATGGGGTGTCTATGTAATAATATTATACCTCAGGGGTATGTAATAATATCATACCACATGGGGTGTCTATGTAATAATATTATACTACAGGGGTGTCTACGTAATAATATTATACATTATGGGGTTTATTTGGAAGATTACAATAACTCCGTGGGGTTACTTATAGCTAACGGTCATATTTTAAAAGATGTTCAATAGATGTTACTATTGGCCATATATTTTTAGTCTAAATTTCATGGGGTTACTTATAGCCAATTGTCATATTTTAAAAACTGATTAATGGATATTACTGTAAATCTCGGCGTACATTTGTAACCATTATGGGTGCATTCTTCACATACCCTACACATGAATATTTTGATTATCGATATTTTAAACATCTCACACTACCTCTTGACTTTGATGATGACATTATTGAATTTGTGGGATGAAATACAAAACTAAAATTAAACATTTGGACTGCTAGTTATAACCAAAATATGTGGCCAAGAGTAACATCTAACGATCATTTTTTAAAATATGTTAGTTGGCTACAAGTAACTCCCTGAAGTTATTGTAATCATTCAAATACACTCCCTGTGGTATGATATTATTACATAGACACCCCTGTGGTATTATTATTATATAGACACCTCCATGTGGTATAATATTATTACATAGACACCCCTTGTGGGTGTATTTAGCCAGGGGCAAATCTAGAAAATCAAATTTTTTTTGCTGACATCATCAAATTCCATTTGTTTTTAACGTCGTAAGGGATTTCTTGTAATATGCCCAAACCTGAGAGGGTATCCTTGTAATTTTTAAAACATTGGAAGATTTCTTGTAATATATCCAAACCTGAGGGGTCTGAGTGTAAATCACCCTTATTTTCTGTTCAAATCTTTCTTTTGCTATATCAGTTTTAATTATTTTCTGTTCAAATCTTTCTTTTGCTATATCAGTTTTAATTACATCATTCAAGGTCTTCCAAATGGTACTATTGGACGTAGGAATTTACATTCACCTTTGGGTTGATTTTTTATCAATTATAATTCCAACGAATTTTCTGCTGCCAAATGCAATAATTAACTTTTCAAGGTTAGTTAATTAATATTTCAAGGCTTTCTCAGATTTGCCTGGAGAATGGTCATGAATCATGATTTGCAAATAGTAAAAAATAAAAAAAATAAGTAAATAAATTAAAAAAAAAAAACAATTTCACTTTTGAATGACTTCTAACAAATGTTACTATGGTAATGAAAATTTTAAATTCCGCTGCATGTAGGGCTGTTTATCTTATCGAATCACATCACTTGACGCAAAACATCCTGACAAACGACACTTATTTCATCATCAGTCACTTTGCCGAGCCAAATTACAATCTCTTGTTTTGAGGTTTTTAGTGATAACGGACTCTGAAAGTCCGTCAGTCGGGCTCGGATTCTCTTGGTTTATGCTTTGGTTAAGCACAAAAGACAACAATAGAGTATCGTCTTCTCGAGACACCATCAAATTACCACCCGAGGAATTAGGTTGTACCTCGAAGTTAACAATTGATGAGGGGTTTCTTGGATTCAGCATTTCTACAGTCCAGCAAAGTCGAAAGTCGCAGATCTCGATCTCATGGGCATAATTTCGATCCCAAAGCTCAAGAGTCCTATGCTGATTCTACAAAGGAAGCTTAGGGTCCAAAATCACTGTTGGGCCGAGCTCAGGCCCAGGCCCGTGGGCCGAGAAATGCACATCTGTGGGTGGATCACCTGGTTCCAGATCTCAGCTATAAATACCCCTAGCATTTATGACGACGACACAACTTCCCAGGTGCTCTTCCTCCGAGGCTGCTGCTCGGACCTCTTAGGAAGAATAGTATAGGCTATTTATAGGTATTTCACCCTCTAGCTTGTACGGCATCCTATAATGCTCGGATAGGACTCTCAATACTTGTAATTTGTACTCAATCATCCCGAATACAAATACTATTGATCTTTTTCTTCCATTTACAAGCATTTGTACGGCATTTCACACCACCTAGATCGAACAAGCGAAAACGCGTAAGATCAATTGGCGCCCACCGTGGGGCCTTATTCGAGTATTAGATCGAAATATGCCTACTACGAGGAGAAATACGTATATCAGAGGAGAACCTTCCCATCCAGCAGGAGCACATAATTCGGTCAACAATGAGCCCGACAATCTGTCGCGTGCGGCTCAACAACCAGAGGTTCCACCAGTTGTTCCGCAGGATAATGTTCCAATTCACACGACCGTTGGTGATCTAAGGTCCATCATAGGCACGATGTGTAGGGAATTTCTGAACGGTGGCAGGGCTGATCAATCGCCTGTAGATCAACCAGCAGTTCACGGTAGACCTGAAATACCATCTTCGAACATCCAGAGGGAGAACAGTGTACTACGATCTATATCACACGCGCCAGCAACAAACCCTCCTCGAGCTGTGCCATCGAAAATCAACGCCCGATCAGAAATCCCGCCAAAATCAGTACATGATGTGGAAGATTCAGTAGTAGGGGAGAGCCACCCTTTGGTGCTGTCAGAGGCAAAAAATCGACCTACAAAAGAATTACTGAATCCGAACTGGAAAGGATAGTGCAAGAAAGAGTAGCTAAGAAGTTGGAGAAGGAAGATACGCTGATAGAAATTCCTCACGGCAATCATGCTGCCGGGCGAGCGGAAAATGTTCCGAGTAGAGAGAATCTACGAGATAGGGAGGTCTCGAACTGTATCATGCGTTGTTCGCCATTTTGTCAAGAAATACGCGAAGCTCGAAATGCGGAAACGGTACCAACCAGACTACCACGGTATAACGGGACTACCGACCCCGGGGAACACATCAACAGCTTTATTAATGTGATGAACTTATACGGATATTCAGAGGACTTTTGTTGCAAGATCATGGTTACTACCTTCGAGGGAATTGCCCTCGATTGGTTCGGAAAGTTGCCGCCTAACTCCATATTTTCCTTCGAGGAATTTTGCGACAAACTAAAACACCAATTTGCAAGTCAAAGGAAACCGAGGTTACCGGCGAATCATTTGGGGACCGTAAAACAGTTGGAAGGAGAAACGTTGAGACAATGGTTAGCGAGGTTCAGTATCGAACTTCTCAAAGTTGACACTCCGCAGATCGAATATATGTCCTCTTTAATGTTCGAGCTGACAAGGATCACTCAGTTCGGAAACGCCTTGTGCAGAAAACAACCGAAATCCTTCGAGCGAATTATGGAGATCGCTGAGAAATACATGATTCAGGAAGAGATGAATAAGTTAAAAAGCTCGCACACTGTGAAACTCCCTCTCAACAAGAAACAAGATCGGGCTCCTATCCCGAAACCTGGTGATTACGGAGGATCGAACAAAGGGTCTGTGTGGCAACGAATCAACACTTACAAGCCACATATGCCGCTCCAAGGGTCGAATTCCTATGGACCTCCTTATGAACGAGCTCGACCTCCAAGACCGGGAAAAATTCAGTTTACCGAACTTAATAGTTCAAAGGAAGAAGTGTTAACCGTGTTAGAAGAAGGAAATTTGATTCCCGAGGCTCAAAGGATCACTCAGGCGAGGCCAGGTGAGTTGGGTTATGACCAATACTGTCGATACCACCGGGCTCGGGGGCATAGCACCGAAAACTGTTACCAACTGAAAGTTGAGATTGAAAAACTAATTGCACAAGGAAAACTCAAAGAATTTGTCAAATGAGGCAACTATAACAATCGTTATAGGTCCAGGAGCCCGCGAAAGTTTAATACTCAACAAAGGCAGGTTCGAAATCAGACGGAAGAGCGGTCAAATGGAGTGATAAACATGATTGCTGGCGGACCAGCAGGAGGAGATAGCAGAAATGCTAGAAAAAGAACGTTGAGATCGATAAGGGCTGGGGTCTCTACAAAGAGGGAAATTCTATCCTTGGAGTTTCCCTCCATGGAAAATCAAGTTATAAGTTTCAGTGAGGCCGATCGACCTTCAGATGTTAATTGGGATACAAATGAAGACGATCCAGATTTTTCCATGGTGTTGACATTGAAAATTGCTAATTTCGAGGTTAAGAGAGTGCTAGTCAATAATGGAAGCTCGGCAAACATTATCTCATCGGAAGCTCTCACAAGGATGAATCTTTGTCACCCGCATCTGGATCGAGTAACCACTCCTTTGGTCGGTTTTGGGGGATCGGAGATCGTTCCGCTTGGGACCATTCTCTTGAGCACGACTCTAGGGAGTAAACCAAAAAATGTAACAAGGATGGTCAAATTCCTGGTAGTAGATACATCGTTGGCTTATAATGGCATATTAGGGAGACCAGCCCTAAATATCTTCAAGGCAGTTGTATCTACCTACCATCAAGAGATAAAATTCCCGACCGAGGGAGGGGTAGGAGAAATGAGGAACGACCAATACATGGCTTAGGAATGTTATAATTCATCTTTAAGTATTAAGAAGAAAGTCGAGCCCGAGCTCCCGGTTAAGAGGAAGATAAGTGAATTGGAGTCTAGCTTAAAATCACCGATCCCTGACTACGAGAAATTGCAAGGAAAGAAAGGGAAGAATGTTGACATGAGCGTTCAAGCGCCCGACCACAAAAAAGTAACTTTAGTTCCGGGAGCCCCTGAGAAATTCACCAAAATCGGAACGGAGTTAAGTGAGGGCATGGAAACCATGCTCATTGAATTTTTACAGAAAAATGTGGATGTTTTTGCCTGGAGTTCGGATGATATAGTGGGAATCGACCCGTGGGTGATAACATATTCATTAAACATCGATCCAAAGGCCAAACTTGTAAGGCAAAAGAAGCGTAATCATGGCCGCGAAAAGGACAAGATAATTAATGCTGAGGTCGATAGATTGTTAGCGGCGGGTCAGATCAGGGAAATAAAATTCACGGAGTGGTTGTGTAATGTGGTCCTAGTTTCTAAGGGCGAAAAGATTGAAAACAAATGGAGAATGTGTAACGACTTTATAGACCTAAACAAATTATGCCCAAGAGATCCTTATCCATTACCTCGGATCGATATGCTTGTAGATTCCACCGCGGGGTTTGTGTTTTTTAGTATGATGGATGCTTTCCAAGGATTTTATCAGATTTTCATGAACGAAAGAGACCAGGATAAAACAGCGTTCATCACTGATCGAGGAGTCTACTGCTTCATTGTCATGCCTTTTGGCTTGAGGAATGCGGGTGCAACCTATCAAAGGTTAGTCAATATGATGTTTAAGGAATTGATAGGGGAAATCATGGAAGTTTATGTAGACAACATGCTAGTAAAAAGTATGACGGAGGAGGACCACATCAACCACCTTGATCGATGTTTTGGAATAGTAAGGAAGTATAGAATGAAGTTGAATCCTGCCAAGTGCACTTTCGGCGTGCGATCGGGAAAGTTCCTCGGATATCTCGTCCACAAAAGAGGAATCAAAGCCAACCCCGAAAAAATTCGAGCCATTACCAATCTACAACCACCAAGAAAACTCTCAGATGTCCAAAGCTTAATTGGGAAGATTATTTCGTTGAATAGATTCATCTCACGATCTGCTGACAAGAGTTTACCGTTCTTCAAACTATTGCGTAAATCTAAGAACTTTGAGTGGAATGCAGAGTGTGACAAAGCTTTCGAAGACCTGAAAGCATACTTAACCTCACCACCAATGTTAGCCAAACCATCTGATGGAGAACCTCTATATTTATACATAGCCGTGTCGAAAGAGGCCATTAGCTCGGTTTTGGTAAAGCTCGATAAGTCTGAGCATAAACCAGTTTACTATTCGAGCAAGTTATTGCAGGGCGCTGAGAAAAACTACATGGAGAATGAAAAATTCGCGCTTGCTTTGGTGGTAGCTGCACGAAGGTTAAGGCCTTATTTTCAGACATACAAGATCATCGTTTTAACTAATCAACCTCTGAGACAGGTCCTATCAAAGCCAGAAGCATCAGGCAGATTGATAAAGTGGGTGGTTGAGCTGGGTCAATTCGAGATTGAATATCAACCACGGGTCGCTGTAAAGGCCCAGGTGTTAGCTGACATTGTAGTCGAATCAACAAGCCTTTCGAACGTGGAAGAAAAAGCAATTTCCGAGGTAAGTATGGTCGAAGAGGCCGGAGATCAGATCTAGCTGATGCACGTGGATGGCTCCTCAACCAAGGAAAGAGGTGGAGCAGGAATCCATTTTCAAGGACCCAATGGTGAAGACTTGAGTTATGCTATCACTTTAGACTTCGTAGTTACAAACAACGAAGCGGAATACGAAGCCCTGATCGCTGGATTAGAAATGGCCATAAAGGCAAAGGTAAAATCAATTGTTGTGTTAACAGATTCTGAACTTGTTCATAGACAGGTGAAAGGCACTTACGAGGCCAGGGAGTTCAATATGATCAAATATTTGAACAAAACAAAAAAGTTGATCTCTGAATTCGACAAATTTGATATTCAACCTGTACCGAGGGAGGAAAATCTATGGACAGATCTATTATCAAAGTTCACAGGACTTGCAGATGGGAAGAATGAAAGGATAATCACATGGCTATTATCGAATACATCCGCTATCGAGCTGGATGTGACTCCCTCAGTCGATATCCTGGAGATCGATGAGCCAAGAATCCCTTGGATCGACCCTTTTATTGCCTATCTCAAAGAAGAAAAACTTCCAGATAACACAAACGAAGCTCGAAGGATTAAATACCGAGCGCCTTCGCTCACTCTAGTTAATAATCAACTCTATAAACTGTCTTCTTCTGGAATTTTATTAAAATGTATCTCCGAAGCTCACTATAATGATATTCTAAAGGAAGTTCACGAGGGAGAGGCAGGAAGTCATTGCGGTGCTCGGGCGTTAGCTCTTAAATGCTCGAGATCAGGATATTATTGGCCTACTCTTTTCTCTGATTCTGTTGGTTATGTGAAGAAATGCCACCATTGTCAAATTCATTCGAATTTGATCCATCAACCGGCTGAACATATGCACTCTATTCCGATCTGTTGGCCTTTTGATAAGTGGGGCATCGATATTGTTGGGCCATTTCCAACAGCAAGAGCCCGGAAGAATTATGTATTGGTTGCAGTAGAATATTTCAGCAAATGGCTCGAATGTGTTGCTCTGACCAAGATCACTCAGTTCCAAGTTATTAATTTCTTATGGAAAAATATTGTCTGCAGGTTCGGGATTCCAAGAATCTTAATATCTGATAACGGAACGCAGTTCGCCGGGAAAAGAATCACAGAATGGTGCGAAAAATTCAGAATACAACAGAACTTCGCATCAGTAGGGCATCCTCAAGCTAATGGACAAACTGAAGTCGTGAACAGAGAGATCGTCCGATCTCTGGAAAAACGTTTATCTGAGGCAAAAGGAAAGTGGCTTGACGAACTGCCAGGAGTTTTATGGGCCAATAGAACTACTGTTAAGGCTGCAACCGGGGAAACTCCGTTCAGTCTGGTTTATGGGTCGGAAGTTGTTATTCCAGTCGAGAACCTCGTACCATCTCCCAGGGTCGAATTTTATGATCCCGAGGAAAATTGATCTCTAAGGGAAATGGAAGTTGATCACGCAGACAGTCGAAGGGACCGTGCCAAGTTGAAAATTCAGGTTACCAAGTCCAGCATGGAAAAATCTTATAATCAAAACGTTCGAATCCGAACATTCAAAGTTGGAGATTTAGTGCTAAAAAAAGTGGAAGTGTCGAAGCATGTTGGAAAACTTCAACCTAATTGGGATGGCCCCTATATAATCGTCGAGGTTGGAAAGAAGGGTTCTTACGAAATTGCTCATCCTAATGGAGAGGTCCTACCTCGAGCATGGAATGCTGTTAATTTAAGAAGATATTATGGAAGATGAAGATGGATAGTTGAATTATAGGCTACTATTATTTAAGTCATCTAGTTCCGTTTTTTTTATGTTGTTTCTCATGATTAAGAAGACTATGTGTTCAATGAAAATTTATTTCGACCGAGTTATTTATTCAGTGAAAGTTCATTTCGCCAAAATTCTTATTTATTCATCATATTCTGATATTCTCGATCTCTATTCATCTATTATCAATCTCTATTTGTCTCCATCAACTATTAAACGGGTGAAAGCTGTTGCTACGACCCTCGAAGATCGACCAAGGGTGAAAGCCGTTGCTACGCCCCTTGGATCGAAAAATAAAAAAAGGTGACGACCCTCGGGCTAAAAATGCTCTGAAACGACTAAGGGTGAAAGCTGTTGCTACGCCCCTTAGATCGAAATTATAAAATGGGTGAAAGCTGTTGCTACGACCCTCGGGCTAAAAATGCTTTGAAACGACTAAGGGTGAAAGTTGTTGCTATGCCCCTTAGATCGAAATTATAAAATGGGTGAAAGCTGTTGCTACGACCCTCGGGCTAAAAATGCTCTGAAACGACTAAGGGTGAAAGCTGTTGATATGCCCCTTAGATCGAAATTATAAAATGGGTGAAAGCTGTTGCTACGACCCTCGGGCTAAAAATGCTCTGAAACGACTAAGGGTGAAAGCTGTTGCTATGCCCCTTAGATCGAAATTATAAAATGGGTGAAAGCTGTTGCTAAGACCCTCGAAGACGAATAAGGGTGAGAGCCGTTGCTATGCCCCTTAAGTCTAAAGCATAATCAAGATCGATCGAAATTCTGTCACATTCCTTCTACGCAATTATTGAATTAAAGATCAAGAATATTATTCGAGCTAAGGAAAATATTTCTTCGAACTTGGAGAATCCCCAAGAATTCTATGTTCAACAAAGGTAAAATTTTTTGATAGTTGTTTTATGAAGTTACAAGACCGTGGATCATTAGGTGACGGGGATAAAAGTTCATTTCCGTTAAGGTTTTCAAGTTGCCTTATAAGTTGACGAAATCGTGGAACGACAAAATGGCAGAAGATCGAAATCAGGATCCATTAAAGCAAAGACAGGAAAAGAAAAAAGTAAATAATTGCATTTATAAGCTGTTCGAACAATTACAAATGATTCCTCGAAATACAGAGATAAAAATACAACGAGAAGATTCGAATTCAAAAAGGTTACATTTGTTCCTATCCTACTACAAATGCTACAAAAAAGCTTGCCTACCGCACTCGTAGCAGATCCAAGACCTTCGTCCGTAAACAATGATGATCACGAACTTAAAACAAAAACCAGCGGCGAGGAGACAGTTTTCCAGCGTTCTTGCTACCGGACCCCCGCTGGCTCTCTAAGACTATTATCCGGTCAAGGAAAGAAGGAAGCATATCCAGTTAGAGTACTTAAAAAGCAATCTCGAAGACATCATTCCCCGAGAAGCACCTCGAAGAAGTTGATGCTCGAGATTTAAAGAACTCCTCTAGATATTAATCCACTAACTGACCGGATGAAGCGACAGGATACCGGAATTCTAACCCATCTCAAGAGAGATGACTCCAAAGAAGCAGGTCGCCTGCCGGTACCCTAGTCGCAATCCTTTTCGCATGTCGATACCCTAGTCGAAATTGTTTCCCATACAGGGACGCCGAGGAGGTCGCGAAAGAAAGTTCGAATTCGAATCTCGAACGTTTTAATCGCTGAGATCAAGTGGAACATGGAGTTGATCGATGGGAGTAGAAACACAACCATGTCGATCGAACGAAACATTTACAGACAAGTAAAAATGTGAAGGTAATCTTGGAACTATATATAGGGGGAGGAATTTCGCATCAACGGTATAGATCTCGTGTAGTGAACGGCCACGATACAAGCATTAAACGCTCTGACCGTCCCACTTCCCAGAAAATCAGGGACTATTTGGCTAAAAGAATATGGGACGTAACAGTAAAGGTTCAAAGGTAAATCCAATCGCAACAAGCAAGAAAAATGTCCAATTTACCTTTAATACAAGAATCAACGCTCAACTCTAAGGTCGAGAACCCGAAAAGTTAAGGTATTCAAAAAAAAAAAAAAAAAAAAGGGGTGAAGGAAGAAAGGACAACATTTTGACAATATTACCGTTACAACAAGGTTATGTTACAACGAAGAAAAATCCTAGTACAACTAAACGAAATTATTCTCGAAAAGGATTTTTCGAACTTCAGCACTGCGATCAGCATACCCACGGATATAAGCTTCCCTCTCACGAAGCTCGGAGTTTTTCTTCTCACATTCGTAGATATCTTTGAGTCTCTCTAATTCTGAGCTCAACTTTTCTGAGAGCCCTCCACCCCGAGCTTGGACACCCTTCTCTCACTCCTGAGACAATTTCTCCTTAAAGAATCTATTAGCTTCCAGTGCGCGATCCAGCTCAATCTTCTTCCTGGCTAGCTCGAGAGTAATAGTAGCTCGTTGTTCGATCTCACGCTTTGCCAACGCATGGAGCCTAGAAAAGTCTTCGCCATCCTGAACTTGTAAGAAGACATGTCAAGGCTAAAATAAGAAAACTAGAGAGCCAGGATAAGGAAGTTAGCAAGAATTACCTGGGCAAGGAAATCCGACCCAGACTGAAACAAGAACGAAAAATATTCTCCTTTTGATAGAATTGCCTCGGAGATAGAGATATTGGCCCGAAGAAGGGTCACATCGGATTTCTCGTGTGATACTTTGTCAAAATGAATTATGTCCCTCTTAAATGGGAAGACACCAGAATGAAACAATAGATTGAAAGATTCTCCAACCTTCGAGGGCACGGACCGAACAGGAAAGGGTGCGCGCACAGAGACGTCCTCCCCAAAAGAAACCTTTTTAGTTTTCTTGTTTGAGCCCCTGGTTTTCAAGCATGAAGAAGGGGCGACAGTCGAAGATTTATCTCCTTTATGGAAGATCAGATCGTCGGAAATAATGGACTTAAGCGGAGCTCTTCTCCCCTTCTTTATATTTCTGCCGTCATTAGGTTTGGGGAAAGGCACGGAAGGAATTACAGAAATGTTCGGATTTTCATTCATCTCTTGGCTTTCGGATAATTATTTGACCGTAACATTTTCCGACTATTCGAGATCATAAAAAAAAAAAAACAGATCCGTAGGTGGTCAAAATAAGGGTATGGGAGCTCGAATTTGGATTTATTTCCTGAAGCTCCGATCACTGTGTATGATGTTATCTTAAAAGCAAGGTAAAATGGCCTTTGTATTTATAAGAGACGCGGCATCATACGAATCACAATAATTGATAAATCACCACTCCCAAGAAAGATTCGATGACGCAACCAAGTATGCAAGAATGACGTTATAAAGTTCAACAAAATGGTCGAGCTGGCATTAGATTAAACATGGCATAAAGGGAAAAGTGTAAATTCAAGCATCCACAAAATAAGAAAGGCATAAGACTATAAAAATAAATCTGCAATTACAATGGTTCGCTAAGTAAACGCTATTACATGATAATTATTAATGGCTAGATTCCTTCACGCTAGAACCGTTATCCGATCTCTCTTGCTCATTCCCTTCACCAGAATCGCCCTCCGAGCTATCGGAATCACCACTGCTCGAGCTACTTTCTTCTTCATCATTACTTTGGTCATCAGCTGAAGATTTACTTGACTCGGAAGACGGAATGCCTTGCTCTCCCTGGTCGCTGGAATCCCCTTCGAAATCCACCCCTTCATCCTCAGATTGCGCTTCGAGCACATCAGGGTTTGGCATCGGCACTCCAAATTCATCAAGGAAGGGAAAAAACTCGTGGTTTTGAAGGTTCGGAATCTTCGGAGGTAGAGAGGAGGCTTTATAATCATTTCCATGGACGTTCTTATAGGGACTCATGAACTTGAGGTAATCCCCAAGGGCACGATGAATTTGTCCAGCCGAAATGAGCTGTTGAACTCCTTTATAGTAGAAGGATTGGTTGATTGCCCCTGATCGTAATCGGACGAGAGCATCAAGGAACGGGGACTCCAAGAATTCCCTTATGGCTGGAAGTTTTGCCTCGGATCACCCCCGATCATAAGATTGATCAGCGAGTGCCTTAGCTTGCCCGAGATCCGATCTTAATTTTTCTACTTCTTCCTCGAGGGCCCTTTTCCCATCAAGTTCCTTCTTAGCTTCCTCGAGCTCCTTCTCGATCTCAGATAACTTTGCCCCTGGCCATCTGTGTGGAATAGGCTCGGGATTATCCGCAAAAGGCGGAGAGTCTGGGCCACGAACGAAAAAGAATTCCTATTTCCAGCCTTTCAAATTGCTACTAACGTTTGTCGATAAAATTGATATATTCGGTCTCTGAGAAAAGTATACATAACCGGCGTTCGAAGCCGTGGAAGAGCTCATTTGGAAAATTCGTATATTCGGTCTCTGAGAAAAGTATACATAACCGGCGTTCGAAGCCGTGGAAGAGCTCATTTGGAAAATTCGCCAGAAATTTTGGAAATCGGCCTTCTTTCCTTTAGCTTTCATCAGGACGCAAAAGGCTATTATAAGTCCGATCGAATTCGGCAGGATTTGAGAGGGAGTAAGCTTGAAAGCCTCCAGAATACTGCGTATCAAAGGAGGGAAAGGAATACGTAAACCGTAGTGGAACTGTTTAGCATAAAAAAGCTTGACACCCTTCAGGAGGATCGGTGACTCGCTGTTCGGGGGTCGGAATGACGATCGAATACCCAGTGCCGATATACTTGTCAAATTCTGCCTCCAATTTCTCCAGATCTCCTTCGGTGTAGCGACAAACGATCTCATCTGCCCTATCCTCGGTCATATTTAGCCCCGCACTGGTCGACGGCTCTACCCAGTTAAGGATTGTGACCACGACGCTGCCGCCTATGCTATACTTCATTTGCTCATTCTTCCCCAAAGAAAGGTCGTCATCCTCTTCGACTTCATCGTCGGAGACTGTCGCCTCGCTCGAATTATCATCTCTGCTATCCTCTGATTCATTATCCGATTCTGCCCCCTCTATGTTGAAGTCGGAATTGGGGCTCGGATTTCCCACATTCTCCACTGTGGACGGTCGAATACCCTCAATCTGCATCTCCTCAGGACCACTCTCTTGACCTTCCACTACTTGGGACTTACCTTTCAGATCTATAGTGCTGGACATATTGAAGGTATGAAGATAGGTCGAAGAAGTTGCTAAAACTCTCTTATCGATATGTTTGCTCCGATCTAGGATTTCTTAGGACTCATGAAGATCAGCGGCCCACGATCGGCATATATATATACAGGGACAAAATGGGAAATTGCTAACCATTCCCCGAGTAACCGCGACGGTTGGACTCCCCCAGAGTAAATTTAAAATTATATTTCCAATAATTGCACTTATGATCCCTATACTTTCCGGAATCATGAGCTGAAGGCCAACATTTGGAAAGATGCTTTCTTTGGATGTTGTTTCCATATTATCCCACCGATCCATCATATTAAGATCAAAGGAATAAAGAGACATTGCTGAAAATCGACTCAAGCATCATTATAAGCAATGGTAAAAGGATTCTGGTCTGAAAGTCTTATACAAACCATAGACAACAAGGGTAATATCGAGACGATGCCATTTATTTGTTTTTGAGATATGCACTCTTTTTTCCTAGCTCGGTTTTTACCCCAAAGGGTTTTTCCGAATTAGGTTTTTAATGAGGCATATCCAATACTTATCCTAAAAGTGGCTCATCTCACCCCAGCGTTCGAAACAGTTTATACTTCTTCGAGCTTAAGCTCCACTTTACTCTCGAGAAGTGGGGGAATATTGATGAGGGTTTTCTTGAATTCAGCATTTCTACAGTCCAGCAAAGTCGAAAGTCGCAGATCTCGATCTCATGGGCAAAATTTCGATCCCAAAGCTCAAGAGTCCTATGCTGATTCTACAAAGGAAGCTTAGGGTCCAAAATCACTGTTGGGCCGAGCTCAGGCCCAGACCCGTGGGCCGAGAAATGCACATCTGTGGGTGGATTACCTGGTTCTAGATCTCAGCTATAAATACCCCTAGCATTTATGACAACGACACAACTTCCCAGGTGCTCTTCCTCCGAGGCTACTGCTCGGACCTCTTATGAAGAATAGTATAGGCTATTTATAGGTATTTCACCCTCTAGCTTGTACGGCATCCTATAATGCTCGGATAGGACTCTCAATACTTGTAATTTGTACTCAATCATCCCGAATACAAATACTATTGATCTTTTTGTTCCATTTACAAGCATTTGTACGATATTTCACACCACCTAGATCGAACAAGCGAAAACGTGTAAGATCAATTGGCGCCCACCGTGGGGCCTTATTCGAGTATTAGATCGAAATATGCCTACTACGAGGAGAAATACGTATATCAGAGGAGAACCTTCCCATGCAGCAGGAGGACATAATTCGGTCAACAATGAGCCCGACAATCTGTCGCTTGCGGCTCAACAACCAGAGGTTCCACCAGTTGTTCCGCAGGATAATGTTCCAATTCACACGACCGTTGGTGATCTAAGGTCCATCATAGGCACGATGTGTAGGGAATTTCTTAACGGTGGTAGGGCTGATCAATCGCCTGTAGATCAACCAGCAGTTCACGGGAGACCTGAAATACCATCTTCGAACATCCAGAGGGAGAACATTGTACTACGATCTATATCACACGCGCCAGCAACAAACCCTCCTCGAGCTGTGCCATCGAAAATCAACGCCCGATCAGAAATCCCGCCAAAATCAGTACATGATGTGGAAGATTCAGTAGTAGGGGAGAGCCACCCTTCTGGTGCTGTCAGAGGCAAAAAATCGACCTACAAAAGAATTACTGAATCCGAACTGGAAAGGATAGTGCAAGAGAGAGTAGCTAAGAAGTCGGAGAAGGAAGATACGCTGATAAAAATTCCTCGCGGCAATCATGCTGCCGGGCGAGCGGAAAATGTTCCGAGTACAGAGAATCTACGAGATAGGGAGGTCTCGAACAATATCATGCGTTGTTCGCCGTTTTGTCAAGAAATACGTGAAGCTCGAAATGCGGAAACGGTACCAACCAGACTACCACGGTACAACAGGACTACCAACCCCGGGGAACACATCAACAGCTTTATTAATGTGATGAACTTATACGGACATTCAGAGGACTTTTGTTGCAAGATCATGGTTACTACCTTCGAGGGAATTGCCCTCGATTGGTTCGGAAAGTTGCCGCCTAACTCCATATTTTCCTTCGAGGAATTTTGTGACAAACTAAAACACCAATTTGCAAGTCAAAGGAAACCGAGGTTACTGGCGAATCATTTGGGGACCGTAAAACAATTGGAAGGAGAAACGTTGAGACAATGGTTAGCGAGGTTCAGTATCGAACTTCTCAAAGTTGACACTCCGCAGATCGAATATATGTCCTCTTTAATGTTCGAGCTGACAAGGAGCACTCAGTTCGGAAACGCCTTGTGCAGAAAACAACCGAAATCCTTCGAGCGAATTATGGAGATCGCTGAGAAATACATGATTCAGGAAGAGATGAATAAGTTAAAAAGCTCGCACACTGTGAAACTCCCTCTCAACAAGAAACAAGATCGGGCTCCTATCCCGAAACCTGGTGATTACGGAGGATCGAACAAAGGGTCTGTGTGGCAACGAATCAACACTTACAAGCCACATATGCCGCTCCAAGGGTCGAATTCCTATGGACCTCCTTATGAACGAGCTCGACCTCCAAGACCGGGAAAAATTCAGTTTACCGAACTTAATAGTTCAAAGGAAGAAGTGTTAAATGTGTTAGACGAAGGAAATTTGATTCCCGAGGCTCAAAGGATCACTCAGGCTAGGCCAGGTGCGTTGGGTTATGATCAATACTGTCGATACCACCGGGCTCGGGGGCACAACACCGAAAACAGTTACCAACTGAAAGTTGAGATAGAAAAACTAATTGCACAAGGAAAACTCAAAGAGTTTGTCAAAGGAGGCAACTATAACAATCGTTATAGGTCCAGGAGCCCGCGAAAGTTTAATACTCAACAAAGGCAGGTTCGAAATCAGACGGAAGAGCGGTCAAATGGAGTGATAAACATGATTGCTGGCGGACCAGCAGGAGGAGATAGCAGAAATGCTAGAAAAAGAACGTTGAGATCGATAAGGGCTGGGGTCTCTACAAAGAGGGAAATTCTATCCTTGGAGTTTCCCTCCATGGAAAATCAAGTTATAAGTTTCAGTGAGGCCGATCGACCTTCAGATGTTAATTGGGATACAAATGAAGACGATCCAAATTTTTCCATGGTGTTGACATTGAAAATTGCTAATTTCGAGGTTAAGAGAGTGCTAGTCGATAATGGAAGCTCGGCAAACATTATCTCATCGGAAGCTCTCACAAGGATGAATCTTTGTCACCCGCATCTGGATCGAGTAACCACTCCTTTGGTCGGTTTTGGGGGATCGGAGATCGTTCCGCTTGGGACCATTCTCTTGAGCACGACTCTAGGGAGTAAACCAAAAAATGTAACAAGGATGGTCAAATTCCTGGTAGTAGATACATCGTTCGCTTATAGTGCCATATTAGGGAGACCAGCCCTAAATATCTTCAAGGCAGTTGTATATACTTACCATCAAGAGATAAAATTCCCGACCGAGGGAGGGGTAGGAGAAATGAGGAACGGCCAATACATGGCTTAGGAATGTTATAATTCATCTTTATGTATTAAGAAGAAAGTCGAGCCCGAGCTCCTGGTTAAGAGGAAGATAAATGAATTGGAGTATGGCTTAAAATCACCGATCCTTGACAGCGAGAAATTACAAGGAAAGAAAGGGAAGAATGTTGACAGGAGCGTGCAAGCGCCCGACCACAAAAAAGTAACTTTAGTTCCAGGAGCCCCTGAGAAATTCACCAAATCGGAACGGAGTTAAGCGAGGGCATGGAAACCATGCTCATTGAATTTTTACAGAAAAATGTGGACTTTTTTGCCTGGAGTTCGGATGATATAGTGGGAATCGACCCGCGGGTGATAACACATTCATTAAACATCGATCCAAAGGCCAAACCTGTAAGGCAAAAGAAGCGCAATCATGGCCGCGAAAAGGACAAGATAATTAATGCTGAGGTCGATAGATTGTTAGCGGCGGGTCAGATCAGGGAAATAAAATTCACGGAGTGGTTGTGTAATGTGGTCCTAGTTTCTAAGGGCGAAAAGATTGAAAACAAATGGAGAATGTGTAACGACTTTACAGACCTAAACAAATTATGCCCAAGAGATCCTTATCCATTACCTCGGATCGATATGCTTGTAGATTCCACCGCGGGGTTTGTGTTTTTTAGTATGATGGATGCTTTCCAAGGATTTTATCAGATTTTCATGAACGAAAGAGACCAGGATAAAACAGCGTTCATCACCGAGCGGGGAGTCTACTGCTTCATTGTCATGCCTTTTGGCTTGAGGAATGCGGGTGCAACCTATCAAAGGTTAGTCAATATGATGTTTAAGGAATTGATAGGGGAAATCATGGAAGTTAATGTAGACAACATGCTAGTAAAAAGTATGACGGAGGAGGACCACATCAACCACCTTGATCGATGTTTTGGAATTTTAAGGAAGTATAGAATGAAGTTGAATCCTGCCAAGTGCACTTTCGGCGTGCGATCGGGAAAGTTCCTCGGATATCTCGTCCACGAAAGAGGAATCGAAGCCAACCCCGAAAAAATTCGAGCCATTACCAATCTACAACCACCAAGAAAACTCTCAGATGTCCAAAGCTTAATTGGGAAGATTATTTCGTTGAATAGATTCATCTCACGATCTGCTGACAAGAGTTTACCGTTCTTCAAACTATTGCGTAAATCTAAGAACTTTGAGTGGAATGCAGAGTGTGACAAAGCTTTCGAAGACCTGAAAGCATACTTAACCTCACCACCAATGTTAGCCAAACCATCCGATGGAGAACCTCTATATTTATACATAGCCGTGTCGAAAGAGGCCATTAGCTCGGTTTTGGTAAAGCTCGATAAGTCTGAGCATAAACCAGTTTACTATTTGAGCAAGTTATTGCAGGGCGCTGAGAAAAACTACATGGAGAATGAAAAATTCGCGCTTGCTTTGGTGGTAGCTGCACGAAGGTTAAGGCCTTATTTTCAGACATACAAGATCATCGTTTTAACTAATCAACCTCTGAGACAGGTCCTATCAAAGCCAGAAGCATCAGGCAGATTGATAAAGTGGGCGGTTGAGCTGGGTCAATTCGAGATTGAATATCAACCACGGGTCGCTGTAAAGGCCCAGGTGTTAGCTGACTTTGTAGTCGAATCAACAAGCCTATCGAACGTGGAAGAAAAAGCAATTTCCGAGGTAAGTATGGTCGAAGAGGCCGGAGATCATATCTAGCTGATGCACGTGGATGGCTCCTCAACCAAGGAAGGAGGTGGAGCAGGAATCCATTTTCAAGGACCCAATGGTGAAGACTTGAGTTATGCTATCACTTTAGACTTCGTAGTTACAAACAACGAAGCGGAATACGAAGCCCTCATCGCTGGATTAGAAATGGCCATAAAGGCAAAGGTAAAATCAATTGTTGTGTTAACAGATTCTGAACTTGTTCATAGACAGGTGAAAGGCACTTACGAGTCCAGTGAGTTCAATATGATCAAATATTTGAACAAAACAAAAAAGTTGATCTCTGAATTCGACAAATTTGATATTCAACCTGTACCGAGGGAGGAAAATCTATGGGCAGATCTATTATCGAAGTTCACAGGACTTGCAGATGGGAAGAATGAAAGGATAATCACATGGCTATTATCGAATACATCCGCTATCGAGCTGGATGTGACTTCCTCAGTCGATATCCTGGAGATCGATGAGCCAAGGATCCCTTGGATCGACCCTTTTATTGCCTATCTCAAAGAAGAAAAACTTCCAGATAACACAAACGAAGCTCGAAGGATTAAATACCGAGCGCCTTCGTTCACTCTAGTTAATAATCAACTCTATAAACGGTCTTCTTCTGGAATTTTATTAAAATGTATCTCCGAAGCTCACTATAATGATATTCTAAAGGAAGTTCACGAGGGAGAGGCAGGAAGTCATTGCGGTGCTCGGGCGTTAGCTCTTAAATGCTCGAGATCAGGATATTATTGGCCTACTCTTTTCTCTGATTATGTTGGTTATGTGAAGAAATGCCACCATTGTCAAATTCATTCGAACTTGATCCATCAACCGGCTGAACATATGCACTCTATTCCGATCTGTTGGCCTTTTGATAAGTGGGGCATCGATATTGTTGGGCCATTTCCAACAGCAAGAGCCCGTAAGAATTATGTATTGGTTGCAGTAGAATATTTCAGCAAATGGCTCGAATGTGTTGCTCTGACCAAGATCACTCAGTTCCAAGTTATTAATTTCTTATGGAAAAATATTGTCTGCAGGTTCGGGATTCCAAGAATCTTAATATTTTGATAACGGAACGCAGTTCGCCGGGAAAAGAATCACAGAATGGTGCGAAAAATTCGGAATACAACAGAACTTCGCATCAGTAGGGCATCCTCAAGCTAATGGACAAATTGAAGTCGTGAACAGAGAGATCGTCCGATCTCTGGAAAAACGTTTATCTGAGGTAAAAGGAAAGTGGCTCGACGAATTGCCAGGAGTTTTATGGGCCAATAGAACTACTGTTACGGCTGCAATCGGGGAAACTCCATTCAGTCTGGTTTATGGGTCGGAAGCTGTTATTCCAGTCGAGAACCTCGTACCATCTCCCAGGGTCAAATTTTATGATCCCGAGGAAAATTGATCTCTAAGGGAAATGGAAGTTGATCACGCAGACAGTCGAAGGGACCGTGCCAAGTTGAAAATTCAGGCTACCAAGTCCAGCATGGAAAAATCTTATAATCGAAACGTTCGAATCCGAACATTCAAAGTGGGAGATTTAGTGCTCAAAAAAGTGGAAGTGTCGAAGCATGTTGGAAAACTTCTACCTAATTGGGATGGCCCCTATATAATCGTCGAGGTTGGAAAGAAGGTTTCTTACGAAATTGCTCATCCTAATGGAGAGGTCCTACCTCGAGCATGGAATGCTGTTAATTTAAGAAGATATTATGGAAGATGAAGATGGATAGTTGAATTCTAGGCTACTATTATTTAAGTCATCTCGTTCCGTTTTTTTTTTGTTGTTTCTCATGATTAAGAAGACTATGTGTTCAATGAAAATTTATTTCGACCGAGTTATTTATTCAATGAAAGTTCATTTCGCCAAAATTCTTATTTATTCATCATATTCTGATATTCTCGATCTCTATTCATCTATTATCAATCTCTATTTGTCTCCATCAACTATTAAATGGGTGAAAGCTGTTGCTACGACCCTCGAAGATCGACCAAGGGTGAAACCCGTTGCTACGCCCCTTGGATCGAAAAATAAAAAAGGGTGACGACCCTCGGGCTAAAAATGCTCTGAAACGACTAAGGGTGAAAGTTGTTGCTATGCCCCTTAGATCGAAATTATAAAATGGGTGAAAGCTGTTGCTACGACCCTCGGGCTAAAAATTCTCTGAAACAACTAAGGGTGAAAGCTGTTGCTATGCCCCTTAGATCGAAATTATAAAATGGGTGAAAGCTGTTGCTACGACCCTCGGGCTAAAAATGCTCTGAAACGACTAAGGGTGAAAGCTGTTGCTATGCCCCTTAGATCGAAATTATAAAATGGGTGAAAGCTGTTGCTAAGACCCTCGATGACGAATAAGGGTGAGAGCCGTTGCTATGCTCCTTAAGTCTAAAGCATAATCAAGATCGATCGAAATTCTGTCACATTCCTTCTACGCAATTATTGAATTAAAGATCAAGAATATTATTCGAGCTAAGGAAAATATTTCTTTGAACATGGAGAATCCCCAAGAATTCTATGTTCAACAAAGGTAAAATTTTTTGATAGTTGTTTTATGAAGTTACAAGACCGTGGATCATTAGGTGACGGGGATAAAAGTTCATTTCCGTTAAGGTTTTCAAGTTGCCTTATAAGTTGACGAAATCGTGGAACGACAAAATGGCAGAAGATCGAAATCAGGATCCATTAAAGCAAAGACGGGAAAGGAAAAAAGTAAATAATTGCATTTATAAGCTGTTCGAACAATTACAAATGATTCCTCGAAATACAGAGATAAAAATACAACGAGAAGATTCGAATTCAAAAAGGTTACATTTGTTCCTATCCTACTACAAATGCTACAAAAAAGCTTGCCTACCGCACTCGTAGACGATCCAAGACCTTCGTCCGGAAAAAATGATGATCACGAGCTTAAAACAAAAACCAGCGGTAAGGAGACAGTTTTCCAGCGTTCTTGCTACCGGACCCCCGCTGGCTCTCTAAGACTATTATCCGGTCAAGGAAAGAAGGAAGCATATCCAGTTAGAGTACTTAAAAAGCAATCTCGAAGACATCATTCCCCGAGAAGCACCACGAAGAAGTTGATGCTCGAGATTTAAAGAACTCCTCTAGATATTAATCCACTAACTGACCGGATGAAGCGACAGGACCGGAATTCTAACCCATCTCAAGAGAGATGACTCCAAAGAAGCAGGTCGCCTGCCGGTACCCTAGTCGCAATCCTTTTCGCCTGTTGATACCCTAGTCGAAATTGTTTCCCATACAGGGACGCCGAGGAGGTCGCGAAAGAAAGTTCGAATTCGAATCTCAAACGTTTTAATCGCTGAGATCAAGTGGAACATGGAGTTGATCTATGGGAGTAGAAACACAACCATGTCGATCGAACGAAACATTTACAGACAAGTAAAAATATGAAGGTAATCTTGGAACTATATATAGGGGGAGGAATTTCGCATCAACAGTATAGATCTCGTGTAGTTAACGGCCACGATACAAGCATTAAACGCTCTGACCGTCCCACTTCCCAGAAAATCAGGGACTATTTGGCTAAAAGAATATGGGACGTAACAGTAAAGGTTCAAAGGTAAATCCAATCGCAACAAGCAAGAAAAATGTCCAATTTACCTTTAATACAAGAATCAACGCTCAACTCTAAGGTCGAGAACCCGAAAAGTTAAGGTATTCAAAAAAAAAAAAATAGGGGGAAGGAATAAAGGACAATATTTTGACAATATTACCGTTACAACAAGGTTATGTTACAACGAAGAAAAATCCTAGTACAACTAAACGAAATTATTCTCGAAAAGGATTTTTCGAACTTCAGCACTACGATCATCATACCCACGGATATAAGCTTCCATCTCACGAAGCTCGGAGTTTTTCTTCTCACGTTCGTAGATATCTTTGAGTCTCTCTAATTCTGAGCTCAACTTTTCTGAGAGCCCTCCACCCCGAGCTTGGACACCCTTCTCTCTCTCCTGAGACAATTTCTCCTTAAAGAATCTATTAGCTTCCAGTGCGCGATCCAGCTCAATCTTCTTCCTGGCTAGCTCGAGAGTAATAGTAGCTCGTTGTTCGATCTCACGCTTTGCCAACACATGGAGCCTAGAAAAGTCTTCGCCAGCCTGAACTTGTAAGAAGACATGTCAAGGCTAAAATAAGAAAACTAGAGAGCCAGGATAAGGAAGTTAGCAAGAATTACCTGGGCAAGGAAATCCGACCCAGACTGAAACAAGAACGAAGAATATTCTCCTTTTGATAGAATTGCCTCGGAGATAGAGATATTGGCCCGAAGAAGGGTCAGATCGGATTTCTCGTGTGATACTTTGTCAAAATGAATTATGTCCCTCTTAAATGGGAAGACACCAGAATGAAACAATAGATTGAAAGATTCTCCAACCTTCGAGGGCGCGGACCGAACAGGAAAGGGTGCGCGCACAGAGACGTCCTCCCCAAAAGAAACCTTTTTAGTTTTCTTGTTTGAGCCCCTGGTCTTCAACATGAAGAAGGGGCGACAGTCGAAGATTTATCTCCTTTATGGAAGATCAGATCGTCGGAAGTAATGGACTTAAGCGGAGCTCTTCTCCCCTTCTTTATATTTATGCCGTCATTAGGTTTTGGGAAAGGCACGGAAGGAATTACAGAGATGTTCGGATTTTCATTCATCTCTTGGCTTTCGGATAATTATTCGACCGTAATAATTTCCGACTATTCGAGATCATAAAAAAAAAAAAAAACAGATCCGTAGGTGGTCAAAATAAGGGTATGGGAGCTCGAATTTGGATTTATTTCCTGAAGCTCCGATCACTGTGTATGATGTTATCGTAAAAGCAAGGTAAAATGGCCTTTGTATTTATAAGAGACGCGGCATCATACGAATCACAATAATTGATAAATCACCACTCCCAAGAAAGATTCGATGACGCAACCAAGTATGCAAGAATGACGTTATAAAGTTCAACAAAATGGTCGAGCTGGCATTAGATTAAACATGGCACAAAGGGAAAAGTGTAAATTCAAGCATCCACAAAATAAGAAAGGCATAAGACTATAAAAACAAATCTGCAATTACAATGGTTCGCTAAGTAAACCCTATTACATGATAATTATTAATGGCAAGATTCCTTCACGCCAGAACCGTTATCCGATCTCTCTTGCTCATTCCCTTCACCAGAATCGCCCTCCGAGCTATCGGAATCACCACTGCTCGAGCTACTTTCTTCTTCATCATTACTTTGGTCATCAGCTGCAGATTTACTTGACTCGGAAGACGGAATGCCTTGCTCTCCCTGGTCACTGGAATCCCCTTCGATATCCACCCCTTCATCCTCAGATTGCGCTTCGAGCACATCAGGGTTTGGCATCGGCACTCCAAATTCATCAAGGAAGGGAAAAAACTCATGGTTTTGAAGGTTTTCGAATCTTCGGAGGTAGAGAGGAGGCTTTATAATCATTTCCATGGACGTTCTTATAGGGACTCATGAACTTGAGGTAATCCCCAAGGGCACCACGAATTTGTCCAGCCGAAATGAGCTGTTGAACTCCTTTATAGTAGAAGGATTGGTTGATTGCCCCTGATCGTAAGCGGATGAGAGCATCAAGGAACGGGGACTCCAAGAATTCCCTTATGGCTGGATGTTTTGCCTCGGATCGCCCCCGATCATAAGATTGATCAGCGAGTGCCTTAGCTTGCCCGAGATCCGATCTTAATTTTTCTACTTCTTCCTCGAGGGCCCTTTTCCCATCAAGTTCCTTCTTAGCTTCCTCGAGCTCCTTCTCGATCTCAGATAACTTAGTCGTAATATCCTTCAACTGATCAGCCTTAGTGGCCTCTTCCCTCAGGATATTGTGAAGGGCATTCTGGGCCATCTGAGACTCCTCGTTTAATGTGGCCAGTCGGTAAGCCTGATGACTGAATAAGTCTCCGGCCTGAAGAAGAAAATAAATATTAATGACGTTAGTATATTTGAAAACTCATATACCTTTTGTAGAGCATAGGCGTAATCACCCGCGATCTCGAAGTCGTTTTTAAGAAATAATGCGGTGTTATCATCCTTAAATCTCCCGGCCATGAATATCCGAAGAGACTTATCCACTGCATGTTCACCATCAGGGCCCAAATCGGACTCGATGGTTCCATTCTCCGGGAATCCAGCAGCCCTTGGTCCTTGAAAGTGGTCCTCTATGAAATCAGCCATGTCTGGCTCGGAATGGCCAGCCCGGCATTGGATTGGACCCGATCCTCGACCAAAAGGCTTCACCCTTCTAGAGGACTCGAGGGCATTGCTACTTCTTTTACGAGCCATTCTCGCCTCCAGTATCTCTTGGGCTCGGACCTCTTTTAGGGTATAATGGCTAAATCCAGCCTCATTCGGATTAGAAGAACCGGTTGGAAAAATGGACCGGAGACCGAGAGCTCAAGAATTGGAAGTTCCCTCGATCGCAGCATGAGGTTGGGAAGTTACCACAATAGCAGTTTGGGGGAAAGTCACCATAGCGTTCGAAACCATGGTGGTATCGACCCCAGGAACGGATTTTACAACCTTCCGGGAAACCTTTGATTTTTGACGGTGAGGTCGACCTTGGCTACCTTTCGAAAAGGAAGCGACGACCGAACCAGCTATCGACGTCCGGAACTTATCAACGATCCCAGCTGCGAAATACAAGGGAATTAGCTTTGATTATAGAAAGATAAATCGAAATGTATATGATAATTTGACGCACCTAAAGTGGAGGGAGCAACAGCAGGGTTCACCTCTCCTTCGACCCTTCCAGGTTGCTCGGTTGGATTGTTATTTGGTGTGATCAGAGCCTTTCCGTAATCGATCTCAGGGGCAGGAAAAGAGCATGAGCTGAGCCCAGCCAATCGCAAAACCGCCTCTTGAGTCATCAAAGGAGTCTGATGATGGTCGGTTCGAAGGGATTGCAAGAATTCATCTGAGATCTCATGGCTCATATTTCCCCTAAGGCGTCGTCTGCCATAGATCCACGACTTTGCCCCGGGCCATCTGTGTGGAATAGGCTCGGGATTATCCGCAGAAGGCGGAGAGTCTGGGCCACGAACGAAAAAGAATTCCTGTTTCCAGCCTTTCAAATTGCTACTAACGTTGGTCGATAAAATTGATATATTCGGTCTCTGAGAAAAGTATACATAACCGGCGTTCGAAGCCGTGGAAGAGCTCATTTGGAAAATTTGCCATAAATTTTGGAAAGCGGCCTTCTTTCCTTTAGCTTTCATCAGGACGCAAAAGGCTATTATAAGTCCGATCGAATTCGGCAGGATTTGAGAGGGAGTAAGCTTGAAAGCCTCCAGAATACTGCGTATCAAAGGAGGGAAAAGAATACGTAAACCGTAGTGGAACTGTTTAGCATAAAAAGCTTGACACCCTTCAGGAGGATCGGTGACTCACTATTCGGGGGTCGGAATGACGATCGAATACCCAGTGCCGATATACTTGTCAAATTCTGCCTCCAATTTCTCCAGATCTCCTTCGGTGTAGCGACAAACGATCTCATCTGCCCTATCCTCGGTCATATTTAGCCCCGCACTGGTCGACGGCTCTACCCAGTTAAGGATTGTGACCACGACGCTGCCGCCTATGCTATACTTCATTTGCTCATTCTTCCCAAAAGGAAGGTCGTCATCCTCTTCGACTTCATCGTCGGAGACTGTCGCCTCGCTCGAATTATCATCTCTGCTATCCTCTGATTCATTATCCGATTCTCCCCCCTCTCTGTTGAAGTCGGAATTGGGGCTCGGATTTCCCACATTCTCCACTGTGGACGGTCGAATACCCTCTCTGTTGAAGTCGGAATTGAAGGTATGAAGATTGGTCGAAGAAGTTGCTAAAACTCTCTTATCGATCTGTTTGCTCCGATCTAGGGTTTCTTAGGACTCATGAAGATCAGCGGCCCACGATCGGCATATATATATATACAGGGACAAAATAGGAAATTGCAAACCAGTCCCCGAGTAACCGCGACGGTTGGACTCCCCCAGAGTAAATTTAAAATTATATTTCCAATAATTGCACTTATGATCCCTATACTTTCCGGAATCATGAGCTGAAGGCCAACATTTGGAAAGATGCTTTCTTTGGATGTCGTTTCCATATTATCCCACCGATCCATCATATTAAGATCAAAGGAATAAAGAGACATAGACAATGGTAAAAGGATTCTAGTCTAAAAGTCTTATACAAACCATAGACAACAAGGGTAATATCGAGACGATGCCATTTATTTGTTTTTGAGATATGCACTCTTTTTCCCTAGCTCGGTTTTTATCCCAAAGGGTTTTTTCGAATTAGGTTTTTAATGAGGCATATCCAAAACTTATCCTAAAAGTGGCTCATCTCACCCCAGCGTTCGAAACAGTTTATACTTCTTCGAGCTTAAGCTCCACTTTGCGCTCGAGAAGTGGGGGAGTATTGATGAGGGGTTTCTTGGATTCAGCATTTCTACAGTTCAGCAAAGTCGAAAGTCGCAGATCTCGATCTCATGGGCATAATTTCAATCCCAAAGCTCAAGAGTCCTATGCTGATTCTACAAAGGAAGCTTAGGGTCCAAAATCACTGTTGGGCCGAGCTCAGGCCCAGGCCCGTGGGCCGAGAAATGCACATATGTGGGTGGATCACCTGGTTCCAGATCTCAGCTATAAATACCCCTAGCATTTATGACGACGACACAACTTCCCAGGTGCTCTTCCTCCGAGGCTGCTGCTCGGACCTCTTAGGAAGAATAGTATAGGCTATTTATAGGTATTTCACCCTCTAGCTTGTACGACATCCTATAATGCTCGGATAGGACTCTCAATACTTGTAATTTGTACTCAATCATCCTGAATACAAATACTATTGATCTTTTTGTTCCATTTACAAGCATTTGTACGGCATTTCACACCACCTAGATCGAACAAGCGAAAACGCGTAAGATCAACAATAGTAAATCCACCTCAGCCAACAAGAGTTGGAATATCATAACTTGATCTTGGACGGGTAACTTCGTACGAATGCGTAAAGCTCAAATTCCGCTCTTGGACGATATATCTTTGTTGTGACATAATTGGGAATTTGAAAAATGAAACAATCAAATTCCAACTCCCATGCACATACAAGATCACAACTCAAATATATAGTTCAAATAAGGAACAATAATCAATCAACTTCATATAAATGCAATATTAATCCAATCAACACAAAATAACTCCGAATGAATTACACAACCTAACCACACTTAATTACAAAACACAAATACAGGACAGTTGGATTGAATCAACAATCGAACTCAACCCAAATCAATCCCATGATCTCCATATATCTGAAATGAAGATGAATGTGAATTGATTAGTACCCACACTTGAACACACAGTACGCAGAGAAGGAAGAGGAATATTTGCTTACAAATTCAGGTGTTGAATCATCTGTTGTGCGTGATCTCAGCTGTTAAAGCAATGGAAGTGGTCCTGCACTTTATTTGCCACGTACGCGTCCAGTTAAACCAATAAGGGAGCTCTCTGCCATGTCACCAGCTTAGTCACTCCTCTTCATTGTCAAACGACACCGTTTTTTCATTCCTGCGTCTTTAATTAATAAAAACGTGTTTCCTTCTTTTGCAACTTTGTTAGTTAAGGTGCGGTCAGGTTCGAATCCAATCCGGAGCATTATTCAAACAAAATTAAAGGAGGGGGAAATTGCATTTTATTCCAGAATGCATGCATGTGAACATGTGAATCTTTGCACGTAACAATACCCTCCCCTCCAAACAATCCTTGTCCTCAAGGATTAAAAGAGGAAAATTTCTGCTTCAAAGAGTAGAAATCCTCTTCAGCCGTGTTAAACCACTTGATCAAGACTTGAGTTGCAGCTCTCCCATTCTTCTAATACAACCTTGTATCCAAGATTTTCTCTAGTTCTAAGAGTATAGTTCCATGAACTGTCTGAGCTTCAGGCAATGTAGGTATAGCAGCTACTGATCCAATCTTCTTCTTAAGTTGAGACACATGAAGGGTGTTGTGAATTTTGGCAGTAGGAGGAAGGTCCAGTGTATATGCTACTTGACCAACTTTAGCAGTCACTTGAAAGGGTCCAAAGTATTTAGGACTGAGTTTTTTGTATGGAGTTCCCCTTACAGTGACCTGTCTGTAAGGTTGCAATTTGACATAGACCCAGTCTCCTACTTGTAGTTCAACTTCCATCTTGTGCTTATCAGCCATGTTCTTCATTCTTGATTGAGCATTGGTCAAGTGAAACTTGAGAAGTCTAATTGTGTTTTCTCTGGCATTGAGGCTTCTATCTACAGCATCAACAGCAGAATCAAGGGGTTGATAGAGCAAATGTGAGGGAGGTGGTTGACCATAAACCACCTCATAGGGTGTGAAATGTGTAGCAGAATGATAGGTGGTGTTGTACCACCACTCAGCTAGAGGCAATAAGTTTAACCATGATTTAGGTCTCTCTCCAATCATACATCTGAGATAGGACTCTAGGCACTTATTCACAATCTAAGTCTGCCCATCAGTTTGAGGATGGTAGGCAGTTGAGTGAAGAAGCTCAGTTCCTTGTAGTTTGAAAAATTCCTTCCAAAAGTTACTAAGAAAGATGGGATCTCTGTCACTGACAATAGTCTTTGGCATTCCATGCAATTTGAATACAGAGTCAGTGAAAGCTTGGGCCACAGAAAAAGCAGTATAAGGATGGTTCAAAGCTATAAAATGTGCATACTTACTCAGTCTGTCAACTACCACTAACACCACTTCTCTTCCTTGAATTTTAGGTAAACCTTCAATGAAATCCATAGAGATATCAGTCCATACCCTGTCAGGAATAGGTAAGGGCTGCAATAATCCAGCAGGTAAAGAGTTGATAGGCTTGCAAGTTTGACAAATTAAGCATTCTTGAACAAAGTTAAACACTGCAGTCTTCATGTCCTTCCAGAAATAGTGCCTTTTAATCCTATGAAGGGTATTCACCATCCCAGAATGTCCCCCCTCAGGGCTTCCATGATATAATGAGATGATGTCCTTTTGTAATAAACTGTCATTCCCGACCATCAACTTACCTTTTCTTCTTAATAAACCATTGGACCATGTGTAGTGTAGTTTTGAGTTAGGATCTTGAGTAAGAGAATCAATGAGAGCTTGTAGTTTAGGATCACTTTTCCAGCTATCCTTCACTCTATTAATTAAGGAAGAAGTAATAGTTACCATTCCCTCTAATCTAGGAATGTCATCAGTAAACTGTCTACTGAGTGCATCAGCAACCTTGTTATCACTGCCCTTCTTATAGTGGATGGTAAAGTCATAACCCAGGAGTTTGATCTACCATTTTTGTTGAGCTGGTGTAGAGATTCTTTGTTCTAGTAAAAACTTTAAGCTCTGGTGATCAGTGTGAATTATGAAATGCCTTCCCACCAAGTATGGTCTCCATTTTTCCACAGCAGATACAAGAGCCAGTAGCTCCCTTTCATAAACAGGTAATGCTGAGTGTTTTTCAGTAGGAGCTTTGCTAAAAAATGCAATAGGTTTGTGGTACTGCATCATAACAGCTCCCATTCCCAAACCTGAAGCATCAGTTTCTATTTCAAAGAGGCAAGTGAAATCAGGTAAGGCAAGCACTGGTGTAGATACCATGCACTGTTGAAGGTTCTTGAAAGCTGTAGTAGCTTCCTCAGACCACACAAATTTGTCCTTTTTGAGCAAGTTTGTGAGGGGTTTGGCAATGGCACCATATCCCTTCACAGATCTTCTGTAGTATCCTGTTAGACCCAAGAAGCCTCTAAGAGCTTTTATATTTTTGGGAGTTGTCCAATCCAATGGCCTGTACCTTGTTCATGTCAACAGAAACTCCCTCTTGTGAAATTACATACCCCAGATACTCTACCTTCTCACTTGCAAAACTACATTTACTGCCTTTGACCAACAGTTGATTGTTTCTCAAGATAGTAAAGATTGATTTCAGATGAGCTACGTGCTGTGTCCAGTCAAGACTATATACCAAAATGTCATCGAAAAAACCAATAAAAACTTTCTGAGAAAAGGTTGAAATACCTGGTTCATGAGGCTTTGGAATGTAGAAGGAGCATTGGTTAAGCCTAAGGGCATAACCACAAACTCAAAATGTCCATGGTGTGTCCTAAAAGCAGTTTTGTTGATATCAGTTTCATTCATCCTTATCTGATGATATCCTGATCTTAGGTCAAATTTTGTGAAGAATTTTGCACCATGCAGTTCATCAAGAAGCTCATCAATTACTGGTATAAGAAATTTGTCTTTGATTGTGGCCTTATTCAGTTCTCTATAGTCCACACATAGTCTCCAGGAACCATCTTTCTTCTTGACCATGACAATAGGAGATGAGTAAGGGCTGGTGCTATGTCTTATCACCCCTGAGGTTAACATCTCATGCACCATTTTTTCAATTTCATCTTTTTGAATGGCAGGATATCTATATGGTCTAACATGGATAGGTTGTGTACCCTCTTTAAGTAGGATAGAGTGATCATGTGATCTATGTGGAGGTAATTCAGTAGGGGGTAAGAATAGATCTTGATATTCATCCAGAAGATCTTGTAACTCCTGAGGAACCTTCTTAGCATCTAGAGTGGATATACTTGCATTATAAGGAGCAGCTTCCACCTTCTGTAACCAACTTAAGCTCATCATGGTCAGTTCAACAGGTCTGGGCAGAAGTTTCTTCATTTTGTTGTCCTTGATCAACCTTATATCACTCTTCTTCCCTCTTAGACACACCTTCTTGTCTTCTACAGTAAACTTCATGAAAAGCTCACTGAAGTTCCATGCAATTGTCCCCAAAGAAACAAGCCATTGAACCCCCAATACCAAATCACAACCACCCAAAGGTAGCACCATAACATCTATGGTGAAAACAGCTCCCTGCATTGACCATTTGAATCCCTTACAACAAAACTTACTATATATATAATTACCTCCGGCTACTGCAATAGGTAAGGGTGCAGTACTCTCCAATTTACACCCCAACTTTTTAGCAAGAGACAAGTCCAGAAAGTTGTGTGTACTCCCTGAGTCTATCAAAATGTGAACAACTTTACCATTATGTGAACCAGTGACTCTCATAGTTTGGAAGCTAGTAACTCCAGTCATTGCATGTACTGAGACCACAGGAACATCACCACTATCTTCTTCCCCCATTTCTTGAATATCTTTCTCTTCTGATCCCCCCTCTGAATCCAAGTCCATTAACCAAACTTGCCTCCTCTTTCCACAGTTATGCCCATAAACATACTTCTCATCACACCAGAAGCATAACCCTCTGGCCCTCATATCATCCATTTCATTAGTAGATAAAATCTTAGATGCTTTAGGATTTGGTTTGTAAGTGTATGAGTTGTGTTCTGCAACTGATTGTTAGCAAAGTTCTTTTGAGGAGGTGTAGGTAATAAAGGGGGTTTGGTGCTAGTGTGGCTGAAAGGTTTTTTGTGCAAAGCAGCATTGGTTTGCTCTTGCATTCTGGCTAAGCTATATGCTCTTTGAAGAGTTCTAGGAGTAAGCATCCTCAAGGGCATCTCAATGTCTTCCTTTAAGCCAGTAAGGAACATGTTGATTGCATAATCCTCTGTATGTCTACTTTATGCAATAGCTCATCAAATTCATCCAAGTAGTTTTGGACAGAAGAAGTTTGCCTTAATTTCTTCAGTTCCCCAATTGGATCCTCAAACATCATTGATCCAAATCTATACTGTAAATCATGGATATATTCCTCCCAATGTATCACACCCCTTTTCATTTTAACAAAGGATTGGTGACAATGAAGGGCTCTACTTTTCATGTTTAACCCAGCAATTTTAACCTTAGAATGGTTTGGAGTTTCATCAATTTCAAAATATTGTTCACATCTAAACACCCAATCCTTAACATTATCACCCTAAAACTTAGGGAAATCCAATCTTATGTTCTGCCTAGTAGAGATGTGAGATGAATTACCAGTGTGAAATGAAGCTCCCCTAGGTGATTCATGCATCCCTTGTTCCCCATGGTTCACACTGTTCCTCTCAGTCAAAAGTTCAGCAAAATTCCTACGCATCTCCTCCATGCATTGATCTACTTTCTGCTCCAGTCCCATTGAGTTTGCTTTGAGAAGCTCAATCTCCTTTTGAATATCCTGAGATCTTGTATTAACTGCCATGTTTTATCCCTCAGAGTCTACGCAAGGAACCCCTGCTCTGAATACCACTGAAACAATTAAATTCCAAATCCCATGCACATACAAGATCACAACTCAAATATATAGTTCAAATAAGGAACAGTAATCAATCAACTTCATATAAATGCAATATTAATCCAATCAACACAAAATAACTCCGAATGAATTACACAACCTAACCACACTTAATTACAAAACACAAATACAGGACAGTTGGATTGAATCAACAATCGAACTTAGCCCAAATCAATCCCATGATCTCCATATACCTGAAATGAAGATGAATGTGAATTGATTAGTACCCACACTTGAACACACAGTACGCAGAGAAGGAAGAGGAATATTTGCTTACAAATTCAGGTGTTGAATCATCTGTTGTGCGTGATCTCAGTTGATAAAGCAATGGAAGTGGTCATGCACTTTATTTGCAACGTACGCGTCCAGTTAAACCAATAAGGGAGCTCTCTGCCAAGTCACCAGCTTAATCACTCCTATTCGTTGTCAAACGACACCGTTTTCATTCCTGCGTCTTTAATTAATAAAAACGTGTTTCCTTCTTTTGCAACTTTGTTAGTTAAGGTGCGGTCAGGTTCGAATCCAATCCGGAGCATTATTCAAACAAAATTAAAGGAGGGGGAAATTGCATTTTATTACAGAATGCATGCATGTGAACATGTGAATATTTGCACGTAACAAAAAATGGAGGAATAGTATTGTGTGCATGAGCATCAACTTGAGCAACAAACAGAGGTGGCATAATTCCAAACATGGTTGACGGAAAATAACGTATTGTAGGTTGGCTTGGTTGTTGTGGAGGATTTTGATGATTCCAAACATAGGCCATGAAGACGATGATTAATTGCAGATTTTGTTTTCTTGGTTTTCTTCGATATCAAATTTTATATGGATGAATTTATTGATGTTGGTTTTGGGTTAGTGCAAGGATTCATATATATATTGGGATTGACATTTATTTCAGATTGATGTAGGGAATTAAAGATATGCTTAATTTGGTTAATTGATGATAAGGTTTTTTTCTTCCCTTATATGATTTACGCGTTTTAGATTCAAGAAAGGAAATAAAGGTTGTAGTCCTTCTTGGTTCGGGTTTCGTCAAATTA
>CM064879.1:51818160-51859522 GCA_003313485.2 Penstemon barbatus | reverse complement strand
ATTAAATTTATCTTTATTTGTTATATGTTGAGATTTAAGTTGTAAATATTTTTGATGAAATATTTAAATACACAAAATGTTTGACTCCTACAAAATTTTCATTTGAGCTAGGTTTTGAAGGTATTCTAGGACAAGAGGTTATAAATCACCACATCATTAATTTATGATGTATTGTATTGTTGTTATTTTCACCACGAGGAACTGGTCTAAATGAGAATACTTTTAGTTCCGCACATTTTTTTTGAGTTATTTCGAGATCCTTACTGCATGAATTGTTAAAATTGTTGACTAAAAACGTTAATTGAATACTATTATTTACCATAATTAAACTAATTTCAAAATTTTAATCCTTAATGAAAAAATTCTTAAGATATTAGTAAGATGATAATTTATCCAAATTTATGCAAACAAAAGACTATTTAGCCTTTGAAATTTAAATATTATGCCCCTATTAAAGCTATATTATTATAAACCTCTTATTGCAAGTAACATCAATGAAATCAATTAATTGCACCTCCAAACTAGTGCCTGACCCTCTTCAACCCGAATCCTATTGCACGGCCTGAAACCTCTGCACAAAACTCGGCGGTGTCGATCCTTGTAAAATCCTTCTAGTGGATGATGCTTCGTTGTCAAGCTTTGCAAAGGATTTGAGAATTTTTTAAAACTAATTAAGTGATTGACGTTAATATTTTGATAATAGTATTAAGTAAAATATGTAATCTACACAATGAACAAACTCATCCACAAACTCGGGCGAAATCAAACTCAAAACTAAATAACAATGGTCGCTGGTAAGTTTATCCCAATAGTATTCGAATTGATAATTTTACCTCTTAAATCACTAAATCGAAGCAAAAATAGGACTTTTTTGGACTGGCACTTAAGTCTTATAACTAAAATTATTTGGCAATTTAGTCTTATTTCAGTCTTATAACAAATATTTGGATTTTCTACTATTGTGTCCGTCAAATCACCCACCCTTTGCTGACATGGAAAGTTAACCCTTTTGCTGACAGGAAACATGCAAAAAGGGTCTTGTAACTATAGGTCATTGGCAAAAAAAAGTCATTTAACTTTTCGAACTAGCAATTTAGGCATATAACTAAAATAATTTGGCAATATAGTCCTATTCCAGTCCAAATAGAGATTTTTTTTTTCAAGTTTGTGCGCCAAATCACTCACCCCTTCCACGCGAAAAAATTAACACAAATTTGATGTACCTCTAACTAATATGGGAAAAGGAAAAATTGGTCCATAACTTATGGCCGCTGCAAGTTTACCCCATAAATATTCGGATTGGCAATTTTACCTCGTAAATCAATAAATTGAAGCAAAAATAATATTTTTTCGGCCCAATTCAATTGGGAGAGCAAACTTCACTTGTTAGTCAATGAATTTTAATTAAAGAATTTTGATCATTATTTAAAGAAAAAAGGGAAAAAAAAATATGCATCATGTGAGCGGCACACGACCTATGAAAATCTATTTTTGCCTTTTCGGAGGGGTCTTGATCAATACTTTGGGACAAAAAATGATTATTTCATTGTTGTTCCTAATCGCGAATTTGGAGCAAATACTTTTTCTTTTTCCCGCTCTTCTTAATCGCAATCTTGGGATCTACAATTTTTATTCTTCCTACTCTTCCTAATCACTATTTCGGAACAAAAATTAATAAACAATTTTAATCCCACAATTCTAATTGCGAATTTGGAAAAAAAAAACCTTTTTAAAAGATTATGTTATTTCTAATTGTGATTTTGGGACAAGTTTTTTCTTTCTTCTCTCTTCCTAATCGCAATAAGACGAGCAATTTTTTTCAAATAAAATGAGCCGGAGGGATTAACTAACATACCTTCAATAATTGACCATAATGAGAAAATGCCTCGGACAAACATCTGATTTATTTTGGAAATAATATTAATCATTAAAATTTAAATCTAATGAGAGTGCGACCCTCACATAATTGAAAAAATAAAATGGAACACATCATATAACACAAGAACATAGCTCAAAACTCAAATATCATCGGCCTTAATGGCTATATGTTCAAATTCATATATCATTGTGTTTCATGTCTATATGCTCAAACTTGACTCATGTAACTTTTCGGGTTTCAGATTTAAATCGGGCTCATATAGAACTTTCTCACACTAACAACTTTTACTTGAAATATAAAAAAATATATTGTTGAAACACATATGAATAGACTAATCTTATTCAATTCATAAGAATATATAAATTTTATACTTGAAATCTATTGTACAAAACATTAAATAAAGTTTGTAAAACCCATCTCAATCCATTTGACTATTTGTTTTACTTTTCCCAATTTTCCCTTTTTATAAATTTTTTTCCCTTTTGGTCAACAAATAAGTTAGTCATAATTGATATATGTATGGGCAGTAGATTTGTAAAGTTATAAATTGTTATTGACATTTGTATGCTGAGTTGTTCCTAATTTTTTTTTATAAGTAATAATTAATAAACTACTACTTTAATACTAATTTAAAATAATATATTTTTGGGCTAAGCTTAATTAGGCTTAAACTTGGCTTATAAATTAATCGAGTTTAATATAATTTTGCTCAAACTCAGCCCTCCACTCACAATAATTCGAGTTCAGGTCGAATTTAATATGACCGAGTCATTGGGCTTCGGATAAGCCCAACTCAATTAACCGTCCTAGATAAAGATTTAAAAAAATATATATATGGAATTTTGAAGTTTACAAGTGATTTCAAAAATAGTTGGTCAGCCTCAGACAACTATGGAAAATAAGTACACAAGAACTATAAGTGTGTTTGCAATAAATTATGCAAAAATAGAAGTAGGTAAATGTAAGTAAACAAAAGATGTGGGTATTTGCAAAAATCGGAAAAAAAACTACTTAAAGCAGTTTATAAGTTTTGCAAATGTAATGTTAAGCTTAACTCAATGAATATATCCTCTCATCTTCAAAAAAACATACTTCCCGGCTGTTTGAAAAGATTACAATTTGACCCTTCTTCTCAAAGGTGAAAGTGTGAAACAGTTTACAGTCCTGAATTTCTTCATGTGATTTTATATATGATGTTATTTCGCGTTAACTTTTTATCATGGAAGATATCTTGTACACTAAAATTGAATATAGAACTTGATACTGTTTCTCAGAAGTCTGTACTCCACGTGTTCGACGAAATGTCTCTTACAAATTTTCAACTATATAATCCCCATTCAGACACCTCGTGAAAATGTCAAAATGGCCGGGTTTTCTTGAAGAAATTGAAAGAAAAGAAAACAAAAGGCTCTTAATCCCTTATGAGAATGCAACTAAAACCTCATAAGCTACTCAACATGTTATGTCGTTTACCCAATACGACACCGGCTTTGACTAGTATTGGTAAAGCTCTCATCTCTCTACTTACCAATTTATGCTTGTTTTCGTTGCATTACTGGTTTCTAAAGTGTGTTAGTTTCTTCATATTTTGCTGCTTTTTATCGAATTTAATAGAACTTTTGAACAGGGCCCATTACGTTATATTCGACCAAGAATGCGGTTAATGAATATAGTGATGATGATAAGGGGATTGGCAAAGTGGCATTGGCCAAGAATTTGGCGAACTTGGTCGAGGAGTCCTCGAGTTATTCCACTCGAGAAGCAACGAGTGATGGTAATGATGATAAGGTGTTTGCAAAAATGACACTAGCTCAGAATTTGGCTTCCTTGGTTCAAGAATCTTACGACATTCATGAAAGAAAACCCAAACCGAAAACCCGTGTGGAGAAGAAGAGGTTTCTTGAGATGCGAATAAAGAAAAAAGTGAAGGAACAATACAAGGATGGAAAATTCTATGACCTAGTGGCAAAAGTGGTTGCCGACCCTAACACTCTTAAGGATGCATATGATTGTATAAGGGTAACTTCCAATGTTGATTTGGCAATGGATGATGATAACTTACCTTTCGAGTCCATGGCTGAAGAACTAGCTCATGGAAATTTTGACGTTGGAGCTTATACATATTCAATCTCTACAAAAGGGACCAAGATGAAGGAGAAACTACTTTTCCCAAAACTTAAGTTGAGGGTAGTTCAAGAAGCCATTAGAATAGCCTTGGAAGTTGTTTATAGACCACACTTTTCTAAAATCTCTCATGGTTTACGAAGTGGTAGGGGTCATTGGTCTGCTTTAAAATATATACGCAAAGAGATACCTAATCCCGACTGGTGGTTCACATTGCCTCTTAATAAAAAACTCGATGATTGCATCCTTACCAAACTCCTATCTTCCATTGAGGATAAGATTGAAGACTCTGTATTATGTACTATAATTAGAAGTATGTATGATGCAAAAGTGCTTAATATGGAGTTTGGGGGTTTTCCTAAAGGACATGGTCTTCCACAAGAGGGGGTGCTGGCCCCTATATTGATGAACATATATCTCGACCTCTTTGACAATGAAATATACAGGATGTCTATGAAGTATGAAGCTTCTGATTCGAGTTGTAATGAAGAGGATAAGTCACACTCAAAGCTGCGTGGCTGGTTTAGGAGACAGATTAGTGGAAATAATGAGAACAATGTTGGGGTGGAATCAGGTGTAAGGGTCCATTGTTGTAGATTCATGGATGAGATCTTCTTTGCCATTTCAGGCCCGAAAGAAGTTGCTCTATGTTTCAAGTCTGAAACTGAAGGGTACTTAAGAAACTCTCTATTCCTGGAACTTGATAATCAAAGTGATGTTTTGGCATGCAATGGTCCTTCTGGTGTTCAGTTTCTTGGTACATTTGTTAAAAGGCGAGTAAAAGAGACTACAGCTGTAAGAACAGTTCACAAATTGAAGGCAAAAGTTAAATTATTTTCCGAACAAAAACAAGAATCGTGGGATTCAGGGGCAGTGAGGATTGGAAAGAAATGGTTGGCTCATGGATTGAAGAAAGTTAAAGAGTCGGAGATTAAGCATTTAGCTGACAGTAACTCTGTTTTGAATCAAATCTCTTCCTACCGCAAATCAGGAATGGAAACTGACCATTGGTACAAATTATTACTGAAAATATGGATGCAAGATTTGAATGCTAATAAAAGTGTTTTAAGTGAAGAAACCATTTTAGCCAAATATATTACAGAACCAGCTCTTCCCCAAGAACTAAGAGATGCATACTATGAATTCCAAAAATGCGCCAAAGAATATATATCCTCGGAAACTGCTTCAACCCTTGCTCTTTTACCAGGCTCAAGTTCGTCAAATTGTATTTATGTTACAGAAATAATTGCCCCTGTAAATATGATAAAGAAACGTCTTAATCGATATGGGCTAACAAACAGGGAAGGATTTGCTCGTACATGTCATGCACTAATCTTGTTAGACGATAATCAAATATTTTATTGGTTTTCGGGGATAGTTCAAAGATGGATTAGATGGTATAAAGAGTGTGACAATTTTAATGAAGTGAAGCTCGTTATTTCTAATCAAGTGAGAATGTCATGTATTAGAACATTGGCGGCAAAGTATAGGATTCACGAGGGTGAGATAGAGAAGAAGTTTGACTCGGAATTGTGTAGAATTCCCTCAACTGAAGATTTCGAGGTTGAGGAAGTTAATGAGGAATTAGTTTCTGAAGGTTCTACATTTGATGTGTATGGAATAAATAATAGTGGTTTATGTTTAGTATCGTTGGCTAGAATGGTGAGCCAGTCGAGACCATGTTATTGTTTTGTTGTGGGATGCTCGACTAAAGTTTTATGTGTTTATACACTTCAAGTAATGGAAAGACAAAAGTTTCCAGCTTGGAAGACGGGATTTTCAAGCTCAATTCATCCTAGCTTACATAGGAGGAAAATAGGATTGTGTAAACAGCATGTAATGGATTTATTTCTCGGTAACATATCATTGCAGTCAATAGATTTTGGCGCTTGGAGATGATTTAGGAGTGTAGTTTGCAAGGAAAAACACATCTTTCACAATTAGTTTGATGTCGTTTGGAAGGGAGTTTTTTCTACTTCATTAGCATCTATCTGCAATGGAGTTTCTTTTCATTTGTGAGCATGTATTAGTATTTAGTAGGAGAAATTTGTAAGGATATTTACGAGGTACATCTAATATACTCACTTAATCGTCTCATGTTTGAAGTTTATTCCGAACTCAGGGCTGCAGAGCAAAATTGCTGGACAAGGATAAATCTTTAAGGTTCGTGACTGTATTGTACTGTATGTCCTTACAATTTCTTTATATAATTAGTTTGAAATGTGATTTGAAGACATGATTTGTTGTTGAGTATGGCCTGGATTACTGATCAAATTTATAGCAATTTTGAGTTCTTTGTTGTCTTTAGATACAAGAATTTCCAAGTTATTTTCAATCCAATTGGTTGAGATAAACAGTCAATCAGCACCCCAAGGTGGTTGGGCCAAGTGGTAGTGACTTGCGGCCCCTAGAGGCGAGACTCAAGTTCGAATCCTACTGAAGACATCACACTGGGAGGATTTATACCCTTTGCACTATTTGGTCCGAGCTGTAAATACACAGTATAGTAGATAAAAAAAATTATAATTTAAGAATGAGAGCTAGAAGTACTTTTCATTTACTCATTATACTTCATTTCTAAGTGGTAAGAAAATCAATAATTTTACATTTTTTTAGAAGAGTCATATTTGCTATTCTCTGTATTTCCTTTAATTCGTATCAAATGGTTAATGCTTATGTGTTCGACACGCCTCGAAAGGGATTAAATCCTTGGAAAATCCAGACTCACTTTCACATTATAAAAAATAAAGAAATGACTAACGTGCCCTTGAGGCAGAAAATTACCGCCATCGATCATATTCAACAATTTATTAACTATGTCCAACAAGCCAAAAATAAATCATGAACAAATAATTACACAATCAAAATATCCAACTTAACCAAACCTATATTAAAACTCTTGAGGGAAATCTTGCAGTCTATTCTTGTCCAAACCTGAAAATAAATCAAAAAAATTAAATATAAGCTAATGATAAATACGAACTGAATTTCTTCATCGATATAAGAACTATGTCATCTTATAAAATTAAAGTGGGAACCTCCCCTTCCTAATAGGTTTTCGAATCTGAATTCACTACTTCGTAGTGAATAGTCCATTCCACTAGAGCAATTATCAATTGGTAGAGGTGCAACATTTATGGTACCTCCCGAAGAAGAAAATTTCACCCCAATTTATTTTTTTGGTAGAAGTTTTGTATAGGGGAATTTGTAACATCTTGCAGATGAAAAGGTTCTTCTAAGTTTCTCATATGAATATCATCCCTACACTCAAAAGGAAGATAAGCTGAAAAAAAAGTTAAAATGAGCATCTATTTTCTCTCGAGTTTGTCACGTGCTGGCCAGATCTCTTCATAAAGAGCAAAGAAGAAGACAAAATTCTGAAGTTACACTACACATGAACATTTTTATATCGCCGTCTGTGGGAAAACTCTGACTTGAGTGTTGAGATGGTGAACTAGCATCAAGAGAACCAAATGACTCGGAATTGAATCAAATTCCTTCACCTGAAGATGTCGAGCTTGAGGAAGCTAATGAAGAATCAGTTTCTCGAGAAACTACATTTATGTTTGGTATCTGTTTGCTCTAAATTTTGTTATTAGTCAGTCTGGCTGATCATCGGCCCAATCACTTGTAAAAAAATATTTTGGGTATAAACAATATCGTTGGCTAGAATGGTGAGCCAATCGAGATCTTGTTATTGTTTTGTTCTGGGATGCTAGACTAAAGTTTTGTGTATTTATACACTACATACATGACTTGGTGCTTGGAGATGATTTAGGAGTTTGTATGCAAGGAAAAACACATTTTTCACAAGGGATAATTGTCTTTTTTTTATTTTTGTAGAAGTTCTGTTTTTCAATTTCAACAATGGGGTTTCTTTCAATGTGGATTGAGGAGCATGTTGTTACAGAATGGTTTTGCGGTTTTAATGAGATTTTTTGATCGCCTGCTAATTTTATATTGGTAATTACGTATTTGAAAAGTAAGTAGGTAATTTTTCCCATATAATGTTTTTTTCTTTTACATAATATAATCAAGTCACATGTGAGTTTTACACTTATAGGTCTCCGATCATGAACTAAATGAACATATCTGATTATATTTATATATATATAAAAATAAAAATAAAAAATAAAAAATAAAAAAAATAAAAAAAACACATTATATTAAGATTTGATAAAAATGGCTTACTGTTTGGTGTTTGATTGTTAAAAAATTAATTTTTAAGCTTTTTCTAGAAGAAGAATAAAATTCGAACAAGATAGTATGCTTTGCTTGATTATATAATTATTTTCAAGTTGAACATTAATAAGATAAAAAGAATCACTAAAAATGGAATACTTGCAAGAATTTAAGTTTAAAATAATACTAAATAATAAATTTTAATTCTAACAGTCAGTAAATAAATAATATGAATATATTTATTTTAGCTAAGGTACAATATATCCAACATGGTTTCCATACAAATTGAAACCTTTTATATGGCATGATGATGCGATCTTGAAAACCATACGCATTCTCACTTGGAGTGTTGTTGGGGTGGAATTGTGAAAGGTGATGGTGGATTGAGAATGAGTAGTTTTCTTTTCTTTTAAAAAAAATATAAAAGTTGATTTAATCTCACTAAAAAGAATTTATAGTTCGAAGAGTAATTATATATACGATTTTTCATATTTGAGAAATTATACAAACTACTTCAGAGGTTGATGTGCATCTAAAAAAACTTACGGAACTTTGAAAGTACTAAGATGTCACTTTTTTTTCTAATGAAAATTGCATGTATAAATCATAAACCTCAGAACTTGGTCTCGTGATTACACTAATCTCAGGATAGTTTGAATAATTCTCTCGATTATTAATATGAATACATTTACATGAAAAATATTTTTAAACAAGTGAACTAAAAATAATAAAAATAAAAATATCCAGACTAAAAATAAAAATTTTAAATATTTTGAACAAAATTTAAATAAAATATTAGAACTGTCAACAAAATAAAATAACAAATTCATCTTTACTTAAATATATATACCTATTTGAATTTTTAATAAATAAAATAATAAAATTTAGTTTTCTCCCGAATTACTTATTTTATATTTTTAATATAATTAATATATAAAATTTATTAAAATATATAAACATATTCCCGTCGTCCCCAACCCCATCCCATCCCCAAGCACCCCCGTCCGCCGCGCATAGCCCACTCCACACTTTTTCTAACCCCATTCGCTTTAGAGGGTATTTTGTGTATGTTTTGAAATATGAAGAGTGGCATGTGTAATTAAACTGAAGTTCAGGGTAGGTTTTATAATTCCACCAGATTTTTGAAAAATTATATCATGGGTATTTCTGGAATTATATTTTTTATGACATTTGCTGTAAAAAATTAAATGCACAAGAAGGCAAATATAATGAAGCGAACCTCTCAGATGTAATTTGAATAATTTTTCAAACATAAAGGATGGCCAACGTAATTAATCTATACTCGAGAGGTAATTTGAATAATATTCTCCTATAAAAACGATAAGTTATATTAATAAAGAAATTTGATACTATATTTTTTAGAATACATTCATAATCAGGGCCGGCTCTACACTTTGGGGGCCCTAGGCGAAACTTAAATCGAGGCCTATATCCATAAAAAATATTATATTCATATAGAACTTACTTTTGCTCCCTCCTTCCCAAATAAAAAAGAAAACATTCTCACTTTTCTTAAAGATATATATTTATAGTAAAAATATAATTAATATATGAAGCTTATCAGATATCTAGGACATAATACAGTTTTGTAATTTTCTTTTTCATTGTGTAAGTTTAATTCATAAAGAACAACATAATATGAACATAACATTTTTTTCATAATACAGTTTTGTCATTTTCTTTTTCATTGTGTAAGTTTAATTCATAAAGAACAACATAATATGAACATAACATTTTTTTTATATGAATAGAAGAAATTGATTCAAATAAAATCAGTTAAAAAATTCGACCAAGTAAATTTTTTTTTTTTTTTGAAAATATACCCTAAAATTAAAATGAAAAATATTCAAAATTGATATTAAAATTTAAAATATTAATTTTACTTTGATGAATAATCTTTACAGTCATGCATAGGATAGAGAAACAAGTGAGTGGAATAGTGAAATATAAGATTTTAAAGAAAAGAAGAAATTTGATTTTATGGAGAAAGAGAAGAGATAAAAGGTTATTTGAGGGAGGGTAAAATAAAGTTGAAATCAGACCTTTTGAATTTTTACAGTAGATAATTTTATGAATTTACAACAAAAAAATATTTTTTGCCAAAAAGAAATGGTACAACAAAGTACATATATACGGGTATTTGAGTAAAGACTCAATATGGTTAATGCCTTAATGGGATTAAGGGGCCTTCTTGGAGGTTGAGCTATAAATTTATAATCCTTTTAATTCAAATTTTGGGTTGTTAATTTCTTTTTTGATTACAAATGTGTAGATAAGACCCATATTTATAATAATTATCAAATAAAGGTCCATATGTGTATTGAATAACATATTAACAGCAATAAGTTGGGGCCCCATGAAGGCTGAGGCCTAAATTGCCTAGGGCCAAAGCCGGCCCTGTTCATAATCAATTATTTCAATAATTGTTCAACTATAAATAATTTTATAATAAATCATTATCAAATAATAATAATTTTTTTTATAATAACTACCAAATAATAGTATTAAACTAAAGAAAAATTTGCATTAGTGGGTTGAGTAAGTTAGAAAACCATACCAAACCGGAAATAATGTTCCTATTCGATAGAAACCGGACGGTTAGGTTTGATTCAGTTTGGCACAAAGTATCAAAATTAAGGATGTGCTTGGAATTTCTTTTTTTCATGTTGTCATTCGGACAAAATAAATAATACTAAAAGGGAAACAAAAGGAGGAAAATGTAGTTAAGGGTGGAGAGGGGGGGCCGGAAGATCTACCTATGCCCTTTCAAAGTTCTTCTGAAAAACAAAAAAACTAAGCACAACAAGAGTAATTATTGTAAATTACAGTTCTTGAAGTTGAAACCCAAATAGCATCCATTTGCACCCTAGTGGCAAAAAGGCAAAATTAGTCCTTTAACGCGAAAATAAGATACTTATAATTTCGGTAAGTAAAATTATATCATTTATGTATTAAGTTTCTATAATTTTAGTCCTTCTATCAGGCCCGTACACTCTAACGACCAGTTGGGGGACCTTCTTATCAAATCCCTTGGAAGGTTTCTTAAAAAAAAAAAAGCTCTTCGCTGACTACTTCCTAAGTTGGGTGTTCTCGACATTTCAATCCCAACTCCAACTTGAGGTGTGTGTGTGTTGAAGTATGATTATCTTAATTAGCTAGAATCCAATATTTAGTTATGTTGTATATCTTGAGTGTTTATCTTAATACTTATACAATACTCCCTCCGTTTCATAATATTTGTCGCTTTGAAAAGGTTTTTTTTTTTTTTTTTTTTGTGTGTGTGTGTGTGTGCCGTATTATCTGTCACTTTGAATTTTCAATAAAGCTTTAATTACTCTTGGATATGGAAAGATTTGATATTGGAGAGAGATAGAGTTAGTTGGAAGATGGAGTAACAATTATTATTTTTTTTTTTTTTTGAAGAAGAAGATGGAGTAATAATTAGTGGAGGATAATTAATTAAAAGGGTATCTTGTTTTTCATTTTTTTTCACTAGAATTCAGCCATATGCAATAATTTTCTTAATATGTGTGCATACACATGAAATGACATATTATGAAATGGAGAGAGTACCTTAGATAGACATAATCTTTTAGTCTTTATCTTGTATTTGATAGATAAATATAAACTCTTAATTCTTATCTACTTTGTAATTTACCTATAATGAGATAAGGCATGTGGAATTGAAATATGTACACCATTTTCCCATTTCCTTTTTGCTCTCTAGTTTGTACATAAACATAATGGGCATAAGTGTAGGGTCCGTCTAAAATAAAATTTTGAGGGATGGGGAGCACATGAGATAACATTTATCTTGGTGACACGTGTCCTCTTAAAATTTAAGTTAAAATAATTTATTTTCTTAAAGACAAATTTACCCTTTTTTAATGAGTGAAATTCAACAACACCCCTTATGTTTTGCCTAACTAAAAAATATGTATTATTTTCATTAGTAAAATATCCATGTATTTTTTTTAGTACAAAAAATACCCCTCTCAAGTCGAGTTATCAATTTTACCCCATCAAATGATGAAAAAATATCTGCTTAACTTATAAGATTGCCAATAGCCCCTGGTAACTTTAAAATTTTTCAATAACCTCCCTGTTTTTCTTTTTATAAACATCGACAAAAACTTCCACTTGATTATTGAAGTCCACTTTAAAGATTTGAAAAAAATCTTATCCCCCCAAAGTTACATATTGTGGCACTTTACCACACATAAGTACAAAATAAGCACTTTACTGCCTCAAATAATTTTATTTAATTTTTGTTCGACGAAAAATATACATGTGCCCCTTACATGAATTTTCAAAGTTAGTTACAACACTTCTTACAAGCCCAAATACTTCGCTCATGTGAAAGAACCAAAAATCCGAAGTGAAGTAGAAAAATATTTTATTTGTAAAGAGAGAACATTGTGTTTGTGTAATAATAATTAAGTTGTTCACAAATTACAACAGAGAAATGAGAAGGTAAAGTTTTTATTTTAAAGGGCAATATGTATATTTTCCAAGAATATACATGTGCCCCTCAATGTATAAAGTAGGCAAAATTTTGGAATGAAAAATGCAATTTTCTCAAATTATTTTTTTTTGTTTTGGAAAAGAGATATGAATTAATTAGAGAGATTTATTTAAACAAATTAATTAAAGGGCTAGTATGTAATTTAACATATGTTTATTTTTTATAAATGTCCGATGCCATATCATCATTGAACATTTTGACCAAAAATTGTGGTTTAAATTTATTGTTGACTTTTTTTAGTGGTTGAAATTAGGTATCTCATATACACATATGTTCCATGAAATCTTATTTTAGAAAGACCCATAAATGTATGGATTTTCTCTCGGTCTCGCGAGTTTTGCGAGATCAAGCCAAAACCCTTTCAAAATATTCCAAATTTTGAATTGACACCTACCAACTACTTTTTCTCCCCAAACTCTATAGAAACAAATTTTGATTTGATACTTTCCACCTACTTTTTTTCCCCAAACGCCAATATCCAAACCCAATTCAAGTGAAATTTCAGTTTTTTCAAAAATACAAAACCTAACAAATGGTGTTTCAAAGGTTTCACCGAAACAACCCAAACCATTTTTCATAATCGAGAACCGCAAAATTGAATCTAAACCTTTTAAAATGGGGCAAATAATCTCTTATCTCTCTCTCCCTTGATTTTTTGTTTCTGCAATGGATATGGGTGAACGAAATGTTGATTTTTGTAATGGTGACTCGATGGATTTTTGCACCATTTATAAATGGATAAACTTTTCAAAATCCACATGACAACCAAGTACAGGTAAAAGGAAATTCGTAAATTTGAATATTTCGCAATGCAAATTAAGGTTTATTATATTTGAGAACTTCACAAAAACAAAGTCAATAAATGTAATTGTTTCATCTTGTTTTAAGATGAACTGGATTCAACGGCATATGATGTTGGAATTTTAAGTTTTTAAAACATCAAATAAAATAAATTTTGTAACAGCCAAAATTGACTGTGAAATAAAATAAAATAATTCCCCTTAATGTGCCATTATATGTCTCTTAATGATTTTGACCATTAAGGTCTCATGAACGCACTATAAATAGGTGTTAGGGGTCTTAGGAATTTCACACACTCACTAGTTGCATCCACTAAAATATTTTCATACATTATTCGAGAGGCGCGCACTTAAGATAAGGTCTGGTGTTTTGTCTTCCTGGGAACGTGCTCATAGATGAAGACGCGGCGTGGCCATATGGGTTTTATCTAGGAATTGTGATCAGACGCCAATACTTGCACGAGGGGAGACAATCACTTTCTTAGGACGAGCGTCTAATGGCGTGACTCTCATCAGGCTGGTCGTTTTATCTTTTCAATTATATTACGTCATATATCACATTATAAAATTATACTAGCATATTCCCGTGCTATGCACAAAATTATATTAAAATTTTTAAAATATTTTTTTTATGATAATATTTTTTTTATGAATTATCTGATAATTGGTTATAAAAAATAGGTTAAAATTGATGAAAACGAAAGTAATGTGAATAATTAGAGTGCAATTAAATTGATGAAAATGAAAGTAATGCAACGATATCAAAAGATCATTCTCTTATATAAGATATATAAGATGAGTTATTTATTTCAAATTATGATTTATTTAAATCTAGTGTAAAACTAAAATTTCACAACATATTATATGTTCATTGATATATGGAAATACGATGGACTTGGGATTATGTTGTACTCCCCCGTCCTTCTTTTTCTCTTTTTTTTTTTTTATGTCTTAAAACAACACTGTTTACTTAATATGAAATTACTTTTTTCAAAGTATTATTTCACATTAAATAATGATTTGACACATCTAATTCTTCTTTACTACTTTTAACGGTATAAATGTAAAACTGCCTAAAAGGGACTGAGGGAGTATGTAATAATAATTGCCGAAATCACATTCACCGAGCCATGGCCCATTAAACCAAGCATAGCAATTTAGCTGGCCGCTATTTAGTAGGTTTATTTCCACCACTAAACCAAGCCACACCCAGCCAGCGGGCCAAACATGGTCCAAGGGCAGATCCATCATATTTCTAAGACTTGTACATATTTCTAAAGCATTCTCTTGATGATTCTTTGTAAGAGTTTCAAGAGCCATTTTCTAAGACCTTTAATCGTAGATGTAAGATCAAGTTAATCTTTACCTTCTATTGGGGGAGTTGTTTAGCATAAATAGGGAGTTTTTATTATTTTCTAATCATTCAACAAACACTACAAAAATTATGGCTTTTTGTGACGCTTTAAAAGCGTCACAAGAATTGAAAAAACGTTAGTATACTATCTCTAACGCTTTCAGAAGCATCACAGGGATGTCAAGGAAACAGTTGTCATAAATTTTTTTGAACATAAAAAGTCATTTGCAACTGCTCTAGCTCCGATTTCCCATCATTATGAATCTCAAATCACATAAAAAGCCATATGCAACTGTTCTAGTTCCGATTTCCCATTATTATCAATCTCAGATTTCATAGGACAGTATTGGTTGCTGCTTTGCCTTTGAATAACCACAACTCATATCTGAATAACGTCAATCAATTGAAGTTCACGTTCAAGTTCTTCAAAGTCAGTGATATTTGGAACTTCAGGCTTCTTGGTCTCAATGATATTTGCAATGAACAAGTCAGGGATTTTTGAAACTTCAGAAAAAAAAAAAAAAAAAAAAAAAAAAAAAAAAAAATTCAGGATAACTCTTTGGTTTTTTTAGATCTCTTTATATTCTACTAGTTGTCCGTTGTCAAAACAAAACAAAAAAAAACCTTTCTATTGCATCTTTTTTGAATATCATAACCTCCATTTATTTTCTCTATTAGTAAAAAATTTCTGGTACAAACATTATGAGCTAATAATAATATACTTTGATTCTCATAGTCAAGAAGCAAAAATAATTGATCTATTTTCTGGATATCAACCTTCTGATAAACAAGAAATAGAACAACAATGAATGGAGTTGTTATTCCAATGATCTAAAATGAAATTTGACTCCAATCTAGGGGTGAGATCGGTTCGGTTTTCCGACCGAATCGGTCCGGACCGAGTACGGAACCGGAAAAATGGTTCAGCACTCGGTTTGTGCCTCAAAACTAAGGGGTCGGTTTTCGGTAAAACCGGTCGGTTCCCCGAACCGAATCGGTTGAACCGAACCCACTTAATTTTTTATTTATTAGGCCATATTACCCAATTCCCAAACAGCCAAACCCGTAACCCTAATTCTCTCCAGCCAAACCTGCCAAAATTAACAGCCGCTGCCCGCTGCCGCTCCACCGCTCCAGCACCCGAACAATGTTAGTTTTTTTTTCCCTATTACCCAAACCCAATACCCACTTGTGACTTGCCCTAATTTTCGGACCCAACACCCAGCACACCAGATTTCCTCTTCTTCTCCTAACTCCAGCCGCCGCCCAAGAATACCTCCAGCACCCGATTTCGGTTCGGCCCGAATCAGCCCCGCCGCCTCCTCCTCCGCTGCCGACAGCAACGTTTCCTCGGCCTACAGGTGGGTTTTTGCTCAATTAATTTCTATATCAAAAACTCTGGAAAAAGAAAATGGATGTTGGAATCTTGTACTTTTCCTTGTACGTAAGGAGGTTTGTGAAAGCTGCTGGAATCACATTTACTTACACACTGTCTGTATCTATCTCTATCTCTTTTCTTTTTTTCCTCTTTTGTGTTTAAAATCCGGTACATAGTGGACCGAATCGGACCGATCGGTTTTTATACCCAATCGGACCGAAAAACGGTCCGCCATTTTTCAGAACCGAACCGAGCTAGAACCGAAATTCGGTTTGGTTCGGTCCGGTTTGAACCGAATACTCACCCCTACCCAAATCTATCATATGAATCTAGAACTCAGAGAAGGAAACAAACTCACATACATAACACAAGTTGTCCCAAGTTTTGTGATCTCGAATAACCTCAGCGCGCTGTCAATTTCAATTAGCCAGGAGACACTAGAAGATAATAGTTTATAAATAAGAATTTAAAAATATTTTTGCAAGGAAGAACTCACAATGTTTCGGTTCTAGATTTCAAAAAAATTGGGTGCACGTCTTTGTCTCTAAAATACCTCATTGCTATGTTTCCATTTTAAAATTAGACATTTTAACACGATAACCACTAATAAATCTATCTCAATTAACAATTTTGATAGATCATGTAGCAGTGAATGTAGAAGTTCAAAAGTGTACGAAAGAATAAACTAATAGATTCCAAAGTGAATACTTGGACACCTACGAGTTTTGTAGGATTTTCACAAGAAATCCAATATGCTTAAAAATGACCAGTGAAAACAAAAATAATTAACAATTCTACAAAAGTGTACGATATTTGCATCTAAACATAGCCATACTTTGTAGCAATTAAGTAAACACATTTGTTTCAATTAGTAAAACTAATCGTATTTTTTTTTAGAATTAAAACTTATCGTATTTCATAGGGACTTGGATTGATCTCTTGGCTAATTCGTTTCTAACATGTTGATGTTGAATTGAAGATTTACAGGCAATATATGATTTTGTTTGAATTCTTTTATAAATAAATAGCGGAAACATAAATAAACTAACAAAACTAACAAACACTTGAGTTTTTTTTTTTTTTTCTTCTTGATTTCGGAAAATATATCAATGGAAAGTTAATTGTGTGAGTTTTTTTTTTTCTTTGATATAACTTAATGATAACATGTTTTATAGTTAGTTGAAAATGAATTAATAACATAATAAAGATGAAGAATAAAAAACAAAATCACAAGCTAATATATGTTATATACAAAAGGAATACAGCGTGTAGGTCTATGACATAATGATACTCCCTCTGTCCCATTTTAAGTGTCGTTCTAGGTGTTTTCACACATATTAAGGTACCTACTTAATTGTCTCAATTTTAGGAAAAAAAACAAATAATATTCCTAAAATACCCTTAACTCTTTCTCTCTCTTCCTTTTTCTCTTATTCTCTCTATATTTCTCTTTCTATCTCTCTTGGAGTAATAAAGTAAGAGAGAGAAAGAAAAAACAAAGGGCAAAATGGAAAAAATATGTAATTAATAGTGCATTGAAACTCTAAAGTGACAGATAATTTGGGACAAAAAAAATTCTCTAAAACGACACTTAAAATGGGACAGAGGGAGTATGTATCTAACGCATCACAAAGCGTGAAAATAGAGAAAACTAAAGAAATTAGACTTGGTAGAGATATGTGTTGGACCTTGTTCATTTTTTTCTTAAAGTGTTCAATTATTTCGGTACTTTAACTTTTTAAAAGTTTAAATTTTTTTATTTGGTTCTTATTTTATAATAATTCATTATTCCTTCTTATATTGACCAGAGATCACTATTTCATTAAGTTTTCTCAATCCTAAATTTCAAGGTTAGAAGTTAAATTTTATAATAATTTTTAATTTACACATAAAATTAGTTCACACATACAATGTACTCGCACTTTATTAAGGAAAAGAATACCATATCTTACCATATGGCTAAGATAGATTATATTCCACCTAACAAATATGACCCTACTGAACTAGATTCAGGGACGGATTCAGGATTGAAGAGTTGGGGAAGAGGGCCGAGTTTAACAATCGTTGAAATTAATTTAAGGAAATAGTTATCGAAGTTTTAAACGACATTATATCATATTATAAAATTCATCTATGAAGAATAGAACCAAATTTCTCAATTTTCACAATGGCTATTTATTACCAACTTTATTGTTGAAAATGATCACTCGCTTGTTGCGATAATATCAAGAACACTTAATATCAAGCAAATCAAGATTACAACATAAATTTTCTTGTACATGTCGACAACCCTTTTTTTTTTATCCAAATCTAAGCCGATGTGTAATTAAATTAAGTTGGTGTAATAAGCAATTTAACATGGAAAATTACAAAGAATAAATCTATTCATTATTAAAATTTTGTTGGGCCGAAGATTTGATGAACCAAGACTCTTGAATCTTGTATTGGGTCAGTGCTCAAATGAAGCATGTATACTTTCCTTTAAGGAATGAGGTATTTATAATAATAAATTTATAGATATAATATTTGAACTAAAATAAATTCTCGAAATTCTTGGGGGGGCTTGTGGCTGGATCCGTCCATGACTAGATTCACCTACAACCATAGGATATAATAAAGTCCATATCTTATACTTTTCCATCTCATTATTTTTACTCCATTAATTAACGTACTCAGTCAAACTTTTCGATATCTTAAGTAACTTATCATGTTATATTATTCACATTTATGATGTATTAAACATTTATAATATTATTAATATATATGATGTTATATGATATTATTAACTTATTAGTGAAATATATTAATTAAATTATTTATTGTAATTTTTATAAATGAACTCAACTAAGTTGAGTGGTCAATTGTATCAAGGATAAAGAAAAATTGTACAGAGGAAGTATAACATAATTCAATCATAATGTTGATTTTGGCAAAATAGACCTAACTTTTAAATTGTTGCATTAACTCACTCTCCTCACCCGAAATTATGAAGGCGAAACACTTCCCTCGAAATAATTTCTTGGGAGGTCGGCTTTCTTGTATTGATGGAAGAGTCTTTTGCAGGGCAAAAGATCCCGTAAAGGCAGATGAGATGGAGAATCAATTTTGGTTACCTCGGAATAGGCACTTAACTTTCCGGACTCCGCACCGGGTGCTCCCGGGGACAATAAAGCGGTCGCCCTTATAGACACGAACACAGGATTGTGGAAACGGGACATAGTCGAAGAAGTTTTCTGGGAAGATAAAATTACAACGATTCTCTCAATTCGGAGTGTGTATCATATCGAAAGGAAAGAGATGACAAATATGAGGCGAAGCACGAGCAGACAGGGAGGCATCAGATTGGAGATGGATTTGCACTATGAATCTATCGAAAGCACAAAGGATACGAGGATGTGTCACTACATCTTGACGAGTTTTGTGCAAAACATTTTAACAGAACACAAAAAGAAGCGGCTCACAGTTTAGCTAAATTCCCTGTATTAGATAATATTTGAGCTTCCTAACAAGTAAGGAACATTGTAATGACAAATTCGAATCGTTTTACGTGATCATTTTTCTGAAAAAGAATAAAAAAAAATTCAACTCAATATCCTAATAGATTTGATGTTTCTTGTTTGTTGTCTGAACCTAATACCAACTCATTACCTGGTGCTGATTCAGGAGGTCCTCTAGCTATTGGCATGCCATTACCGAAACCCGATCTCGGCTTTGCATAGTCCACAAATACAACACGTCCGTTCAGTTGCTGCGGTGGGCCCCGATCGCGTTAAGAATAAACATATCAAAGTATGAAGAAAACGAGGGTAAAACAGACAAACCTTTCCATTCATTTCTGAAACTGCTTTCTCGGCTTCGTCTTCAGATGCAAAAGTGACAAATCCAAAACCCTTTGACCTGTCTGATGTTCTATCCATCACGACTTTAGCTGCCAAAATTAGTACCATCCAACTCAAGTTATGTCCAAAATTACGCTGCTCATGGAAAAAGTTTAAAAACGATATAGTAGTAATTAACAAACCTTCAATAACTTGACCATACTGAGAAAATGCCTCGGACAATCCCTCTTCGCTGGTATAAAATGAAAGTCCTGCAAAGTTAATCATTAGAATTTAAATCTAACAAAGTGAGAGCCTCACATAATTAAAAACATAGAGGCAGTGATTTAAAAAATAGTCATGCCAATTTAACTAGTCGGCTCGCCTCAGACAACAATAGAATAAAGAACACTAGGCCTAACTACATTTTAGGGTCTCAAAAGGCTAAACTTTTTTATGATTGTTTACGTCTAAGCCATCTACAATTTCTCACACATTAAGATATCATAATTCCAAGTGTGTTTACGCCTCAAAATGAGAGAATTATAGATAAACAAGAACTTCTAATCAAAGTTGAGTAAGTGATATAATATTCATATAAGGTTCTCCGGGAGCTAGGCATGCTTCAAAATGAAAGACTGAGAGTAAATCCTAGACACCTGAAAATCGATTCATGGAGAGTAAACTTTATAGCTGGTCGGTGTTGAGAACCCAAACTTAGTGTGCGGGTGACAACAATTGTCCTGTTGTACCCAAACTGAGTGTGCGGGTGGAGTCACAATCGAATAAGGGAAGGGTATGCGTCTTTCCTAACACCAATTGCTTCTAGGGCAACTGGTAGCGCCTGAGGTCCTACAGTCGGTGTACTGATATGGGTTTTAACAAGAGTTGTTCCTTGTATAACCAAACACAATAAATTAGCATGAAAAGAGACTCAATTTCACTCATAATATGGCTGGACACAAACAGGGTTCAGGCTTAATCTTGAAAATGTAAATTGTATTTATTTCTTGAATTGTTCTTCAGTACCTTCAATTCACTATAATTTTGCCTGTATTTTAAATTCTAAAGCTAAATTTAAAAAAAAAAATCCACGAAAAGAAAAGGGCAAAAGTAGTTGCCCCTTTCTTCAGTTCTAAAAATGCTGCAATCAAACCACTGATTTTCATACTCCTGTGATAAAAACCTTGAGGAAACTTGTAATGATCATAAAACATGTATAATCCAGGGCAGTGCAATGCTTTTCTTAATTAGATAATCAAATGAATTTAACCAAAATGAATCACACAACGAGTTCAATTCCAAAGTAACTATCTTACCTCCAACGAAGAGCTTTGAAGCTATGCCTCTACAAGAAATGAAAAACCCAGGAACTAGAGATGAAGATGACAGAATATTGGAGTTGGGTTTTGAGAGACGACCAAACAGGACGCTATTCGAGAGTTTTCTAAAGGCCGCCATGTTTTCCTCTGCGTGTGCGGGAAAGACTGAAGGGAGAACGGGGAATGATTTTTCTTCTTTAGGGTAGTTATTTAGTGAAGAAATTAGATATAGAAGTATACAGTACAATCTTAATATTCTAAACAAAATAGTGAAAAGGAGTTAATGGCAATTTACCATTTAGATTTCATAATATTCAATTTATTCTCATATAATTTGAAAAAAAATAATTTATTTCTTTCTTGTGAAATTTTTAAAGAAGTCATTTAGCCTTTTCAGTCGGCGAGTCCAACTCACTTGTTGAAATTGACAGTGGATATGAAAAATGTTTTGTAATATAGGGAAGTAAATTGCCACATTTATCATAATACAAAGAGTAAATTGTCACATTATCATAACACAGGAGGGTAAAGTGCTACATATAAAAAAAAAAATATCAGGGAGGCGGTGTGAAACTTTTATAAAATTATAGGGGGTAAAATGTTATTTTTTAAATCACAAGGAGATAAATTAAACATTATGAATATAAAAGTGGTAAATTGTCATTAACTCAAGTGAAAAATAACCATTGTTGATTTTTACAAATTAATTTACAAAATTATCGATGTTGGAGAAATAATTTTATAGTGTTAATGAAAATTTATCACATCAGATATTTATAATATTCAATTTATCTCCCCGTAATTTGAAAAAGAATACGTTACCCCCTATAATCTTATAAAGTTTAACACCGCCTCCCTGACATTTTTATATATGACACTTTACCCTCATATGTTATGATAATGTGGTAGTTTACTACCCCGTGCTATAATAAATACGGCAATTTAACCTTGTGTTATGATCAATATGACAATTTATCTTCTTATGTTATAACTACACTTTTCATGCTCATTCTCAATTTCAGCAAGTGAGTTACACTCTCCGACTGAAGGATATAAATTGCTACTTTAATTTTTTTACAGTGGGTAAATGGACATTGGCTCAATTTTTATATATGCAATTAAAAAGGCAAAAGAGTATATTCAAACCTAGTTAAGCTTACTCTTATTAATATATTAGGTTTTTTGGTACAATTACTCTTATTAATATAATAATATTGTTTGCATTCTATAATGTGCAAACCAATTACTATCAATTTATTTATTTTTGTATCATTAATTTTCTGAAAAAATTTAAAATGTGATAATGGACATGTTGTAGGGTTGTAACTTTATGGGTTGAAGCCAGACCTCCTGATTTGGGCCCCTAGTATTTTGATGTTCCTGCCTGTGTCGGTTGGCTCTCACTTAAGCTAAATTGTGGTTGGTTAAATTATGGGGTATTTAGCAAATATTGCATATTTGGGCTGAACTCTGAAAAATGATTCATCAAAGAGTTTGAAATTTAAGTTACAAGAATTAGGCCTAATGTTGTCAATAGGTCAGATGAGACTCAATCCAAATTTGATTCTATTTATGTTGGATTGACTTCTTCAAATTTTGTGGATTTACATTTTCCGAGTCCATAGAAAATTGTTCGGACTCATTCACATATGAGATCTTTTCAAAATTCATTAAAATCCTTTCAAAATTCACACCAACAAATTTTTTTTTTTTTTTTTTTTTTTTTTTTTTTTTTAGCCACGAAGGATGTAAATCGCAGGATGTGGCTCCACCAAACCTCGGGATTTCACCATACTGCTGTACACTCTGCGCACAAAGGGGTCTTCACCACAAATGGAATTCTAACACTTTTTTTGTTGAAAACAAATTTGGTAATGTTACAATGTCTTTTAATTAGCTACCTTATTCATAACATTCATGTTTTTCGATAGAAATATGCAATATAATGAACCTATGAAGGAATTATTAACTAAAATATTATTAAACTGGAGGTAAAATATTGATGTATTAATGTTACTTATCTTATTATGTATAATTATAAATGTTTTATTTATAGTCGTGTATAAATATTTAACGAATTTGATTGAGAAATATCCATATACAATCCACTTCGAATTATGGATCGAAAATATTCATTAATATTGGACTGCTAATCGGAAAAAGAATAAAAAAAACCTAGTAAATTGTATCGGGTCAAATTCGAACAAGATTTGGATTAATACCGACTTCATTGACAGCCCTAATTAGAGCTATCGTTGCATTAATATTGAATGGATTTAATTGGATCAAGTTCTGTATTGCTTATTATTGGTATAAATTTGTGATAGTATTTATTGTAATATACTAATATGTGACATTCTAACTAAACATAAACATTTTTCTTCCTATGCAAAAAATGGTGTGTATCAATCTTTATGTTAACATTTCTTTGAAAACAACAAAGTAATTTATTTTATTATGGATATTTTGATCTAGATTCTTCAACTTTATTTTCGATTTAAGGAATTGTAGTAGATATAAGCAATTAAATTTGGATTGAATACTAGCACTTCTTTTTATACATACATTTGTTTGCACATGTTTTGAATATATGATGCTATAATTATATTAAAATAAGTCAAATAACCACGTAATCATGTCTACATTGGATGTCTCTTACGCCATCTCCAATGGTTGAGGGCTAGTCCAGGGTCAGGTCGGGGCCCTGCCTGATCGTCTCCAATGGTTGGGGCTCCGTGGGGGAATTAATTCCATTTTTTTTCTTTGCCCACTCTCACCTATTAATATTATAATTTTAAAATTTTTTAATATTAAATTAATAATAGTAATTATATTAGTACTCGTAATTTAATTATTAATTATATTAAAATATTAATATTAAATAGAATATTTAATTAAAGTAACTTAAAATTAATACATAATACGCAAACAAATATTTTTATAAGACGGAAGAAAATACAAGAAAGGAAATACAACAAACAACAAAGGAAATACAAGAAATCGAAAATACGGGAAATACAAGAAAGGAAACACATGAAAATATTACATTTTACTGATTTCTCCCCGGAAACCAGTCGGATCCTTCATTCGATGAATCTCCAAATAAGTTCGTTGGAAGATTTTTATTTGCTATTTCTCTTCTTTTGTTCTTCCAATACGCCTTTGTAATTGGAGTGTATGATGAGCAGTCCATCGACATAATCCGTTCCTCTTGTAACTTTTCTGTGACTGCCAATCTCGCTGCTTCTTCTTCCCGTTGACGTTGAATATTCCCCGCATGCCTTCTCTCTCGTCCAGCCTCTACCAGAAGTGTAGTTTATCTCATCTTCTCCATGGCTGCCAATTTTTGGCTTTCAAAATCAGTAAGATGTGAACTCGACGAAGCCTTCCCTTTTCCCTTCTTGGCTTTTTTGTTACCAATAGGTCTTTCAGATCTTGAACTCGAGTGGAGAGTCTCGGGGTTTGCTTCTTCGCCTAGTGGAGGTGTTTCCGATTCAAATTGAGTTTCAAGTGGGGTTGGAATATAACAATCTTCCGTTGGTTGAGATCGGTTAACCGGAGGTGTTTGAGACGTTCCAGCTATTGACCTGAACATGATCCACTCTGATGCAACTTCCCATGTGTGATGGAAGCACCAACTTTGCTTCGTATCAAACTTGTACAAACGTAATGCCAAATCACGCTAAAAATTACAAAAAATAGTTAATATAACCTATTAATAATTATTTAGCATATAATTAACGTAATATTTACCTCTTCCATTCTTTGACCGTCACTTCCCACCTCCCTTCTGGCTCTTTGAAGTGCTTCATTCCATTTTTGCATCTTGTTGCAAATGTGTTTTTTCCATCTACTAGCGAGTGAGTCTTTTGATCTGCGTTCGTAATGAACTCCAGTACTTTCAAGAAGGACATACATTAAAATGATGACTTTATCCCAGAAATTGCCCGAAGCCTGGTCTGCCCCTACGATGTTGTCCTCCGATACCTCTATGTAAGCCTTTGTCAAGGCTACATCTTCAGCCTGAGACCACTTTTGAGACATTGCCTTAAAATGTTTGCCTTCTTTTTTAGTTAGATTGAAAGATATTGAGAGATGTGTGCTTTCAGAAGTGAACACAACTCCCTTTAAATAGGAAAAGCTATAGGGTGTATTGTGTAATTTTCTAAAAATTGAACGGTGGAGATTGATGCAGAAAAAGAACGGTGGAGATCTGATCGGTACATAAAAAGAACGGTGGAGATCTGATCGGTACATAAAAAGAACGGTGGAGATTGGTGCAGAAAAAGAACGGTGGAGATTGGTGCAGAAAATGAAGGGTGGAGATCGGTGCAGAAAATGAAAGGTGGAGATTGCTGCAGAAAATGAATGGTGGAGATTTGATACATATTTTGCCTATTTAATAATCCAATCTCACATTGTAGTGAACACATTCATTCTTAAAAAATATCTGATACATAAAATATTCACTCTACATAAAATATTTAATTTTTCAAGATGAACCAGAACTATGATTTTGGCGGTTATGGTGCTTATGACGAATCATCTTCTTCCCGAAACCAATTTTGGGAAGATTATAACAACACGATTGCAGAAGAAGATAATGAAGATGCACACTTTCAAGAGCAATATGAAGAACTTTTGAGTTCTCCAACAGAAATTGTGCTTGTACATGGTGGTTCTGTTCCTGGTCGTAAATTTTTAGACAGGAACCACGAAGCACGACACATACAACTGATGAACGATTATTTCATCGAAAGACCGTTGTACTCAGATGAAACGTTCAGGCGCCGTTTCCGTATGAAGCGTCCTCTTTTCCTCCGTGTCCTTGCGGATTGCGAGCGTGAAAATATATACTTTCGTCAAAGATACGATGCCGCCCATCGAGCAGGGTTTTCACCAATTCTGAAGGTAACAATTGCCATGCGGACGTTGGCATACGCATGATCCTACGATTCTCAAGATGAAAATTTTCGTGTTGCCGAGAGTACCATATGCGAGATTGTCCGTGAATTTTGTCAACAATTTTGCGTTTATATAAAGACGAGTACCTTCGTGCCCCAACCGCAGACGATTTGGACCGTCTACTTAAGAAATCGGAACGACGTGGATTGATGATTGGCTCGATCGACTGTATGCATTGGACGTGGAAAAATTGCCCAACCGCATGGCAAGGAAGTTTTTCTGGAAGGTCGAGGAAACCTACGATTGTTCTTGAAGTTGTTGCTTCACATGACACGTGGATATGGCACGCCTTTTTTGGCGTGCCGGGAGCATTGAACGACATTACAGTACATGGTCGTTCACCTCTATTCGATAACCTCACTTCTGGTAACGTTCCCGAGGTTCAGTATGAAGTGAACGGAAATACTTACTACATGCCTTACTATCTTGCGGATGGTATATATCCGAAGTGGGGAACGCTAATACAGTCGGTGAGAAATCCGAGAACACATCCTGAACAAGTATTCTCGCGGTTTCAAGAATCGTTCCGCAAAGATGTTGAACGAGCGTTCGGAATTCTCCAAGCTCGGTTCGCAATCGTTAATCAACCCGGCAGGGGGTGGCATACACAAGATTTGACCAATATCATGTTAACTTGTATCATACTCCACAACATGATTGTGCAGGATGAACGCAACAAATACTCGGACGATGATGATACTGACATTAGCACGTCTCGTAGAGCACGCGCTAGAATTTATGACCGTCGCGGAGTACAGTTTCAAGATGTTGTACCAAGAAGGCAAACGTTGGATAATTATATGCTGCGTCATGAAGCAATTCGTTCCAATGCGACTAACCATAGACTTCAAAAAGACTTAATAGAACATGTCTATGCAAAATACGGTTAAAAATGAGTGTTTATGCCCCTACGATGTATTAATCTAAATTTTATTTGTATGAGTGTTTATTTTGTATTTTTAACTAATTTCGTATTTTAAAAAAAAATTATTTGTATGAGTGTTTAATTAAATGGACTATTTCTATATTTATGACTTTATCATAATTTTATTTATGTGTTACTTTAAATAATTAATCATATTATATACTATATAATTAAAACAACACATTAATTAAAATAGCACATTAATTAAACAACACATTAATTAAACAACACATTAATTAAAATAACACATTAATTAAAATAAAACACTAATTAAAACAACACATTAATTACAAAAATACACAACATTAATTAGGTTTAAATACACAACAATATACATAAATACACAACATAAATACATAAATACACAAATAAATACACCACAAAAGAAAAGAAAAAAAAAAAAGAAAACGTTCCAATCAGGTGCCGCCACTTGGCGGCACCCTCATCTTCTCCAAACAAACCCACGCGGGATCGTTCCGCCAACCGTGCCGCCCCGAGCCCGATACCCAGCCCAATCCACCTCGCCAGCCGCCCCGCCCCGCCAGCCCCCACCGTCTCCAACCGTTTTCCTCCGCAGCCCGCGACCGAGACCGACCCCGCAAGGCACCATTGGAGATGGCCTTAAATCTTAATAGACATTAAGTTCGAGTTAATAGCAATTTGACTCCCTCGGTTCTTGTTAAAAAGAGTTTTAACTCTTTGTGATGATTTAAATAACACTTTAACTCCTTATGTTTTAATAAAATAAGCTCATTGACTCTATATTTCTTGTATTTCCAAAATATATAAAAAGACAATACCACCATCATATATACACTTAAACCTATAAAGTATATATTAAACATATATCACAGAGGTAAAATCATGGATCAAAATTTTTATTTTTTCAATCGAAAACATCGAAAAATTTCCATTTTTAAATCAAGCGAAACGAATATAAAATATAATTCCGAAACTATTTGTTTGCCTTTAATTATGTTATTTTTCTAAATTTAGTAACTTTTTTTTATAATTTTTCCTTAGTGTTTTCGAAATATTTTCAAAATGTCTGAAAAGTTTTCAATATTTGGCTGACCGAAACATACACTCGAAACGAAATTTTAATTCATGGATAAAGTGCATATATAAAAATTCACATGAAGGTATATTTATAAAAGACATTAAGATAACAAATGAGTTCCCATTTCCCAAAATTGCATATAAATTAAAATTGGAAAACATTGGAAACGAACATATGTGATTTAAATTTAATTGCCTTCAATCATTAAGAACTACTGCACCAAACTACACAAAATGTAAAACAAAGTCAACAACTTACAATTTAAATATACAAACCAAATCCACCCCAATCAAAACAATCAAATTAACCACTCCATATATGCATGTATGGTGTATACATTTCGTTATTGATCACTAATTAGTGTTTCCTTAAACCTAAAGCGGAGAGCACCACCATAAAAATTAGCAAAGCAACCGCGACAAATGACGCCACCACCGCTCCACTGGTCCTCCGGCAGAAATCACCGAACTGCTGACATATCGCCAGCCAATTAGCGTCCGAGTTACCATTGTGGGCCAGGTACACTATTGCTGCCGATGAAGCCGCAGCCGAAGTAGTCAAAGTTAAAGTCAACTGCAACAATATTATTCAAATATTTCAAATGTAATAACAGAAGTGCAATTTTGTAAAGCATGGGACTAAAACTGCAATTAAAAGCTTACGGTGTCGCATAGAATTAAGAGTAGCCTTGGCGCTGTAAGAAGAGGTCGTGCAATACATACAATGGAGAATGGTACGGACAGAACAAGATATCCAGTGGCTATGGACATTGCTATAACAAAGAACCTGCATTCTCAACATATAAATTATCATCATGTTTACATCGAGTGTAATGCCGGAATACACCCTATGTTTTCCAAAATTAACAAAACTCTCCCTGTGTTATTTTTATTAGCAAAAATCTTCAATCCCTTGTACTAATTTTTATTATTAGTAAATAAACCCCTCTCAAGCCAGAAACATATTTTTATAGAAAAAATGACAAATGTATCTCCACTAGAAAATGCAAAAACACTCATAGTTGCCTAAAACTTAGCAATAAACCCCTGAGTTTTTGGTAATTTAACTCTCTGTGATATGACAATTTACTTCTATGTGATATGAAAATAGGCAATTTAACTCCATGTGAATTGAAATAATGAGCAATTTACCTCCCTGTGATATGAAATATTGAGCGATTTATCCCTTGCTAGGGGAGGTATTGCTCACACTCTCTATAATGCGTCTGAGACTTTATTTTCATGTAAAAATGACAAATTTAACCTTACTTTTGATAACATATTCACCTCATCTTACCCTCTGTGATATGCGTAAATAGGCAATTTAACTCTATGTGATATTCGTAAATGGGCACTTTTACTCCATGTGATATTGCATAATGAGCATTCCCTTTGTAAAAATGTAAAAATCAAGAAGGATGCATTTTGCTTCTTTTATAAAAACACGGAGAAGTATTTCGCCCTTTTATTTATGACAGAGAGTTAAAATGCCTATTTAGAATAACGCAGATAGTTAATTTGATATTCACTCATAAACCCCTTACTTTCAAAATTGGCACTAATTCTCTTGTTCACGTAAAAATTGACAATTTTCTCCCTATTAATTTATGAAGGAATTTCAAATAGAGTATTTTACTAATTAAAAAGACATAGGCAGATCTTTGCTAATAAAAATACCATAGTGGAATTTTTGCTAATTAGATAAAGCACAAGGGGTATTTTTGCAATTAGTTCTATTTAAATTTAAAAATAGTGCACCTTCGGTATCAACTTTTACAATTATTCTACTCTTTTGGTCCCATTGCTTTCTTTGAGACCAAAAGTGCAAAAGTGAAAAAATCATATGGGACCAAAACTGATAGGTATAGACCATTCCGTGGTACGAAAAGTGGAATTTAAAAAAAAAATCTAACCAAAAATACAATTTTGTAAAGTATAAGACCAAAGACGCATAAACTTATAAAACACCTAGACAAAAAATTTATAAAGAACGGAGATCAAAATTGTTGATGGTCCAGTTATATATTCTATGTGACTAAAATACAAATTTTCCTAATAATAAAATGTAATTCTAGTTAATTAAACACTTCCCATTTGGAAAAGAAAAAGAATATCGAGTACTCACGTGAAAGAAGGAAGATCATCATAACTAGCTTGGAACTGGAAGAATTGCGTGAAGAAAGGGAGTGTTTGCTCCGTGGTCCCCATAGTGACGGTCGCGGCTAAAGCTGCAGTAGCAGCGCTTATGCGAAGGATGAGGTCGAAAATCGAGACCCCCCTTTTGTATCCTAACCGTGCATGCTCAACATGAGCTGCCCCAAGAAGGGGTGCTTTCCCTTTACTTTCCTTGCTTGTTTCTCCAATTTCAATGGTTGTCGCCTCATTTTTCGGCATCTCTATTTTTTATAAATTTGAATGTTTTAATAAAATGATGTATAAAGAATTAAAGACAGAAGGAGCTGTTTTTGAAGCTATGAGAAATGAAGAACTTATATAGTGATTAGAAGATAGAGTTGGTTTGGACTTTGGAGTTTGATTTGTACTTTTAGAATTTGGAATGAGAGAGGGTTCAAATGTAATGGAGCAAGAAGAGTTGTTGCTAAGTTGAATTAAAATTTGATCACCTTTTTAATTAAGTATATATAAGTCGGAAAGAAACTATGTTGGGGTAGATGGCTTGACATTGGATTAATTATTAATCAAGGAATTAAAAAAAAGTAGAGCTAATGCCAATTTAGTCACATATGGTATATATAAGGTTAAATTACCCCTTATGAATAGGAAAAGAGCAATTTACATCATTCTGAAAATTTTAAAGGAGCAATATACTTACTTTTTTCAACCGGATAGGATAGCTCACTTGTCGAAATTGAGAGCGAGCATGAAAATAATTTGTGTAACATATGGAGGTAATTAAAGTGCGATTTATTATAACACAAAGGGTAAAGTGTCACGTTGATTATAACACAGGGGTGAAGTGCCACATACAAGAAGGATAGTTTTGTAAAATCATATTTTTTTTAAGTTGAAAAATATGCGAGAAATTTTAATAAGATAATAGAGGGTAAAATATATATATATTTTTTAAAAATTATAAGGAAGTAAATTGAATATTATCAATATCACATGAAAAAAATTATCGTTAACTCTTAAAAAGTATTATTATAACCACTTCAACTGAAACTACTTCTTTTTATTAGTACGATTATAAAAGTTTAATACGATTAGCACCTTTCACTTCAAGAAATATGAAACTATTAATTAAAGGTATGAGTTTAGAAAAATTATATAATCACGTCTCACGAAGTGCTCAATTTGTCTTCATTTCCGGTTGATGAACATGAACTACTCTTTTATTTTATTTTATTTTATTTTTTCCATGTCATTTGGACCCATTAATTGCCGCTTAGTAAAATTAGGTTGAAACTTGAAACAAAGAACGCATGCAGGAAAATTCAAGAACCATGTTGTTGAGAATGAGCTAGAATTTTGTACATATGGTGTTGTTTTGTTTTGTAAGAAGAGATATGACATGAAAAACCAAGAAAAATTTCACCTCCAGATTTTGTTTTTCTTTCATTTGAATGACCAACAACACGATAAAGTTCCATTATAGCTGTCAACTAATTTTACTAGGGACATACATTTTTTATAAAAAATATTTACATACTTTAGACATTTATTACCAAATTTTTAAAAAAAGACACATTTAAAACTAAAATTGAAGAACTTTTTTCACATTTTCTTTCTCCCTCAATTTCACATTTAGTCCAGATATGATAAGCAAGCAAATGTGAATAAAGTTCTTTAATTGTGGCATTAAATGTGTTTTTTTTAGTTTGGTACCAAATATCTAAAGTAGGTTAAATTTTGATACGAAAAATGCAATTATTTCCTAATTTTATCATAAGTTTTATCCCGTCCTTTTATTTCATGCTTTGTTTTTTTGTTTTGTTTTGTTCTTTTTTTTTTTTTTTTTTTTTTTTTTTGTGGTCAGGCAATACAGTTTGTTGTCATTGAGAAAACACTTTTAGAAGGCTTTTTACCTAAAACCAAATTTGATGAGAGATTGTTTTAGGCAGAATTACAACATAAAAATTCTATAATTGGGAATAGGGATGTCAATGGATCGGATTCTGGTCGGATCATGCTTGTTCAGATTCAGCTTCATCATCGGATCGGATATTGTCGGATTCGAATCTTGTTCGGATTGTGTTCGTATCTAGGTTTTTTTAATCCAATGAATATTGGTTAGATTTGGCAGGAAATCGAATCTTTTTCGGATCTAATGAAATTTTCATTTAAAAAGTTACAATAATATTTTCTTCCTAAAACAGGTTTATTAACTTTACAATTTAATTTAATTTTAGCTCACATGTTCAAACATCTTTTACTAATATTCATATTTTTAAATGAAAATACTTGTTTTAAATTTATAAAAGAGTTATAAATTACTATCTTCTTAAATTGACGGTGAAATATTATTAATGGTACTTACTTTTATAATACATAATATATATATATATATATATATATATTCTCTGTATTTTTTATCAGATATGGATCTTTAATGAAGACAACCTAATTTTCCCACAGAAATTCGTGAACTATGAGCAACATTAGTCTATCTATCAAACGTACCATTGTTCAACTAGTCTAATCTAAGTGTTTGCGGAAGATACAACGCACAACGAAATTATTTAAGAAAAAAAAGTTTATGGACCAAATTTATTACTCACCAAATCAAAATACATACAAGGAATTAACTTTCGTCTTTAGCTTGTACACAATGCTCACTTTTTCTCCTAAGTGAGTTTTTAGCTTAAATACTTAGATGTGAACAAAACGGGTTTCTGATCATCAGCCGATGAGATCATGTCTAGGTCATGGGCATATGATGGGCGCGTGGGCTTAGGCGTGCAGCTCAGTGGAGGGGGGACGATGTAGCCGATGGATTGACTAGCTAGGCCAACCATGCAGAACGGGGCTGGCCAAGCAACAAGGGACATGCAGATATACAAGTGGCTAGGCCAGCCAAACATGGGACATGCGTGTGGCACATGCAGCGAAGCGAGCGGCCCAATCAAATGACCAAGAGACTTACGACTCTGTCAGTTGAGCCAATGGTCGTGAGTGGGATAAGCACACCCCAAAAGTCGTAGTTCATCCACAAAGCATGCCATGTCCAAGACAAAGTTCCATTCAAGGACTATAACTTTCTCGGGGGGTTCAAGAACATTTTACACAAGTATAAAGACCTAGTGGAGCATTCCAAATACATGATCCTTGAAAGATTGTAGAACATTGTACATATGTAATATGTAAAATATTCTAGTTGGTAGAAACATTTGGGAGTCAATCTTCACCACTAGGTTAAATTAATCTCAATTATCCATTATGGATGTTGAATAGTATAAATAAGTGTAGGCATTTTATATCTCAACGAATTCTTTTGACTCAAAGGTAATGGTCCGTAATCATGTCAAGTCTAACACTTATGTCCTGAAGATCCGATGAGATAAATAGCAAGGAAGGTGCTCTCAGATTTTGTGGGAAACTGATATATTGATTCATTTAAGTGCTAGTTCTACTATTGAACAATATAACACTCTGATTTATGAATAAGATCACAAATCAAACTGATGAGTTCCCATGTTTCTCATGGAGTATATGATCTAACCATTAGAGTTTGAGAAAATCAATAAACCAGCCCAAATTCTGGCTGCAATTAATGGTTAAACAGGTTGGGTTTTATCTATAGAAAGGAGAGAATTGCATTTTTAGGAATGAGTAGGTCAATTTTCACTTTTGGTATACAATTTTATGTGTCGAACACATTTGGTACACCGCTTTAACAAATATTGACACATTTGGTACAGCCGTTAAAAATTGGTGTTAAGTGGTGACCGTTGATTCTTGTTGTCTTCGTCTTGTCCAAGTAAGTCATGCATGAATTACCACTGAAAAAGGTTTTTCGAGCATTAAATGCCGCTGAGGAAACGTCAAGAAGGGATAGGATTCCACTGACTTGTGAAAGGATGCATTAAATAAAACCATTTATGGTAAGCCTATGAAATTGTCGTCGATCTGCCTGATTGCAAAGTTGATGTCATTACTTATGTTGACTGATAATTTTACCCCAAAACATTTCAGACTATCAAAAAAACCCCACATCTCCAAATTTAGTGATGATTTTAGTCTACATTGTCGCAAAATTTCAAAATTGACTCGAATAAGACCATGTGCTGATCAATTTGGAGATTTAACTTATTATATTTAAATAACTAATTTGATTTAGAAACAATATTATTAAATTAAATAATACTTTAACATAATCTCAGAAAGAATTAAAAAATATATTCTTTTAAAATATAAAACTTGTTGGATAAGGATGAAGATGAAGGCACTGAAGACAATTTGTTAAGGGAGGTTTTGAAGAATTCCAAAACTTCAAGATTGGCTAAGTATGGGTTAACTTAGCTGATGATCCCTTTGAAGAAATTTTGACTAAGTACAAGAAGACATCAGAAGAGTCAAAATTTCAAGGTCCAAGACTTCTGATCTGCTGAAGGGAAGTTATCAGACTGATGAAGATCAGCCGACTCAAATCAGATTTGTTCAAGTTTGAGATCAGCTTTGTTCGCCATCAGACTTGCACTTCCGACAGCCAAGTGGAAAGGATCATAAAGTCTTTCCAACAGTAATAAATGCCCTGGAAGTAATAAATGCTGAAGTACAAGGATATTTAAAACAAATGATTGAAGAAATGCTTCGCATCAGCTGGGTGCATTTAATGCTGCATTTAATGCTGTCTGCAGAATAGTACTGTTGACAGTACGGACAGACTGCAAAAGAGCCGTTCGCGGATTTTAAGGACCAGTACTCGAGGAATTTGAATTCTGTCTCTCTTCAACGGACATTTTTCAAACCTCAAGTATAAATAGCTGAAAGAGACGAATAGATTGTAAGCAACACATTTTCTGAGAGAATTTTCGAAGCAGAACTCTTTAAGTCTCAAGAACAGCTCACTCATCAGCTTAGTCATCTGTTGACGAAAAGCGAAGTTGAAGAACAAAGAAAAATACATCTTCTGAGTGATTTTGTAAACAAGAGTGTTGTGAGAAGTAGATATCCATCTAAGTGAGTGATATTACTTCAGATAGTAGGATTTCTTTGTGATTTCTTACTGCGCACTTACGGCCTGTTCATTTGTTGATCGGCGTAAGCAGAGTGTACTGGTTACTTTGTGTTTCTAGTATAACCCAAGATCTTTGTGACTTGAACGAGTGGATTAAAGGATATTTACATCCATATAACCACTATAAAAATTACTTGTGTTTTTACATTGCTTTTAAACTTGCATATTTTCTGATTGCATAAAAACACTTTATTTAACTGTTTGAAAAGATATTAAAAGGAGTTTATAAAACTGGGGAAACACTTTTCAAACTGCTGAGATTACTTGTGAAAAACACTTTGAAGAATCCGCTGCAAGTACTCTAAGTATTAAAACTGATTTTGACAAAATCAGCTAAGTAATTATCAGACGAGTGGTCATCAAATCTGTTCAAAGATTTGTTCGCGAACAGACTTTTAACTTACTAATCTGATCAGCTTAGTCTGCTCAAGGTTAAAGAAAAAGTTTTAAAGTTAAAATTGGAAGAAAATTTTAAAGAGGTTTATTCACCCCCCCCCCCCCTCTAAACCTCATCTGACCACTTGGGACCAACAAGTGGTATCAGAGCAGGTGGTTCATTTGAATCAGCTGCCTGATCAACGAGCTTGATCCAAGTGTTTTTCAAAGGTTTTAAAACTTTTCAAAAGAGCATCTTTTTGAAAAATCAAAACTTTTTGAAAAATGGACTGTATCAGCCATGTTCCCCACATTGCCGGTATGTCTTTTGAGGACTGGAAGATCAGAATGGAGATCTTCTTAGCTGCCTATAATGATAACATGTACACATGTATCATAAAAGGTCCATTCAAATTCACCAAGACCATTATAGTTGATGAAGCTGAACTGGTGGTGGAAAAAGACTTAACAGAGATGACAGCCGAAGAGATAAAGCTGTTCAATCTGAATAAAGTTGGCCGTTTCATCATGACCAAAGCCCGGGACAATGATCGGTTTGACAAAGTCAAACATTGCAAAACTGCAAAGGAGATGTGGGATAAGGTTCGTGATATGAGCGAAGGAAACGATGCCATCAAAGAGCATCAGCTCAGTGTTGCCTTGGAGAAGCTGAACAACTTCAAGATGAAATCTGGAGAGACCATTGATCAGATGGATACCAGGTTTACCAGAACATTGAATGAAGTTCTAAAGCTGGGAAAGACCTTCACTGACAAGGAGATCACCGTCAGAGTTCTGAAGGCTCTGCCTCCCAAGTTCAACATGAAGGTGACAGCAATGGAAGAGTCAAGAGATCTGGGAAAGATTTCTCTTACAGAGCTGTTCTCTGTACTCAAGGCGTATGAGTATAAACTGCCAAGAATGGGTGTTGAAGAAACCTCAACTTCAAGTCCCACAGTTGCACTTGTTGCTGCTGAAAATCCCAGAAGACCAGCTCACAAAAGCAAAGACGTGGACTCATCTGATGAAGCCACAATACTCAACAAAAAGGAGTACACTGCTGGAGACGTTGCATTGCTGATGAACAACTTCAAAAAGTTCTACAGACGAAAAATGAAGAACAAATATAACAATGCTTCTACTTCTAACCCTACTTCTTCTTCTCAGGATAAGGATTCTTATAAATCTAAGATGATGTGCTATAATTGCAGGAAACTGGGTCATTTCATTAGAGACTGCCCATATCCTAAAGCTGAGAAGTATACTGAAGAAGAAAAGAGAATCAGAAATGAAAGAAAGCATCAGAAAGCTAAGGCGATGGTAGCAGAAGCAGAAAAGCCAGCTGCCGTTTACTCATCTGATTCAGATTCTGACACTTCTGATGAAGAGTCTTCTAATGAAGAGAGCCCTGCCCTTCTCTGCCTGATGGCTAAGGAATCTGATGACTCTGAGGATAGTGAGGTAACTCCTCTTGAGAATGAACTATTTAGTTCATTTGAACAAATGATGCTTAACAATACTACTATTGCTGAAGCATACAAAAAGCTTAAAGAAGAGATGATATTGCTAAAAGAGCAAAACAGTTCACTGAAACTCTCAGCTGAAAGGCCAAGAGAATCAGCTGCATACAAACAACTTGAGCAAGAACATGAGTCTCTGAAAGCTGAATGTGAAGTTTATAAAGGAAAAATCATGGAGCTTGAGAAAATCATTGAGTCTCAGGAGAAGTCATCTGTTGCATCCACTCATATGTCTAGTAAACAGAAGACACCTTTAGAACAGGATAAGCAAGAATTGAATCATACTGAGAAATTTATATCTGCTGACAATAGTAAGGTCATCCTGTATGTTCAAACTGCTAGACCTGCTTCACCTGAGAAAGTATTAAAGGAGACGAAAACTCCTAAGGCTAAAAAGAGCAAAGAGCCTAGTGTAGGAAAACAGACTAGTAAGCCTAAACAGAAGAGTCCTAGGAAGTCCTCTGATAAGGCTAAAACTAATCAGACTAGTGATAAAACTAAGTCGTCTGTTAATGAGCAAGCAAGTAGTAAACCAAAGAAGCATAAGAATAAGAAAAATCAAAATGCTTGGTATGGAAATGAGTCTTATTATGTGCAACCTGCTGCATATCATCCTATGTATCATGCACCTCAATTTCCAACTTACTATGCACCATATCCTGCTCATCCAATGCATGCATATCCTCCTTATCATGCATCTTACTCTGCATTTGAACATTATCCTTATCATGCTGATCATCAACAATATGACAAATCTGATGAACGTGGTAAAGGCAAAACTGTTCATACTCCTGTTGAAACTCAGAAACCTAAGAAGCCTAAGACTTCATCATCTTGGGTTGTCAAAGGTGGAACTAATCCTTCAGGACCCTCTCAATAAGGGTACCTAAAACAATTTTATTTTGTTTTGTAGGTTAGGATTAGGAGTAGGAGTAAAGTAGAGAAGATTTGGTACTTGGACAGTGGCTGTTCAAGGCACATGTGTGGAAGCATACATGAACTGACTGATGCTGTTGCTGTGGATGGTCCAAAAGTTACTTTTGGAGACAGTAAAGAAGGCAAGATTGTAGCAAAAGGAAGCTTAATCAAGGGAAACATAGAGATATCTGACGTCTCATATGTTAAAGGCCTAAAGTACAACCTGCTGATCATAAGTCAATTTTGTGACAAAGGATATTCAGTCATCTTCTCAACAGATAAGTGCTACGTTGAACAGATTGGTACAAAGAAGGTAATTTTATCTGGAAGATGACAAGGGAATGCCTACATAGTCGACTGGAATTCTGCTGACAAGAATTCAAACATCTATTTGGTGGCATCAACACCAAGTGAAGTTAGTTGGCTGTGGCACAAAAGAATGAATCATGTGAATTTCAAGACCATCAACAGACTTATCAAGAATAATCTGGTAGAAGGAATTCCAAAGACAGTCATGAGCAAAGATAAACTTTGTGACGCTTGTCAGAAGGGTAAACAAATCAAGTCATCGTTCAAAAGCAAGAAGCATCAATCTTCTGGAAGAATATTAGAGCTGCTACATATGGACTTATTTGGACCCATTGATCCAGTCAGCAATGGTGGAAAGAAATACTGCCTAGCTGTTGTGGATGACTATTCAAGATATACTTGGGTGATATTCATGAAAAAGAAAAGTGAAACCAAGGAACATCTTACTAATCTGATGGAGCTGATCCATAATGAGAAAAGCATAAAGATATTGAAGATCAGATCAGATAGAGGGACAGAGTTTACAAACTCTACTGTTGAAGGGTATTGTAATATCAAAGGAATACATCATGAGTATTCAGCTGCTAGAACCCCTCAACAGAATGGTGTTGCTGAAAGGAGAAACATAACACTAAAGGAAGCTGTCAGAACCATGATAGCTGAAGCTAAACTGCCTCAAAGATTTTGGGCAGAAGCAACAAACACAGCATGTTTTACCCAAAACAGATGCATGATCAACAAGCACCAAAACAAGACTCCATATGAAGTTTGGAACAATAGGAAGCCAAACATTCATTACTTTAAGATTTTTTGTTGTAAATGCTATGTTTTAAATAATGGTAAAAATCACCTTACTGCATTTGCAGAAAAGGCTGATGAAGCTGTTTTTGTAGGATACTCAACTGTTAGTAAAGCTTATAGAGTGTTTAACAAAAAAACTTTATTAATAGAGGAATCCATTCATGTAGTATTTGATGAACCAAGTCAATCTTCTGAAAAGAATCAAAATGTTAATCAAGATCTGTCTGCTGATTTACAGAAGTTGAATGTTGGAAAGAATGAAGAATATGTTCCCATCATACTACCTGATCTCAACCCAGCTGATAACTCAAGTGCTGTTCAAAATCACAGTGCTGATTGTCTAACAGACGAGTTACGAACAGCTGATAGACCAGAGACTGTTCAACAGACTGCTACTGAATCTCCAACAGTAGTGTTGCAAGATCAAAACAAAGGACAACATTATGATTTGCAACCTGATCTCAGATGGCTCAGAAATCACCCACCAGAGTTGGTGATTGGTGACCCTTTAGACAGAGTGAAAACAAGAAGAGCTGCTGCACAAGATACTATGTTTGCTAGTTTTCTATCTCAAATTGAGCCTAAACAGATTGAAGAAGCTCTTAGTGATTCCAACTGGATTGAAGCTATGCAAGAAGAGCTAAATCAATTTGAAAGGAATGAAGTCTGGTACTTAGTTCCTAGACCAAGTCATCAAAGAGTCATTGGCACTAAGTGGGTATTCAGAAATAAGATGAATGAAGATGGTGAAGTCACCAGAAACAAAGCAAGACTAGTGGCCAAAGGTTACTGCCAAGAAGAAGGCATTGACTTTGATGAAACGTTTGCACCAGTAGCAAGGTTAGAGGCAATCAGACTCTTTCTTGCCGACGCTGCTCACAAGAATTTCACCGTCTATCAGATGGATGTGAAATCAGCTTTTCTCAATGGAGAATTGCAAGAAGAAGTTTATGTTGAACAACCACCTGGTTTTGAAGTCTATCAAGAAGAAGATAAGGTGTATCGTCTGAAGAAAGCCCTTTATGGACTGAAACAGGCTCCAATAGCATAGTATGATACCTTATCTGATTTTCTTTTAATTAAAGGATTTCGCAAAGGTAAAGTTGACAAGACCTTGTTCACTATTGAATGGGAAGAACATATTTTGCTAGTGCAAATTTATGTGGACGATATTATTTTTGGTTCAACTAACCAACATATGTGTGACAAGTTCTCAAAGCTGATGCAAAACAAGTTTGAAATGAGCATGATGGGAGAACTAAATTATTTTCTTGGTTTGCAAGTAAGACAGTTGCCTGATGGAATTCTCATCAGCCAAGCAAAATACACAAATGATCTGTTCAAGAAATTTGGTATGGAAACTAGCTCTACTGCTACTATTCCAATGTCTACAAGTCTTCGATTGGATAAAGATGAAGATGGCAAATCAGTAGACATAACCAAATACAGAGGCATTATTGGGTCATTGTTGTATCTAACAGCAAGCAGACCTGATATCATGTACTCAGTTGGAGTTTGTGCAAGATTCCAATCAAATCCCAAGGAATCTCATCTCTTAGCTGCAAAGAGAATACTGAAGTATATTAAGGGCACTCAAGATTTGGGATTGTGGTATCCTAGAGAATCTGAATTTGAGCTTATTGGATATTCAGATTCTGACCTTGCAGGCTGCAAGATTGATAGAAAAAGCACAACAGGTGCCTGTCAATTCTTAGGTAGTCGTCTGATCTCATGGATGAGTAAGAAACAGACTTCAGTATCCATATCTACTGCTGAAGCTGAATACATAGCTGCTGGAGCTTGATGTGCACAAATCTTATGGTTGAAGCATCAACTGGAAGACTACAACATCAAGATCAGTGGAATACCAATCTACTGTGACAATACTA
>CM064879.1:51556065-51815620 GCA_003313485.2 Penstemon barbatus | reverse complement strand
GATGCCTGCTGCTGAGCCAAAACCCAAAGAGAAGTTTGAAGTTAGAAGAGCTTTTAACATAGTATATGCAAATAAGGAACTCTTCAAGAAATTTGAGAAGTCCTTGGCTTACTATGATCAAAAGCTGATGTTGAAGACACTGTTCAATCAAGAGAAGCCAAGATACATCAATTGGAGAGACAACAGATTGAACAAATCAATAATTGAACTTCAAAATTCTAAGGAGTTAGCTGATGAAGAACAATGGGTTCTTAATTGGCTAAGAACAAACTCCATTCAGAAGGCCCTGGATCCCAGTTATGTCAGAGACATTATGCATCAGTATGCAAAGGAGTTTGCACTGGAGGAGGCCAAAAAAATAGACAACTCCCTGCCTGCCAAGAGAAGAAAGAAAGACAATGCTGAAGACAGAGCAGTGAACATTGCTGTTATGACCGCCTTGAAGAGATGGGCAGAAAGGTCAAGATATCAGCAGGGTCACTCAAGTGAGTTGCCCCAACTGCCAAGTATCCAGCACATTATCTTTGGCAAGGAAGTAAAGGAGTTCAGTGAGGTGCCCAAGGGAAATAACGCCTTTGTCAACCCTTGGATCATTGTGAGGCAAATTAGACAAACAACTTGCTTCAATGATGATGGCACAATCACTAACCTGTTCTATGATGACGTCACTGATGAACACAAGTCTGCTGACCAGACTGCTGACAAGTCTGCTGAAAAGGCTGCTGACAAGCCCTTAGCCATTGAGTGGAATGCTAAGGATTCTGAAGATCATCAGGAGACGAAGATGGAAGACGTTCCTGTCCACCAGGCGACTGAGGAAAAGGATGAAGCTGCTGCTTCTGCTTCATCAGGTGATGAACACTCATCACTAATGGAAGCTTTCCAGATGCTGATGGAGGATTCAGTAAAGGAACTGGAAGAGAAGCATCACCAGCAGCTGATGAAGGTCAAAGAGGAGCTGAAGAATGAACTTAAGGCAGAGTTGGCAAAGTCCAACAAACTTCAGCTGGAAACTGTGCAACAATCTACTGAAAAGATTATCAAGACTGAAATCACAAGTTTCCCTGTTCCTCAAGACAACTCCTTGCAGTTAGTAAACAGCTTAACTGAAATGAACAGAAATGTGGAAGATGTGAAGGCCGATGTAAATCACCTTCATACTGCCCTCCAAAGAGCTGAACACAAGATAGCTGATCTGACTGCAACCTTCATCAAAGTCAGTGAAGAGGAGAAGGATGTCAACTTAGGGATGTTGCAAGAAGTATCAAATGCTGCACAGGCAATCCAAAATGAAATTGCAACTATAAATCTCAACATTGACTACTTCAATGATCAGACTGACAACATCAGCACAACTCTTCATCACCTTACAGCAAGTCATGACGTAGTTAATCAGAATTTGAAGACTATAGGCGCTGCTATGAAGGTTCCAATAGTTGCACTCAACCCTGCTGCCAAACCTGAAGAAGTCATCAAGTCTGATGATGACAAAAAGGGGGAAGATAAAGGGGAAGAATCAACCAAGGAAACCTCTGCTGCTGAAGAAAAGAAAACTGATGAAACTGCTGAAATGACCAAGACAGCTGAACAAGAACTTGGAAAGGTTCAAGGCAAAGACAAGTCTGAAGAAGAGACCAAGGAAGAAGCCAAAACTGATGAAGTAATGGCTGAATCCAAAGACTCTGCTGCTGATCAATCAGAGCCTTTAACTAAGTACAAAAATACAGAATCAGCTAGGAAGGGGATGGAACTTCTAAGAGAGCAGCAACTTAAAGAGAAAATGGAAGCTGTTAAAGAAGTCATCCTTCAAGGTGAAGAAGCTGATGAAGATGAAGAAGAAGATGATGAGGAGTCATCTTATGAATACGAAGAAGTGCTTGAAGAATCTGATGAAGAAGCTGATAGTTAGAACTTGTAAAATCTTTGTAATTAGTTTACTTTATCCATTCTTCGGACATCTTATCTGATGAACTTGTACTTGTAACTATTTTCAAATATCAATAAACAGACAAGTTCAATCCAATATACTTTTTCTATCTCAGAAAATTTTGAGGATTACAATCTTTAGTTTAGGTATTTAACAGGTACTCAGCTGAAGTTTTGTCATCATCAAAAAGGGGGAAATTGTTGGATAAGGATGAAGATGAAGGCAATGAAGACAATTTGTTAAGGGAGGTTTTGAAGAATTCCAAAACTTCAAGATTGGCTAAGTATGGGTTAACTTAGCTGATGATCCCTTTGAAGAAATTTTGACTAAGTACAAGAAGACATCAGAAGAGTCAAAATTTCAAGGTCCAAGACTTCTGATCTGCTGAAGGGAAGTTATCAGACTGATGAAGATCAGCCGACTCAAATCAGATTTGTTCAAGTTTGAGATCAGCTTTGTTCGCCATCAGACTTGCACTTCCGACAGCCAAGTGGAAAGGATCATAAAGTCTTTCCAACGGTAATAAATGCCCTGGAAGTAATAAATGCTGAAGTACAAGGATATTTAAGACAAATGATTGAAGAAATGCTTCGCATCAGCTGGGTGCATTTAATGCTGTCTGCAGAATAGTACTGTTGACAGTACGGACAGACTGCAAAAGAGCCGTTCGTGGATTTTAAGGACCAATACTCGAGGAATTTGAATCCTGTCTCTCTTCAACGGACATTTTTCAAACCTCAAGTATAAATAGCTAAAAGAGACGAAGAGATTGTAAGCAACACATTTTCTGAGAGAATTTTCGAAGCAGAACTCTTTAAGTCTCAAGAACAGCTCACTCATCAGCTTAGTCATCTGTTGACGAAAAGCGAAGTTGAAGAACAAAGAAAAATACATCTTCTGAGTGATTTTGTAAACAAGAGTGTTGTGAGAAGTAGATATCCATCTAAGTGAGTGATATTACTTCAGAGAGTAGGATTTCTTTGTGATTTCTTACTGCGCACTTACGGCCTGTTCATTTGTTGATCGGCGTAAGCAGAGTGTACTGGTTACTTTGTGTTTCTAGTATAACCCAAGATCTTTGTGACTTGGACGAGTGGATTAAAGGATATTTACATCCATATAACCACTATAAAAATTACTTGTGTTTTTACATTGCTTTTAAACTTGCATATTTTCTGATTGCATAAAAACACTTTATTTAACTGTTTGAAAAGATATTAAAAGGAGTTTATAAAACTGGGGAAACACTTTTCAAACTGCTGAGATTACTTGTGAAAAACACTTTGAAGAATCCGCTGCAAGTACTCTAAGTATTAAAACTGATTTTGACAAAATCAGCTAAGTAATTATCAGACGAGTGGTCATCAAATCTGTTCAAAGATTTGTTCGCGAACAGACTTTTAACTTACTAATCTGATCAGCTTAGTCTGCTCAAGGTTAAAGAAAAAGTTTTAAAGTTAAAATTGGAAGAAAAATTTAAAGAGGTTTATTCACCCCCCCCCCCTCTCTAAACCTCATCTGACCACTTGGGACCAACAAAACTTATATAATAGTATTACTCTATTTATTATTAAATTAAATAATACTTTAACATAATCTCAGAAAGAATTAAGAAAATATATTCTTTTCAAATATAAAACTTATATAATAGTATTAATCTATTTAATATTTTAAATCAAATTAGTTATTTAAATATAATAAGTTAAATTTCCAAATTGATCAGCACATGGTCTTATTCGAGTCAATTTTGAAATTTGGCGATAATGTAGATTAAAATCATCACTAAATTTGAAAATGTGGGCAGGGGTGGCAAATTGAGTCTGGACCCAATGGGCGGCCCTTGATCCGACCAGACCTATTAAGACCCAACCCATTAATAGACATTATTTATTGGGTTAGGTCAGTATGGGTCTAACTCTAAATTTAAAGGGTTTTTAATGGGCTTTTTAACGGGTCTTAGAAAACAAAAGTTTCCCTCTATTTGTTTCATCAAATTTTCAGACTCTCTCTCACTACGCGACTTCAAGAATCAAGACCCTCACTGCCGGCCATCTTCTACGGACACAACGCCGCCGATTGTGGCCGTCCCACCCAAAACCCATACTCAAAAAGATCATCTCTCCGTCACACATCTTCTCGTGGGTTCAATTTCGTCGATTTATGCCATATTCCTAAGATTACACAAAACCCCCCAAAATCCTAGGTTCTTCACCATCTACGATTTTTTTCGAATTTGAAGTGATTCCGCACTGTCGAGATTCTAATAATGGAAGGTAAGTTACTTTCCAGTTAATTTCTCAATGTTAATAAATGGAATTTTAATTTGGTGGGATTTTAATTTCTGGGATTTTCTTGAGTTTGTTGTAAAATGCGAACTGCTTCCACCGGGTTGTAATCAATGTCAGCTTGTTGATGTGAGTTATGTTACAAATGATGGAGGATTTTGTTCAATTCTATAGCATATATAAATACTCTGTCACTTCAGTTTTTATAATAAATTGTTTTTATATTCTGTCACTTCAGTTACTAAGTGCATATCTATCTTCTGATCATTCTTTTGGATGCAAAATTCACTTTCACTTACCTTAATGGTGGTAGTTAATACATCTACAATTATATATACATATTTTTTTTTCTACTTTAGTTATCTCAATTTCTGAAGGATATTCGATCATTAAATACATATCACCTTAATTAGTATATATATATAGTACTGATTTAACTGTTTTATTTAAAAATCTACCATTGAAGCAGCACAACTAAATTGAATGAATATCAATGCAAATATTATGTTCATATATTATGTTTTAGTCCTAGGAAAATTGAATTATAAAATTTCACCCAACTAACATGACATTTTGTAGAGATTATATCCCTTGAGGTCGTATCCATGAATTGGAAATTTTAGATAGTCATGTGGGATTACATATGTGTATAAATAAAGTAGTTTTTTTTTTGGATTAAATTTTGATATAAATTAAATGGAAATAGAAGATGATTTGACCGGAGAAAGCTCATCACGAAGTAACCAAAAAACAAGAAAGAGAACTTCTAAAGTTTGGAAAACTTTTGAGAAGTTACCTATTGATGCCGACAAAAAAGAAAGGGCAAAGTGTAAGAAGTGTGGTGCTATACTTTTATGTGGTGCTGGTAATGGGACAACCAGCATGAAATGTCATGCCAGTACCCGTTGTCCCTTTCGTGAGGAGAATGAGGGTGAGTTACAAAGATCACATGACATTGATCAAAATGTATATCGAGAGCTTGTAACTAAGTCGGTAGTTCAACAGAATTTGGCATTTCGATATGTCGAATATGAAGGAATAAGAAACACCCATATCTACTTGAATCCTAACGTACAATCCATTTCAAGAAATACACTCGAAGCAGATATTCTAAAGCTATATAAAAAAGAAAAAGAAAAACTTAAAATAGCTTTAGAGTCAGTGCCTAGTCGTATATGCCTGACTTCAGACTTATGGTCTTCGATAACATTAGATGGCTATATGACTATGACAGCACATTATGTTGATAAAAACTGGATGCTTCAGAAAAAGGTTTTGGTTTTCGAAATGTCCCCCCTCCTCATAATGGCCCAGTGTTGGCAGAATGGTTGATTGATTTCTTGAAAGAATGGAATATCGAGAAAAAGGTATTTTAGCATTACTTTAGATAATGCAACATATAATATTGGGTTGGTTGATGTGCTTAAAGATCATTTTATAATGAATGAGTCTGCTATTTGTTGCTGGGATTCGGTAAGATAAACAGCCCTACAGGTAGCGGAATTTAAAATTTTTTAGGGCCTCTTACGAAATCTTGCCAGGATACTAAACTGGTTGTATATATATGACTAAATAAATAAATAAAATAATCATAATAATTAGATCCAAATTATACCTGATTCCCTGCAGATCCAAGTAGATAGCAAGTTGCATTTCTCCCTCGGGTAGGTCGATCCTAAGCCCTGTTGTAGCGCCCCACGTGTTGCAACACCACAATATCACAAAAATAAATATAACCTAATCGGCTAGAACATAGGGTATATTTAGATCTAGGGTTAGAGAACGATCTAGGAGCTACAATCGAAAACGAAAAATTCTTCCAAGTTGGAAGAGGGTTCGACCGATTTTACTTAGGGAGAGGGAGAGAGAATTCTTTTGACTTGATATTTTGGCTCTCTAATTGTGTGTTAGATTATGACATTTAGTTTCTTATTTATAGATGTCTTATTCTCCTAATCCTCATAGGACTAGGATTCCAAGTCTCCTACATGGGTCATGGCCCTTTTAATTCGAAGACTAAGTCTTCTAATTAATTCATGGCCCATTCCTTAATTAATTTAGTTAGGCTTTATTTAATTTCTCAATTAAATGACCCAATTAATTAATTATTCTCCCAATTAATTAAATTAGACTCTAAGTCTATTTAATTAAATCTTCCTATAATTAATTAAATCCAACTTAATCAATTAACTCACAAATTAAATTCCAATTTAATTTATAATCTTGATCCAATTCCAATCGGATCATCACTTTCGCTCCAATTGGGTCGACCCAGTCAACTAAATCGACCTAGTCGATTCGATCGACCCAATTGTTCTTCTTTTCCTCGCTTTTGCTTCATGTGTATTGTATATGCCCCCGTAGGGTCACCACATAATTGGACGTGGGTTATAATTAAATATTCATTTAATTATTCGAGCATTAAATACTCTAAATCAGTTGAACACTCTGTCGACTGATCATTCCAAAATTAGCACCCTTGCCAATTTGGGAATTCTTCCACACTCCACGGTCGATGTCTGGCCACAAGCCCATGAAGCCCAATCACTGGTGAATTAATTCAGTGAACCTTTTAATCATTTACAATTTTCATATACGACATAATCTCTCCATCGATCAATCTCCCAGTCGAGACTTAAGGGTATGGATTTTTCATCGGTTCCATTTTCTTTTGTCTTGACCTTATGCATTCTGGTCTCGAAATAATTCTCTTTGACTTAATCATTATGAGCTACTTTCATAAAGTCGTCAGATACCTTGGCCAAGGATTTTTACCAGAATTAATTTCTCACAGAAATCCATAGGAGAGATTCCCAACCTATCAAGTCGGGTCAATGAATCCTTTGTTGATTATATAAACCTGCATACGAGTCCCTCTATGCCCAACATGAGTCAACAGAGACTTTCTGGTAATCTCCAGTCGGTCGGGACTCACATCTAAGTATAGACGTTCTCGTACCAGATAAACCCTATCACCTCAAGTATTTAGGGTTCGTTCCTCGTATACTATCATAAATTGGAATAACTTCAACCCCGATATGCGACTATCGCTTCCATGGTGAGTTATTTCCTAATTGGGGTATTCAGTGCACTTGCCATCCCATCAAGTCACCCACTTATGTGTATCGACTATCCCAGTCATGCCGGTGGACCCCATCATTCTCCAGTTCATCGGAGTATACACAATAGTGAGAGTCTAACCGAATCCAACGATGTCCTATCTCGATTGGATTCTACGACTCTTGAATATATTCTAGATCACGGCCTTTGAGATCAGTCCACGGGTTGTCCTATAGCCCTGTGATCTAAGGACTTCTATCCTTATGAGATAATTATTAATAAGATAAAGTTGACCATATAATAAAGTGCATTTATTAATCGAAATTGAATAGTTCCTTCATTTATTACATTAAATGTTAGCCATATAGTTGGCTTGTCGGACACTATTTCTATCATTTGTAATTGTGATTTCATGCAAATGAGATGTGGTGCTCATATATTAAATCTCATTGTGCAAGCTGGGTTGAAAACTATCGATGTGGCTATTGAAAAAATTAGGGAGAGTGTGAAGTATGTGAAAGGGTCAGCAACGAGGTCCTTAAAACTTGCCGAATGTGTGAAACAACTTTCCCTTGAAGTGGGAAAGAAGTTGAGACAAGATATGCCGGTGAGGTGGAATTCTACTTATTTGATGTTGGATAGTGCACTAGCTTACACTCGAGCGCTTATTAGATTGGAGCGTGTTGATCCAAATTACAAGTGGTGTCCTTCATTGGAAGAGTGGGATAGAGTTGAAATAATTGCTAGGTTTTTGAAACCTTTCTATGATATGACTAAACTATTTTCTGGAAGTTTGTATCCCACTGCAAATTTGTATTTTCATAATATATGGCGGATTCAATTGCTTATTCAAGAGGAAATGGAAAGTGGGGATGCGGTTGCAAGTTTTATGGCATATGAGATGAAGTACAAATATTGGAAGTGTTATAGTGAGGTTTTGTCATTTGCTATCGTGCTAGATCCACGCTATAAGCTGGAATTTGTTGAGTTTTGTTATAACATGCTTGATTCAGTGACATGTATTGCAAATGTCCAAGATTTAAAACAGAAGATGCAAGTTTTATTGGAAACATACTTGTTAGAGTCACCATCTCTTGGTGCACAATCTTCAAGGTTTAGCACTAGACCTCATGATGAGGTGGCAAAACAAATGGCGGTAAGTCGAGCTATTTCATTTGTTTATTGTTCATTTATTTATTTTCTAGTACTCATTTTTATAACAAATGTTATATCCTTACAGGAGTTTGATGCTTTCAAAACTTGGCATAAGGCTGCAAGACGAAAGTCGCAGTTAGATTTGTATCTTGAGGAGGAATTACTGATTGAAATGATGTTCCAAATCTAAATATACTCGACTATTGGAGAGAAAATTGCACTAGATATCCTGAGCTCTCACTTATGGCTCATGATATTCTAAGTATCCCAATCACTACAGTTGCTTCCGAATCTGGATTTAGTCATGGAGGTCGAATTATTGGAAAATTTCGAAGTAGGATATTGCCGGAAAATGCGGAAGCAACTTTATGTACTCGTGATTGGCTCGAAGGTTATTCAAGAATTTTATATAATATATTTTATTTTAAATTTTAATTTTTTATTATATATATTCGTAACATTTCATAATTATTATAGGTTATATTTCTGATGAAGAAGATGAGGACAAATTAATCTCCACGGATATTGAAAGCTTGGTTGCGGATCTTTGGGAGTGCTCATCTTAATGATTAAAAATATTTTAGTTAAATACTTAGATTGAAAATTATGTTTTTGTTGAAGTTTCGACTTTCTATTAATTAAGAGTTTGTGATGTAATTGAACAAATTTAAGTATATTTGAATATGAGTTAAAAACTTGTAATTAACGCCCTTTATTTTGCATGTTAGTTTTACTATTTGGATCCCAATTCTTGAATCTATAGTACAACATTTGGTTGGGAAAGGAAAAAAAAAAAGGGCCGGCCTGACCCGACCCAGACCCGTTTGCGACCCGGCCCATTTATAGCCCCTTTGTCCCGACCCAAACCATTTAGACCAGACCCGAACCCGACCCGACCCGACCCGCCCGTTTGCCACCCCTAGATGTGGGGTTTTTTGATAGTCTGAAATGTTTGGGGTAATATTATCAGTCAACATAAGTAATGACATCAACTTTGCAATTAGACTTAACTGCCACGTCACCACTTAACGCCAATTTTTAACGGTTGTATCAAATGTGTCAAAATTTGTTAAAGCGGTGTACCAAATGTGTTGGACACATAAAACTATGTACCAAAAGTGAAAATTGATCTAAAACTAAAAATGCAATTCTCTCCTATAGAAAGAAAGTTTTTTTCTATCACCTTTTTTCAAGAAATATACACCCTTGTTCTTTTTGTATTTTTTCAATTTTTCTACCAATTTTACCCTTCTTGTTAATTCTTCTAGTTAAATTAATTAATTAATGAAACTTAAGGATAAAGAATAAGTAGAGGGGCAAAATGGTAATTATGCTTAACTCTAATTACAAATCAATTATTGGAGGATCAAATTGAATGTGGTGATTATATCAATGGACTCTCTTGATCTTTCGAGTAAAATATATTGTAATGACAAGAGTGCAATTCCAATTCTTTAATGGAGCCACCTGGAATTAAATTATTTAATTTATTGGAGCTTGAAATTATATGTCCATAGGTCCTCGACTACGACTCCTGATAATCTACATTTGAACTTTATAAATTAGAACAAATTCATTCGCTTTATATTTTGGAAATAGTTTCCTAAAATAGAAATTCTTAGTTAATAAGATGTTATTTAATTATTTAATTTAAAATTAATTCATTGGAAAATATCATCAATAATTATATTAGATCTAATTATAGAATTGAATTTAATGGAAATTGAATACTAGATTCATGAAAAAGGAATAGTTGGCATTTATGGAATTACTAATTGTAGAAATTACATATATATATATAAGATATGGATCTTAGACGTGATAACGAGAGCTTTATGCGATTAAAATCACAATTAAAAAGAAAAATTCTTCAACCCTACATATACGAAAGCCGCCCCCTTGTTCAAGTAACAAGAAGAAAAAAAAAATTCTATCTTGAAATTTTGATCTCTAAAACGTGAAATATAAATTCGATTTTCTTGAGTTGGTGCCCACATGACAAGTAGAAGGAGAACATGGTTGGTATCATTGGTGAAATTGTTCATCAAATTTATGAAAAGCATGAGGCCAAAAGTTCAATCAAAGAATGAAGGACGTGAAATTTTCTGTAAATTTTTTTTTCTTTAATTTCTTATGCGAAGGATTAATGCTTTTGACATAAGGCGTGACTCATTGTTTCGTCTCAATTTTAATTTCAAAAGAAGAATTGCAATGTCTGGCATAATTTCATTATTAGTTTTATGACATGAACGTCATTGTTATCAGGAAGAAAAGTGAAGACACTAACCTTCACGTGTGAATCATAATTTGGGATTGGCCATAATATTTACATTGATGTAAGAAATTAGGGTTGACCCATTTTGGGGCTTGGTCGTGGGACTGTCTCATGCGTAATTGGGTGTTAGAATTCACCACATGGATTGGCTAAGTTCACTTACATAGTTTGAGCCTAACTCAACCTTAAAAACTAATTTGCAAGGTGATGATTGTCTTAGACATTATAAAGTGGATTTAACAATTATTTTCAACCCATGTGAGACATTTATTCTCAATACTTCCCCTTCACGTGTGAGCGGACTGAATGTGTGGAAAAAGCAAGCCTAACACGTGATATCTTAATGCCCGACATTTGCTAATTATTGACATGTGGGCAAGAGTCCAACACGCGGATTTGCCCAGACCGTGTGTATCTCCAACACGCATATTTTCCAGACCGTATGGATGAAGAATAAATCTCATCATGCGCGCAAGGAAGAGCTCATCACGGAAGTAGGTGACCCACTTCAACCCAGGCTCTGATACCAAGTTATAATTCACCACATGGATTGAACTAAGTCAACTTACATGGTTTGGGTCTAACTCAACCTCAAAAGCTAGCTTGTAAGGTGAGGATTATTCAAAACTTTATAAAATGGATTTAGCTATGATTTTCAATCCATGTGAGACATTTATTCTCAATATTGAGTCTCCCACCAATTGTTTTTGGAGTCTTGGACGATTGTCACAATTTTAAACTTGTGTCTTGTATTAACCCAGAGTTGACTAGGTGGTGGGCTAATTTGTGAAATTGCCATTATGTTGGACCACAACTGTAATTTTGAATTGTGAATTTTGAATTAAGTTAAGAATTTAACTAATATTGTTTGGGTTGTTGCACTTTGCAATTTTGGCTTAGTGGAGAAGATTACAAGAATTGACTACCTTACGGTGATAAGTCTATGTTAAGTTATAAAATCTGAAATAATATGTTATACTCATAAACATGTATTTAAGTTAGTTGAATATATGTTGACCAAATGAAGCTATAATTAGTAGTGAAATATGAATATGAGATATTTTTATTCCTTATTAATTTGAGACTATCTCAAACTTAATTTAGAATTACTATGATCGACCCTATGACAACATATTAGTAGTTAAATTACTTTATCGCGGATTAGTAAATTGTTTTATGTATTTTTCTTTAGAGTTGCATTCATACTATCACATTTACTATTCTGAAATATAATGTTTATTTGTGAATGTATGTTTGAATTTCAATTTAATTATTTATTCAACAATTATGTCTACTACAAACCTAATTATCGATTTACTCTCGAATGAAAAACTAATTAGGGATAACTACTTTATATGAAAATTCAATATTAACATATGAATGATTTGTGAAAGTCAAGAGTTCATTCTCACTGGAGATTGTCCTTCAAACCTCTCGCTGATACTGCACGTACCGTACGAGATAAATATGATAGTTGGATTCAAACCAACAAACAAGGTGTGTTGCTACATGTTTGTCTCCATGAACATTGTTCTTAAGAAGAAACATAAGTACATGGAGAGCTCATACGAGTTATGAGAATCTTTACAAGTCATGTATAGCAAACCTTCTGAGCAAAGTCGACATGAACCTTCTCATAGATTCATGAAGGCTAAGTTTGAATTTAAGTCGACACGAACCTCCTCGTACATTTTTATAAAAAATATAAGAAGGCATTGTGGTACTGTTAATTTTCTTGAATTTGTTTTGATTTGGTGTGTGATGCAAGGTAAATACTTGATTTCTGGATCCGGTATTCCTAGCTCCAACGTTCAGTCAAATTCTTGCTCATGTTACCTAGAAAACAAAGGTTACACACTGGGGGTTGGGGGGTTGCTAGAGGAGCCTCCTCCGATGTTTAAGCCAACAAAGTGCTAGAAACTTAAACAACTTGAATTATAGAGAAAGTGGTGCATAATTATGTATTAAGGTTAGAATGATCATAACAGATGTGTATTTATACCAGTTGGAACATATCTAAGTTTATTGAAATATTCCTTGATCCTGGGGATTTTATTTGCATGTAAGAAAACCCTTCCTTAAATAGAGTTATTGTTCCCTAAAACGGGCATTGGTGCAGATCTTGTAAAGATCTTCATGTTTCGTGTCGCGAGGTCATTACCCCGCGGGCTTGTCCAAGGTCGCTTGCTTGCCCTGGTATTTTATTGATCTTGCTCAACAGGACAATATTAAGGATTACGTCTCTTTGTAGATTTAATATTGCATTTTTAAATTCCACCTTTCAGGGGTTGTTTTATGGGTCGGATCTGAATTTGGACTGGGAAATTCTAGTACAAGCCTGATTTGGCCAAATCCATCCAACTACCAGGAAAGTGTATTGCACTTGTTTTGTGATTGGTCACTCTCTTGGGAGTTACATCCAATCACAGAGCAAGTATATTGCACTTGCTTTGTAATTACTTTGGGTACGGTCAAACCCGATGTAGGTAATTAGAATTTCCCATTTGGAATCATGCTATATCAACATGGAAAGAGAATTGAATTTAAAGAATTGACCATGCAACTAAGATATCAAAATTATTTAAATTAGTAGTCAACTAACTACAACACCTTCCCTAATTAATCCACCTTGGAGCAATATAATATTTTTTTTCTTCTCTTTCATACCACGAACGGGAATTTTTATTTCCCAATTTGAAAAAAAAAATGGTTGCTTACACTAGATCAACATTTTTAATTTCTGTTTCATATTTATCCCAAACTGGAAAAAAAGAATTGTTGCTTTCAGGGGTCGTTTTACGATCGGGTCTGGATTTGGACCCATGCTATGTTTTATGAGTATGTTTTCCAATAGGCATAGAATTAAGAGGAACATGATGAAAGAAAATTTTCCCAATTCTCTTTCACCTTCCCTAATTAATCCACCTAGGAGCAATATAATATTTAATTTTTTCTCTTTCCACATCACGAATGAGAATCTTTATTTATTCCCAAATTGAAAAAAAAGAAAATATTTCCCAAATAGAAAAAAGAATTGTTCCTCACACTAGATCAACATTTTTAATTCATTACCCCCCCCCCAATTTGGCCCAATTAATAATCCGCTCAATTGTTTTAATGGCCGGTTCGGCATATTATAGTGGCCCGATTAATAATTTATCAGCCCATAAAATGATCTGTTTAGTTGGCCCGACAAATAATCATGGACAATTTTGCCCCTGGGCCGAGATTTGATCTTGAACGTTCACAGCGTTTAATCTCTGCCGTTTCTTTTGGGGTATAATTACGCTTTAGGGTTACCCAATCTCCAATTCATTTCTTCTCTCCCCATCTCTCTCTTTCCATCGCGACGGCGCCCGTGTTTGGTTGTTCATCGTCTTCTCCCTCAATCCCGGTGGCTCTTACCATTTTGTGCTTGATTTCTTGATCTGGTTGCATCTGTGTTACAATTCATCCCACTCTTTTCTCCCTATCACTCTCTCTCAACCGCGACGGCGCTAGGGTTTCACGTATATGTATTTTTCCTCAATCGTTAGTTGCTCTTACCATTTTTGTGCTTGATTTCTTGATCTGGTTACCTCCTCACAACAAATCATCACTTCTCTTCCATTCCCGATGGCGCAAATTAGGGTTTCACATCTTCACCGTCCATTTGAAGCCTTGACACCGTGATTGAAAGGTAATATTTTATGGTTTCCATCTATTTCGTTTGAAAATAAGAATTGTGCTCGTTTTATTTGAATTAGGGTTTCGACTTTTAGGGTTTCAAATTGGGAATTTTTTGGCTTGATAGTAAATAATGGTTTCGGTTGGGTTAGGGTTTCCAATAATTTAGTTCGAAAATCCTGCAATTTATTAGAATTAGGGTTTCTTCTTAGGGTTCCCATTAGGGTTATATTTTTGTTCAATTTTAGTATATGTTTCAATGTTTTTCATATCTAACCTAAGTTTTTTACACTTTCTGGCAGCAATGGAGTCATCCTCTAGCTCAACTGTTTGTTTAGGGACTGCACATTGTTTCTGCGGTCTTCGCGTTAGACTGTATACTTCCTGGATGAAGGTGAACCCTGGCCGGCGATTTTCGCGCTGCCAGCGTTTGACGGTATGAAGTATGCTCATTGTTAATGTGATTTTTTCGTTTGAATTTCGTGATTTTCTAATGAATGAATATGTTTTCTTTGTTAGGATGAACGTTGTGATTACTTCGAATGGATCGATCCCGTAATGTGTGATAGGTCCCGTGTAATTATCCCTGGCTTGCTAACGCGGGTCAACCATGCCGAGTCCAAAAATATTCGTCTTATACGTCGCCTTGATGAATTGTCTACACAGATGAAAATTGTTGCTAATTCTGTGCATGATCTTAAGTCTGAAAACATGGCATTGCGTCGCAAGCAAAAGCTTTTGATGATCTGTGCTGTGATTGTGTTTTTATTCTATCTATGTGCTTGATTATTAGCTTCTGTGTTGGGATTTAGTACTTGCATGTTTTTATGTATCTTGTTGACCTATTAACATTAGTTATAATCTGTAAATTTGGCATGTACATGATGGTTACAGTTGGATATGCAAGTTCATACTATGTGTGTACATATTTTAATTTATTTTTGATGGATTTCAGTGTTTGATTGTCCTGCAATTGATGCAATACATGTGAAAACTTTGTGAATGCAATTACCACTGTTGGATTGGGGGTTTAAATTTATAATGTTTAGATTTTTAGGCTGGGTGCACTTTTTGGTATATTTGCCAGGTGGTGTTTATTTTATAGACTGATGGCCTTATGTGTTGAGTAATGCATGTTAAAATCCTGGGCATGAAATAGTGATAATTCAAGCTGTGTTTCAATTTATTTGGGTTTGGTGTGCACATATGAATATATATTTGTTGTGTGCGTACTCTATCCTGAAAGTACCCCCAAAGGGAATATTGGCCAAATGATGTTTACTTTTTTTATATCCGATGGTCTACTATTTTTGGTATTGCATGTGATCATTGTGATGTGCTTTTGAAACTATTGGGGAATTAATCCTCATATTTCTGCTTTGGGTTTGGTGCACTATTGGGTATGCAACACCTGACTAGTATAAATTCAAATATGTGTGCTCTATCATGAAAGTACCCCCAAATAGATTATTTGCCAAATGATGTGTACTTTAAACATTTTTGATGGTCTTGTATGTTGATCTAGTGCAGGTAATTCATTGTATATGTTTGATTTAGATTGACAGTTGATTTTTTGAATTGTTGAATGCTTGGATGGGCAGACTGAATTAGGCTTAATTTGGCCAAATGATGATTTCAAATAAACATTTCTGATGGTATTGTATGTTTAAAACCATATTTTTTATAAAGTTTGTGCATTTTGGTATCAAGTATGATCATTATTAAGTTCAAATTTTGGTATGATGATTTCAAATAAAATTAATGAAGTATTATGAGTTCTGTTTATGATTTACCTGGTGCTATGTTTGTGGACTATTTATAGGATATGGACAGTTTTTTTTAAATCATTTCACTTCCCAATAAAGTGGGGCGGTTTCTCTTGTCAACTGATATGATCATTTAATGCATTACTTGACCTTGTGTATCTTTATTAAATGTTTTACTTGCGCTTTTGTATTTCAATCTTGTCTGCACAACTTTTGTATTTGGCCAGTATTTATTGTGGTGGTTGAACTTCTCAGCTTTAAATTCTCACATCAGACTTCAATTACTTCATTCTTTATTCCTTTCCTCTTCAAGCCAGAGACAAAAAAAGAGTGTAAGTTCTTTTCATATGCCAGAAAAATTATATTTGTATCACTTAAACTTTTCAAACTTTAATGTGTTTATTTGCTATGGCAGGTTTCAACTATGCCAAGGACACGAAGACAGCGGAGTTTGGAAATCAATGATGGGTGGACATTTTCTGAAAATGCAAGTTTTGTGGACTTGCTTTACAATGAGTGCAAAACAGGGGATCTACGTGATCTTGACACACTCACTGCTGCCTGCCAACGTATCTCATCTCAAATGTCTTTACAGTAAACTAGGAGGTTCTCCATATATAGGATTAAGAAGAAGGTGGAGCACATGAGAAAGAGGAACAAAGCATTCAATCAATTTCTGGAAACCCCCGGGGTTATGTTTGATGCCTGGACAAACGAGGCACGTGTGAAATCAGATTACTGGACAGTTGTCACTCCTAATGTGGGTAACATTTCATTTGTGTTTACTTTTTTTGTCTTTTTTATGATTTCTAATTTTTTGTAACTGTTTTTCGTAGGCGGAGCCGGAATGGAACCAACTATTTAGGCTGGATGGTGAGCCATTCCACCTAAAGATGGCCTATATTTTCGATACCAAGGGAGTTGGGACCTTTCCCACTGACCTCACTGGATCCCCGGGGTGGCCTATCCATGTCCAAGACTCGGACGATGACGAGATGACTGTTGTTCCAGTTGTCGCGGGCCGTTCAGTGACTGTTGTTCTATTTGACAAGGGTAATGAAATTGGTGCCATTGTTGTTTATAAGGGAGGGGAAGTTGGGTCAAGCTCTGCCGGTTGTGATGGTGGTTCTACTGTTGGAGGGGGTGATGATGGTGGCATGTTTGGGAAGAAACTGTGGGAGTTGGATGATGACTATTAAAACTGCTGTTTTTATGGTTTATGACTGTTTTATTTTATATAAGTATGTTTCAAAGACCCTTTTATAATTATGTTAAATATGTTTTGGTTGTTTGATTACCTGGCACAGGTTTGTGTAAGTGCAGGTAATCATGTTCGGACTTATGCAATTCCGTATTTTTATAATATATTTGCTCTTATATTTTGTTTATCCAGGTATACTTGAATGTATGTGTACAACTTGGTGTTTGAATGTGTGTGTGTTTAAATTTTCGGACTTATGTGCAATAATTGGATAAAAATCAACTTGTGTGTACAACTTGATTACCAGAAGACAAGAAACAAAAAAAAAATGCTCAATTAAAAAAAACACTCAAAGTAAACTTGTATAAAAATCCTATGTGCAATAATTGGTTCCAAGTTTTATCCTTGACCATGTGACCAACATTTTATATGAAGCAATGTAGAAGACAAAATCCAAACATGCCACATCAAGCAATCCAAAGATTCATATCTTCTGCAAAAATATGATTTTAAGAATGATTTGATAACACATATGGTCTAGGTTGCTATAATTGTACATAGGGGCACATACTAATAATAAATGTCCATTTGCACCCCAATTTACTAGTATAAATTCATACTATCTCCATAACAAATGTGTTCATAAAAACTCAACTATAAAAAATGTCAAGTGTTTTCCCTCGTTCTCAATCTCATTTTTTTTACTCGGAAAAATGGACAAAAGAAATTGATGATTACTTAATTGAGTATTTAGCCAATGAATCTTATTACGCAAATGGAATTTTTACTCATAGTGTCGGTCACGTGATGAAGAGATCTCGGGATGAGGTGAACGTGTTCTTGTTCTTCCGTCGTTCTTTCACTACAAAGGACATAATGAGTAAAGTCGACCGCCTCAAACGTCGACATGCTGTATTCTCACACCTAAGGACCATTTCTGGGTACTACTTGATTCCGGGTACAAACACGGTTGGAAACGACGGACTGGAAATCGTGAAAAATTTGGCCATGGTAACTCACTTGTATATATTCCTGGATTTTGATGTCACTTTAAAGGTATTTTTTGAAAGTATGGGTTTGTTTTTTCAATTGTAGGAGACTCCCTTTTATGACGCATATGCCCTAAATGGAGAACCAAGATGGAACGATTTGTGCGAAATATTTGGATACCCATCCTCCGAGTTCCCCACACTTCCACCCCCCGCATCCCCAATTAACCTTCAATGGTTCGAGTTAAACGATGCCCCAATTGCCGGACAGGAAACACCACAACCTGAGCCCATCAACCCAACAAATACACAATTCTCCCCATGCGAAAATGACGACTTTTGGAAAGATTTGGCTAACTACAGTGGAGCGGAGTCCGAAAATGAGGAGGCTGAAAATACTAGTAAAACTATGGCTAAGTGTCTGTGGTCGGACGTGGGGACGTCTAGCGGTTTTAATGGCAGAAAAAAATAATGTGCCTACAATTGAAGTATTTTTCTGCTTTAAATAATGTGTGTTGTTATTTCTTTTTTCGTTTGTGTTTGTTTGGCGTTAAGCTTTTATGTAATGTGTGTTGAATAAGTAGTAACCCGTATGTGTGTTTGAGAAATACGTGTCTACAATTAGAATAGTTCGATTTTGCATTATCTAAACGAAACATACTTTCATGTGCAAAAAATCTTAAAACATGTCAAGAAACATTAATAAATCGAACTAAAATCCCACAAAATTAATTCATGCTTATTTTTCATGTGCAAAATACATAAGGACAAAATAAAAAGAAAATGAAATAAAATTCCACAAAATTTAGCAAATGCCAAATTTTCATATGCAAAATACATAAGGCCAAAATTAGAAACCCAAGGTACTCAAATCCCGAAAAATTATTTCATGCTAACTTTTCAAATGCGAAATACGTAAGGCCAAAATATTCATCAAAATTACTAAAATGCAACAAAATTAATTCATGATAACTTTTCAAAAGCAAATTTCATAAGGCCAGATATACATCCGAGGTACTAAAATCCCACAAAATTACATGTACAATAAACTTCAATTAAGTCTACCCAAAAGTTCAAATCATAAGGCCCGACGATTATAACCGAGTGTTCTAGGATTGATCTAAATATACCCGAATGTCAAAAGTGCAAATCTACCGAAAAGTTCATAAAATCATCAAATGAAATTCACAAAATACATAATTGGACCCTAACATCATGAAACCGAAAATATGTAGTTCATCAAATCATCATAAGGATTCGATTCTCATCGGTGAGTGTGTCAATGCTCTCGAGGGCATTTATAATCTTTATTGCCTTTTCATCGTAAGTGTCATCCTCTTTCGCAAATTGGAGACTAAGATCACCCCAAGTGGATTTTGCGGCAACTACGAATTTCTCCACGTCGCCCCCATCGGATTCCGGCGTAGGCGTCTTCCGTTTCCTAACGACCTTTTCAGACTTGATTTTCTCCTTTTTGATCTTCTTTGTCAACCTATTTAAGTTAGGACCCGTATTTTATAATCCCATGTGATACGGTGGGATTTCAAAGCCAAACTCCCCTCCGTCGGAAGCATCCGTCGTCAAATCGACACACGGACTACTATATATATAAGCACTGCTATTTGGATATATCATAGGCTCCTTACCATTATTATTTGGCGGGTTCATCGCGTCGTTCCTTACCAAATCCTCCACAATATCGACAACGTCCTCCGCGCCGTCTCCGGTGGCCCTATCCTTTCTGAATATCTCAACCCAGTCCTCATAATAAGGATACATCTTAAAACGCATATTTGCAACATCCGGATGTGCCTACGATTGAAAATGCATTGTTAAAGAGCAATCAAGGAAAAACCAGATCATAGAGTTATTCCATGAAAAAGTTAAGTAAGGTTACCTCAACATAGAGTGCCCAAACATCATCATCAACTGTGATCATTTTACTAGTATCGTTCCATCCGAAGCAACTGGTCCCTTGCATACCCAAAGTTTGGTAATAAGTTTTCTTCCAAACAGTAAGTTTAGAATTAATATGCTTGACGGATAGTTTGGACGCGGGTATCCTTGCATTAAGTGCAATTGCTAAGGCTTGCAAGTAGCCCGGACGAAAATCATTATCGGACTTGTACCCCCTTGAGTTTAGTTCCTTCAAACAATCTAGCAAAGCTTCGGCATTGTTCAACGACCTCTGAGTACCTTTTTCCTTCGGTTGGCTTTTTGCCGCGTCACCGTAGCGGGGAATGGAAGACATCTCAATCAGTGTACACCTACGTACATGTACAATTCAAACATAATGTACGGTACACATGGTAATTGTAGATAACAATTCAAACAAGAAATTGAAAAACATAACTTAAATAATTCAATTCAAACAACAAATTCAATTAAAACAACAAAGTAACCTAACAATACGGTATGAATTACGAAAAAACTCAAGTCTTAGTGACACATACAACATCCATATCTTAAAAAATTAGAAACAATGAAATGTCACTCGCGCTCCGAGTTCCATTTCATGAACATTTCACGAGATAAGTTGTCCCGAAAATTGTTCCATGCGTGTGACGTCTCAACAACTTCGACGTAGTCATCTCCTTCAATGTTATTATCATCCTCATGGTTTTCAAGTAAATCAAATAATGAATCAAACCCCATAACATCATCGGGCGACGTTTTTCGCAAGAAGTTATGAATCAATAACAATGCCATGATCATCCGATTTTGCGTTTGCAAGGGATAGAAAGCAGGACTCCTCAATATTGCCCAACGCTTTTTTACATGGCCAAAAGTGCGATCAATGACATTTCTAGCTTGACTATGTTTCATGTTAAAATATTCTTTGTAATTTTGAGAGGCTTCCATACCAACTCCCCACTCTTTCAAATGATATCGCACTCCCCTATACGGCGTAAGAAAACCTTCACCGTTCGTATATCCATTGTCACACAAGTAGTATGTTCCTACAATTAATCACATGAATGAGTTGCTATGTCATAACCCTTGCAATTAAAAATTTCATAAACTAAAAACTAAGTTTTACCCGTAGGCACTTTCAATCCATTTGGCCGATTAATTGCGTCCCTTAACACGTGCCCATCCGCCGCGGACCCCTCCCAACCGACAAGTGCATAGGTGAACAATCCGTTAATATCACAAGTCACAAGTACATTAGTAGTTAGATCACCTTTTCGGTTCCTATAACGTGGTGTATCAATCGATGGAGCATTAACATGAACATAGGTTCCATCTAGTGCCCCAATGCAACCCTATACGTACACAAAGTCTCTATTGTAATGCACAAGTTGAAGAAAAGACCCCATGCAAGAAAATTAAAGTTTGTTCCTTACCGGAAAACAACTCCACCTATCGTCGTCACAATCATTTGGTATTGGATCCGGTTGAGAAAATAATATTGGGTGGAGCTTCATCAAGCATGTCAACACACGGTAAAAACAGTAAAAAACATGGCAACTTTTTCGCGCACGGTCACATACTTAGTGTCATTCAAACCCCCACGTTAGCAAGGAAACAAACCAACTTATAAAATGAATTAATATTAAGACGTATATTATCCTTACACCTTATTAGATCTTTTTGAGTAATTCTTCGAAAGTTTTTACATCCACTTACGTCTCCTACGGATTAGGCTATACCGTACAGGTCTCCTACGATTGCGGAGTTGTTTAGAACGGAACCATATAAGAAACATGTCGATCCAAAAAATCCGATGAAACGCTAACATAATCAATTGTTTCTTCTGGTCATCCTTTGTATATCCTAAAACAAGTTCCAACCATTTGGAACCAAACACCAACAAACAATGAACCGTTTATTAAAACCAACCAAATTTTGTTTCAATGATAGTAAATAATAATATATGACATGTCGAAGAGTGATAAAATTTGACATTACCATGTATAACAAAATACACGAAATTGTATTAAATACTCATCGATATGGTAAATATAAATATCATTTTTTACAATACTACTTATAAAAAAATACACAAAATTGGCAACAAATACACAAAATTCCACATCTCATTTCGAATTTGGGATAATACTTTACAACATGTCCATGAACATTATATCTACATTACCTTGTATAACAAATTAAACAAAATTTTGTAGTAAATCCCAAAAAATTCAAAAATTTGTTAATAATTGAACAAGTTTTATGGAATTACAAAATTGAACAAATTTTGACATTACTTACATAGAAAAAATGTACAAAATTGTACATTATCCACAAAATTCAACAAAATACACATACTAATTAATATAAAAACATGATAGCTGTAGATTGCCTCAATTTAAATTAGCTAGGAACTCCTTAAATAAATATCCACAGGACACCCGTAGCATTCCTCGTCCCTGTATAAGAAAAAAATTTTGTTACCCGTGAAAAATCTTGATTAAAACATTGTGACTTAGTAGGGGAGAAATGTTTATAAAAATTCAACAAGAAATTCTTCACAATCTGGCAGCTTGAGCTAACTCCAATCTTAGGTCCTGTGAAATTTTAATAAAAATTATAATTTTATATGAAGCTCAACTCAATTTTTTCATAAAATAGAACAATAGAAGCACAACATTTCATAAAAAATTATACTACGTAAAAAAACATAAGAATTTTTCATAAAAACATAAAAATTATACTACATACGTAAAAAAAAATTATACTACATTTTCAAAAATTGAAGCTCAACCTTTTCATGCTAACTTAGAACAATTGGTGAAGTAGGAGAAAACATAAGGTTCATTTGTGCAATTTACAGCTAATTTGGAAGAAATGTTTCCTTCTCACCTGGGAAAATGGCGTCGGCAATGGAGATTCAATAGGGTAGATCTACTGTGCACAAGGGGGCGACCAGCTGAGAGTTTTTGGGAAATGGGGGGAAATTATCTTTTATGTTTTTTGTCTCTGATTTTTTTGTGATTAAACCGAAATCAAAGGCATTTTGGTCTAAAAATTATTAATTTGGCCCATTATATCTCAATTGGACCAAGGGGGAGCGAATTATAATTGGGCAAATAACGGTTGGCCCACAAATCAGGCAATAAAGAGCGGGCAGGCCGTGAATTAGTCTTGCCATCCGAACAGGTTATTAGCCCACAATTAAAATTATTTGAGGGCCAATTGGGCAAAGTGAACATAGCCTCAATGAAATGGACTTTAATTCAATTCAAATTTGAACAATTTCTGATTAGAAATAGATGAAATGAACATTAATTTTTGTTGAACCATTATTTTAAAGATATGAATTATTTAATATATACATAAATTACATATACATTTTTATATTTATAGTATAATATTTTATTTATTATTCTAAAAAAATATGTATCACTTTTAACATTTTAAACATGAAAGGTTATGCAATTTACTACCACTAGTTTGTTTGCTTGCAAACACTAATTTCAAGTCTGACGAATTTAGAAGAGAGAATTTCACTTTTGACACCATAATTATACCTACTTTAGGGATTGATACCACAACTATTTGTGTCGATGCATTTGATACCATAACTCAAATCAACTTTTCACATTTAGTACTTCCGTCAAATTAATGACGGAATTGTCGACGTGGCCGTTAAATCTGAATTTGGGGGGAGACTCAATCCAGGTGGCATCGTTTTTGGAGGAGAATATTGCAATTTTGGTACAGAGGTTTATGTGTCCAACACATATGGTACAAAGCTTTAACAAATTGTGACACATTTGGTACAACCGTTAAAAGTTGCCGTTGCAGTTAATTCTAATTGAAAGTTGATTCATTACTTAAGTTGACTGATAATTTTACCCCATAACATTTCAGGTTACCAAAAAAGCTCCACATCTCCAAATTTAGTGACGATTTTAGTCCACATTTTTGCCAAATTTCCAAATTGACTCGAATAAGACCACGTGCTGACCAATTTAGAAAATTTTATTTATTTTATTTAAATAACTAATTTAATTTATAAAAATATTAATAAATTAAATATACATTAACATAAATATCACCAAAATTAAGAAAACATATTCTTTTTAAATATAAAATTTATATAATAGAATTAATCTATTTAATATTTATTAAAATAATAAATTATATAATTAAAAACTATTTCTTATTTATTAAAATATTAAATAATAAATAATTATAATTTAAAAAAAAATCCTCACCCTACCCACCCAACCCAACCTCCCCACCCCCTCCCCCCTACCCCCCAATTCCCAGGCCGTCGGATCCTAGACCACCGCCGGCCTGGGATATTCGGTCCTACGCCGGCGGCCTGGGAATCGGGGGTAGGGGGGAGGGGGAGGGGAGGTTGGGTTGGGTGGGTAGGGTGGGGATTTTTTTTAAAATTATAATTATTTATTATTTAATATTTTAATAAATATTAAATAGTTTTTAATTATATAATTTATTATTTTAATAAATATTAAATAGATTAATTCTATTATATAAATTTTATATTTAAAAAGAATATGTTTTCTTAATTTTGATAATATTTATGTTAATGTATTATTTAATTTATTAATATTGTTTATAAATTAAATTAGTTATTTAAATAAAATAAGTAAAATTTTCTAAATTGGTCAGCACGTGGTCTTATTCGAGTCAATTTGGAAATTTGGCAACAATGTGGACTAAAATTGTCACTAAATTTGGAGATGTGAGGCTTTTTTGGTAACCTGAAATGTTATGGGATAAAATTATCAGTCAACATAAGTAATGGCATCAACTTTCAATTAGACTTAACTGCAACGACAATTTTTAACGGTTGTACCAAATGTGTCACAATTTGTTAAAGCTTTGTACCATATGTGTTGGACACATAAACCTTTGTACCAAAATTACAATTTTCTCCTCCAAAAACGATGCACCTGGATTGAGTCTCCCCCCAAATTCAGATTTAACGGCCACGACGTCAATTCCGTCATTAATTTAACGGAAGTATTAAATGTGAAAAGTTGATTTGAGTTATGGTATCAAATGTGTCGACATAAATAGCTGTGGTATCAAATCCCTAAAGTAGGTATAATTGTGATATCAAAAGTAAAATTCTCTCGAATTTAGAACTAAAAATGAAGGTAACATCTTATAACATTATTGATATAATTTGCTTGTCGAAACTATCGATATCGCAATTCCACGTCCCTGAAAAAATTAAAGGTCTAATATGCTTTCATTTCATACATTTTCTCTGATTTTCAACTCATATTGCTTAATTCCCCTACCCCACAACATGAGTACATAAACTTTCCTTTTTTGTTCCCAAGGGTTTAAACCCGAAGGGCGACCGCATTAAGTAAGAACCTCTTCCATCAAAGATTCAAAATTGAAACTTGGGTTAGCTACATTGTAGTGATGGATTAGTCCCTTCTACAAGACCAATCACTTTTTGGTACATAAACTTTAAGTTGCTCTTAATTTATTAAAAAAATTGTTAAAACATTAAATTAAAGCGTACAGTGAATCAACATTATTATTAGCTAGTTAATTAGCCACATTCTTACATTTAAACTATGTACTAACCATTAATCTTGGATCAACATTGATGTACCAAGTCTTCGCCATTCAAACACGTCACCTTTGACAGTTGCCTCACAAACAAATCTCCCACCTTGTCGACTACATGTTCAATTCGAAAGCCTCGACATCAAACTAACAGAGACCGTACCGACCATCGACTCATCTACAAATCTACCATCTTGTCGATGTCGATACCCGTCTGATAAATCTTAACCCGCTTACGATCGAATCGAACCATTATTAAAAGGATCCATATCCGAAAATAAACGTTCAATCACGATTCAACCCGGTTATCCAATAATAAAACTATAAATAGCCCTCATAAATAAGAAAAGGGACGCACGCTCTGAGCATTAATTACGGACCAATCTCCTTCTTTCTATCTCGATACTTACTTAAGCATCGGAGGGTTATCGCCGGGTCACCACCGGCATTAACCTAACATAGTTACCTTTGATTACAGGTTAGGATCCACATTACAAATCGAGGAGAAGTTTGATTAACCTGCTACTCCTCACATTGAAGAGTCGTGTTTGCCTTAAAATATTGGATACCGAGCGAGAACTGACAACCTACCGAAATCACTCTCATCAATTGGCGCCATCTGTGGGAATCATTAACCTTGTATCGAAAAAAGGATAACTACTAGATCTAAAGCAGCTCTAGCACGAGAGAAAGAGGGAATTCACGATCAAAATGGAGAGGGTCAAGGGGACAATTTAATCCCCCGAAACCCTGATCCAGCAGACCATGGTGAAGGAGGGCCATCGAGGCCCCCGGCCCCACCAGTCATGCAACTCACGAGAGATGATCTGAAGGCCATCCTTGATGAAGCCAAGAGAACTTGGAATGGGAGAAACCTTAGAAAATTCTATGCTTAGATATTTTCGTTTGTTTGTCTGTAATTCCAATAATTCCTCGGCTATCTAGTAAATGAGAGGGGCATCGAAGCTAACCCGGAAAAAATCCAAGCAATAATAGATCTCAAAGCTCCTCGAAGCCTGAATGAAGTGCAGAAGCTGGTTGGAAAGATCACTGCGCTTAATCGATTCATATCTCGGTCAGCTGATAAAAGCCTTCCTTTCTTCAAAATCATGAGGAATGCAAAGAAATTTGAGTGGTCTGAAGAATGTGATCGAGCCTTCGAGCAGCTGAAGGCCTACCTCGTTACACCCCCTCTCCTGGCTAAACCACGAGACAACGAGAACCTTTATATATTGCAGTCTCAGAGCAAGCGATTAGTTCAGTTTTGGTGAGGTTGGAAGCGAAGGACAACCACCCCATCTACTATGTAAGTAGGGTTCTGCAGGGGCCAGAAAGGAATTACTCGGAGATCGAGAAGTTCGCTTTAGCCATCGTAACCACGGCGCTAAAATTGAGACCCTACTTCCAATCCCACAAAATTACTGTCCTAACTAACCAACCATTGAGGCAGACGCTTTCGAAGCCCAACGCATCGGGAAGATTGATCAAGTGGGCAGTTGAGTTAGGGGAGTACGATGTCGACTACTTGCCTAGAACATCTGTCAAATGACAAATATTAGCTGACTTTGTGCTCGAAAGCACGAAAATAATTGAGGAGAAGCAAGAGCTATGGATGCTCCACGTCGAGGGCTCATCGACATCGACAGGAGGGGGCGCGGGAATCTACTTCCAACGACCTAATGAGGAAGAGCTTGAGTTCGCCCTGAAATTGGATTTCTTGGTATCGAACAATGAAGCAGAATATGAAGCCTTGCTGGCCGGTCTAAGAATGGCAGCCGACACTGGAATTCAGAATCTGATTGCCTACACCGATTCGCAGCTAGTCGAAAAGCAATTCAAAGGGTTATTTGAGGCCAAAGAAGACTCGATGATAAAATACCTAACTCTGGTTAGAACCCAAGTGTCGAAGTTCAAGACTTTTTAGCTTGAATATATAAGAAGGACCGAAAATACAAGGGCGGATGCCCTCTCGAAATTTGGAAATTTGATAGAGGGCATCATTACTAGAAAAATAACCTTAATGATATCAGAGAAACCCGCCATCGACACAGGGAAAGATATTTTGAACATCGACGTCCTGAATCTCGAAAGTCAGCAACCAATTTGGAAAACAGCGTTATTGGATTATCTGATCAAGGGAATCCCGCCTACCGACAGCACTGAAGCTCGAAGACTCAAATACAAAGCCCCCCCCCATTACGTTGTTATCAACGATGAGCTGTATCGATGTTCCGTCACAGGAGTGCTCCAAAAATGCATAGCTTCTCCCCAAACCGACTTAATACTAAAAGAAGTTCATGAAGGTTCTTGTGGGAGCCATTCTGGAGGTAGAGCGCTGGCAGTTAGAGTATCTCGCCTAGGATATTATTGGCCTTCATTAGTAAAGGATGCCAACAACAATGCCAAAAGATGCGCCAAATGCCAATATCATGCGACTATGCCGCATCAACCAGCCCAAAGGATGGAGTCGATTTCAATCGCATGGCCATTCGATCAATGGGGTGTCGACTTGGTTGGACCGTTACCAACGCCGAGGGGGCAGAAGCGATTTCTACTGGTGGGAGTGGAATACTTCAGCATGTGGATTGAGGTGGTACCACTTAAACAAATTTCTCAGACTCAGATAATCAACTTCTATTGGTCGATAATCTGCAGATTCGGTCTCCCAAGAATAATCATCTTTGATAATGGGCCCCAATTCATCGGAAAAAGAGTGGCATATTGGTGCACTAAGCACAAAATCACCCTACTCTTCAACTCAGTGGGTTGTCCGCAAACTAACGGAAAAACCGAAGTGACAAACAGGGAAATTTTAAGGCTTTTGAAGAAAAGATTGTCGGACGCTAGAGGTGCCTGTCTAGACGAATTACCCTGGGTTGTTTGGGCTAATCGAACAAAAGAAAAGACAGCAACAGGAGAAACTCATTTCAGTCTAGTTTATGGCTCCGAAGCAGTCGCTCCCGCTGAATTGGAAGTACGATCCCCAAGAATCGATCTATACGATGAGTCAGACAATACCGATAAGAGGAATTTTGAGCTCGATCAATTGGAATCTAAAAGAGAAATGGCATCCGCAAGAATACAAGCCTACAAGACCACCATGGCAAAGGCATATGATAAAAATGTAAGGTTGAAATTCTTTCAGGTTGGGGACTTAGTACTAAAGCGAGTCGACGTCTCCAAGGAAAAAGGTAAGCTCGAATGGAATTGGGAAGGACAATTCAAAGTGATCGAGGTAGGAAAGAAAGGAGCATATCGTCTAGCAGAGATGGATGGAAAACCAGTCAAGAGAACTTGGAATGGGAGAAACCTTAGAAAATTCTATGCTTAGATATTTTCGTTTGTTTGTCTGTAATTCCAAGTATTAATAATCTAATGTCGCCAAACTGCTTGTCAAAACTTCTGTTTAATTTTATAGATCGACAGCCGCAGAGGCATCGAGATGAAATCGCCAATCGAGAAAAGAAAAGCTATTAATAAGCTAACTCTCCACGTTCCTCGACAGCCGTAGAGGCATCGAGATGAAATCACCAATCGAGAAAAGAAAAGCTATTAATAAGCTAACTCTCCACATTCCTCGACTGCCGCAGAGGCATCGAGATGAAATCGCCAATCGAGAAAAGAAAAGCTATTAATAAGCTAACTCTCCACGTTCCTCGATAGCCGCAGAGGCATCGAGATGAATCGCCAATCGACAAAAGAAAAGCTATTAATAAGCTAACTCTCCACGTTCCTCGATAGCCGCAGAGGCATCGAGATGAAATCGCCAGTCGATGAAGAAAAGCTATTAATAAGCTAACTCTCCACGTTCCTCGACTGCCGCAGAGGCATCGAGATGAAATCGCCAATCAAGAAAAGAAAAACTATTAATAAGCTAACTCTCCACGTTCCTCGACAGCCGCAGAGGCATCGAGATGAAATCGTCAATCGAGAAAAGAAAAGCTATTAATAAGCTAACTCTCCACGTTCCTCGACAGCCACAGAGGCATCGAGATGAAATCGCTAATCAAGAAAAGAAAAGATATTAATAAGCTAACTCTCCACGTTCCTCGACAGCCGCAGAGGCATCGAGATGAAATCGCTAATCAAGAAAAGAAAAGCTATTAATAAGCTAACTCTCCACTTTCCTCGACAGCCGCAGAGGCATCGAGATGAAATCGCCGATCGAGAAAAGGAAAGCTATTAAATAAGCTCTACATGCTCCTCGATAGCCTCAGGGGCATCAAGACAAAATCGACATTCAACAAAATGAGGCTATAAATAAACTAACTCCCAAGTTCCTCGACAGGTGCAGAAGCATCGAGATGAAATCAACATTCGACGAATAAAAGTTGTTACATAAACTTTAAATTAAGTAAACACTCAAAGTAGTCGACAGTTACAATAATATCGATAAAAACTCGACAGAAGGAATTGAAGCAAAGGGAAATAAAGAAGAAAATAAGTTTTATTCCATCTCAGTAATCGATACAGTTACAAAGGTTGAATATATTACAATCAAGGTAATTACAAAAGAAAAACTCAAAAACCTACTACAACCTATTACATTTGCAAACTAAAACAACTTCCTTCGTCGATTGTCGGACCACGGATGAGCTCTCGGGTGGATTCCTACTAATTCGGCAACTGAGCTTCTCCGACATATGCTCGATGAAGACCCCGAGTGACACCAGAGCACGTCTTTCTCAATGCACCGATCATGAGAGATAAAGCTATAATCAGCTTTATCTCTCACTAACCGGCGCACCGAGGAGACGGCTCCTGAGACCCTCGATGGTGTTAGTGAAGGCCAGGGGAATCTCTTTCCTCTTAAGGTAGCAGCCAGCTCGAAAGACACACCATCTCAGTCAATGTAATGACCATGGGTGATGGGTCTCTCTGCATTGACCGAGAGACAGGAGAGGAAAGAAGCGCTTATTGATATTTTTCGCTTTAAGTCCTCCACCATCTGATCGGCGGCTCTACCTTCTACCTCACCCTTGGCTCTTCGGATATGTCGATATCTCGAGACACCGCTACTCAGATACAAGACGAAGAGTATCCAAGCATCGACATACCAAGGTATCGACGATACCGACCTCGTCGTTCTCACCGATCCCACCCATTCGAACGACGAGGTCGACCCATTGGGGAAACCCCTTTACCGATACCACCCAATCGAAAATAATTTAATCCCCTCCTCGATCAGGAGGTCGGGTGGAATGAGGTGGTGCGAAAATGGAGAATGCACCCCTCGATAGCTTAATATTGGAAGGGTTATTTAGGACAATTTTTGTCGGATGACGTATTATGGAAAACATGTTTGGCTATTTTTGGTATGAATAATGGTGGGTACCCCCCACCTATTTATAGGTCGGGACCATATGATCTAACGGCTCAGATTTATCAGGATCAACGGCCCAGATATTATGCATTAAATGAGGCCGACTCTTGCGCTAACCGAGGTAGCCTATGTGGACCACATCCAACGGCTCCAGAAGGCATCACGATCAACGGCTAAGATTAACCCTAATAAATAGGCCAACTGCCCTAACTGTTTTCACTGATAAGATCGATCAACAATAGGTCGATAGATCGATCTATAGACTAGGTTTGTGCATCTCGCTCATTAGATGTTTATCAATCGGCGCAAATAATGATTTCTTACAACCACTGAAGACGTCGGATCGACTACACTTTCCAATTACTCCCATACCAAAAAGTTGTAGGATCGAAGAATTTTAGTGATAGTCACTTTTGAAGGTTTATGCTTTGCGATAGTTCTTTTCTATGAATTTCTATCTCAAATGAAGCAAGTATTTATAGACAAGAATCTCCCATCCAAGGGTTCAAAATGAAACTCAACCCTAGGGATCGGAACCTGCATAATAGACAAAACTGACAAGTAGGACCAAGCAGCGATCGATATAGAATAGTAATCAAACATATAAAAAATAAGTCAGCAACGATAGGGAAATTTAAGGACGAAAGCACAAACATCATTCATTGATCGATAAAAATAAATAACACGCCGTCGACGCGTGACTCGGTACAAATAAATCGAGATTTACAAGGACAAATTAAATAGTTTTTTCAAAATCCTAGCCAAAATAAATGCCGTCAACAATCATTATGAGTTTGATAATCTAGCAGATCGATGTGGGAGGACGTCCTCGACGTCTCGGGACCCTTAGGGATTTCTTTTCCCTCACCAACGGTCTCGGCCGCGAGCCTGGAAGCCTGCAGCTCAAGGAGAAAGCCAAACTCATGTTTTTCGGGGAGCTCCCTAGAATCTTCTTCGGCAAAGGATCCCAAGTCCATTCGAACACCGTTCTCGTCAAGTGCAGGATCAAGTTTTCCTTCATCGAACTGGTCATTCAGGAAGCCAAAAGCCCGATACTACTTCCACCCATTTTCAAACATCTTCGACAAATCAGTTCCTGACCGACGTTCGACCAGCTCCTCATAAACAACGCTGTTGAAAAACTCGAGAACGATGGCTTTTCTCTCCTCGGCAAGGGACTCACGGCGACGCTCGAGGATTTCTGCCTGACCTTTCTTAAAACTTTCGGCAGGCTTCTCCTTCAATTGTCTCGAAAAGTCCATTTTCAAATCAGCAAGTTCCGCCTCTAACTCTAAGATTCGGGAATCCTTGGTCGCCAGCTCGCCTTCCAACGCCGACGTCTTCCCTTCAAGTTCCGTCACCCTCCCTTCAGCTTGAGAGACTTTCTTCTTGGCAGCAGAATAAGCACCATGTTATTTCTCGAACCTCTTTCGAAGACTATCCATCCGAGCAGCAGTGGAATAGATAGTTTGATTCATCTGCGAGAACAATGTTAAATGAGAATTAATTAAAGATCGAATAAATGATCATAAGGAGTATTGCTCAAAAAGTACCGCAAGCTGAAGGGAGGCCTGCAACCGCAACACGTCGGTCGTATCTTTCTTCAGCAACGCCTCGTGATCTTCATACGAGACGGTCGACAGAAACTTTTCCCACGCCTCGGGACTAATCGACGAATCCAGATACACCTGATTCATCATGGAAGTCCCGGCCACCCTATCCCCCTGCTTTTTCTTATGACTCTCGATGATGGATTCGAGATTCCCCTTTGCGGGGGCTGAGATATCCCCACTCGACGGAGTCAGCTCAACGTCCGATTTGGCCCTATTCAAGGAGGGCGCTTCCCTCTGCTCGACTTCTGTCGAAAGCGGCCTCTTTCCTTTGTCGGAACTTATGGTCTTCATGACTTGGGGGCTGGACCCAGGAGGAGGCGCAGTACTTGATGATAGAAATAGTTTCCTGCAAGCCAGCTGTATGGCTAGCATTTATTGTAATAAATAAGGAACTATTAAATTTCGATTAATAAATGCACTTTATTAAATGGTCATCTTTATCTTATGTAATAATTATCTGCGCATAAGGATAGAAGTCCTTAGATCACAGGGCTATGGGACAACCCGTGGACTGATCTCCAAGGCCGTGATCTAGAACATATTCAAGAGTCGTAGAATCCAATGGAGATAGGACATCGTTGGATTCGGTTAGACTCTCAGTGTTGTGTATACTCCGATGAACTGGAGAACGCTGGGGTCCACGAGCGTGACTGGGATAGTCAATACACATAAGTGGGTGGCTTGCTGGGATGGAAAATGCACTGAATACCCCAATTAGGAAATAACTCACCATGGAAGCGGTAGTCGCATATCGGGGTTGAAGTTATTCCAATTTGCAATAGTATACGAGGAACGATCCCTAACTACTTGAGGAGATAGGGTTTATCTGGTGCGAGAACGTTCATGCTTTGAAATGAGTTCCGACTGACTGGAGATCACCAGAAGGTCTCTGTGAACTCATGTTGGGTATGGAGGAACTCGTATGCAGATTCATATCATCAACAAAGGATCCATTGACCCGACTTGATAGGTTGGGAAATTCTCCTATGGATTTCTGTGAGAAATTAGTCTGGTAAAAATCTTGGCCAAGGTATCTGACAACTTTATGTAAGTAGCTCATAAAGATTAAGTCAAAGAGAATCTATTTCGAGAACAGAATACATAAGGTCAAGACAAAATAAAAGGAAAACCGATGAAAGACCATACCCTTAAGTCTCGACTGAGAGATTGATCAATGGAGAGATTATGTCGTATATGGAAATTGTAAATGAGTTGAAAGGTTCACTGAATTAATTCACCAGTGATTGGGCTCCATGGGCTTGTGGCTGGACATTGACCGTGGAGTGTGGGAGAATTCCTAAATTGGCAGGGGTGCTAATTTTGGAATGATCAATCGACAGAGTGTTCGATTGATTTAGAGTATATGTTACTCAAATAATTAAATAATATTTAATCATAACCCACGGCCAATTATGTGGTGAACCTACGGGGGCATACACAATACACATGAAGCGAAAGCGAGGAAATGAGAACGACCGAGTCGACTGGGTCGACTGGGTAAATAATCGACTGGGTCGATTATAATGAGGGGTCGACTGGGTCGACCCAATTGGAACTAAATAGGATCCAATTGGAATTGGATCAGGATCATAAATTAAATTGGAATTTAATTTGTGAATTAATTAATTAAGTTGGATTAATTAATTATATAAAGGATTTAATTAAATAGACTTAGAGTCTGATTTAATTAAATGGGAGACTAGTTAATTAATTGGGCTATTTAATTGGGAGATTAAATAAAGTCTGGTCAAATTAATTAATTGGGCCATGAATTAATTGGAAGACTTAGTCTTCTAATTAAATAGGGTCATGGCCCATGTAGGAGAATTAAGTCCTAGCCCTAATAGGACTAGGTAATTAAGGGAGATAACTATAAGTAGGTAACTTATAGTTGTTTTTCACATACAACTCTAAGCAAAATTAAGCAGAGCAAAAATTCTCTCTCCCTCTCCCACACAGATCGGCCGAACCCTTCCTTTACTAGGAAGAATTTTTCGTTTTCGATTTTAGTTCCAAAGTCATTCTTAAATCCTAGATATTAATATACCCTATGTTCTAGTCGATTAGGATATATTATTTTTCGTGATATTGTGGTGTATCAACTCGTAGAGGCGCAACACGTGGGGCGCTACTGCAGGACTTTGGATCGATTCAACCGAGGGAGAAAACCGCAACTTTGCTGAGCCACTTGGATTTGCAAGGAGACGGGTATAATTTGGATCTAATTATTATTGTCGTTTTAATATTCATATATATACACCTAGGGTAGTATCCTGGCAAGATTCTGTAAGAGATCCTAAAAATTTTAAATTCCGCTGTGCCTAGGGCTGTTTATCTTACCGAATCCCAACAGTGGTATCAGAGCCAACTCTAGGCTTTGTATATATATGAATTTGCAAATTCTGTGTTTTAAATCATATGTTTGATTTATGTGGCTAGTTCTTTAATCATGCATGTTTTAGAACGTAGAACTGTTAACTTAGAGTTAATGTTTAATTTTGGATTCGAAAATTTTATCATGTTGATTTTATTTTGGATTGGGATTTAATTGACTGGAACTGTTTAATTAAATCATAAGTAATCGAAACAAAAAAAAATTATTGGATCTAACCCGCGGTGCGCGGCAGCGCACCGCGGCTAGGCGGCCACCACGAGCCGTTGCCTACGGCAGCGTGCGAACAGCACGCTGGCCGCACACGCTGCGTGCGGCAGCAGCCTACGGGTTGCTGTTCGTGCGCTGCTGTGCGCGGCTGCTTGCTGCAGCACGTAGCCGCGTGCAGCGACTGCTGCCACGGGCAGCTCACGCGCCCCTGATGGTCGCGCGTGGGTTGTCCACGTGGCAGTCCGTGATTGGTCTCGACTGGTCATGTTTGGGTTGGACTCTAATTCTGCCTATTTTGAAAATTCTGAAAATTTAGAATTTTGGGAGATTAGGAAACTTGGAGTTTTTGGATAGGGTAGTTATCTTGTTAGATTTGAACGCTACCTTAATTAAACTAATTTAGACAAAATATGATTATCTTGAAAATCTTGGAGATTGGAATATTTGGGAAACTTAGAGTTTTGGATAAGGTAGGAATCTTAGAGATTTGGTCTACCTTGATTAACCAATTTAATCAAGATAAGGTTTGTAGATTACTTAGAGCTCAAGTAAGAGCTAATTAATCTTAGAGGTTAATTGTTAATTCAAAATTAATTAACTTAGATAATTTTTGAGAATTAAAATTAATGGAGTCGGTAAATTTACATTTTTGCCCTTATGTGAATTTATGCATGTTCTTGAGTGAATATGAGTGAATATGTGGATTGGTCGATTTTGCTCTTAAGCCCTGTGTAGTTTTTGGTTTATTTATTTATGGGTTGTAATTAAATGGGCCTGATTGGTGCCCTTGCTTGCGCAAACAAATGTAATAGAATAGGACCATTTTAAAATTTGTAAGCTAGGCTTAGATTAGGCTTGGAGCCGAGAAGACCTCATGAAGACTTGGAGATCCGCATGGAGGCCCATTACCTTGGAGGACATGGAGGCCCAATTCATTACATGGAGGCCCAATCAAGCTGGATATTACAAGAAGGCCCATGATGTATGGGTTTGAAAACTGTAATAGTTAGGACATTTAATTTCCACCCAAGACTGACCAATTGATTCATCACATGGCTCGTGATGAATCGCATAGGATGGGCAATCGATCAATCATATCCTGCTAGGTGATGTATGTTTACCTATATTCTTTGATGTATGTGTTGCATGCTCAGAATAGATCACGTAAACAAGATAAAGCATAATCTGATGAGACCTCGCACAAGAAAACTTAAAACCTCCAATTGGACTTAAAATTCAAATAGAATATTAAATCGTATAACGGGCGCATATGAATAGTCTCTATGGTCCGAGCCTATCCAATTACTAGGTCTTAGGCATATTGTACGAATATATCTCTATGTCTCACGAGTCGTGGGTCGAGCTATAGGAAGATGATATGTCTATTGCCTCGATGCACGAGCTAGTGCCAAGGGAGGGGATAGCAAGGTTTTAGGCGCTGTCTCACGAGTCGTGGGGCATCTAGGATTGAACTATTTCTCTCCACGAGTATTGGACATGATTTAACGCTAGTAAGTATGGATGTCTCACGAGTCGTGGGTTCATATCGAAAAACGAGGCTAAATGAACTTAAGGGTTAGCTGTGATGGTTAACCGACGACGTAGTCGACCACCAAGTGAATCAAATAGTATGGCCAACGAGTTGTGGGTACTAGGAGATTGCATTTGGGCCTTAAGCCCACTAGGATATTTTAATTTCCCGAAACTTATGTGGGGGCATAAGATTTTGATTAAAATAGTGGGAGTAATTTACAAATAAAAACCATGTTTGTAAATTGTGCATTTTAAAATAATCTTTCGCGTATTTATTTCTTCTATCGTCGTTTTGTAGATATAATGTCTAAGAATCCGATTTCCATTATACTTGAACAAAACAAATTAACTGGACCCAACTTCCATGACTGGGTCAGGAACCTTAAGATCATTCTCGCTTCTAAAAAGCGAGGTTTTGTCCTTGATGGGCCCCCTCCCGAACTTGCTAAGGATGCCGATGATACTGAGAAAGAAGTCGTGGATATGTGGCTTGACGATGACTTACAGTCACGTTGTCTCATGTTGGCATCCATGTCGAATGAGCTTCAAAAGCAGCACGAGCATATGAAGTCTTCTTTTGAAATCTACACGCACCTGAATGGTCTATTTGGGGTGCAAAGTAGATATGAGCGGTATGAAACTGCCAAGACTTTGCAACAAACGAGGATGGCTGAAGGTGCTGACGTTCGATCTCACTGCATCAAGATGATTGGGCTTATTGAAAAGCTTGGTCATCTTGACGTAAAGATGGACAAGACCTACTGCCAAGATATAATCTCCTCCAGTCGTTGTCAAGATCATTCGAGCAATTCGTAGTGAAATACAACATGCACAAGATGGATGTTGAACTTCACGAGTTAGCTAATATGCTCGCCACTGCCGATGCTTCCATGAAAAGAGAGAAGCCAGTGATGGTTGCTACCTCGACCCAATCCAAGTCCAAAAGGACAAAGAAAGGGAAGGGGAAAGGAAATGCTTCTTCAAGCAAAGGCAAAGGACCATCTGGGCCCATAGGGAAGGGAAAGAAGCGTAAATCTTCGTCTGGTGAACAAAAATGTTTCTACTGCAAGAAACCTAGACACTGGAAGAGAAACTGCAAAGAGTTCTTGGAGAGCTCGAAAGGTATATTCCTTGTTGAAGTTAATTTATCAATTAACTGTGCATCATGGGTGCTAGACACTGCTTGTGGTTCTCATCTTTGTAATGATTTAATGGTGATGGGAGCAACAAGGCCACTTAGGCCAGGGGATTGGATCCTGGGATTTGGTAATGGAGCTAGAGCTGATGTCGAGGCCATTGGCGAAGTGGAGTTAGATTTAGGTGGTAATAAATTAACCCTTAGGAACGTTCTTTATGTACTTGGTTTGGTGAAAAACATTATTTCTATTCTTGTTTTGGATAATGAAGGTTTTAATTTTACAATTAATAAAGGTTCATTTTCGTTATTCATGAATGATAATTTGTTTTTCACTGGTACATTGAAAGATGGACTATATACCATTGAACCACCTAAGTTAGTTATGCACGTACAACAAAACAAAAGGACACAAGATAATGAAATATCTGCCCAATTGTGGCACGCTCGACTTGGACATATATCTAAGTCAATGATTCAAAAGTTAGCATCTTCTGGCGCGATTGAAATCAATCGCATTGATGAAATGCCAACATGTGAACCATGTCTGAAGGGTAAAATGGCTAAGTTGCCATTTAAAGGAAACCCTGAGCGAGCCAAACAAACATTGGACTTAATACATACTGACGTATGTGGACCACTAAGAAAAAGCGCCCGAGGTGGCTATGACCACTTCATCACTTTCACTGACGACTATAGTCGTTATGGATATGTGTTCTTGTTGAAACACAAGTCTGAAGCCTTTGAGCGATTCAAAGAATTCAAGATGGAAGAAGAGAATCAACTTGGTCATACGATAAAGGCTCTTCGTTCTGACCGAGGTGGAGAATTTCTTAGTAACGAATTTCTGAATTATCTTGTAGAGCATGGAATACTATCGCAGTGGACTCCTCCTGCAACACCCCAACTAAATGGAGTACCAGAGAGAAGGAATCGAACCTTGATGGACATGGTTCGATCCATGATGAGTGCCACTGATCTTCCTCTTTCATTTTGGGGACATGCCCTCCTCACGGCAACGAAGATACTAAACATGGTACCTTCTAAATCCGTAGAAAAGACACCATACGAATTATGGTTTGGCAAGGCACCCTCATACGCATTCATGCGCATATAGAGATCTCCGGCTTACGTTAAAAAGCTAGTGGGAGATAAATTGGAAACTAAATCCACTTTGTGCAAATTCGTGGGGTATCCAGAAAACTCAATAGGATACGAGTTCTACGATCCTACAAGACAAATTACGTTTGTCTCAAGGAACGCACACTTCTTGGAGAAGGATTTCTTGGTGGACAAGAAAGAAAATAACGTAGAACTGGATGAGGTCACTGAAGCTGAAAAGGTCGAAGAGGTCGATCAAGCTGACCCGTCGCCACAGGCAGTGGGAGAACATGAGCATGAAAGTGCACCAGAAAGTACACCGATACTTCGTAGGTCAGAAAGATAACGTAGAGAACCCGAGAGGTATTACGGTCTGCTGCATGAGACTGGACAGTCTCTAACCGACCCAAGTACTTACGAAGAGATTATGTTAGACATAGACTCGGGAAAGTGGCGCGAAGCCATGGAACCCGAATTGGACTCCATGCACTCAAACAAGGTCTGGGCCTTGGTAGATCCACCAGTGGGAGTGACTCCCGTGGGTTGCAAGTGGATCTATAAGCGAAAGCTTGGAGTGAACGGAGAGGTAATAACCTACAAGGCGCGACTAGTGGCAAAAGGATACACTCAAAGGCCAGGAATCGACTTTGAGGAGACCTTCTCGCCCGTCGCAATGCCTAAGTCCATTCGGATCTTGCTGGCCATAGCTGCGTGGTATAACTACGAGATATGCCAGATGGATGTAAAGACTGCCTTTCTCAATGGGGACATTGACAAGGAGATCTACATGGAGCAACCAAAAGGATATGCATCCAAAGGAGATGAACACAAGGTGTGCAAACTCCAGAGGTCCATTTATGGACTGAAGTAAGCTTCCCGAAGTTGGAACATTCGTTTCGATGAAACAATCCAAACTTTTGGATTCATCAAAAACGTGTTCGAACCTTGCGTGTACAAGAAGATCAGTGGGAGTACAGTTGAATTTTTGGTGCTTTACGTTGACGACATTCTTCTCATTGGAAACAATGTAAAGGTGTTGTCTGAAACTAAAGCATGGTTATCTACACAATTCTCGATGAAGGATTTGGGAGAAGCATCCTTTGTACTAGGTATAAGGATCTACCGAGATAGATCAAAAGGACTGTTGGGCCTCTCCCAATCCCAGTACATAGATAAAATCTTGAAAAGATTTAGCATGGAAGAATCCAAGAGAGGATTGCTTTCTATGAGACATGGAATCGCACTCTCTAAGTCTATGGCCCCGAAGACGCCTGAAGAAAGAAGCAATATGTCTCGAGTACCATATGCATCCGCAATAGGAAGCATAATGTATGGTATGTTATGTACTAGACCAGACGTAGCGTACGCTTTAAGCGTGACAAGTCGCTACCAGTCTGATCCAGGTGAGCAGCACTGGATAGCCATAAAGGCAATTCTGAAATACCTGAGAAGGACTAAGGAATTGTTCTTGGTATACGGTGGTGGAGAATTAAAATTGGAAGGCTATACAAACTCGAGCTTCCAATGTGATGTAGACGACTTCAAGTTGACATCAGGATACGTGTTCTGCCTCAATGGTGGTGCGGTTAGCTGGAAGAGCTCCAAGCAAGACACTACCGCAGATTCAACCACCGAAGCAGAATACATTGCCGCGTGTGATGCAGCAAAGGAAGGTGTTTGGATGAGGAACTTCATCCAGGAATTGGATGTGATACCTAGCATCGCTGAACCCATTACTATCTTCTGTGATAATAATGGGGCAATAGCGCAAGCAAAGGAGCCGAGATCTCTTCAGAAATCCAAACACGTATAAAGACGTACCACGTGATAAGAGATATCATTGTTAGAGGAGACATTAAGATGGAACGTGTCGACTCAGAAAGTAATACCGCGGACCCGCTAACGAAGCCTCTGCCTCAAAAGGCATTTGAGAAACATCTGCATAAGATGGGACTCAAGAATGTAAAAGACTGGCTTTAGGACAAGTGGGAGATTGATAGAAATAGTGTCCTACAAGCCAGATGTATGGCTAGCATTTATTGTAATAAATAAGGAACTATTCAATTACGATTAATAAATGCACTTTATTAAATGGTCATCTTTATCTTATGTAATAATAATCTGCGCATAAGGATAGAAGTCCTTAGATCACAGGGCTATGGGACAACCCGTGGACTGATCTCCAAGGCCGTGATCTAGAACATATTCAAGAGTCGTAGAATCTAATCGAGATAGGACATCGTTGGATTCGGTTAGACTCTCACTGTTGTGTATATTCCAATGAACTGGAGAACGCTGGGGTCCACGAGCGTGACTGGGATAGTCGATACACATAAGTGGGTGGCTTGCTGGGATGGCAAGCGCACTGAATACCCCAATTAGGAAATAACTCACCATGGAAGCGGTAGTCGCATATCGAGGTTGAAGTTATTCCAATTTGCAATAGTATACGAGGAACGATCCCTAACTACTTGAGGTGATAGGGTTTATCTGGTGCGAGAACATTCATGCTTTGATATGAGTTCCGACTGACTGGAGATCACCAGAAGGTCTCTGTGAAATCATGTTGGGTATGGAGGAACTCGTATGCAGATTCATATCATCAACAAAGGATCCATTGACCCGACTTGATAGGTTGGGAAATTCTCCTATGGATTTCTGTAAGAAATTAATTCTGGTAAAAACCATGGCCAAGGTATCTGACAACTTTATGTAAGTAGCTCATAAAGATTAAGTCAAAGAGAATTTATTTCGAGACCAAAATACATAAGGTCAAGACAAAATAAAAGGGAAACCGATGACCCTTAAGTCTCGACTGGGAGATTGATCAATGGAGAGATTATGTCGTATATGGAAATTGTAAATGAGTTAAAAGGTTCACTGAATTAATTCACCAGTGATTGGGCTCCATGGGCTTGTGGCTGGACATCGACCGTGGAGTGTGGGAGAATTCCTAAATTGGCAGGAGTGCTAATTTTGGAATGATCAATCGACAGAGTGTTCGATTGATTTAGAGTATATGTTACTCGAATAATTAAATAATTTTTAATAATAACCCACGGCCAATTATGTGGTGAACCTACGTGGGCATACACAATACACATGAAGCGAAAGCGAGAAAATGAGAACGAACGAGTCGACTGGGTCGACTGGGTAAATAATCGACTGGGTCGATTATAATGAGTGGGTCGACTGAGTCGACCCAATTGGAACTAAATAGGATCCAATTGGAATTGGATCAGGATCATAAATTAAATTGGAATTTAATTTGTGGATTAATTAATTAAGTTGGATTTAATTAATTATAGAAAGGATTTAATTAAATAGACTTAGAGTCTGATTTAATTAAATGGGAGACTAGTTAATTAATTGGGCTATTTAATTGGGAGATTAAATAAAGTCTGGTCAAATTAATTAACTGGGTCATGAATTAATTAGAAGACTTAGTCTTCTAATTAAAGAGGGTCATGGCCCATATAGGAGAATTAAGTCCTAGCCCTAATAGGACTAGGTTAAGGGAGATAACTATAAGTAGGTAACTTGTAGTTATTTTTCACATACGAATTCGGAGGGAGAAGAAACTTTGTATTCGAGAGAGATTGAAAATACATAGCATCTGGCACGAGATGATAAAGAGAGATCTTCGTTTATCGATGAACAGCGGATTGACGGAGCTCTTGGCATTGCTTTGTTTTTCTCTAAGCAAAATTAAGCAGAGCAAAAATTCTCTCTCCCTCTCCCACACAGATCGGCCGAACCCTTCCTTTACTAGGAAGAATTTTTCGTTTTCGAATTTAGTTTCAAAGTCATTCTTAAATCCTAGATATTAATATACCCTATGTTCTAGTCGATTAGGATATATTAATTTTCGTGATATTGTGGTGTATCAACTCGTAGAGGCGCAACACGTGGGGCGCTACTTCAGGACTTTGGATCAATTCAACCGAGGGAGAAAACCGCAACTTTGTTGAGCCACTTGGATTTGCAAGGAGACAGGTATAATTTGGATCTAATTATTCTTGTCGTTTTAATATTCATATATATACACCTAGGGTAGTATCCTGGCAAGATTCCGTAAGAGGTCCTAAAAATTTTAAATTTCGCTGTGCCTAGGGCTGTTTATCTTACCGAATCCCAACACTCGACTAGGCTAACGGTATGCGCCGGAGTAGCCGAAGAAGAAGTAGGCGGCTTGCCGATTGAGCGAGCCTTCATTATTGCTCTCAAAGCTCGATTCGTCATTGGTACCACAGTTGATTCTGCATAAATTGAACAACATTAAACCAGGAACATCGATAATCAGAGGGAAAACAAGTAGCACGATAAACTACCTAATGGAGGACAATCGATAGGTAAAAGGGCCATCGACATCCCTCCCAGACTCAAGACCGGCTCCCGCAATAGTAAATTTGTGTCGTATTTCGATTCCGACAATTGAGATGGAAAGTCGGGCCCCCATGAAGGTTCAGGTACATTCTCCAAGAGAATGGCACCCGATCTCCACTCGCGTGTCGTCCTCCTTACGTAGTTCTCAGGAGCATGAATAAAAATAAACCTATTTTTCCAACCCTTCCCATGTGACGACTTCAGGTCACTAAGGAACCTAACATTGGGTTTGGATCGTACAAAATAAAAACCCTCATTCGATTGAGGAGAAGGACGAACATCGAAAAGACCACAGAAGTTAGCAAAGGACGCAGGTTGACCTATCGACTTCATAACTAGACAAAAGGCTATGATATACCCTACGACATTAGGGACCAATTGGGTTGGGCACAGTCCGAGACCATTCACTATATCGACGAACTCACTCGCTAAAGGAAAACGAAGGCCATTTTCCAAACTGTCGATATGAAAGGTCATGTACCCACCCGGAGGATCATTCATTCTTTGATCCAGAGATGGCATAAGTATAGACCACCCCTGAGGGAACTGGTATTTAGATAGTAATGACTCACATGACAAACGTAAACGACATGCTGATATATCGCTAAAAAGTTCCTTAGTTCGATGACGATCCGACGTCGACTTCATCGGAACAACAGTTTCTTTCTTAGGACCGACAACATTTAACAATTGAGCCGACAAGGGGCTATGAAGTGGCCCTTCAAAGGGATTATCAAAATGAGACATTATAGAGTCCACCGACATACCCTCCTTTTCCGCGACAGACTCATTCCAAATCGACTTTGAGTTGACCGACATAGATAAAAGGACAAGTTTGAGAAATACCTACTAGGAACGAAAGACTCCGACTACGAGACCAACTGTAAAGGTTGCTCGATCACTGCTCCGACAACAAGGCTCCGCTTAGACGTTTTTTGTAAATGTGAATAGTGACAGAGGAAGCGCCTTATTTATAAGCGGTAAACCCCAAGAGCGTGCCCATTGGCAAAAAATTTTGAACAGACGTGGCGGTTAAATTTCAAAAGTTATAAGGTTACACTTTCGGCCCAATAACTCCTTTCGAAAGAAGAACGTTGGCCCAAATTTTAGCCCAAATATGAAGATGCGATATAAACACCAAATAAAAATGTCGAGATTCAATATTACCAGAGTTGGCTATCGATATACAAATGGTTATATAAGCAAAACATATGTCGCTTCTAAAACTATACTTCTAATTATATCTAGTCATCTTCTCGAGAGGGAATTAAACTTCTGAACTCATGTGCTCGGACAGTTTCTTCTTCTTCTTCCCCAGTATAGGCATCTTCGGCAAGTCGACACTGCTCGTCGAGAGCCGCACCAATGACAGCTTGGTCGAAATCTGCAGTCAAGAAGCCCTTGAATTGGCACTGCTTAATAGCCTTCTCATGCATCTGGATCAACTCATTTTCCATCCTAGCGTCAGCGAGGTACTCATAAACGGGAGACTCGAGAAACTCCTTCACTATCGACAAACGTTGTGCAGAAGACACCACTCTAGCCTCTGGCGGATAACCGGCTCGAACCCGATCAAGTTCTCCGATCGCGAGGCTTAATTCTCTCATAGCATTCGCAAGTTGTTGGTCTTTAGCTTTAATAGTGGCCTCGTGTTCAGCCTTGCATCTCGCCAACTCCTTCTGGGCACGTTCAGCCTCGTAGTAACCATGAAACATATATTGCAATGCCTGCATACGTAAAATAACAATCATACACTTATATACTATCTGAGGACGAGGATATTAAAATCGAGGACTAGTTCTCACCCCCATGATCATTCGACCGCTACTGTGTACATTATTTTGCAAGGATTTCTTCGAGAGCCACATTTGATCTCGCTTAAATATGCTTTTAATAAAAGCGTCGAATCCGGTTTCTTTCGAGCCCCTTTGTAGAACGGAGTCCCCTGGACCCAACTCTCCAAGATGGGTAAGCTGAGATTCGAGCCAGTCAGATAACGACCAACTAAGATCCAACTCCTCATCGTCGGAGCTATCATCACTATCATCAGTAGTTGGATCAACAGGTGTAGTGCCCTTCTCTTTCGTCACCTCATTTTCACCTCGTGGTCTCTTTCCGAGACGGATTTCGTCTCGACGAGACGCAGGATCTTCAGCACGCTCCGACCCCCCTTCACCACTCTCACGTCCCCTCGAGCTGGAAATTTGGGCCCATCTATGAGCATGCTCCCGTTCCAACGATATTCGTTTTTTCCCCTCGGGCAGAACCAAAGCACCTTGGAATAATTCATCCAAGCAGGGATCGTATGATTTTTTCTTTGATGACGATAGCCCACACGCTCGAAGACATGGCTCTTCGACGAGTTTCTTAACATCTAGAGTGTACTTGCGCAAATTCTCGATAAATTCGCTCGAGAGACTTGGTTGCGGAGGATTTCTAATATCGATAGGCCCAGTACGCCATGGCGAAGTAACGTTCAAAGATTGCCCCTTGGGCAGAAGAAGAAACGCAAATCGAGATTTCCACCCCTTACCATGCGAACTCTTTGAATTAGTCAAAAAGCTATTTCTATTCCCTCTCGACTTGACTTGGTAGAAACCCACGCCAGACATCGGAGATTCGCTTACCTTAAATAAACACCAAAAATTCCCGAACGATGGTGGTTTTCTGAAAGCTTTCATGACGACTATAAACGCAAGGATCATGGACATACCGTTCGGAACTACTTGCGTTGGTCGAACCCCCAAATGATTTAGAATAGAGGCCAATTCAGGGGCAATAGGTCCGCGAAACCCGCATTCCAATGAGGCCTCGTGAATCGCCAGCGCCTTAGCAGGAGGTCGGTGCATCCGATCATTTTCTCCAGGAGACATTACAGTCCAACCACCAGGAATCGAGAAGGCTGAATGCCAAGAAGTCAAAACCTTCTTATAATTCCCGGCCTGGAACTCATCGTAGGACATCTCAGTCCTATCTTGGGCATCGCCCCCATCGACTTCATCATTCGCTCTCTCTCCTCCCTCGAATACTTCGTGCACGACATCCTGGACATGAATATCCTCCGGACTAGACATAACGATATCTGACATCTGAAAGTATATGAACAATATAATCGACAACACTATATATTTTCAATAGCAAGCAGCTCCGACGTCAGATAAATTTACAGTAGCGTGAAAACGGCACCGGTAAAATGACCTATATATAGGAGAACAAACTACCGCTCCATGCAATTACATAAATACCCCCAAGAAGGGACGCGACGTTTCCCCTTCCACCGCTTGGATTTCAAAACTTACCCGCCAAACCTCAAGGAGCGAAGACACGAAAACCAAAACAGTCAAGGCGCGAAATATTGGCTCAGAGATAATAACTTCCAGATTTCGACTTACATTCGAACTCTAGAACTTGGGGGACTACCACTAACCTACAGAAAAATTCACCTCGGACAAACATTAAATGTCCAGATTTCGAATTACACTCGAACTCTAGAACTTGGGGGACTCTTGATGTACCAAGTCTTCGCCATTCAAACACGTCACCTTTGACCGTCGACTCACAAACAAATCTCCCACCTTGTCGACTACATGTTCAATTTGAAAGCCTCGACATCAAACTAACAGAGACCGTACCGACCATCGACTCATCTACAAATCTACCATCTTGTCGATGTCGATACCCGTCTGATAAATCTTAACCCGCTTACGATCGAATCGAACCATTATTAAAAGGATTCATATCCGAAAATAAACGTCCTATGACGATTCGACCCGGTGATCCAATAATAAAACTATAAATAGCCCTCATAAATAAGAAAAGGGACGCACGCTCTGAGCATTAATTACGGACCAATCTCCTTCTTTCTATCTCGATACTGACTTAAGCATCGGAGGGTTATCGCCGGGTCATCACCGGCATTAACCTAACGTAGTTACCTTTGATTACATGTTAGGATCCACATTACAAATCGAGGAGAAGTTTGATTGACCTGCTACTCCTCACATTGAAGAGTCGTGTTTGACTTAAAATATTGGATACCGAGCAAGAACTGACAACCTACCGAAAACACTCTCATCAAACATATATATATATATATATATATATATATATATATATATATATATATATACATCTCTCTCGTTCATCAATCAAACCAATTGAATTGTCCCCAATCCCAAATTGATTCATCATTATCCTTGTTTTGATTTGGATCATTCTCCACAGATTGTTGATAAGAATCATGATAAGAATCAGTACTTATTTCTTATTGAAGTACTACTTGATTAGCATTTTGATAGCTAAATGTGGCTTCTCCATTGTATTCAATATGTTGTACATTGTGCATTGCTGATTGGTCGCTCATCACCATCTGTTGATCAAGTGGAGGCCGCCTGTCAAATGCCCTAAAACATTTTGATTTTTTGTAAATTCGGCATAAGCTGAATTCTTCCCTTAGGTCATCTCCAATGGAGCAGGGCTAGCCCCGGGCTCTGGAGCCCTGAGCCAACCCCGAGCCCTGTCTGGTCGTCTCCAATGGCCGGGCTCCTTGAATGAATTAATTCCATTTTTTTCCTTTGCCCACTCTCACCTATTAATTTTATAGTTTTAAATTTTTTTAATAGTAATATTAAATTACTTTAAATAATTAATCATACTATATACTATATAATTAAAATCTATCACATTAATTAAATTAATACATTAATTAAATTAATTAAAATAACACATTAATTACAATAATACACAACATTAATGAGATTTTAATCAAGGAACATTAATATTAATCCGACAAAAAATTAAAAAACATATTCTTTTCAAAAACTAAAATTTATCTTATAGTACTCAAATAAGAAAATTATATATTATTAATAAATAATTATTAAAAAAAAAAACCAAAACCAAAATTGAAATTACGGGTGTTAATTTAATTAGGGGCAGAATTAGGTGGTTGAGTATGCAAATTACTCATCTTCCCCACCGCTTCATGTACAGTCAGTAGTAGAAAAAATATGAGAATAGATGTATAATCCTAACTATGAAATTCGCCCACTTATCAAGTCTCACCAAATTAAAACAACTACCAACTAATACTACAATTAATCACTTAATATAACAAAAAAAAATCAGCATAATTCAACGGGAAGAGCAGCAACTTATATTAAAGAGGGGCGCGTGATAACACGCGCCCCTCATCTTTCTTCTTCAGCCAACGCGTGCCCCGGGCCAGCAGCAGGGCTCCACCGAGCCCCCAGCCCCGCCCGTTCCAGCCCCGAGGCCGCCCCGCAGCCGTCTCCAACCGTTTCTCGTCCCCAGCCCGGCCCCGGCCATCTCCATTGGAGATGGCCTTATTACCTGCATCAAATAATATTTTGGAAAATAGTTTTAATTTGAGAATGCAACATGCAAATTAGTCATTTTAATAAAGTCATAAGTTGAGAAATGTAGCCTGAATGCATATTGGTCATTTAATGTCATATTATCTGTTTTATGAGGGAAAAATATTTTTAATATCAAATTTTAGTTCAAAAAACACATTTGATACCAGACTTTTTTAAAAAAATATATTTTATACCATGATATCATCTTGACGCATTTACTTTTTCCGTCAATTTTCGGACGGAATTCAGTAAGTGTCGTCAATTTTGGGTCTTTAAAACTTGTGCATCTTTTCCCTCACATTGTCAATTTAACGGGCACATGAGCCGGCCGGTGCGGATTTTCGTCCGAAAATTAACAAAAAAGGTAAATATGTCAAGATTGTGTGAATCATGGTGTGAAATATGTTTTTTCAAAAAGTTTGGTACCAAATATATTTTTTGAACTAAAGTTTGGTATCAAAAATATTTTTCGTCTTTGTTTTATTCATGCTAATTTTCCAATTCTGTAACTTTTCCAAACATTTTCTAATTGATCTTTGAGAATTTGAAGCATTGATGAATTTATTATTCCTTCTTGCCAGTATATATTAATTCCTTGCTCAATTTATTTATAAATCACTAATGCACAAGTAACGTCGGGGCTTATCGGGTGCGGCCTCTTTTAACTAATCTCACATGCGACACCCCCTCAAATCACGCCATGTGGCATTTGTAACCCCTCAAATTCGGCCAGTTAAACCCTCTTTTTTTAAGATCAAAATATCCTTTTATTTATTTTTCAAAGAAAAATTAAAATAACAAACTTAAATAAAAAAGTCTTTTATAACCTTTTCAATTTTCTTAAATTTAAATTATTTAACAACTCAATGATTGAAAGTCACTTATTTCCTTAGGCGGGAAATTCTTACCCAGACCGGGTTTGGCTTTTCCTAGGCGGGAAATTCTTACCCAGACCGGGTTTGGCCGAACCCAAACTAATTACATGGCAAGTGTAATACACTTGCTTTGTGATTGGATGTAACTTCCAGGAAAGTGACCAATCACAAAGCAAGTGCAATACACTTGCTTGATGGTTGGATGGGTTTGGCCAAGCCAGACTTGGACAAGAATTTTCCTTATGTCAATTGGTGAAATATTATAACTGATTTACTTCCATAATCAATCCACCTTAAACGTGGGTTATAGAAAATTAGGGTAATTTTTTTTATTCTCCATTGATTAAGAAAAATTAATTTGACTCTTCAAGTAATTAGTGATTTTTTTAAAGAAGATAATCAGGATTCGAACTTAATTAACCGAAAAGAATGGGATTTTGGCACTTTGCACACTGAAATTATAGGGTTTTGGCACTTTGCACCCTAACTTAAAAGTTTTGGCACTTTGCACCCTGGAAATACAAATTAGTTGGCACTTTGCACCCTAGTGTGTGTTTTGAAGAAAAAAAAATTAATTTATTGAAGAGTATAATAGTTATTCAAATATTTTTGGCACTTTAAACCCTAAAGGTATAGATTTTGACAATTTGCACTCTGAAATATAGAATATTGGCACTTGCACCCAAAAAATATAATTTATGACATTTTCAACCCCAACTTAATATGATAATCTAAATTATGTAAATAACATGCAATATAATAATATGTTAGATATGTAAACGTGTATTTTAGATATAAAGTAAATAATCTTGAGGATACTTGAAAATAAAATGAAGACAATGTCTTTTTTTAATCTAAATTTTACAGAGAGAAAATGTTAAAATAAGTTATTATAAAGTAAAATAAATTTAGAATAACAAGTTTATGATTGTTGTGCATAGAAATGACCATTTTATCTCTACATCGCCGACATTCATGAGTCTATTTTTTTTAAGAAAAATATATTAGGGTGCAAAATGTCATACAAGTTATATTTTTAGTGGGCAAAGTGCCAAAACATTTAACCCGGGGTGAAAGATGTTAATATTTTATAATTTTAGGGTGCAAAATGCCAACATTCAATATTTTAAGGGTGCAAAATCTATATTGCCAAGGTGCAAAGTGAAAAAAAAATTGAAAATAATTATTTTACCTTCTATCAATGAATTTTCTCACTAAAACACACACTAGGGTGCAAAGTGCCAAATAAATTATATTTCCAGGGTGCAAAGTGCCAAAACTTTTAAGTCAGGGTGCAAAGTGCCAAAACCCTATAATTCCAGGGTGCAAAATGCCAAAAACCCGAAAAGAATTAAGTAATCATGATTCGAAGTTATATTGATTAGGTATCCAATTAATTCATGTTAATTAAAGTTATATTTTATAAAACATTATATTCTTAACCTTCTCCTATTTTTAATATTGGAATAAGTGTAAGTCAAAGTGTACCAAGTCAGGTATCCAATGTACTTTTGTTAAGAATATTTTCAATGATTTAAATATATTTTGTAATTTTTATCAAATCTTTTAGAGAAACTGTTGTCGGTTCATTATATATATGTGATTTTTATTAATTTAACGAAGATACTAAATGTGTCAAGAGTATGTAAATTGTGGTACGAAATCTATTTTTCTGCAAAGCATGGTACCAAATGTATTTTCAGGGGTAAAGTTTGGGACCAAAAGTGTTTTTCCCTCTTGCCCAAATTGCATTTCATCTCCTGACCGATTTATCACGTGCAAAACTCGTGACAATTTTGAACTTAACGGGCGCGTGCCTATCACGCACAAAAATTCCATCCAGAATTTAACGGAGACACTAAATGTGTCAAGAGTATGTAAATTATGGTACAAAATCTGTTTTTCTGCAAAGCATGGTACCAACTGTGTTTTCTGGGGTAAAGGTTGGAACTAAAAGTGTTTTCCCCTCTTTCTTATAATGTTATTAAATTTCACAATAAAAAATTAAATTAAAGAAATATTTTTTAAAGTTAGATGTTAATTAATTAAAATTCATTATTCTTACATTAAAGTTCCATATAAAAATTAAATTAAACTTAATTTTAATAATTAAATTAAATTTATGTTTTTTTAGAATCAAAGTTAAAAATATTAATGTTAAACTAACTATAATTTCCCCCCCGACAAATTATAAATCTATAAATTAAAACGAAAACCTAACCCTTTCTTACAAATGTCATTAAATTACATACAATAACCAATTAAATTAAAAAATCATTTTTAAAGTTATTTTTTATTAATTAAAATTTCATATTCTTAAATTAAAGTGCATTTTCAAAAATTTATATAAAACTTATTTTTATCAATTAAATTAAATTAATATTTCTAAAAAATTAAAAATAATTTTAATTATTCTCGATACATATAAAAATAAACAAAAAAAAAATAGTTATGACATGTGTGTCGACCACCCATTGCCTGCACGCAAACCCGTGGAGAGTGAACATTCGAAGGGGGTTGGCCAAGAAACTTTGGTGTGGTAATCTCCTTTTGGAGTCCCTCCCCATTATTTTTCAGTTTTCTCATCCCTCCCCATCCTTCCTCCTCTTACATTAGAAATGCTCTAATGTAAAGGGAGGGACGGAGGGAGAGTCCATGAGAGAAGGTTAAATTTTTGAATATTAATGATAAAGGGGAATAGGAGAGATGGGTGGCACTCTTGTTTTCTTTTATGTTAATTTAATAGGAAAATTATATTAAAAAAATGGTTTTTTTAAAAATCTTAACCTTAATTTAATGTTAATACTTGTATAATTTTTAGTTTCATTTAATAAATTTAACATTAATTTAATTTTATAACTTGTAATATAATTATTATTTTTATTAAGTGAGAGTGGAAAATATGAAAATTTAATTTAGTTAAAAACATAATTAAATACGATTTATGGAAATTAAATGCGATTTATGGATTAAAAATAATTATATGTTATATAATTTAAATACGATCAACTAAATTAGAAACGACATAACTCTAGTACTTATATATTGAAACAAATACATATGACCACCATTGGGACGATTTGTTGCCCATGCAGGTTCGATTAAGTCGGTTCGAAGTTGGCGATTGACCTCCACTAATCGTATTTGGTGACGACAAACAGGTATTCTTCTAAGGATATTGAACTTGTTTTTGGATTCAAATAAATCCAAAGTAGTGCCTCCTTCTTGGTGATAAATGGTGGCACGCGCCCAATGAGATGTTGTGGGATTATTATCATCGTTGTATTATGAAGCAATATTCATAAGAAAAATTGATAAAATGTCTCCTCTTAATTGACGATTATCAAAAATATCAGAAAATGTTACAAAATTTATATTAACTGAATTTAATATAAGTTCAAGACACATAAGGGCTCTAACCATATTTCGACTTGTGATCAATCCATAGATCCCAATAGAAAATAAATAGGCACTCAAAACAAGTCCATGTTCGAGCATCATTAACCAACTCCTTATCAATCTTGATTCAGTTCAATCTGAACAATAATTCAATCTATTCAATTCTAACAAGTATCGAACAAAACAAGGGAATATATTGAGAATAGATCCATAGAAAACTAAAGTATTTCTATTTTATTTTCGACCGGAACTCAAAATGAACTCCACAATCATCGCCGCTATTAATTGGTGTAATATTTTTGTAATGTTTTATTAAATGTACATTATTATTAATGTCAATGTTAAATTTTTTGTTATTAATGACAATGTTTAATTTACTATTATTAAAATTATTAATTTTATTTTATTATTATTATCATTTTTATTAAGTGAAAGTAGGAAAATATGAGAATTAAAATTAAATAGAATGACAAAAATGAGTCATTGAAGATGACTATGAAATGAAGGGTTAATATGAAAGTAGCTTGACTAAGTTTGGTCTGGAAGAGTGATTTCAAAGGTTTGGGCAAAACTTTTGAAACTCGATTTAGGTAATGGTTTCATTGGAATGTTGAGAATGTAAAATATTATAAAATAATAGTTAATGAATTTGAAAATTTGAGATTTGATTTGGATGATAGTTTGGTTATTGGGGGTTGGAGAAGAAAAATAGGTAGTAGGTGTCAAATCAATAACTTTATAGGGTTTGAAATATAATATTTTATTGTGTAATGATTGAGATGATGAGTTATTATATTGTAATTATTAAGAATTGGTTGTATTTATTTAGATAAGATTGTGATATCAATTTAGATGATGATAAATAATTGAATGCTTATTTAATTAAATAAAATTATTAATAAGTTTATTATCTTGTAAATTATAAGATATATATAATATCTAACATGACACCATTTTATAGCCAACATATAATTGAATATAATACAAAAAAATACAAGAAAATATTTTGACAACAATTATTTGAATGCAAGAATTGTAAACATCATTCATATAATGCATACTATTACCAAACTATATGATATAATTATCACCAAATAAAACTTGAGAAAAATATAAAGAAAAAAAACGAAAGAGAAATTAAAGAAAAAATGCATCTGAAAATAAAGAAAAAATTGAGATAAAAAAAATTGAAGGAAACAAAATAAATAAATAAATTGAAACATAATGTTGTTTTGTGAATTGATCGGTTCATAATAAATAAAGAAATATTTTTTTGATAAATTAACAAAAAATTTATTATTTATGAAAGAGGTCGGGGTATTTTTGGAATAAAAACTCCAAAACTATAACAGAGGAGGGTAAGTGCTACAAGTGGTACTTAAGGGGTAATTGATATCACTCTCTTTAAACGGGAAAACTGTATTTCGAGTTTTTTGCACTTTGCACCCCCGAAATATGGAAAATAGGCATTTTGCACCCCCGAACTTAGATTTAGCACTTTGCACCCTCGAAGTATGAAAAATGCAGTACTTTGCACCATTTTTATTTTCAGGCAAAAATCCAAGGACAAAATAGGTAATTCAATTGTAAATCTTTGGCAATTTGCACCCTCGAAATAAAATTAGCACTTAACAATCTTTAATTAAGAAAAAATCAACAACTTGCTCCCTGAAACACAATAAATGGGCACTTTGCACCCCAAAACACAAAATTAACACTTAACACCCTCAAATTAAAAAAAACCTCAAACCCCTCGTTCTTTTCATCAAAGTTGACCATCAGGGTGAAAACAATGAGCAAAAGACAAAAATACCCCCTATGCTTTGTCTAACTCCCAAAAACCCTCCTGTGTTATTTTAACTCCCAAAAAACCCCCTATAATTTCAAATAAGTACCAAATACGCCCCCAAAAAAGAGAGTGTGTTTCAAACACCAAAATTGCGAGTATTTATTTACATTTTGCTTTTGATATGATACTTTTACCCCTGACATCGAAAGACAAAAACACCTTAATGCTTTGTTTAACTCCCAAAAAATCCCCTGTGTTTGATTTTATATACCACACTTGACCCAAGTAGTATATACTTATTTTTGCAAAAAGAATAAATAAATTTAAAAAAAACAAACACACAGGGATAATCTTGTCATTCCACCAAAAGTCAAAAATAAAATTATAAGTATATATTACTCGATATATTACTTGGGTCGAGTGTGATATTTAAAATCAAGCACAAGGGGTTTTTTGGGAGTTAAAATAACACCGGGGGGGGGGGGGGGGAGTTAGACAAAGCATAGGGAGTGTTTTTGTCTTTTAATCTGAAAACAATCTTAAGGAAAAATAGGTAATTCATTTTTTTCCTAAGATTTTGCAAAATATAATTATAAATACTACAATACTCATTTCTTTCCATCTTTCTTTTCCATCAATGTACTTATAAATAACTTAATAAATTACAAGTAAACTTCTCAAAGACCCATTGTCTACTTCAAAATATTAAAGACCCCTAAATAATTACCTATTTCGCTTTAGAATTTTTTCATCTCAATGGTCAACTTTGCCCGAAAAAAGAGGGGTTTGAGTTTTTTTTATTTGAGGGTGTTAAGTGTTAATTTTGTGTTTTGGGGTGCAAAGTGCCCATTTATTGTGTTTCGGGGTTGTAAGTTGCTAATAGGTTTTTAATTAGAGAGTGTTAAGTGCTAATTTTATTTTGGAGGTGCAAAGTGTCAATGATTTACAATTGAATACCTATTTTGACCCTGCGTTTTTGCCTGAAAATAAAAAATGGTGCAAAGTGCTAAATCTAAGTTTTGAGGGGTGCAAAGTGCCTATTTTCCATGTTTCGAGGGTTCAAAGTGCAAAAAAATCCTGTATTTCACCCTAAATAACATAATAAAATATCTAATGAGATAAATAATACATATTTTATGTTGTAATATATAGGTAAAATTGCAGAAAACGTTCAAAACAAATCAGTACGTGATTTTAGATTTTCGTCTCAAACTATATCACATAGCCAATTTCGTCCCGTAATTTTATATTCTTTTGGAATATCGCCCTACTTGCCACATGGCTACTTACATATTAAGACTTGATAAATTTTAGCATGCACAATTATACGAGATTGCAGAATTCGTCCCAAACTAATTATAAATTTTGGTTTTTCATCCCAAACTATACTATTCGCCGAATTTTGTCTCACAAATTGTCATTTTGCATGAATTTAGTCCATTATTAAATTTCTAATTTAATGAAAATGACGATTCATCTTTTACTTTTTTAAGGGACTAATGGTAATTTATCCCCTATGATATTCATAAAGTTCAATTTACCCTATATTTTGAAAAGAAGCAATTTATGGTAAATTGAATATTATGAATATCACATGGAAGTAAAATGCCATTAACTTTTTTTCTTAAGAGAAAAAAGTATGGATTTTGAAATTCCCGTGCACTTTTGAGAAAAAAATCACATCTCAGTTCATTAGGAAAAATCTTTGCATTTTTTTATATTAATAAATAATATATATTTATAATTAGTTTGGAACAAATTTTTTTTCCATGTCATTTCAATTACGGCACGGAAGTCGGCTTGTTGATATAGTTTGGGACGAAAAATTAAAAATTTGTAATAACTTTGGGACGAATTCTGCAATCTTATATAATTGTTTATGCTAAAATTTGCCACGTCATGACACGTAAGCAGCCATGTGAGAAGTCGACTTGTTGATATAATCTGGGACGAAAATTCAAAATCGCTAATTTGTTTGAGACGTTTTCTGCAATTTTGCCTAATATATACTATATATTAAGATGAATATAATTTTTACCAACTAATATAATCGAATATAACATTTAAAACTGTTATTGGATATATTGGATATTTTAATAACAATTATTAACTACAAAAATGATAATGCAAAAATAAAATAATATGACAAAAATAAATAATGCAAAAACTTTGTAATGTTGATACTGTTAAAATATAAATTATATAAAGTTGGTATATAAAAAAAATAATATCTCACATGTTATGTTTGATTGTCATTATCTCACATGTTGATATATTAAAAGGTTAAAAATTGGGCTGCTTTGGAGAGTTTCGGCCTTGGCTGAAACTATGGTTTGAGCCGATATCTATTGAAACCCATCGCGGGGCCAAACTAGGGGTGGATGTGGATAGGTTTTGGCCCGGTCTCGTGGATTTCGCAAGATCGAGTCAAAATCCTTTCAAATGAGTTTTCACCAAACCCATAAAATCATCAAAAATTTATTCAGAAACCCACGCTCAAACTCTTCAAACCTATAAAACATTGATTTGACACCGATCACCTACTTTTTTTCTCAAATCTCACTAAAAAAGACATTGATTTGACACATATCACCTATTTTTTTTCCCTAAATCTCAACATCCAAATCCAATCCAAGTGAGGTTTCAACTTATAAAAACCACAAAACCCAAGAGCCAAAATCCATCCAAATGAAATCTCAAATGTTTCATTGAAACCACTCAAACCAATTTTTTTAAACCGAGACCCACGAAACCGAGTCAAAACTCATCCAAATAGACCCTAGAAGTCAAGAACTATACAAGCGAGTCTCAAGGGGAGGAGTTTGAGGGGAAGGGAGTCTATTATCACTCTAGATGCCGTAATTGCTGCTATAAACAAACTATAAAGTAATATGTATTTGTTCTGTAGTTTTCCTAAAGACAAGAAAATATTTTCTTTCAAAACACACACACAACATATTCTAACTGTAATGAAAGCTATAATACACGCACATTCAAATTCACCCCTCAATTCCACATGGACACCGCCGTACAATCCCATCACACCAACTCAAAAAATAACCAAACCCATTAAGCCAAGAACCGCTTTTAAACCCTTAACCTTGTCAAATTCACTGAAGACCTCTTTCAGATCAAGCAACCATGAATATCAAGAAGAAGAATTTTTTAACCTCCCTATTGTCGTACGCCACTCGGGAACGGTTTCAAGGTACTTTTGGGTTGGAAAACAATTGGGATTGGTTTCTCTTAATGGAGTTAATTCGTTTTCATGGCGGGATTTTTTTCTTAATAAAGGAGTGAGGAACTTTTTTCTGCCAAGAGAAGTAAGTGAGAATTATATACAGTATGTTAAATGGAAGTTCTTGCATAGAGTTTCTAGCTCTGCTCTTCAGGTTCTTGCTACTCAGGTACTAATTTTGGAAAAAGTTTTAGTTTTGATGTCAAAATTCGGCTTTTCATGGCTCTTTAATAAAAATAAATAAATAAATTGTTCCAATTGAATGTGGTAGAGTTCATAATCTCTGGTTTTAATTTGGATAGACTGATGAATTTTGTGAGGTGTTGGGTATGTTTAGTATGTTGTCATACTGAACTCGTTCTTTTCTTTTCAAATTATCTCTAGTAACACTTGCTTTTACTTGCACGTATAGTTAACTGTGAAATTGTCATATTTAGGCAATGTTTCGGGCTATTGGGATTGGCTATTCTCGTTCACTTCCGTCAGCTGCTGCTTTAAATTGGGTTTTGAAGGATGGGCTTGGGCGTTTGAGTAGGTGCATTTACACTGCTACCCTTGCTTCAGCTTTTGATACCAATCTAAAGGTACAATGGCAATGTCTAATCTGATTAGAAGTTATCGTTCAACAGATAAATAGTTTTAATCTTATATTGATAGAATGTAATTGCTATAACTTCTTAAAGAAATATGTTTATCGTGCATTTGAATACTAAGCTTTCCGAAATGCTTATGTTTTTCTTTGTTTTGTCTGAAGAGAGTTAGGTTCTCGACAGCGGTACTGTTCAGTTTGAGCATTGGAGTTGAGTTGTGGACTCCCATCTTCCCCAAATACTTTCTGCTTCTTGCAACAATTGCCAACATTGCTAAGCAAATAAGCCTTTCTTGCTACTTAGCTATTGGTGTAAGTTTTGGCATTTCTGCTTTATTAATCTTTAAATCAGTGAAAATATTCTAGAAATTGAATGATTCAGTTCATGCTCATCACAATTTGTAATTTATTTATACCCAGTTATTCCAATCATTTTTTTTCCTGCATATTTTATGGGATCACTTGAGTATATGAATAAAATTCAGTTTTCGATCTTGTCAGTCTGCTGTTCACAGAAGCTTCGCCATTGGAGACAATCTTGGTGAACTTTCTGCAAAGGCCCAGGTATTAGAGAGAAATCACTTTCATAACTAATTTCCTTCATGCTATAAAGTATAAATATTGGTGTTTTTTTTTTAAACAGATTCAAACGGTGTGCTTTGATAATATTGGTCTTCTGCTCGCTGCCACCCTTAACATTTTGTTCAGAAATAATCAAAGGTTGCTGGCCCTGTCTTTATATCCTAATAATCACTGCCAGCATGCTTACGTTCTCTGTTACGTTATTTATTGCAATTTTATGCAGTGTCCTCCAAGGAATACAAGCTTATCTTATATCTTTTCAACTAAATTTGTGTTCTAACTTCCCTGTGGTGTGAAAGATTGTTTGCAGCTCTACCATTTGTTCTATACCCAATCTTCTCTACTATGGACCTGCTTGGGATTTATCAAGGGCTAAAACATGTACATCTGCAAACATTAACCAAGGTTAGTTATTTATACTGTTTAATTATCTACCAACCCAAGGTAATGAAAGTTTTATATTGTTTGGTTCATATTTATAAATATTCCATCATTGGTATACTTCTTTATCGTTTATATTTTAGATATTCTTTTCTCCACCTTTTAGGCCTTTTGTACGCTTATTATAATTTCGTTTCATTTCAAAATGAGAAAGAAGCTATCTTATCTTAACCTTGTCCATGAACATGAATTGCAATTAAGCACCTCTTTATAATAATTTCTTGTCCAGGATAGGCTCGAGTCTATCATAAACACGTGGATTCAGCTAGGATATGTTCCTTCACCTGCAGAAATGAGTAAGAAGGAAGGTATCGATTTCTTTTGGAGCAACAAAGGTGAGGTTTCTCTCTACAATTAACTTATTCTCCGTCTGAACTGCTTTGGATTCAGACACAGCTTTTAAGTAAGCTTTGGAATAGGTAAGGAGCTTCTCCCAATCAGAATAGGTTGCTTGAATCCCAAGATAAAACTGCCTAAGCTATCAATGCTTACTTTGAGATCTTTAAAAGACGAGGATTTATATTTCATATGCATGGAGAGTTTAAAGGAGGAATCCAGAATAAGTGACGTATGTACATTTATAAATCTTTTTTTGCTTTCTTGGACTTGTAGCTACAATTTTTTTATTAACCTACTTTGTCTTCCATAATTACAGCATAACATTCTTCTTTCTCTGCGGGAAGGGGCTGGAACTTCAGATATTATCGTGGGATTATTGCAGGTAAATACTCTTTCCCCTATATGCTCATCTTTATTTTTCAGGAAAGCGAAATAATAATGATATTTTCTATTAACTTGTGAAATATATAGGCTTGTTACGTGCGCAATGGCATTCTTCGAGATATGACTCGTTGGGAGAATGGTTTAGAAGATTCAGACTCTTCAGATTCAGTTCTTAGGGAATGGTTTTTATTGATGGAAGAAAGCAAGAGATCTGCGAAGATTGATTTTGGTCTCTTAAATGACAAAATGTTGGAAATGGGGTGGGTTTGTAAAAACCTACTCTTGAGCACACAAGAGCAAGCAAGATATAGTTATGTTGCCGAATGACATTAGGATGTTGAGTTTAAAAAGATTCTCTCTTTTGTATAAGAGAAGTACAAAAGCTAAAACAGAAGGTGTATTGAATTTTCAAATTTTTGGTGGAGCTATAATGACCAGAAATCAATGTGAAGAAACCTCCGGAGGAGGTCGAGGCTTTGGACTAGATGGGTAAGATTCGGAGCCGAGTGTGTGAGAAAAACAGAAAAGGAACAACGACAGTATTTGGAGAAGACAGATGGAAATTTTTCTATCTTAAGCTTTGTTATGTTTTTTATAGTGTATTAACCCAAAGACACATGACATAAAATTGTGAGTGATACAGGAAATGTAACACAAATTTGGCTCCAAGTGTTCTTTTTTAGTGGTTAAATTAAATTAGTATGGTGTTAATTTGGCCATGGAAAAAGAAAGTAGGACATTGAGACTAGCAAATTCCTTTTTACTCTTTGTATATATATATATATTTATTTTATTTCTTACCACCCCCCAATACCATCTTTTTATAAAAAATATGTTTTTTTAACAAATGCAAAGTGGATTTACTTTCATTGATCCCTTTCAAGTATGTTTGGCTTTCATGGATTTGTGGGTGCTTGTCTGGTAGATTATGGATTGAAAATGTAGACAAAAGAGAGACATTACTTTTACTTTTGCGGGCCTCTCTAATCCCCAAGCCACCGTACTTTTTTGTATTAGTAACCTTCGTCCAACCAACTGAATGAAATTTTCATCTTTTGGCATTGCTTGACCAAAGGAAAACTCTATTTAGTTTATCTAATTTATTAGAAATCGCGGTGGGGAGCCAAGTTGTTTGCATCATATGAGTCAGAATAGATCTAGTGACCGCTTGGACAAGTGTAACCCTACCCGCCATATTCAACAATAGAGCTTTCCAAGAAGTGAAACTATTGTGGACTTTTTCGGTGACATCTTTGGAAAGATTCATTGAATCTCAACTATGGACAATAGGCACATCAAGGTACCCACCAAGATTGTTGGTGCACTTAATTCCAAACCTGTCTGCATGCTCCCTTCTAGACCGTGGTTCAACCCCTCCGGAGAAGAACAGCTTGGATTTAGACAAGTTAATTTTAGCATTTCTTGTGGAAGGCTTTGGCCATAAGGATCAATTCATCGACCAAAAAAGGTGAGAAAGCCTTGGGCCACCCCTGCACAATGACATGGGTTCCCAGTTTTTCCCCTCCATCCTCACCCATCAAAACCAATATTTTCATACAAAGTACAAAAGGATAAGGAGACAAGGGATCACCTTGCCTAAGACCTCAATTAGGGGAAAATGGGGAAAGGGTTCACCATTCCAAAGGACCTGGGGGTGAGGCGTTTTATGCAAAAAATAATGAGATTTATAATCTCCGAGGGGAAATTAAAAAAGTTGAGTGTTTGCTCCAAAAAGTTCCAATTCACTTTATCATAAGCTTTTTCCAAATCAATCTTGATTATCATGTTCCTTTCTTACTTTTTGACATTCTACAATTGTGTATAATCTTCCGTAGGATCAAATTAAATGTTGTCATGGGTACCCTTTCCCGGAATGAAGCTGCTTTGAAGGGGACCAATGATTTCCCCAATAAAGGGCTTCAGTCTCAGGAGATTGTTTTGGCAATAACCTTATAAAGTACATTGCACAAAGAAATATGCCTAAATTGGTTCAGTATTTTTGGTTTATCCACTTTGTGTATAAGACATATGAAGATTTTTGCAATAGGGAATTCGAGTTGCACAAATGCATGGTTCACTACCGAGAAGATCGAATCGCCTACAAAGCTACAATGTGCGATTTTGATAAAAGAAAGCATGGAGCCCATCGATACCCGGGGCCTTACATGCATTTATAGACTTGACCACCTTTAAGACCTCATATTTAATAATATCCATACTCAAGACCCCAAATCCCTCCGTCCAAGTTTTCTTTGGAATTTGCTTTGAGGGAAATTTTGATTTCTAGCTAGGAGTACCACTATCAGTAATCTTGCTAGCAAAGTACCAATGAACATTTCACGTTGGATGTCATATGCCATCAATTTTGAGGGTGTTAATTTTATTTCTTCTCCTACAACAAATAGTAGAAACATGAAACAAAATTGTATTTTTATCCCCATATTCTAACCATTTAATTCTTCACTGTTGAAATGAAATCATCATTTCTTGCAAAAGAATTTTATTATATTCATCTAAAAGATCTTTTCAAGGTTTAAGTGAAAGTCATTATCCCACATTGCAAGTTTTTTTTTTATCCCATTAATTCTAGCTAAAAGTTTTATTTTCCTATGATAAACATTTCGTCATTTCCAAAGGTGGTTCGACTCCTTGCAAGCAAGATTTCAGGTAGATGTGAAAGAGATTCGAGGATGTTGCCATCCTTTTGCCAAGTAGTATGGATCATAGTTCACAGGTTGGCTGGTGGGAAAACCAAGCCAGTTCAAATCTAAATGGGCGATTTTTATGTGTGAGGTGGATTATCAGTGGTAGAAGGATAGGGTGGTGATCAAAATGTGTTCTAGGAAGATGAAAAACATACCTTCGGGCCGGGAAAACGAAGTCGCCATTCATTGTTAGCTAGTGACAGGGGCGGATCTATAGGGGGTGCGGGTGGGGGTGCCCCAGCAAAAAAAAAGAAAATTAGTAGCAGTGTATATCTATTATTATTATTATAGTAGTACTTTATGTATTCTTGTTAGTACCTTTAAATTCCTAAAGGAAAAAATTTTGTGAATAAAAAATCTTTGTCTACTTTTATTAAATGTGTGGTTAGATCTTAGAGAATGGAGTCCCACTAATAGAGTTGCCTAGTTTAAGTAAAATTTGATAAGGAAAATATTCTTTAGCACTTAATATAATTCTCTTTTAATAAGGAAAAACAAAATAACGTTGAATTTTGAATTCCAATTTCTTCTCAAATTAACTTTTCTTCACCAAGTTATCTATACTACTAATAAAAAGAAAGGCATTGACGGTTTCTTCTGTAAATTTACAAAAATGATTCTCAAAAGTAACTGCATTTAACCAACTTCTACTCCAATTTAAGGATCAAAATGGGAAAATGATGGAATATAACGGCTGATGTTATACCAAAAAAGTGTTTTCCATTTTCACCCTTATCTACTCTACTTTACAATACTTCAGCAATTGGGTTTTATGTAAATTTATTCCCACAACCGTAGCCCCACGACCCCCACTCTCTTTCTATACCTCAACACACAAACCACTTTTACATTTTCAATTTTGAATTAATTGATCCCTTCCGCCACCGTCTTCTCTTCACTCCATTTAATTCTTATTAATGTCTTATTCCTATGTATCCATGTAAACATTTTATCTCTGTGTATAGTTGATTTGTTCCTATGTAGCTTTAATCCTCTTTGTATATATATATATTTGCACTTACCTTTTTGTTTTTTTGGTTGTTTGTAGTTTAATTACAAAACAAAAGGAGTGAGTTGTGATTATTGCTTGATCTTGGGAGTTTTGGTTCTAATAAGAAATTGATGTTGGGAAGTGCAGGTGCTGGTAACTTCAACAAACGGCAGATTTAATGAGCTTTGAAGTTTGATTTGGTGTCCACCAATGTAAATGCTCTTGCGTTCTTCGTTCATAAATTTAAGATTTTTTTTATCACTGACTTTGAAGTGGCTTATTCAAAGATGAATTTAACTGTGTTTTAGTAAGTTCATTATTAAAAGTGAAGTCATTTATAATAATAAAAACTGTACTCTTAATTAATCAATCATTTTCAATCATATACACACACATCCATCTGTCACTATTTTTTATTTAATTTTTTTTGTTATTTCAAATGAAATGTTATACATTTAAATGAATTTATGCACGCGAGTATCGCGTGCCACAGCTGCTAGTATCAAAAAAAGGGGGTCTTCTTCACAAATCGGCAACTCCATTATCAAAAGGTACTTTTTTAAAAACTTTTATGAATATTTAAATTTATTTATAAAGTTTTTGATTTTTCATCACTAAAATTATTAGAACGGATTGTTTTTGCATATTATATATTTTTTATTATCTTATTTGATAGATCTATTATCAATATTAAGTACCATAAGACTTATCAGCATATTAAAAATAAATTTTGATAATCATAATTTTTTAAATAATTTAATTATATACTTTCCATTTTAATCTCGCCCCCGCGACTAAAATTTCTGGGACCGCCCCTGGCTAGTGATCGGTCAAGTGTTTCATGAATACTAGGCAATCCCAAGGCACTACGCTACCAAGTATATTTTTGCCCACAATAGCCCAAATCCATCAAGTTTCAATTGCTCGTCATCTCTTTGAATCGAAGGCACCTGGTTTGGTTCACAATAACTCCACCTCTTTTCTCCCTTTGTGAAGCCAATTCGTTAAAATCCCCCGTTACCAGCGACGGTATATTCTCAAAATGTCCGAAACTGATTCCAATTGCTTCCATAATTCTTCTCTATTTTGTGGTCTAGGAATTCCATAATTCTTCTCTATTCTATATTTTGGGATTTAAGTGGAATGAGGTTTGAAAATCTGAAATCGTGAATTTTCTAGTTGATAATTATTATTTGAAGAATAAAGAGTTTAACTTATTAATTAAAAAAGCAAAATAATAGTTTCAATCAAACAATTTTTCTTCTCCCTCCCCGAATTTACACCTTTGTTGATCTTTTTACCCTGAATTTTGTGTTGCATTTTCCTTACTGAACTCTTTGGTCGGAAAAGTGCACCGTAAAAGCGTATGGGAAGGAAAGTGCAATATTAATATAAGTTCAGTATGGACAGTAAAAAAAATTGATGAATAGAAAAAAAAGTAATTTTTCCTTTTTTTTTTATCAAAAGATTGTATCAAATGTTCAATTGAAGTAATCTTTTTTTTTTTTTTTTTTTAAATCAATCTTCATTACTTCAAAAACACCATGCAAATTCATAAAAAGAGTTTCAGCAAAAATAAGTATGGAATAGCCATCACCACAAACATCCTTACTCGAACTAGAAATAAAAATAATCCTCGCTGACCAATTCGTAGAAAAGGCCCAAGCCGCACGATTATGTGTATTGGATAGTACTTCACGACATAACCCTAACTTATTTTATTACTCCACTAGCCGTCGCGGCACGCGGTACTTGTGTGTGTTGAATTCTTTTTTAATAGTATAGATATACAAAATTTACATATTTTGATTAGATATTTGAAATTTTACTTTTTCACACACAATTATGAATAAGATTAAAAATATGTTTTAATTATGTTTCTTATTATACGGAGATAAAGTAAATATGCATTCTATGAAAAACTTTGTACACGCGTATAGGTAGTTTAATAAAAAATCAGATATGTTTAAAAGTTAAACTACATATGAGATGTTTCAACTAAACAAAAAGCTGTCATTATTCTTAAAAAGAAAAAGTACTGTTATATTATATGTTCTTAAAAATAACCTTTAATTTATATATAGAATTTAAGGATAATCTTATTCTATTTTTTCTGTCCTTTTCCTTTTTAAGAAGGATGATCTCCGACCCACTTTTTGGAAGGATTTGAAACGATTTTCACCAACCCAAGTCATGAAATATTTAGCTTAAAATAATAGAATTTCCAATTAAATCAATTATATCACAGTATGATTCAATTAAATCAATTTACCAACATGTATGGTATAAGAAAATGTACTAGTATCTCCAAAGTGGTGATTTAAGTTCGAATCCTTATTGGTAGAGTTTTCATATAATATGCTCTACGCATTTTCAATGAGGGTATAAAAGAATCTAGTAGTATCGGACAATATATTGTTTAAACTTAGTTTGAACTTTATGTAACTTGATATTTATCCATGTGTTTTGTCAATTCTCAGTTTATCGATAGCTTCAAAAGTTATCGAATGAAAAGTTTGTGTGACGAAACCGAATCAAACAAGCTCGAAACAAGTATTGAGTGACTTGATTTAATTTTCAGGTTTTTTGCACGTTGCACCTCGAAACATAGGAAATAGACACTTTGCACCCTCGAAATTTAGATTTAGCACTTTGTACCCTCAAAATATGAAAAATACAGCACCTTGCACCCTATTTTATTTTCAAGCAAAAATTCAAGGGCAAAATAGGTAATTCAATTATAAATATTTGACACTTTGCACCCCCAAAACTTTGAGAAATTGGCACTTTGCACCCCCAAAATAAAATTAGCGCTTATCACCCTCGAATTAAGAACAAAATCAGCAACTTGCACCCCCGAAACATAATAAATTGACAATTTGTACCCCGAAACACAAAATTAACAATTAACACCCTCAAATTACAAAAAAAAAAACTCAAACCCCTCATTTTCTCCGGCAAAGTCGACCATCGGGGTGAAAAAGATCTAAGACAAATTTGAACTTAGCAATTTTTACTTATTCAACTGTTTTGCATAGCACATTTAATTTGTAAGTTACAATTCATGGTTGCTAATTTGTTATATGATATAATCATTCCAAATTCATGGTATTTAATTTGTATATATGTATATAAATGTAGGTTGTTCAATCGGATCGGAAACTTACCTATTTTGTCTTAGATTTTTTTCACCCCAATGGTTAGCTTTGTCGAAAAAAATAAGGGTTTGAATTTTTTTTTTTAATTTGAGGGATCATAAGTGTTAATTATGTGTTTCGGGGTGCAAAGTGTCATTTATTGTTTTGGGGGTGCAAGTTGCTAATTTGTTCTTAATTCGAGGGTGATAAATGTTAATTTTATTTTGGAGTTAATTTCTCAAGTTTTGGGGGTGCAAAGTGCCAAAGATTTATAATTCAATTACCTATTTTACCTTTGAGTTTTTGCCTAAATATGAAAGAGGGTGCAAAGTGCTGCATTTTCATATTTTGAGAATGCAAAGTGCTAAATCTAAATTTCGAGAATGCAAAATACCTATTTTTCATATTTCGGGGGTGTAAAGTACGAAAAACCCTTAATTTTCAGCCCTAGTCTCGAAGGGAACCTATTACATAACTCTCCTCTCTAAAACTCCAACATTCAAAATACATCCAAGTCATAATTTATATTTTCAAATTCTTTTTTTATTTTTTCTATTTTCCTAGAATACATTCCGCATTAATCATTTCATGAAAATGTAAAATTATTTCCATAATTGATGGACTGTAAAGAAGTCTAAATAATAGACAACTAATAAATACTAATAATAAAACTAAACTATAAATTCTAGAATAAAGACACATATCCACGTACAAATTTGATAATTTGATAAATTGAGTTTTTCATTAGGGGTAACAATATAAAATTGATGTGTATAATATTTTAATTAACATATTTACGGGGATTATACAGAACATGGTGTACACAATGAATGGCTAAGATAATTAAATTTTATTTTTTAATGGTTGTGATTTGTTTTGTGGTGACTCAAATTTAAGATAAGACTCAAAACAGAATCCCTCGAAACAGAACGTCCCACGTCCCGTCATCCCAACTTCCCACGACCCCACAGCACACTTGACAGTGACAGAGCAAGTAAAAACACACACTTCTCCATGTCGGTTATTATACCTCTCTCACTACGCTTTCCTCCGCCACGCCTTCCTCCACCACTCTCCACCACCAAAACACTCTCCAGCACCAAAACACTGTCCACCTCATCCTCTTCTTCGAAGATGGTGAACAACTACCTCTGGATCCCCCTTCTCATCGCTCTCTCCAAGGAACTACCTTCCTGCGCCACCTCTGTGTCAACGGGCCCGACGCCGCTCCTTTTGCCTAGTGAAAGCGACTACGTTTTACCTAGAAATTCCATGTGCCCGGCCCCCGATCCGTACCTCAATTACCGGCCCGTTATTGGAATTCTGAGCCACCCAGGAGATGGCGCCTCTGGCCGCCTTAATAGCGCCAGTAATGCTTCGTACATCGCCGCCTCTTATGTGAAGTTTGTTGAATCCGGGGGGGCTAGGGTCATTCCTCTTATCTACAACGAACCGCCAGAGATTCTTAACGAGGTAATCAGTTTCCTGATTAATTAATATAGTAGTAGTTGTTAAGTTACGTTTCTTAATAGATTGAAATCGTGAATTATACGGTTGTAAAATTAGCCTTGTTCATCGTGGATAATTTTACAAGTGGTAAACCCGTTATTTTGTGTTTGTTTTGATTTCTAAATAGATTGGGTTTGGAGTATAAGTTTTTGTCAACTTGCTATGTTGATAATTCTTTTTAAATCTTATTGCAGAAACTCAAACTGGTTAATGGAGTGATCTTAACCGGAGGCTGGGCCAAAAGTGGTCTGTACTTTGAGGTAGTAGAGTCGGTTTTTGAGGTACATGACCTTCTCAACATTCATACTAATGTTAAACTTTTCTTTCCTCCTCGTTATGTCATGGCAACTTCCATTTTATGATGAAATAGCAAAGAAGGTTTGTTGTAGGAACTACGGAAGTTTCCCCTTGTTATTTTCTTCAGCAATTCTTGAATAATAGAATGTGTTTCTTATAAGATCCCTTATCTGATATAAACATGATTGACCGTTGGTTCTGCTATATACAAATTGCATTCTTCTATGTTTACAAAGGGAAAAGCAAATATTCCAACTAGTTCTAGTTAATAGGAATGTACATGCTTATAATTTGGGGAGTTATGTATAAAACTATGTGAAACATATGCTTATGATAGATACTAAGAAAGATCATTTATCATGTAGGGTTTAACTTCTAAAATTGTATAAATAAGAAAAATGGCTTCCTGTTATAATGATTGTTGGATCTCATTTTTGCAGAATGTTCTCAGAAGTAATGATGCTGGAGATCATTTACCTTTACTTGCCATCTGCTTAGGTTTTGAACTGTTGAGCATGGTTGTCAGCAAGGTAAGCTATCTAATTACTTGCACATAATGAACAAAAGGACTATAATGCTATATTAAGAATTTCAATGAACTTGGAAAGTTTCATCTCTTTTTCATTTAAAAATTCTATGTATGTTATATAGCCTTGTTATGTTTGGTTCTTGGATTTCAGTGAGTAATACACGAAGGACAATATTATTCCTCCATTTCATGTTCATTTTACTAGATTCCAATTATCTACTTGCTTTAAATCAGTGATTAGAAAATAAAATCAAGTTTATGGATTAAAGTGAACTAGATGGTTTTTGTTTGTCTGTGTGTGTGCGCATCACTCTCGTATATGGACTAGTTAGAAAAATTAATATTGGCTGCCCAAAAAATCATTGTGGATTAAATTTACGTGTTCCCATTATGCCAATATGATTCATTCTTTTGCCATTTCCCTTAATGGGGTTCGTTTTTGTGCATTCCTTTTGCATTTGGCTGTCTTTAAACTATGATATGATGCTAGTCCACATTCTCATTCTTTCAGCCATAGACTGCTCTAATCTGATTGATACAACATTTACATTTTGATTATTGGTTACAGGACAACAACATCCTGGAGGAATTTAGTGCAATGAATCAAGCTTCCACATTGCAATTCATGACAAACACAAGTGAAAATGGAAGTGTGTTTTGTAGGTAATATAGCTTTAATTTGATGATAAAGTCTTTAGTTTGTTGATATGAACATGTCAGCTTTAGTCTGATGTTACTGTCAAATCCATTCATTGATGATTTTGGCATGCTAAACCTATAGGCTTTGTTAAATTCCTGGATTTAGTGAGTATAAAGTAATTGAACTTTGGACTTCATCTTTTCTTTTTATGCATATTCATGCAATCATTTTACTCATCTAGTTTCTCAATAAAACTGCTCTACAGAAGTTTAATGCTCATTTAGTCCCTCATACGCCAATATATCCATTTTAGTTTCTTGGTTGCACATGGTATATATGAATTGATCAAACTCATAGCATGCATGTGATCTACTAGTGTTTTCTTTTTTCCTCTAAGGCTATGTTTGACTCTTGAATTTTTGTGAGTAAAACGAGGAAAATGAAAATGAACAGAAGATAACACAGGCGATCTATTAACGATTCCTTTTTCCCCTAAGGCTTGGACTCTTGACTATTTGTGAGTAAAATGATGAGCAAAGTGAAAATGAACAAAAGATAAAGCCTAGTGTTCCACTTCCATCATTTGATGCATGGGAAAACATTTTCCTTAGTGTTTAGGTTCAAGAACCAAAAATAGGCTAAAGTTTTAGGTGCTTTAATTTCTTATTGCAAGAACACATTTGGAAATTCTCCTTTGGGAGCTAGGGACATTTTTCTAGCAGGTATTGGCATCATAAATTGAAAATATCAACTTCCTTTGCAGGTTTCCTCCAGTTCTGCTAGAGAAACTGAGTACTGAATGCCTTGTTATGCAACACCATCGTGTGAGTTCTCTTTCCTCTCTCAGGTAAAAAAAACATAGGCCAATTATGTTATCTTTATCTAACTATTTCCATTCATGTGCAACAGTATGGGATATCACCAGAAGCGTTTCAAAAGAACCAGAAGTTGTGTAGCTTCTTTAAGATCTTAACAACTAGTACAGATGAGGACGATAAGGTCCTGAAGTAACCTCTTTAATTATTCATCCTAACCTCATATTGCTTTATCTTTTTTTTTTTTGGTAAAGATATTGCTTTATCTTAGATTCGAATTCTAATCACCTTTTTAATGATTAATTTATAACAGGTCTATGTTATAACAGGTCTAATCACCTTTTTAATGATTAATTTATAACAGGTCTATGTCTCAACATTTGAGGCGCACAAGTACCCAGTGACTGCTGTTCAATGGCATCCAGAGGTACAATGATAATTACTCGGAATGAAATTTTATTTTGTCTTTGTATTAGGTCATAATCTATATACTTTAGAATACATCGTAATTCAGTAATATATTTTTTCCTAAACCATTCAATAAAATCTTTTAAACTTTTGAGTTTTGATGCAATTCTTACTTTGTATCTAGAAAAACGCTTTTGAGTGGGGCTTAACAAAGATTCCCCACTCTGAAGAGGCAGTTCAGGTGACTCAGCATGTTGCCAATTATTTTGTAAGGTAAACTACTGCCCAAATTTTTTGCACCGAATTTTTGGCATCTATTGAAAGAGAAATTTGAAGTCGTTTTTTTATGATGTCAATCACACTCATCAAGAAATGCTTCAACCACTTCCAGCATGTTAATCTAATTTGTTAATACATACATATTTGTGCTACCATGTCCATACTTCTTTGCTAGTCTGTTATCGATGTAGATAACTGTTTTTTTTTTTCTCCTTTTAAAATCTGCTATTAGGGAGGCTAGGAAGTCTACAAACAGACCATCTGCTCAAAAAGTGCTTGATAATCTGATATATAATTACAGTCCCACTTATTGTGGAAAGGCCGGGTAAGCCTCACTCTACCACACCCCCATCCTCCGCACAGTGCAAATTTCTACTTTTCTTGCTTTCTTGTTGTTTACATGTTTTGCCATATCTGCAGGAGGGGATTCGATGAGGTTTACATTTTCAGCTGATCCATGAGATGTAAATTTGGATGAATAGACACAAGGTGGCTCTGTAAAAATTAGAAATTGTATCTCACTGTTATCAAGGTATGAAATAGATGCACTGAAATTGTATCTCACTGTTATCAGGGCATCAGCAAAAGCATTATTATTTCCAGTATTTGAATGCTGTTGACATTAAGCAAAAGGTGAAGAAGATATTAAGCATTGTTAATATGTTGACATTACAGCATCTCTACTCTCTAATGTTCTAATCTCTATGTTACCTCACTGTTATCAGGGGAAATAGATGCACTGAAAATATATAGGCATCAGCAAAAGCTTTATTATTTCCAGTATTTGAATGCTTTTTGAGGAAGATATTAAGCATGTTGACATTAGAGCATCTCTACTCTCTAATGTTTTAATCCCCCTTTCCCTTCTCCTTCCCCTTCATAATAAAAATTAATAATAATAATAATAATGATAATAATAATAATAATAATAATAATAGTAATATTAACAATAATACTAATAAATAAATAAATAATTTTTTTTATTAATGCTTAAATTACATTAAACTTATTTTCATTAATGAAATAATTTATGTATTTTAAAATTAGTTAAAAAATATAAATGTTAAAACTACAATTATTTATTTTTTTCCCTTCTAAACAAATTATAAATTTATAAATTAAAACCTTTCTTAAAATGTAACTTTAAAAAAGATTTCTTTAATTTAATTCATTATTGTATGAAATTAATCACATTGTAAGAAAAGATTAAACCCTGTAATCCTATAAAAATAAAATAAAGATTTAATAAAAAATTACATATTAACAATGCATATTATTATTTTTTTTGCTTGTTATAAATAAAATCAACTATTCAGAAATTTATCATCAATTAATTTGCTTAATAAACACCTAACTGAAGGGTATTCATGTAATGGTCACCAATAAAATTTCACTCATTATTGGCGAAATGAATTTCTGTCAAGTGATGAGGAACAATCCAATACCCACTTTGCTTGGTTTAATCCTTAATTGTTCTTTGGAATGTCAAAAAAATAATTTATGATAATTAGAACCTAATCTCATAAATTTTAACTTCACATCCCAGAAAATGTAAATTCAAAAGAACATAAACTCAAATCTGCTTGAATACAATCTGATGGAAAATTTGATATAATCTCATCTTAAAAAATGAGAGGCCAAGAGGCTTCTGTACATTCATTACAAAATTCACCGTTTTTTAGATAGAAAAAAGTAACAATCTAGCTGTTTGTGCTGTGAACTTAGAATTCTAAACAATATAATGATGCATCTTCATGTTCCATAGCATCAATTTAGTTTCGTAACTCACAATCTAGCTGTTTGTGCTGTGAACTTAGAATTTTTGGATCCTTTTATTTGTATTCTGTTTTTTTCCCCACCACTTTGGAATTTTTTGTGACGGGGTTTTTCCTTTGTTTGATTTTCTTGTACCTTTCTTTTGATCTAGTTAATGAAATATTTATAAAGAAATGCAAATCCAATTCATCATCCTAAACAACATAGCCAAAATCAAACAACATACCCACCAAATTTTAATATTCTTACAATGCCCTTAACATAAATAAATAATTCTTAATTATCTCAATGAATCTAATTTTATCATTATGAAAATTGGAGATTTATAACTCCCCCCTCTACCCATATAGTTTGTAACCTCCCCACGATCTTTTCTTATCCTTTAACAAGTAATTTCTTCAAACATTTCAAACTCTCCAAGATTTTGAAACAAACTAATAAATCCTTCACTTTAATAAAACAACCCACATTCCATATAATCACAAAGTTAAATATACTTTTTAATCTACTTTCTTCTTATGCTTCTTAATATTGTGATCTTTCGATTTCTTAGATCAAAATGTTATTTGGTTCAAATTGATTTTATGTTTTTTTTAATTGATTCTTGATGGGTTTATGAATGTAATTTTACATGACTGCAATGAAATTTTTTCATACTCTTTGTTAATTTTTAAAGTTTATTTTCTGTTCTGTCTCTTAATAGGACGGTTGATAGGGAATTGAAGTTGGAAACAATGAGTTTGCACAAGAATGGTCGGAAAGGAATGGCATGAAGAAAAGATGGAAAAAGAAGATAAAAATGCAGAATGTCTCCAGAGTTGGTTAGAATGAAATCTTTTGTTGAAATTTTAATTAGTAGAAGATAAGAGATTTATGCACGCTGGTCCGCATGCACTGGTTACTAATAGTTACTAGTTAATTTCAAGATAGTTCTAGATTAGATGCTAGACACTTTTTGAATAGGTTAAAGCCTTGAAGGTTCCTAGATATTTCTTGGGTTCTAGAGAACACTAAAGACTAGTATAAATAAGTGAGTCATCCCACCATTTTAGAACAAGCCACATCAAATTAAGTCCTCTAGTAAGAATATTTTTCTACAAAATCTTCCTTCTGCATTTTTAAGGTTTAGTCTTCTTGTTAGTTGTAGTCTTCCCACCTAGGTTGTTTGATTTGATATTGGGCAAGCAAAGAATCTATCCTATATTATGTTGTAATTATTTTCTTCACAAATATCTTATTTCTTAGGCTTTAGAGAACTCTAAAGATAGTATTAATATGTGAGTCATCCCACCATTTTTACAACAAGCCACTCCAAATTAAATCATCTAGTAAAAATATTTCTTACAAAGTCTTCTTTTTGAGGTTAATTCTTCTTGTTATTTGTAGTCTTCCCGCCTAGGTTGTTCGATATTGGGCCGGCAAAGAATCTATGTTATTTTGTGCTGTAAAGTTCTAAAGAACTCTAAAGATGGTATTAAATGTGAGTCATCCCACAATTTACAACAAGCCACTTCAACTTAAGTCATCTAGTAAAAATATTTTTCTACAAAATCTTCCTTTCTCATTTTGAGGTTAATTCTTCTTGTTAGTTGTCCTGCCTAGGTTGTTCGATATTGGGCCGGCAAAGAATCTATGTTATTTACTTCACAGATATATCTTATTTCTTAGATTATAGAGAACTCTAAAGAGAGTATAAATATGTGAGTCATCCCACCATTTGCACAACAAGCTACACCAAATTAAGTCTTCTAGTAAGAATATTTTTCTACAAAATCTTCCTTTTGAATTTTTTAGGTTAAGTCTTCTTGTTAGTTGTAGTCTTCCCGCTTAGTTTGTTCGATATTGGCTCAACAAAGATCTGTCTTATATTATGCTGTAATAATTTTCTTCACAGATATCTTATTTCTTGGGTTCTATAGAACTCTAAAGATAGTATAAATATGTGACTCATCCCACCATTTGTACAGCAAGCCACTTCAAATTAAGTCATCTAGTAAAAATATTTTTCTACAAATCTTTCTTTTGCATTTTTGAGGTTAATTCTTCTTGTTAGTTGTATTCTTCTCGCCTAGGTTGTTTGATATTGGGCCGACAAAGAATCTAACTTATATTGTGCTGTAATTTATTGGAATAAGTCTATTTTTGTAATATATCATAGCTAAATATGTAAGGATTTTATTTGATTTAGCTTTTCTTGTTTGTAGTCTTTAGCTCTTGTATATAAAGACCTCTCTGTAATTACTCTTAGTGTGGTTCAATGAATAATACTTTCGTTGATATTTCCACCATGGTATCAGAGCCCCAGGTTAAAGTGGCCCACCTCCTTCCGTGATGGGCCCCTCCTTGTTCGCATGATGGACTTCATTATCTACCAATACACTTGGGTCTGGGTTGTCATTATTACTCCAGTTATTCAAGGCTTGGAGATTCATTATTCCTCCGTTTAACAAAGGTCCAGAGTGTCATTATTCGTGTGTTGGATCTTCACCCACGTGTCACAAATTCACAAGGTTGGGCTTTCATATTCACGTGTTGGGCTTGTTTCACCCACACATTATGCCCGCCCACATGTGAAGGGGGAGTATTGTGACTAAATGTCTCACATTGGTTAAAAACAACAGTTAAGTCCACCTTATAAGGCATTGGCAATCCTCGCCTTACAAGCTAGCTTTTGAGGTTGAGTTAGGCCCCAGTCAAGTAAGTGGACTTAACCCAATCCATGTGATGAATTCTAATGTAATTATTTACTTCACAAATATCTTATTTCTTAGGTTCTAGAAAACTCTAAAGATAGTATAAATACGTGAGTCATCCCACCATTTGTACAACAAGCCACTTCAAATTAAGTCATCTAGTAAAAATATTTTCTACAAAATCTTCTTTTTGCATTTTTGAGGTTAATTCTTCTTGTTAGTTGTAGCCTTCCTGCCTAGGTTGTTCGATATTGGGCCGGCATAGAATCTATGTTATTTTGTGCTGTAATTATTTTCTTCAAAAATATCTTATTTCTTAGGTTCTAGAGAACTCTAAAGATGGTATTAAATGTGAGTCATCCCACCATTTGTACAACAAGCCACTTCAAATTAAGTCATCTAGTAAAAATATTTTTCTACAAAATCTTCCTTTCTCATTTTTGAGGTTAATTCTTCTTGTTAGTTGTAGTCTTCCTGCCTAGGTTGTTTGATATTGGGCCGGTAAAGAATCTATGTTATTTTCTGCTATAATTAGTTTCTTCACAAATATCTTAGGTTCTAGAGAACTCTAAAGATAGTATAAATACGTGAGTCATCCCACCATTTGTACAACAAGCCACACTAAATTAAGTCCTCTAGTAAGTATATTTTTCTACAAAATCTTCCTTTTGAATTTTTTAGGTTAAGTCTTCTTGTTAGTTGTATTCCTCCCGTCTAGGTTGTTAGATTTTGGGCGAGGAGAGAATATATCATATATTTTGCTGTAATTTTTTTTCACAGATATCTTATTTCTTAGGTTCTATAGAACTCTAAAGATAATATAAATATGTAAGTCATCCCACCATTTGTCATGTAATAAATTTTTTTTTCTACAAAATCTTCCTTTTGCATTTTTTAGGTCAAGTCTTTTTGTTAGTTGTAGTCTTCTCGCCTAGGTTGTTCGATATTGGCCCGACAAAGAATCTTTCTTATATTCTACTATGATTATTTTCTTCACATATATCTTATTTCTTAGGTTCTGGAGAACTCTAAAGATTGTATAAATAAGTTAGTCATCCCAGCATTTGTACAACCAGCCACTTCAAATTAAGTCATCTAGTAGAAATATTTTTCTACAAAATCTTCCTTTTGCATTTTTAAAGTTAAGTCTCTTGTTAGTTGTAGTCTTCCTGTCTAGGTTGTTCGATATTGGGCCAGCAGAGAACATATCTTATATTTTGCTGTAATTATTTTTCACATATATCTAGTTATTTATATATTTCACAGAAGTGTCTTGACCAATTTGATTTCACTAAAATGTTAATTTTCTGTAATTTTGATTTAATTTTATTTACTAATTAATGTTGAACTTGGAGTTTGAAACTGACTTCAACTCCCCCTCAATAATCGACAATTTTCAATGCAATTTGACAACTCCAATCCCTTGTCTCTTTTTCTGAATTTGTCTCACATGTTTCTTCAACTGCAGGAGTAGCAATTTGGACTCGGGACGCATAATATTTCAAAGGCAAATGTGGGTTACGCTGTTGAATCCAAGGCTGACAGGGAAATGCATTGAGTTATGCGTTTTAGTTGATTATATTTTTAAATCTGTTTTTGTTTTCTTTTTGAAATTAAGATATATATGCTTTTGACTCTTTGGAGAAAAGAGGTTTGATTTGGAAGACCGTTGTGTTTGGTGGAATGTGTGGCTCAAAAGGATTGGAAGGATTTTCGATGAAAAGGAGCACACAGTTGAGGAAATATGGAAAAGATTAAATGTTTGACAACTATGTGGTTGTTCAATTCTAAACCATTTAGAAGCATCCCGTTCCTCTTATTTACGGATTGGATGGCTGTGTAGTTATTTCACTTGCTCTTTTCATTTCTTTCTTAATCCTATACCAATTGTTCATTCTCTTTTTGTAATCTCTGCACTTCCCTTCTATGACAACTATCTTATACAAGTGATGTTTTGTTTCAGTATGTATTTTATTTTTATGATAGCTCTTTGAGGTACTCCTGTAGTAATGAGTGTTATGCTAACTGATTTTTCTTATGCAGAGGTCTTTGATACACACTGGCTTACTTTAGCCAATTCCAGCCTGCATGCCATATATTCGACGAAATGCTCCAAAGATATATACGTACGTTAGGATATATGTAAGTTTATTATGTCCTATTATTTAAGGCAATCTAAAATTTGATCATGCACTACACATAATATTTTCCATTGTCACCCACAACTCATATCAAAGATGAATTATTCATAACTTTGTTATAATTGGTGTTATTGTTGTATATGTATAGATTGGTTTTCCTTATCATTTATTGTCCATTGCAGGTTATTGTGGGTTGTGTCTTCCGCGGGCTTCTTTTGTCCCTTTTTTTCAGGGTAGGTTCTTCCATAATTTTGTTTAGTGAACATTATTGTTTATGTATTGATTCATTCTTTTCATGGGTCAATTCTGCAAATATTTATATTCATGGCTCTTGAATATTTTTGTTATTTTTGTGACTCTTCTGCATCAAGCCTTAGTGTCTTACATTAGGCACTGCACTAGGAAGTCTGAAATTTGGGTCACTTCTTCAATTTCATGTTTTATTATTGTCTTAAAGTTTAAGACACGAAGTTGCATCCAAGTTCAAACATGCATTTTTGTAAAATGGACATAAAAAATAGTATTTAATTCTCTTTTTCTGATGCTTATATAATCTTTAATTATCTAATTTTTTTTCACATTTTTAAAAAAGATGACTCTTTTAGGTTGTAAATATAGTTATCATCAGAGGGAACGGATTGTAAACTTCGAAACCCATGTCTTCGTCCTCCGTGTTTTCCGCCTGAATTTGTGCACCATTTCACCACGCTATAACCGTAAGATGGATAATTATCTGAAACCACCGTGATTAATTTGGTTATTCCATTTGAGTTTATGTAACATTTTGTTATCAAGACCACACATTAATTCTTTCCTAAAAAAATAGGCTGCTGGATTTCAGGAGTTCTGAAATCAGTTTCTTGAGAGCGTAATTCCATTAGCATCCACTTTCTTTTTTTGTTTCAAGGTTGTGCATCTCAATAATTTATTTACATTTTGTGAAGTAGTAAAATTAAAATATACTAAAATATACTTAATTACATTTTAGCTTATGTATGCAGTATGTTGAAAAGTAATTCCAATTGTACACATTAATTGTTTGTCATTTGTTAGTTTGATTGGCTTTCTGACATGTTTTGATGGGGTCTAACTTGATCTTCGCATGAAAATCAGAAGTTGACATTTTTATTAGGACCTGTGGATCATGGGAGCTTTCTATTTTGTAAATGGAAGCTGATGCCGTATTTTATTGAGTATAAAAGAGACTTAACATAAAAAGAGTTTACCCTATCTCACTTTTATCTTTTTTCTCCTTTTCAAACTCCCAAATAATTTTTATTTTCTTATATTGTCTTCCAGTTCAAGTTCAAAGTCTTTCCCATTAATCTGCTACAACCAGCAATAGTTCGTTTGCCAGTATGATATGAGTTTGTGGATGATAAGGTACCAATTCTTTTTCCATGGACTTATTTTTTTCCTTTTTTAAGTATGTACAAATTATATTAAAAGTAACAGTCTATAGGGAAGGAGACAATATTGTTCTAGATATGAAACCAATAACTAGAAAAGAGCAGGCTGTTCATGGATATTGAAGGATGGTGGTGATTGCAATAGATATGATCAGTGCCTCCGTCTCAACTATCGCCATCCACATCACCACTGTCCACCACAGGAGGGCGTCGTTCCAACAACCGGGAGCCATCATCGGAAGGCTCATGTAACATCACTAATCTCCATTCCAGAAAGTTGCACGCTTATTTTCTTTGATATATTTCCCAAGTTTAATCATCTAAGTATACTTCATTCCCTTAGTTTTTTTCCCTCTATAGTAGAAAATTTAGGGACATATGTTGGCTGAGGGGCTAGAAAAGCACATGTTGACGGAAGCACGATACTTGGAAAGGTATGTCTGTTAAATTTGTAATCTCGATTCTTAATTAATATTGTCTCCATTTTGTGTTGAATTGATACCGTTTTGTGATCTATCTGCGAGGTTTAATGTAATGTATGGGTACATCAACCAATCCATCAAGTTGACAATAGAGAATTCGTTCGGCTATAAATTGGAGAAACAAATTACGTTATTTTTGTTGCAAGCTGACACTATTAGCATGTTTCTCATTGGTCATCCGGTTGTCCAATATCCTTATTTCCCCCACCACCCCCACCCTCCCCATAAATGGCTGAGGTTGGTTGATGTTATGATGTTATAATTTTTGAAGTAACAATTTTTTTTTTGAAGCTGTGCAGGGAGTCTTTTCTCAGGTTTCTTTTTGTGAGAAACACTGCTCTCGCTTCTACCTTGGCTTAATCCATCAAGTACTTTAATTGTGACAAATTTGGTACTTACACTTTCAATTTAGGTTTTTCTTTTGTATGAAGAGGGAATGTATAATTGGGACCATATCTGAATAAATGAAAAGTACCTCGCATTTGGTTGTGATTGGGAAGATATTTAGAAAGAAATTTAATTGTATTTTGTTACATGTGATTAGGTTATTATTTTGGACGTTTAGGCATTTCATCTACTTATGGATTTCACTTTGACCTTTTTTTTTTTCTTTCTAAATAACTTGCTTCACTTTGACGTTACTTCACGAAGAATAGGACAATATGTTATGTTTATGGCTCCATTTGCTATTTGGTTAATTTATATTGAATTGTTTTATCGAGTGTGATTTTTACCCTAAAATTTGACGTTCTACCTTATGAATTTTCTAAGACTTTGTGGATTTTATTTGTTGGATTAATTAACTGTTGGTGGCAATAAATAAAAGAAATGGTCATGACAAAAGTTATACCGAGATGACGATGTACCCACGCCAAACAATTGATTAGTTAAATTCATTTGTGAAATGCATAATATTTAGTTTATCTCCGTTTAATTTGAAAAAAATACATTTGGTTCTTTCAAATCTTAAATGTAATGTATTATTGTAATTACAATATCATAAAATGTTTTATTAAAATACTAAAACACAATAAAATAGTAAGAATGATACTATCAAGTATAGTAGTAATTTCTCTATAGATTAATAAAAATATCTAATAAAAGTTTGTGTATTAAGATTAAGTTGATCTTCACCGTTCATTCGAAAAAGTAATTATATAAATAGGACGAGACTTCATTTGAAAAGCGATAAGTTGTTTTAACAACATTATTTTTTTATTTCACAATTCATATTTCTATTTTTTAAATTTTGGAGACCTTACGACCCTACTTGGGCTGGTGCCAGCGCTGCCCAACTCCAAGGAGATGAGAGGTGGAATTGGAAAAGATGGTAATTTCATAATTCTGTTTAATTTTTAACATTTAAAAAATATTTAAAAACAATTTAATCTTGATAAAAGATTTATAATTTAAAGAATTAAAGGAGGCTTGAAGATATATTATAAAAACTACAAGAAGTCTTCTCTCCCTTTTTCAATGACAATATGGCATATAACATAGAGATGTTTTGTTATTATCTCAACATTAAATTCCTAAGCCCAGTGTTATTTCAATGTTTTTTTTTAAAAGTTCACTTTAAAACAACCACTAAAATGCTTGTTATAGTAAAAGACTTTAACATCCAGACTTCAGTTGACAGTTAGCCAACAACATACGGGTGAGCTTAGTGGCTTCAACCATATTGGTCAGTGCTGGCTTTACTTCTGAATATTTGCGCGTCTTAAGACCACAATCGGGATTGATCCAGAGGATGTTAGTCTCGAGAACGGAAACCATTTTTTTAATACGTTCACAAATTTCTAGAGATGATGGGATCCTCGGTGAATGGATATCGTATACACCAGGGCCAATGCCAGCACCATATTTTACTCCCTCACGAAAAATTGAAAGAAGTTTTTCATCTGATCTGGAGTTCTCTATAGTTAAAACATCAGCATCCATATCCATAATTGAATGGATAATGTCGTTGAAATTTGAATAACACATGTGAGTATGAATCTGAAATCAGATAAAGAAATAGTGTTAAAAATTATATCAAAAATCATATACAAAGTTACTCACAAAACCATTACGAGGTAAAGGAGAAATCAGCCAAATATAACGGGGCAAAGCGTGATTTCCCGGTTAAAAATGGAGAATTTGTCCCAATTAAGAGTTTATGAGCTTTTAGGCTCGAGTGGTGCACAAATGTACTGCCAATTGAAGACAAACCACACTAGCAATTCTTTTCTCATGCAAATAGCTCAAACAAGGTGAATGAGATCCAGAGCAAGAGTCTGTTGGGTTAAAAATTGATTGAAGTAACTAATGTGACATGATTAAGAGAAGCATGGACAAAATTAGTACTCCTTATATAAGAACACAAGAATGAGTAATAACCTGTGTAGTATCTTGAACTTCACAATTAGTTATCCTGAAGGAGTGTACAGCCCAATCCAAGTAAAATGCTTGTTCGGATTTTCTGAGAGGCAAACCCTCTCTCAAAGCAGCCTCGTCAATCTGAATGATATTAATTCCAGCTTTCTCAAGATCTTGAACTTCATTCTTGATGGCTAAAGCAATCTGGTAACATGTCTCGGATCTAGGAAATGGGACAATCCACACTAAGTTCAATCCCAAATCTTTAAAAGAATGACTAGCAAAGTGGAAGAGTTTTTCCTACCTGGGCTGGTCGTCTCTTACAAAAGACCAATTAAGTATGGTTACAGGGCCCGTGAGCATTCCCTTCATCGGGCGCTTAGTCATGCTTTGAGCCAACATGGACCAAAAGACTGTCATTGCTTTTGGTCGGCTTACATCGCCGTAGATTATAGGTGGCTTAACACAGCGGGACCCATAAGATTGAACCCATCCATTCACAGTGAATGCGAAACCAGATAGCTGCTCTCCGAAGTACTCCACCATGTCATTTCTCTGCGTTTGTCCAATATAAATATTAGAAATTTGGTTTGTTGTGGGATCTTTCATGCTAAATAATGATACTAATAGTATCTCACTTCGGGTTCTCCATGAACAAGAACATCAATGTCAAGTTCTTCTTGAAGTTTCACTACTACTTCTATTTCCTTCTTAATGGCTTTCACATACTCTTCCTCGGATATTCTAAATCAATAGCAAAAGAAAAAATAATTGAAAGAATTTAAGAAAATATATATATATAATACAGGTAGAGAACTAACATGTTGGCCTTATATTCACGACGGACTTTCCTAAGCTCCGGAGTTTGAGGGAAAGATCCAATAGTAGTGGTTGGAAGAACAGGAAGATTTAGTTTTCTCTGCTGAGATTCCAACCTCGAACTTACGTTTGTAGCTCGGCGGTGGGCAGAACTCTTCACAGCAGCAACCTGAGTATAATAAAAGATATAAAATCATAATTCGAAGAGACAATCAATTCAGGAAAGCATGAAGAACAAGACATTCTTACAGCCTTCTGAACAGCATCATTTATAACTCTAGGTGATGATCTTCTTGATGCCAGAGCTGCTGCATTGACAGAGAAGAATGCCTGAGGAGAGAAACTTTGGAATTAAGAGAGCAATTTTATTGTGACTCTCAAATATGAGAACTAGTATATAAATATTTAATTGGAAGGTGATAAACTATAATAATTCTATTCGTAGTCTTCGTCCATAAAATATTTCGAGAACTATAGAATATAAATATTGACAAAAAATAAAAAAGGAAGAGTAAAAGCAAGAAGAGAATGGAATTAAGAAGCACCTCATCCTTCAGACCAGATAGTGCCTTAGCCAATGCATTGACTTCAAGTAATTTCTGTGCAGCAAATGCAAGCCATGACTTGAGTTCTTTGTCCAGCTTAGTTTCATTCACCAAGTCAATTGCCGTATGAAGAAGAGAACATGATGTAGAGACCACAAGCTTGTCTGCGGGAAAGGGAAAATGTGTTATTTAGAGCTCATTTCAGTTGTAGAGGTCTGAGAACCACATTACACTGGTTTAACTTTTTCAACTATCATCTGATAATCAGTGCTCGCTCAAAACTGGACTTTATAATTTGGATGGGAAAAGCACTATAAATTGATTAGTGAGAAATACCTCTTCCCACCGTGCCCTCCAAAAGCTGCAAAGTACTGAGAGAGGCATCCAGATCGTTTGCCCAGATGTTTCTTCCGTCAACAACTCCAGCAAAAAGATATTTACCCGAAGGAAATCCATTTCTAATTAGGTCAAGTGTCTTTGATCCACGAACTAAATCAAACCCAATAGCTGTAACACCCTTTAAAGCAGTAACTGTTTTATACGCCTCAATAGGAATGTCAGCAAAATATGTCTCAATAAGAACATTCAAGCCAGAAACCGACAACTCCAATTCTTTATAAGCATGCGTAAATGCACACAATTTTTTAGAATCGAGATCCATGACAAGGGTAGGCTCATCAAACTGAATCCAACTAGCTCCAGCTGCCTTTAGTTCAGCCACAACTTCCCTTCATGGTAAAGTAAGAAAATTAAAATTAGGCGTCTAATAAAATGCAAAATAACAGAATCATGTTCAACTATCTTACTTGTAGACAGGAAGAATCTTATCGATTAGAGCTAGAAGAGAAAACGATTTTCCAACTCCCTTAGCTGGTTTTGATAACAACAAGTAAGAAACCGGTCCTACGAGGACCGGAACTGTGTCAATCCCGAGCTGCAATAAGGATATACACAAACACATACATGAGATTTTTCACAATAACCACCCTTCATATTGTTGTACAAATAAACAGAAACATCAATGAAAAATTCAGTGAGCTTACTGCTTTAGCCTCCTTGTATTCTTGCACCGCTTTGTGAGATGCGTAAGAGAATTCCACATCAGGCCCCAATTCAGGGACAATGTAGTGACTGCAACCACATATAGATATACCATTCATTACCCATAATTGAGACAACAAATTGTTACTTAACTGTAAAGCATAGAATCTTATGTCAAGAACCATCTACTTACTAGTTGGTATCAAACCACTTGGTCATTTCCATGGCAGGAACAGAGGCATTACCCCTAGCCATCGAAAAATATATGTCGAGTCCTATCTCACCTCCTCCACTCCAACCATATCTTGAGGGAACGGCCCCCAACATAGCAGTGGTATCTAACACTTGGTCGTAGTACGAGAATGTATTGCTTGGAATATATTTGATTCCTGCATCTGCCATCTGTTTCCAAATTGACAACCTGAGGTCAGAAGCAATATCTTGCAACTCCTTAGCACTAGTTTTTCCATCCCAGAAGGATTCTAGTGCAAACTTGAGCTCTCTTTTTGGTCCCATGCGAGGATAACCAACAATGTGAGATGTCATTGCCCTGATTCACACAGTAGAGTTCCAAATTAATCAGATTGTGGTTAAAGATAAAAAACATCATCCATGAACAAAGCAACTAACACAGACATGCAAACTTGGCATGATGAAACTTTCATGCATACGAAGGTGAAAATGATGCAGATCTACTCTAATTTCCCAACAGATGATTTTGTCTAACCCTAAAAATTATAATGAGTATTTAATTCCTTCAAATGTAAGAAAACTTAGGTAGTGTTATACAGCGTTCCAGCATACGCTTACATTTTTAAAGTCCCACAAACAGTCAAATGGAAATCGAGCGAAATAACTCCGGAAAAAACACCTTGTTATTTTAACAACCTAAAACCCCCAATGCTCTCAAGTCAGCGCCAAATTCACCCCCTCAATAAAAGAATGTGTGATTCAAACACAGAAATTGCAAGTATTTGTTCACATTTTGCTTTCGATATGACAATTTTACCCTTGACAGCGAAAGACAAAAACACCCCAATGCTTTTTCTAACTCCCAAAAAATCCATGTGTTATTTTAACTCCCAAAGCCCCCCATGTGTTTGGTTTTAATTACCACACTCGACCCAAGTAGTATATACTTGGATTCTCATAAGGAATAAAAGAAAAACTAATACATATGAGTAATCTTGTCATTCCGCCAAAAGTCAAAATTCAAATTCAACTTGGGTCAAATGTGGTAACGGGGAGTTAATATAACAAAGAGAGTTTTTTTGGGAGCCACACAAAGCAAGGGGTGTTTTTGTCTTTTGCTCAATGGAAATCAGTTGTTCCACTTCATTTGCAGAAAGTTCTGCTCTTAGAACACGAACAACAAAATGGACCCAAATAAGATTATTTTAACTCTACTTACACCAATAACATCTCAAATCAAGCTTTTATGAAGGGTGAGAAAACACAGCAACGTGGTCATGGAAGCAATTATACAAACACATGCATTCATATTCAAGTCTCCAGGTAGTAGATTATTTTTAACAGACAAAATAAATAAGTTTTCACAGTCGTTTCTTACTATTAAAGACACTGAATAATAGGAGTAGTAAATCGTCGAAGAAAATGTTTTATCAGGCCATGAACATCTGAAAGCATATATACAAACGTACTATACAAAATACACAAAAATTAAATATACTGATTCAAGAAGTGAATTGAAGGTGGCAGAGAAGAGAACCTGATTTGGAGATTGAAGCAAGGTAAAGTTCTGAAACGTGAGTTGGTGGAAAAAGTGGGAAAAGAAAAAGAGAGGGACGAGTGGAATGATATGAGAGTGGGCGAAATTTGCCTCATCTTATTTGTTTATATTGTGCTAGTTCTATTTCGTAGCCCGAGTATTTAACAAGTGAAGGTGGCAGAGCAGAGAACCTGATTTAGAGATAATTACCCTTTAGAGATTGAAGCAAGGTAGAGTTCTGAAACGTGAGTTGTTTGAAAAAGTGGGAAAATCGATTCCTTTTTTTTCTTCTCTTGAATCTAGACTCCATATCCAATACGTTTTGTCAAATATATATATAATTTTCAATAATAATAGGGCATTTTGGTTGGAACTAAAATGGGCTATTATGTCATATTATATGAGTTAATATGGACTAATACAATGTTTGATGTCATTACTCTAATACCGGGTCAAATGGATTAAATCCCTACGACCCGGTATTAAGATTAAATTATAATCCACTCAGGCATGGATGAATTAGTTAATTCAAGTAAATATGGATTAGGTATATATCACTAATAAGCTTAAATTTACATATATTCTTTTTAACATATCATTAAATATCATAAATTCTTCTCAAATAAATCACAAATTAAAATCTATATTAATTTACAATAAACATAGAAGCATTCAATCAAATCTACCAAACATGTTTTTAATATGACCTTCAATCCGACTTCAATGTAATCCACCTTAATCCCATACACCCTAACAAATGGCCCCATAGTGTATATGAAAATACCTATAAACCTATTGAGTGAAATACAATTTCCCCTTAAAGAGGGTGGTCAGTTACATCTTTAAAAGTATCAATCGTAATATTTACCCATTTTTTATAGTTTTGTAGTTTTTATTTCAAAATACCACAATCCGTTCATTTCTTATTAATTTATCAAAATAAAATTGCTTCTTTATTAATTGTAAATTTATTCATCCGCCAAACAACATTATGTTTTAATTCTTTTTTTACTTTACTTTTTTCGATTTCAAAATTTTTCTTCATTTTCATCTCAGTTTTTTTATAATCGAAAAAAAATATAGAACTGAAGAAATTGAAATATATTGTATAGATGAATTCATAATTAATAAAGATATTTTTTTATAAAAAAATGAAGAAATTAAAACATAATATTGTTATTCAGTTTTCTGAAGACTTCTGAATGTTGAAGAAATAGTAAAGGTAATTATTCTTTTCAAAGTGAATATAATGTTATAAAGTGATAAAAACATGATTTCCTAGGGAATTAGGTCATTTCTACTTGTAAATTGTGGGAAAGTTTGTTTCTTTTCTTTTTCACCATTTCCTTTGCAAGAATTTTACCTTTTGTTTTCTTTTGTTTGTTTTTTTTTTTTTTTTAGAACAACCAGATCATATGTATCATTAGAAGTGGGAGTCATTTGTTACAAAGTACAAAAGAGCTAGGAAGCTCATCTCCTAATGAAACATTTCTAATTACAAGTCTAGCTAAGTTATGTGCAACTAAATTAGCATGTCGTAAGATGTGACTAGCCGAGAAAGACCGAAAACAAAGCGTGTGTTCTTTTATGTCCTCCAAAACAGGTCCTATGGCTCCCAAAAAAGGTGTACGATCAAGAATACCATTTATAACAGATAAACAGTCCCCTTCAAGCACAATGTCCGTCCATCCTTTTGATATCCCTAATTCAATTGCTAATCTTGCCACATATGCTTCTGCGCAATCCGGTGACAAAGGAAGATCAAGAGATTGACTGACCAAAGCAACCACAAGGCCCATTTCATCTCGCGCTACAGCTCCCAATCCTACACGGGTGCCATCCTTTGAAACTGAGGCATCAAAATTGATCTTTATACACGAACCTGAAGGTGGAATCCATCTCGCCTCAAACATGTTGTTCATCATAATAGGAGGCATTGCATCATCTTTAAATCTTGAAAGAAAATATCTGGCCAAGGTGACTGCATCCATGGGACTACTTTTGTTGGCCTCCCAAAAACGTTTATTTCGTAAATACCACAACATCCAAGCAATAATAGATGCAAAGGCTACCTGCTCTTCATTAAGAACATGTTGAAGCTTACAAAACCAGTCCATAAAAATGTCTCCGTCGAAGTTATAAGCCGAAAAAGGAATCCCACAAAGAGCCCATGCTTGTCGAGCAAACGAGCAGCAAAGAATAGCATGTAAAGTCGTTTCGATTTCATCTCCATTGCACGTCAAACATTCAGCATGTCCTGTCACATGACGTTTCTGCAGCAGCCCACGGACTGGAATTGCATTCTTACTACATTTCCATAGAAAAAGTTTGATTTTGGGTGGCACTTTTAAATCCCAAATTTTCATCCAACCACTTGCTGAATTACCTTTCGAAGTGTTTGCATCATTAGATAGTACTGCATTCTTGCTATTAAATATGAGATGGTAAGCAGACTTTACCCAAAAAACTCCGTTACGTTCGTAATGCCAAATGATAGTATCATTGCTTTCCATCCTTGCTAACGGTATTGACAGAATTGCTGAAGCCTCTTCAGCCCAGAATAGAGAATTAATCAACTCGAAATTCCATGCTCCAGTAGCTGCATCTATAAGAGAGCTAACCTTGCTGTCAGGGTCCAAAGGGTGAGAAGGTGTTGAGATCATAAAAGAATTGGGTCTTGGGATCCAGCGGTCGTACCAAATTCTGATTGTTTCACCATTTCCAACTCTCCAACGGGTGCCTTTTAATAGAATCTCTCTTACCCCCCATATACTTCTCCATGTAAGAGAAGGAGCTGAACCTATTTGAGCCTCAAGAAAGCTGCATGAGGGGAAATAGTTGGCCTTGAGTAGACGACTAAGAAGGCTGTTTTGAGATTTGAGTAAACGCCACGCCTGCTTAACGAGAAGAGCGAAATTGAATGCCTCTAAGTCCCTGAAACCTAGGCCACCATCTCTCTTACTATGGCATAACGAGTTCCACTTGACCCAATGGATTTTGTGTGTTTCTTTATTATTCCACCAAAAATTAGAAACCATTGATTCAATTTCTTGAACAAGAAAAAGTGGTATCTTGAAACAACTCATTATATACGATGGAATAGCTTGAACCACGGCTTTAATTAAGATTTCCTTACCGGCTTGTGAGAGATTCTTTGCTGACCATCCTTTGAGAGTACTCCACACCCGTTCCCTAATGGTTGCAAAAATTTCTTTCTTTGATTTCCCAATGCAAAGAGGCATACCTAGGTATTTCTCATGCTTCTCTTCCCTTCTGATTGGTAAAATGTTTTGAATTTCCGAAACTATTGCAGTTTGTGTATTTCGGCTGAAAACCACGCTTGATTTATCAAAATTTATCTCTTGTCCCGATGCTCGTCTATAGGTCTCCAAAATGTTTCTTATTATGCTTGTTGCTGCCACCGTTGCCTGACATAACATGAGTGTGTCATCAGCAAATAGAAGGTGAGAAATCCGTGGTGCTCCCGTAGTAACTGCAATTCCTGAAATATTCCCCTTCGTTTCCTCATGGCAAATAAGAGAACTAAAACTCTCAGCACAAAATAAAAACAGATATGGGGAAAGTGGGTCACCTTGACGGATACCCCTTTCCGGCCTGAGAAAACCAAACTCATTACCATTAAGAATAAAAGAGTACATAACCGACGAGACACACTTCATGATCATGTCAACAAATCTAACATCAAAGCCTAACCTAATCATGACAGCCCTAAGAAAGCCCCATTCAACTCTATCGTAAGCTTTACTCATGTCTAATTTAATGGCCATTTGCCCCACTTTACCTTTGGTTTTCTTTTTCATATGATGAGTTACTTCATACGCTACCAATATATTATCAGTAATATATGTCTACCAGGAACGAAGGCTGACTGAAAATCAGAAATGATAGTACTCATGATTGGTTTCAATCTATTGGCTATGGTTTTGGAGGCTAGCTTGTATATGACATTACACAGACTAATCGGTCTAAATTGGGCCATTGTTTCAGGAGTTTTGCATTTTGGTATAAGAACAAGATGGGTATAGTTTGATTGTTCAATAAAAACACCCCTATTCAGAAAATCCAGAACACAATTTATGATGTCAGGACCAATCACATGCCAGAATTTTTGATAAAAAAGAGCAGGAAGACCGTTAGGGCCAGGAGATTTTAAAGGGTGCATGCAATTTAAAGCTTTGGTTACCTCATTTGCTGTGTAGGGTTGCAGAAGATGCTTGTTGTCCGCATGGATTACTTTTGGAAGCATCGTACTAAGGACGGCTTCAATTTCTATCTCTGATGGAGCACCGGAGGTAAAGATGTTTTGGAAATACTCTACAATCGTACGTTCTCGTTCTGCCTCCGAATTGCACCATTCCCCTAATCCATTACGGAGCCCTCTGACTTGATTCTTTTTCTTCCTCCCCGACGCCCTCGTATGAAAATATTTTGTATTCCTGTCCCCCTCCTTCATCCAATGGATGTTGGCCCTTTGTAACCACATTTGGTTGTCCCTATCAAGCATCTTTTCTAACTCGAGTGTCAAAACTAAATGTTTTTGTTTTGTTGTTGTTGTCCATTGACTTTTTCGAAGAAAATCAATTTCAGTTCTAAGTTGCTTGATTTTTCTATTAACACTACCAAACGAGATTCTGCTCCATGTCTCCAAATGATCCCTACAATTGGCAATTTTCTCCCAAACATTTTTAATTTCTCGTCCCGAATCTGTCCAACTTTTCTCAATAATTCTTGGGCATTCATCATTGTTCAACCACATGGATTCGAATCTGAATCTACGGATTTTATTAGGCGAGATCTCTGGGGGCTGGTCTCGTATCTCAAGCATAATTGGACAATGATCCGAATTTCGATATTCTAGATGACGAACCCTCGAGCTCTGGAATTTATCTATCCATGAACTATTCGCGCAAGTTCTATCAAGACGTTCTCGAACTGTATGAGGCTCTAAACTACCATCTGACCACGTATATGGAAAACCCACAAAACCCAAATCATTCAATCCCGAATCCTCTAAACATTCTCGAAAGTTGCCAATTTGGTGTCAAATTTCCTCCTGCCTTCTCTTTATGAGATAATAATGCATTAAAGTCCCCACTACAAACCCATGGTTTATTCGATTGGCGAGATAAGCCCCGAAGTAGTTTCCATGAATCTTTTCTTTTGGTAGTATTCGGATTTCCGTAAAAACCCGTAAATCTCCATCCTGATGGGAACAAGTCATCATAAACAAAAACATCAATATGACGCTCCGAAAAGCTCTGAAGGTCAATTTGCATATCCTTGCGCCATAAAAGAGCTAGACCTCCTGATTTTCCTTTAGCTTCAACAAACACTCTAAACAAATCATACAACTGCTTTATGAATTCAATTTTTCTCCCTTTTGCTTTAGTTTCCGAAAGAAAAATTATTTGGGGGTTGTGTTCGCGGATATGATCTCCGAGAGTATGAACTTTCCGAAGGCCCCCCAGCCCTCAGCAGTTCCAACTTAAGCAATTCATTTGTTTTCTTGTAATGCTGCAGTTGGTAAATCTAATTTCTTTGGCTCACTTGTTTAGTGATATATTGAGTTGAGACTTCTTCATAATCAAATTTAATTTTTGTCAATTAGAATTTTTTCCATAAATTATTTCTTTGTACTTAATTCTAGGCTGGTTTTTATATTGAGATTTAGTAAATGACATTGTAACTTTGTTCACATCATTGCTTGTAAGAATAGTATGTCCGGCTTATCTTGTGTATCGATAGATGTGATTGTCAAATATGAAGACGAAAAAAGGAAAGGTTACTCATGAGCTACGAACAATTGAGTAAGTAGGAGGAACTATTTTTCTTTTAGGATTTTTGCACATCACACCCTAGAAAAGCTCCATTTTGGCACTTTTCCCCCTATAATTGAAAAAATATGACAGTACCCCCTATAAGTTGACAAATGAATGCACTTCCCCCCTTGATCATTTTCAAGTAATTTTCTAAGGTTAAAAACGTCACTTAGGGGATTTTGCGCAATAACAAAAAAAAACTTAGGATGTTAAGTGCATAAAATTGAAAATATCCAAATGTGACTTGCAATATGAAAAAATAAAAAAATATTTAATTATATTTTTATACGAAAATTCAAATTTAGAAGTCTTTCAACGAAATTTTCAGTAGTCCTAATTATTTATTCACAAATAAATCATCTCTATACTAAAAATATTATAATGAAATCAAAGAAGTTTGAAATAAAATATTTAAAATAAAAAAAAAATATGTTATAAGACTAAAATTAGATTACGATTTGATTATCAAGGTAAAGAACTATGAAATGTGCTTTGAAATGTTAATATTCTAATAACTTAATTTAATAATATTTTGTGCACTTAGTCCTCCAAAAGATTAAAATTACTGCAGTAAACCCCAAATTTACATTTCTACCCTTTGAAATCCAACAAATTATTGACCAGGGCAAAGTGCACTCACTTATCAACTTTTAGGGGGTACTGTCATGTTTTTTCAATCATGCGGGGAAAGTGCAAAAATGAAACTGGGGGGGCGGGGGGAGGGGTAATGTGCAAAAATCCCTTCTTTTAACCTACTCTTTAATGGGATAAAATGCCCCATAATTCTTAAACGGTCTTAGGAAAGGAAGAGAAAACGATGTTATCATAACATGAGAAAGCAATTGCAGCAAAAATAGAGAAAAATAAATAGGTTAAATATGTGACTCTTCGTGTTTTCTGCCATGAATGAAGCTGAAAGATCATACTTTTTTTTATTTATTTTGTACAGTGTAACAAGACCATGCTCAAAAAGTCTCTCGGTTTCTTTCTTGGAAATGCTTCAATGAGAATGATTGAAAGTTGTTCTCACTGGCCAGAAGAAAGAGCATTGTTAAGCACTGAAACCTTCTCAACTCTTTTCTTTTGCACAAGCTTCTTACTACAATTACCAAATTATCTTAATTCCTTGAATTTCTTTTACCTTAACAGTCATCGAACTCAAATTACAGTATATTAGACTTAGAAAATTATCCTACAAACTATCCAAACTTTTTTATAGTAAATTTGCTTCACTTGATATGAGACATCAAGTTTTATATAAAGCATAGTATAGTGACAGCAGATAAGAAAGTTACTTTCACACATTTTATGCACATTCATATTAAGTATTGATTACAATGAAATGTGAATCCATTTAATTAAGATCAACTCCGTATAGGCTATTAAAGATGATTGCAAATTTGCAACCAAACATGTCAAATGATTGCGGGTAATCGACAAGGGATTCAAGGGATCATGTCCATCATATTTGTTCATTCTTATGCTGCCCTATATATGTAAAAAAGTGTGATGTTGCAATATAGATCCGATGGGACAAAATCCACTATCCTATCATTTGAAAATGGAAATCTGGAGCTAGCCTTAGATGTCTCTTTCTACTAGGTGGATATCTTGCATAATAATTTTCTTTTTTGTTTAGTTTAGCATACGCCCTGGGAATTAGAGCTTTGCGAAAAAGGATTTCACATAATAATCAGTCAACTCCCACTAAGACCTCTATGAGATTTTGGAGTTGGCCATCGAAGAAAAGGAGTAAACTTTCATCACTTCCAAGGGTCGGGTTTTTTGTGTTGTCTGTTTATTCGTAGAAAAATATTAATTCCTGATTATATTTACTTCCATTAATGCGACAGTATATATAATTTATTTTGTTGTTTATTAATTTTATGAAGTTTGAAGCTATAGATTACAAAACTTGGTAAAATAAAATGTTGAGCATGGCATGTAGCTACAGGTGGCAGAACCTTGGTTCAACTGTTTTTGAAATGGATGAGAACAATAAGGACCGGTCTTCTCCCGTTGCAAATCTGCACACATATAATTCTTAAGCTGAAAGTAATGGAATTTACAGAGAAGATGAAAGTGAAAGACCACATGAGTTAGGTATCATTCAATTTATACTATTTCCATCACCTTTCCATTGATCTTACCGACTTCAAGCAGACCTTATGCTTTATTAAGTTTGAGATAAACATGCATTAATTGAATTGCTACTTTTAAAACATTCAAGCAATAGGGTTATTGTGATGAAATGGAATAGGTCTCAGGTCCTACATATGTATTCATGACAGGACTGAAAATGTATGTTTGCTTTTGGAAATAAAATTGTACATTTGAAAGAAGTATTTCTTCATTAGCAATCCGTCAAACTTCTTTACTTTTTATTGTAACATTTTTGGTCCTTGCAGGCTTGCACTTTCATTCTATTTCTTAAATATAGCTTACTTGCAATATGTTGCATATTGATCATGCACCTTTTCATTAGCATATGTCAATTGAAATACTCCATTTGTCCAACTTCAATTATAATCTTGTTGAGTGTCAAAATAAGCACCATTTTCTTCTAAAATAGACATTTTTACTAAGATACTTAACTTAAATTTCATGCTCTTGACTGATTTTTTTTTTAGAAAACAAAAGTCACACTTAACAGGTTTTTACTACTCTCACCACCGAAGACTCAAAACAAAACCTTGACGTCCCTTTGCCAATGTGTGATGCTCAGATAAAAAAATTATTATGGTTTTAGATTGAATTTCCATGATTTTTTGTGAACTTTTAGCTTTATGAAATATAAAACTGTACAATTTACATCAAATGTGTTACTTCTGATTCAATTTACAGGTGCAAAACTCACCTGGCCAAGTTATATGTGATGTGTTGCAGTTCCACGCGGTGGTGACTTGTGCTCCGATGGCAGAGTGCTTGATACAGTGCAGCTAATGTATGAAGAACAGCGTTTTGGTAAAACGCCACATCTGCTGTTTTAGTAGATATCAATGATTAATGTGAGTGGTGATGAAAGAAACCCTGGTAGATATACCTGCATATGTTTATTTGTGCCCGAAAACGAGATGGTTTATCTGTTTGCCATCCATCTTTTAACCAGACGGATACGCAGAAAACAACAAACTGGAAAAGGCTCTCTCATGAGCTCAAATCCAAAACTAAAAGGAAGCAAAGTTAATCTTGTTTCTTATCCTTTGCTCAAAGGTATGTTCAGAATTGCCAGTCTGAACTTCATCTTGCTCTATATAAATTTTTAGATTTAAATTATCCTATGGAGCCTCTTAACATTTAACTAACTATATATGATTATATTATCTACTATACCAATATATATATATATATATATATATATATATATATATATATATTTTTAGAGTTTTGCCTACAAGTGCAACGATATGATTCAAAACATAGAGGTTGCCTTTCTCTTTTTCCACCGCTCTATTGTTCTTGTAAGGTTGTGGCACATAGTATTTACTTATATATTTCAGCAATAGAAACAATTATGAATTACACTACTTATACGACTACTATATTTACACAAGTACACAGGGCAATGACACCTTACATAGCACGGTGCGTAACCACTAGTGACTAGTATATATATATATATATATATATATATATATATATATATATATGTGTGTGTGTGTGTCAAATATCAAATATAATGGTTATTTTTGTAGTTGAACTCGAAATAATTTCTTTTTCCTAATTGTTGTGCATTGAAAATGATCATTTTATCTTTCCATCGACGACATTCAAGAGCTTTTTCCGAAAGGAAAATATTAGGGTGGAAATTGTTGAAAATTATATTTCTAAGGTACAAAGTGCAATTTATTTAATTAGAGTGGAATGTGCCAAAAATTTTATATTTTCATAAGGCAAATTGCTAACATCTTATATTTTAAGGGTGTAAAGTGCCAAAAAAATTAAAAAATAACTATTATATCTTCCACTAACAAATTTTCTCACTAAAACACACACTATGGTGCAAAATACCAAATAAATAGTATTTTCAAGGTGTCAAAACTTTTAAGTTGAAGTGCAAATTGCCAAAAATCTATATTTTCATATCACAAAATGCCATAAATCCTATTTAAGCTAGTATTTTAAAACTAAGATAAATATTACAACTATATTAAAAAAAAAAAAAAGAATTTGAGGGCATAGATCCCCCTAGTCCCTATGTGCATCCGCCCATGCCCACATAGTTAAAATCGAAAAAACATTTGACAAAAGAAAAAGAAGTACCCTCCGTCCTCATTATCTCCACTACGTTTTTTCAAACAATTCTCTGATTTTATAGCTTGCACTATCTTGGTCGATTACATCTCCCAATTAAATCCCTTATTTTTCAAATACATATGATGAAATTGCAAAGAACACAAAATATAGCAAACCGTTCTATTTTAGCGTTTAATACGGAGAAAAATATTATTGTGCAAGCACAAAAAGTTGAATAACTTCAACCCCAGTGTTAAAAGCATTAGTAGCCCCAGCTTAAATGAAAAAATAATGGGTGTAGACCACTCTCGCCGTATGAAAGCGATACTCTAACCGCTGAGTCAAGTAGGTCAAGCTGAGTCAAGTCAGAGAAAATAGACCCCTATAAGAGAAAGCGTTATCACTATACGAAATGAAGCAGCGGCTAGCACGCTAAGCTAAGATCAACCACTTGGAGAACGCGGAGCCTTTCTTTCTCGGTCCTCTGTCTTAATAAGTGGATTCCGATTCATGCGGTCGTTCTCTGCTGCATTGGTCTTTTCACTCCCCAGAAGAATCAATCGCCAATGCTGATACAAAAGGAAACCCGTAACCGCGCTTTCACTTAAAAACGGAAGGGAATGAGCCGAGGCCAGGAACTTAACTACCAGCTTTCGGGTCAGGAGGGAAACTAACTAAAGGCAAGGGCAAAAGCTTCCCCGATTGTTAGAACTCCTTGGACCATTGGAAGGCTTATCGGATTAGGCAGCTGAAAAGGCTGAGACGATAGGCTTTGATTCATCCGTTTTAGGCTAAAACGAGAGGGCGTTAAGCGCCCAGTTTCCCTCATAAATAAATGCACCACTTCTACAGAGTGGACTAACAGATGTAATATCATAGGATATTTCACCTTCTCCGACATAGACCATTTCGAATGATAGCGGAATGACTCAAGGCTAAGGCATTGGGCCAAGCAGCAAGAATAAGAACATAGGGCTATGGTGCTAGACCCGGAAGAAAGCTCGATCTGATACCCTTACTTTCAGGCTAAAGGAAAGCTATTCGCCAAGCTAATTGAATAAGTTTTGAGAGTTCAGAAAGAGGAACCATTTCAGGCTTCTGATGGATGAACGGACATAGGTAATAAACCACTGGACTGGACCACTTTTTCTGGTTACGGACTGGCCAGCTAACATACGAAATGGAATGCTTCGAAAAGAAGTTAAAAAGGAGTCAACCTTAGCGCAGCCAAGTTACAAAGGAATTAAAGTATTTACAAAAGCCAGCCCAATTGGAACCGCAACAGAATTAAACACGTTCAACACAGAGGCACTAATACACGCAGCTAGAATCGTGCCACAAAGAGTGCCTGCACTTTCTTTGGGATTAGCTATTTACTCGGCCATAACAGGAGATCTACCGCCAGTGTTTGAATCGTTTAGACCTCAAAACAAGAGGAGAAAGAAAGAACGGACAAGAGAGCGATTCTAACTCCACTAGCTGGCTATCGAGAAAAGAAAACTTTTCTCAAGAAAGTCAACTCAACTCATGCGCCCTTTTTTCCTTCTTACCCAGTCTACAGAGCCTTGAATTCTTCGTGCCCTCGGTTGGGGGGTTCTCCTCCCTTGGAACCAGGTATTCCTTAAGAGATAGCACAGTTCAAGCAGAATCCTAATCAGACCCTGCCTCCACACGTGGGAAAAATACTTTTTCATTCAGTGCAGTTGCCGCCTATTTCTTAAGGGCGAACTGATCAACCTGCATGTGTTAAGCATATAGCTAGCCTTCCTTCTGAGCCAGGGTATTAAGTCTCAATCACAGGCAGCGTTCGATCTTAGGCGAACGAGGGTTACCGGCTCTACGACCTCGCAAGGCACTACTGTGGAGCTTTTTGGGCCTGCCGCTTTCTCAATCCAAAATGGAGAAACTGTCAAGATTAGCCTACTAAACGATTCGATCTATCACCTATGTTATTTCTACTTGGAAGAAATCCATACTTGTTGCACTAAGTCATTGTTCAGTCATCCAACATGCTTCTATCTAAGTGATTTCATAACATATGGAATGGATATGTGATGGGGGCTATTTCGCACCCCTTATAATGTACGGATCGACTGAAGAACAGAAGATCGGTTCGACCAAGCAAGACAGTTCGGGATCATCTTATCGACCCGACCGAATACAGCTCTCTTCGACAAGAAGACTACACTCCGGACTCAAGAAGGATATTTGGGCCGAGTCCTATTAGGATTATATTTCCTTGTAACGCTAGGTTTAGTATGATATAAATACCTAGTCAATCATTGTATTAAAGGACTCTGAATCACAAGGCAAATACACCATTGAATTCTGCATAAACAGCAGAACCCAAAATTATTCAATAAAGAAAAGAGCTTTTTCTTCATATTTGTGTTATTTTTACGTTGGTTACGATAATTACTTGTTGTTCCTACGAAATTGTTCTTCCTTGAGATTGATCCATCCTGAATAAAGTAACAGAGCCCTATAAATCATATATATTGAGAATCCCTAATATCCCATATTCACTGATACAATTAACCCGACGAAATAAGGTTAAATCAGTTGGCGCCCACCGAGGGGCTAGGTTAATTATTCGATCGACATATGGCTCGCCCAAGGAAAAGCGCTCGTATTGGAGCAAGAAGTAACACAACCACCGGTCATAACACATCTGAATATCCACAGGACAATAACGATAATAACGCCCACGACACCAACGAGAATTTGCAGGGTCCTCTTCCTCATCAGCAGGAACCCCAAGGAGATCTTCCCGGTACAATACCGGAAGAACCGAAAGTCCCTGCGATCCCCGTTCCTCTCTCAGACGCTCAGGAGAAATTGCGACAGATTGCTATGCTCGTTAAATCACTCTCCCCAGAGGAATTACTCGTACTTGAACAAGTTCCTCGAAACGTTAGAACTGCTAGGGCAAATCCCGCTCAAAGAGCGCCAAGGCAAAACGATCAAATCTCTCAACAAGCTGACAGCCCGGCAAGCGAGCGGCGCTCGCTACACAGCCCACCGCAGGGCAATTCAAAACCCTCCGATAACCATCCCCGAAGGAAACCAGGACAAAGAAAACCACAGCAGGGATGCAGCGGGTCCAAGGAACGTACAATAATCCCTATCGAGGATGACATAGATGATGCAATCCCAGATCGACCACGAACAATGTGATTCTCGGAAAGAGAAATCGAAAGGATGGTACATGAACGACTCGAACAACGCCTACGATCTGTTCAAAACCCGTGGGCCCGAACCACGGAACTCCAGGAGAGCCTTGCGGCCTGTTCTCCCTTCTACAGAGAAATAAAAGAGGCACAGTCAATCGGACAGGTCCCGGGTAGACTACCCCGATACGATGGAACCACTGATCCAGATGACTATATTTTTAGCTTCACGAATATAATGAACTTGGGACAGATAAACCTACAAAAAGTAGCTACGCCGTTAGTAGGGTTTGGAGGATCCGAAATCGTCCCCAGCGGAACAATAACCTTAAGTGTATCACTCGGGAGGAAACCGCACCGGACAGTAAAGCTAGTAAAATTTCTAGTGGTAGAAACACCTTTCGCTTATAACGCAATTTTAGGGCGACCAGCCCTCAACCTATTCCGAGCTGTTGTCTCTACTTATCATCAGAAGATAAAATTTCCGACCGATAGAGGTATCGGGGAAATAATGAATGACCACTGTATGGCATGGGATTGCTACAGCACCTCATTAACTTTGAGAAACCACCATGAATCAATTACCCCGAGCAAAAAAAAGCTCGTAGACGATGTCATTAGAAACGAGGTTGAAATCCTTAGTACTGATCGAATAGATAAAAAGGGAAAAGAGCCGGTAGATTTAGCTTTGAAGCCACCGGAACATAAGGATGTAATTCTAGTGCAAGGGGACTCGTCGAAAGCAACAAGAATAGGTACTGAGTTAAGCAAGGAAGAGGAAGTAATGTTGATTGACTTTCTCAGAGATAATATTGATGTCTTCGCTTGGAGTGCGAATGACATTGAAGGAATTGATCCTCGAGTAATCAAGCATTCGCTAAAAATTGATCCCTTGGCAAAACCCGCTAGACAAAAGAAGAGAAATCACGGGCCAGTAAAAGATAAAATCATCAAAGCAGAAGTAGAAAGGCTACTTAAAGCAAAACAAATTCGAGAAATACACTTCTCAGAATGGCTATGTAATGTCGTTCTAGTAGCAAAAGGGGATAAAAAGGATAACAAGTGGAGAATGTGTAACGATTTTACCGACCTTAACAAATTATGCCCGCGTGATCCATATCCCCTCCCAAGGATCGACTTATTAGTTGACTCAACTGCTGGCTTCGCGATCTTCAGCATGATGGATGCCTTTCAAGGGTTTTATCAAATATACATGGATGAGCGGGACCAAGAGAAAACTGCGTTCATAACCGAGCAGGGAGTATATTGCTTTATAGTAATGCCGTTCGGCTTGAGGAATACCGGGGCTACTTACCAAAGGTTAGTAAACCTAATGTTCAAAGAGTTAATCGGAGAAATAATGGAAGTCTACGTAGACGACATGTTAGTCAAAAGCATGAACGAGGCGGATCACGTAAAACATCTCGATCGATGTTTCCGAATATTGAGAAAATACCGCATGAAACTAAACCCTGCCAAATGCACTTTCGGGGTTAAATCCGGAAAGTTTTTGGGATATCTGGTACATCAACGTGGAATTGAGGCCAACCCAGACAAAATTCGAGCAATAACTGAAATGAAGCCTCCAAAAACGATCTCCCAAGTACAGAGCTTGGTAGGCAAAATCGTAGCGTTGAACAAATTCATATCAAAATCAGCAGACAGAAGTTTGCCTTTCTTCCAAACGCTTCGAAAAGCAAAAAACTTTGTTTGGACCGAAGAATGCGATCGGGCCTTCGACCATCTCAAAGAATATTTGACAACATCCCCGTTGTTGGCCAAACCAACGGAAGGGGAACCATTGTATATCTACATCTCGATCTCCGATGCTGCCGTTAGTTCAGTGCTGGTCAAAATAGAAGGTTCAGAACATAAGCCTGTCTATTATTTAAGCAAATTACTGCAAGGGGCGGAGAAGAATTACTTGGAAATTGAGAAATTCGCTTTGGCCTTAGTAGTGGCAGCACGAAAACTTCGACCTTACTTTTTGACCTACAAAATCGTGGTTTTAACAAACCAACCACTAAGACAAGTCTTAGCAAAGCTGGAAGCTTCCGGAAGACTAATCAAATGGGCGATCGAACTCGGTCAATTCGAAATCGACTACAAACCGAGAATTGCGATTAAGGCCCAAGTGTTAGCTGATTTCCTACTGGAAACTCCGACACAGGCAACCGAACTATCGAACAGCCTCAACGACGATATCTTGATCATAGAAGATCAAACTTGGTTAATGCATGTTGACGGTGCTTCGTGCCGAGAAGGAGGAGGCGCCGGAATCAACTTCACCGGACTGAATAAAGAGGATTTAAATTATGCGATAACATTGGACTTCGTCGTAACAAACAATGAAGCAGAATATGAAGCGTTAATCGCAGGAATGGAAATGGCGATCAAGGCCAACATTAAAAGCCTTAAAGTATTAACCGATTCAGAGTTAGTGCAAAGACAAATAGAAGGCCTATACGAGGCTAAGGAATTTAATATGGTTAAATACCTTGCCAAAGTAAAAACACTAGCTGAAAAATTCGAAAGCTTCGGTATACAGAACATTCCACGTTCGGAAAATAAATGGGCCGATCAACTATCTAGGTTCACAGGAGCCCATGACGGAAAAACCGAAAGGGTGATCAACTGGTTAATCTCCAATACACCGGCCATCGACATCGATGAAACACCGGCGGTCGATATAATGGAAATCGAAGAAGCAGAAGAAAACTGGATGATTCCAATGATAGACTATCTTCGAGAAGGAAAATTGCCGCTTGACCAAAATGAAGCTCGGAAAATAAAATATCGGGCTCCAAAGTATACATTGGTAGAAGAAAAACTCTACCGCAGATCAGTATCAGGAATTCTTCTGAAATGCGTCTCTGAATCACAAACCATGGATATTCTACGAGAGGTACATGAAGGAGACGCAGGGAATCACAGTGGAGCAAGGGCATTGGCTTTAAAATGCCTCCGAACAGGTTATTATTGGCCTACCATCAACAATGATGCCGCTCAGTATGTCCAAAAATGTCATCACTGCCAAGTCCATGCTAATATCTGTCATCGACCAGCAGAAAACATGCACCCAATACCGGTATGTTGGCCTTTCGATCAATGGGGAATGGACATTGTGGGACCGTTCCCAGCGGCTAGATCCAAGAAAGCTTATGTCCTGGTCGCTGTTGAATACTTCAGCAAATGGATAGAATGCATCGCCCTTGCACGAATAACTCAATTCCAAGTGATCAATTTCCTATGGAAATTCATAGTATGTCGATTTGGCATCCCGAGGATTCTAATTTCTGATAATGGAACCCAATTCGCGGGAAAACAGGTAATAGAATGGTGTTCAAAACTAGGGATTCAGCAAAATTTTACTTCGGTCGGACATCCAAGAGCGAACGGACAGACTGAAGTAGCAAACCGAGAAATAATAAAATCCTTGGAAAAAAGATTAGGAGCGGCCAAAGGAAAATGGCTCGATGAACTCCCAGGAGTACTTTGGGCTAATCAAACCACAGTCAGGAGCTCAACCGGGGAAACCCCATTTAGCTTGGTATATGGTTCGGAAGCTGTTATTCCTGTTGAAACTCTAATTCCAACACCAAGAATTGAAATGTACGATGATCAGGAAAATGAAAAGACGAGAGAAAATGATATCGATTTAATAGAAGTTTTAAGAGAAAAAGCCGCTGTACGTTTGCAAGTCACTAAAGCAAATATGGAAAAGGCGTACAATCAAAAGGTACGCATCCGAACCTTCAAAGAAGGAGACCTGGTCTTGAAAAAGGTAGAAGTATCCAAGCATGTGGGAAAATTACAACAAAATTGGGATGGACCTTACGTTGTCATTGGCGTAGGAAAGAAAGGCTCATACAAAATTGCACACTTGGATGGAACAGCCTTACCAAGAACCTGGAATGCAGTCAACCTTAGGAAATACTATGGTAAATAAATTTTAGCAGATTATGCTGCTTTATTTTATTTTATTTTATTTTATTAAGTTTTAATCTTTGTAACGAATGCCTTAGCCTACAGTTCAATTATTAAAGATTTTAGCAATTTTAAATATTAAGTCAAGATTGAGTATAAATCGATTGTTTCGGTAAACACTCCTTGGAATTCTATTATCATATTGGTTGAGATCGGGACAAAAGGAGTTAAGTATACATTGATCCGCTCAATAAACACTCCTCGACCCAACCATACAAACGAGTCGAGTATACATTGATCCACTCAATAAAAGCTCCTCGGTCAATGTTTCAACGATCAAAAGACTTTTGGTATTAAAACCTAAGTCCAAATAAACAACGAGTCGAGTATACAATGATCCGCTCAATAAACATGATAGAATAGTGTCCTGCAAGCCAACTATTTTGGCTGCATTTAATTGAAAGGACCATTCAATTGGATTAATAAATGCATTTTATTATATGGTCATCTTTATCTTATGTAATAATTATCTACGCATAAGGATAGAAGTCCTTATATCACAGGGCTATGGGACAACCCGTGGACTGATCTCCAAGGCCGTGATCTAGAACATATTCAAGAGTCGTAGAATCCAATTGAGATAGGACATCGTTGGATTCGGTTAGACTCTCACTATTGTGTATACTCCGATGAACCGGAGAACGCTGGGGTCCACGAGCGTGACTGGGATAGTCGATACACATAAGTGGGTGGCTTGCTGGGATAGCAAGTGCACTGAATACCCCAATTAGGAAATAACTCACCATGGAAGCGGTAGTCGCATATCGGGGTTGAAGTTATTCCAATTTACAATAGTATACGAGGAACGATCCCTAACTACTTGAGATGATAGGGTTTATCTGGTACGAGAACGTCTATGCTTTGATTTGAGTCCCGACTGACTGGAGATCGCCAGAAAGTTTCTGTGGACTCATATTGGGTATAGAGGAACTCGTATGCAGATTCATATCATCAACAAAGGATCCATTGACCCGACTTGATAGGTTGGGAAATTCTCCTATGGATTTCTGTGAGAAATTAATTCTGGTAAAATCCTCGGCCGAGGTATCTGACGGCTTTATGTAAGTAGCTCATAAAGGTTAAGTCAAAGAGAATTATTTCGAGACCAGAATGCATAAGGTCAAGACAAAAGAAAAGGGAATCCGATGAAAGACCATACCCTTAAGTCTCGACTGGGAGATTGATCGATGGAGAGATTATGTCGTATATGGAAATTGTAAATGATAAAAGGTTCACTGAATTAATTCACCAGTGATTGGGCTCCATGGGCTTGTGGCTGGACATCGACCGTGGAGTGTGGGAGAATTCCCAAATTGGCAGGGGTGCTAATTTTGGAATGATCAATCGACAGAGTGTTCGATTGATTTAGAGTAAGTCTTACTCGAATAATTAAATAATATTTAATTATAACCCACGGCCAATTATGTGGTGAACCTACGGGGGCATACACAATACACATGAAGCGAAAGCGAGGAAATAAGAACGACCGAGTCGACTGGGTCGACTGGGTGAATAATCGACTGGGTCGATTATATTGGGTGGGTCGACTGGGTCGACCCAATTGGAACAAATGGGATCCAATTGGAATTGGATCAGGATCATAAATTAAATTAGAATTTAATTTGTGGATTAATTAATTAAGTTGGATTTAATTAATTAGAAGGGATTTTAATTAAATAGACTTAGAGTCTGATTTAATTAAATGGGAGATTAAGTTAATTAATTGGGCTATTTAATTGGGAGATTAAATAAAGCCTGGTCAAATTAGTTAACTGGGCCATGAATTAATTAGAAGACTTGGTCTTCTAATTAAAGAGGGCCATGACCCATGTAGGAGAGAAGAGCCCTAGTCCTAATAGGACTAGGTTAGGGAGATAACTATAAGTAGCTATCTTGTAGTTATTTTTCACACAACTCCTTAAGCAAAAATTGAGCAAGAGCAAAAATTCTCTCCCCTCTCCCAAGCTATAGTCGACCGAACCCATTCTTCCCTTTGGAAGAATTTTTCGTTTTCGACTTTGTTCCTAAATCCTAGATCATAATATATCTTGTGTTCTAGCTGATCAAGATTTATTATTTTCGTGATATTGTGGTGTATCAACTCGTAGAGGCGCAACACGTGGGGCGCTCCTGAGAAGCCTGGATCGATTTTGCTGGAGCAGAATTCAGAGCTCGCTTTGCTAGCCGAGGATTTGCAAGGAGACAGGTATAAACGAGAAAACTTATACTGTCGTTTATTTATATTCATATATATACAACTAGAGAGTATACTGGCAAGATTCAGTAAGAGGTCCTAAAATTTTTTATATTCCGCTGTGCCTAGGGCTGTTTATCTTGCCGAATCCCAACAGTGGTATCAGAGCCAACTCTAGGCTTTGTATATATATGAATTTGCAAATTCTGTGTTTTTAAATCATATGTTTGATTTATGTGGCTAGTTCTTTAACTTTGCATGTTTTAGAACATAGATCTATTAACTTGGAGTTAATGTAAAATTTTGATTCAAAATTTTATCGTGTTAATTTTTATTTTTGGATTGGGATTTAATTGAACTGGATCTGTTTATAATTAAATCAACAAGTAATCGAACAAAAAAAAAAAATTAATTGGATCCAACCACGATGGCACGCGCGGCTGGGAGGCCACCGTGGGCTGCTGTCCACGGCAGCGTACTAGCAGCACGCTGGCTGCGCGTGCGGCACACGGCAGCAGCCTACGGGCTGTCTGCCGCGTGCTGTCACGCACAGCCGCACGCTGCCGTGCGCTGCCACGCGCAGCCGCGGCTGCCATGGACGGCCCACGTGCTGATTTTGTGGCCACGTGGCAGTTCTCGATTGGTCACATATTGGCTGATTTTTGGTTGGACTCTAATTCTGCCTATTTTGATAAATCTGAAAATCTTGGAGATTTGGTAGATATGGAATCTTGGTGAATCTTGGATTGATCTTAGAGATCTAATTAACAAGGAAACTTAGAGTTTCATTTGTGATAAGACATTTAATTATAATTAATGTCTTCTAGTAAGTTACCAAGATTAAAGATCTTAGAGATCTTATTAAATTAGGAAACTTGGAGTTTTGGATAAGGTAGAAATCTTGGTGGATTTGGACACTACCTTAGTTAACTAATCTATTCAAAATAGTATTATCTTGAGAATCTTGGAGATTTGTAAAATTGGGAAACTTAGAGTTTTGGATAAGATAGTAATCTTGGAAGATTTGTAACTATCTTAATTAACCAACTTTATCAAGATAAGAGTTGTAGATTACTTAGAACTCAAGTAAGAGTTAATTAATCTTAGAGATTAATTGATGATTCAAAATTAAATTAACTTGGATAATTTTTGTGAATTAAAATTAAAGGAGCCGGTAAATTTACATTTATGCCCTTATGTGAATTTATGCATGTTCTTGAATGAATATGTGGATTTGTCGATTTTGCCCTTAATCCCTGTGTAGTTTTGGTTTATTTATTTTATGGGTTGTAATTAAATGGGCCTGATTGGTGCCCTTGCTTGCGCAAACGAATGTAATAGAATAGGGCCATTTAAATTTGTAAGCTAGGCTTAGATTAGGCTTAGAGCCGAGAAGACCTCATGAAGACTTGGAGATCCACATGGAGGCCCATAACCTTGGAGGACATGGAGGCCCAATTCATTGCATGGAGGCCCAATCAAGGTGGATATTACAAGAAGGCCCATGATGTATGGGTTTGAAAATTGTAATAGTTAAGACATTTAATTTCCACCCTAGACTGACCAATTGGTCCATCATGTGGCTCGTGATGGATCGCATAGGATGGGCAATCGACCAATCATATGTGCAATGCTAGGTGATATATGTTTACTATTATTCTTTGATGTATGTCTTGCATGCTTAGAATAGATCACGTAAACAAGATAAAGCATAATCTGATGAGACCTCGCACGAAGAAAACTTAAAACCTCCAATTGAACTTAAAAACTCAATTAGAATATTAAATCGATTAACGGGCGCATATGAATGGTGTCTATGGTCCGAGCCTATCCAATTACTAGGTCTTAGGCATATTGTACAAATATATCTCGATGTCTCACGAGTCGTGGGTCGAGCTATAGGAAGATGATATGTCTATTGCCTCGATGCACAGTTTAGTGCCAAGGGAGGGGATAGCAAGGTTCTAGGCGCTGTCTCACGAGTCGTGGGGCGTCTAGGATTGAACTATTTCTCTTCACGAGTATTGAACATGATTTAACGCGAGTAAGTATGGATGTCTCACGAGTCGTGGGTCCATAACGAAAACCGAGGCTGAATGAACTCAAGGGTTAGCTGGGATGGTTAACCGGCGACGTGATCGCCCACCAAGTGGATCGATTGGTATGGCCAACGAGTCGTGGGTACTGAGCGATTGCATTTGGGCCTTGAGCTCATTAGGAAATTTTTATTTCCCGAACCTTATGTGGGGGCATAAGTATTCGACAAAAATAGTGGGAGTAATTTACAAATGAAAACCATGTTTGTAAATTATGCATTGATATTAATCTGCCGCGTATTTATCGTCATGTTTATGATAGTTTATCATAAGTTATGTATCCATGAATATTTACCATCATACTTGAATCAAATAAATTGACTGAACTCAAATGAATTTTGAATGACTTCGAAACTTGAGAAATTATTCTCGAGTCCAAGCAAGGACTAATCTCCTTACAAAGATTTCATTGTTTTTCCTTTCGAAGTTACACTTCGACTGGAATGGTGATAGGTTTCACCAAGCTGCTTTTTTCGAAGTTACTCTTCAAATAAGAAAGGTGATAAGTTTCACCAGAGGGTTGAGGATGGTTCTCAAGCCCAAATTTTCTTGAAGGCAAACATGAAGTCTCCCATGAATGGGAAGTAACATCTTGTGAAAAGGCCTCAAAAGGCTCGAGAGATGGAAGAAGAGGAATGTATCCTCTCTAAAGGGAAATAACCTTGGAGGTTTTTCTGTAAGGATGATAAGTTGAAAAGTCAATCAAAATGATTCTTCCATGGATTAAGATCAAGGGAAAATGGAATTGAACCTATTCATCCCATAAGGGATGATTAAATTTTATTGAACTTAACCTTATGGTTAAAGTAATGCATAAGGGTGTTGGATGCCCGATGAAGCACTCATTGATGCATTCAATGCATCTAAAGCCATGAATTATTTAGATCATTGGAATTTGCTTATACCATCCCTTGTCTTAAGGGATGTGATAGTTCCATAATGGTTGGAACTGATTGCGCTATAAGATTTATACGCAAAAGGTGTACATAAGCAAATGAGTATGGATACTCATATATCGACTAAATAAAATATGCATAGTCAATAAAATATAAATAATCAAGATTTCACACACTTGAGTCGTTGTAAAAACCGAAAGGCGATACACGAATACTAAAACATATTTCCGAATTAAAAGATTCAAAGACTGAGCTCGACTGGGTCGAGCTTGACTGGGATGCTGTACATAGTAACCGACTTTCGAATCTTGCTTAATGGAAATTAGATTTAGTAGTTGGTTGCTAGGCAACCAAGAGGCATAATCAAATGCAATGGATTTAATCCATTTATAAGTGTGTAGAAATGCTAAAGCATTAGTGGGAGATAAGGCGTCTCTAGTACCCTCATGGGTTAAAGTACGTTGTGATGTACAAATCCAAATTACTTTTGGAATAAAAGAAGAGAGCCTAATCAATGAAAGCATGTAAGAGATTTGGATCGATTCAAAATCAAACATGCATATGCAGTACGCCATTGATTATTTGATAGAGAATTAGATTCTCGAAATGTAAGACCCGCTTGAAACGTTGTATGTTGTTGAGCATTTTGGACATGTAAATGTCCATTAAGAAATCTTACATGAAATTCCTTATTCAAACAAATGAAACTTGATCGAGATAATCGAAGATACTGAGCTAAGTATCTCTGAAGCCAGATCCAAAACATATCACGTGATATGAGTTTTGGTATTGTACCTTCATATGCATTCATGTGCATATGGGGTCTCCCGCTTATGTGAATAAGCTGGTGGGAGATGAGTTGGACGTAAAGTCCATCTTATGCAATTCGTGGGGTATCCAGAAAACTCTATAGGATACAAGTTCTACAATCCTACAAGATAAACTACGTTTGTCTCAAGGAACGCACACTTCTTGGAGAAGGATTTTTGCTAGGCAAGAAGGAACACAACGTAGAACTAGATGAGGTCACTGAAGCTGAAAAGACCAAAAAGGTCGATCAAGCTGACCCATCACCACAGGCAGTGGGAGAACAAGAGCATGAAAGTACATCAGAGAGTGCACCGATACTTCGTAGGTCAGAAAGACAACGTAAAGAACCCAAGAGGTACGACGGTCTGCTGCGTGAGACTAGACAGTCTCTAACCGACCTAAGGACTTACGAAGAGGCTATGCTAGGCATAGACTCGGGAAAGTGGCGTGAAGCCATGGAATTCGAATTGGACTCCATGCACTCGAACAAGGTCTGAGCCTTGGTAGATCCACCAGTGGGAGTAGCTCCCGTGGGTTGCAAGTGGATCTATAAGCGAAAGCTTGGAGTGAACGGAGAGGTAATAACCTACAAGGCGCGACTAGTGGCAAAGAGGATACACTCAAAGGCCAAGCATCGACTTTGAGGAGACATTCTCGCCCGTCGCAATGCCTAAATCCATTCGAATCTTGCTGGCCATAGCTGCGTGATATAACTACGAGATATGGCAGATGGATGCAAAGACTGCCTTTCTCAATGGGGACATTGACAAGGAGATCTTAATGGAGCAACCAAAAGGGTATGCATCCAAAGGAGATGAACACAAGGTGTGCAAACTCCAGAGGTCCATTTATGGGCTGAAGCAAGTTTCCCGAAGTTAGAACATCCGTTTCGATGAAATAATCCAAACTTTTGGATTCATCAAAAACGTGTTCGAACCTTGCGTGTACAAGAAGATCAGTGGGAGTACAGTTGAATTTTTGGTGCTTTACGTTGATGACATTCTTCTCATTGGAATGTGAAAGTGTTGTCCGAAACTAAAGCATGGTTAACTACACAATTCTCAATGAAGGATTTGGGAGAAGCATCCTTTGTACTGGGTATAAGGATCTACCGATATAGATCAAAAGGACTGCTGGGCCTCTCCCAATCGCAGTACATAGATAAAATCTTGAAGAGATTTGATATGGAAGAATCCAAGAGAGGATTGCTTCCAATGAGACATGGAATAGCACTCTCTAAGTCTATGGCCCCAAAGACGCCTGAAGAGAGAAGCAATATGTCTCGAGTACCATATGCATCCGCAATAGGAAGCATAATGTATGGTATGTTATGTACGAGACCAGACGTAGCATACGCTTTAAGCGTTACAAGTCGCTACAAGTCTGATCCAGGTGAGCAGCACTGGATAGCCGTAAAGGCAATTCTGAAGTACCTGAGAAGGACTAAGGAATTGTTCTTGGTATACGGTGGAAGAGAATTGAAATTGGAAGGCTATACTGATTCTAGCTTCCAATGTAATGTAGACGACTTCAAGTCGACATCTGGATACGTGTTCTGCCTTAATAGTGGTGCGGTAAGCTGGAAGAGCTCCAAGCAAGACACTACCGCAGATTCAACCACTGAGACAGAATACATTGCCGCGTGTGAAGCAGCAAAGGAAGGTGTTTGGATGAAAAACTTCATCCAGGAATTGGATGTGATACCTAGCATTGTCGAGCCATTACTATCTTCTGTGATAATAATGGAGCTATCTCGCAAGCGAAGGAGTCGAGATCTCATCAGAATCCAAGCACGTACTAAGACGATACCATTTGATATGTTATATCATTGGTAGAGGAGACATAAAGATGGAACGTGTCACCTCAAGGGATAATACGACGGACCCGCTGTCTAAGCCATTGCCTCAAAGGCATCCGAAAACATCTGTCTAAGATGGGAATCAGAAGTATGAAAAGTTGGCTTTAGTACAAGTGGGAGATTGATAGAATAGTGTCCTGCAAGCCAACTATTTTGGCTGCATTTAATTGAAAGGACCATTCAATTGGATTAATAAATGCATTTTATTATATGGTCATCTTTATCTTATGTAATAATTATCTACGCATAAGGATAGAAGTCCTTAGATCACAGGGCTATGGGACAACCCGTGGACTGATCTCCAAGGCCGTGATCTAGAACATATTCAAGAGTCGTAGAATCCAATTGAGATAGGACATCGTTGGATTCGGTTAGACTCTCACTATTGTGTATACTCCGATGAACCGGAGAACGCTGGGGTCCACGAGCGTGACTGGGATAGTCGATACACATAAGTGGGTGGCTTGCTGGGATAGCAAGTGCACTGAATACCCCAATTAGGAAATAACTCACCATGGAAGCGGTAGTCGCATATCGGGGTTGAAGTTATTCCAATTTACAATAGTATACGAGGAACGATCCCTAACTACTTGAGATGATAGGGTTTATCTGGTACGAGAACGTCTATGCTTTGATTTGAGTCCCGACTGACTGGAGATCGCCAGAAAGTTTCTGTGGACTCATATTGGGTATAGAGGAACTCGTATGCAGATTCATATCATCAACAAAGGATCCATTGACCCGACTTGATAGGTTGGGAAATTCTCCTATGGATTTCTGTGAGAAATTAATTCTGGTAAAATCCTCGGCCGAGGTATCTGACGGCTTTATGTAAGTAGCTCATAAAGGTTAAGTCAAAGAGAATTATTTCGAGACCAGAATGCATAAGGTCAAGACAAAAGAAAAGGGAATCCGATGAAAGACCATACCCTTAAGTCTCGACTGGGAGATTGATCGATGGAGAGATTATGTCGTATATGGAAATTGTAAATGATAAAAGGTTCACTGAATTAATTCACCAGTGATTGGGCTCCATGGGCTTGTGGCTGGACATCGACCGTGGAGTGTGGGAGAATTCCCAAATTGGCAGGGGTGCTAATTTTGGAATGATCAATCGACAGAGTGTTCGATTGATTTAGAGTAAGTCTTACTCGAATAATTAAATAATATTTAATTATAACCCACGGCCAATTATGTGGTGAACCTACGGGGGCATACACAATACACATGAAGCGAAAGCGAGGAAATAAGAACGACCGAGTCGACTGGGTCGACTGGGTGAATAATCGACTGGGTCGATTATATTGGGTGGGTCGACTGGGTCGACCCAATTGGAACAAATGGGATCCAATTGGAATTGGATCAGGATCATAAATTAAATTAGAATTTAATTTGTGGATTAATTAATTAAGTTGGATTTAATTAATTAGAAGGGATTTTAATTAAATAGACTTAGAGTCTGATTTAATTAAATGGGAGATTAAGTTAATTAATTGGGCTATTTAATTGGGAGATTAAATAAAGCCTGGTCAAATTAGTTAACTGGGCCATGAATTAATTAGAAGACTTGGTCTTCTAATTAAAGAGGGCCATGGCCCATGTAGGAGAGAAGAGCCCTAGTCCTAATAGGACTAGGTTAGGGAGATAACTATAAGTAGCTATCTTGTAGTTATTTTTCACACAACTCCTTAAGCAAAAATTGAGCAAGAGCAAAAATTCTCTCCCCTCTCCCAAGCTATAGTCGACCGAACCCATTCTTCCCTTTGGAAGAATTTTTCGTTTTCGACTTTGTTCCTAAATCGTTCCTAAATCCTAGATCATAATATATCTTGTGTTCTAGCTGATCAAGATTTATTATTTTCGTGATATTGTGGTGTATCAACTCGTAGAGGCGCAACACGTGGGGCGCTCCTGAGAAGCCTGGATCGATTTTGCTGGAGCAGAATTCAGAGCTCGCTTTGCTAGCCGAGGATTTGCAAGGAGACAGGTATAAACGAGAAAACTTATACTGTCGTTTATTTATATTCATATATATACAACTAGAGAGTATCCTGGCAAGATTCAGTAAGAGGTCCTAAAATTTTTTATATTCCGCTGTGCCTAGGGCTGTTTATCTTGCCGAATCCCAACAAAACACTCCTTGATCTACTTATGACGATTAAAAGACTTTTGGTATTAAACCTAAGTCCAAATAAATAACGAGTCGAGTATACATTGATCCGCTCAATAAAAACTCCTCGGTCAATGTTTCAACGATCAAAAGACTTTTGGTATTAAAACCTAAGTCCAAATAAACAACGAGTCGAGTATACATTGATCCGCTCAATAAAAACTCCTCGGTCAATGTTTCAACGATCAAAAGACTTTTGGTATTAAAACCTAAGTCCAAATAAACAACGAGTCGAGTATACATTGATCCGCTCAATAAACACTCCTCGATCTACTTATGACGATTAAAAGACTTTTGGTATTAAAACCTAAGTCCAAATAAACGAGTCGAGTATACATTGATCCGCTCAATAAACACTCCTCGATCTGTTCTCAACGATCTAAAAGGCTTTTGGTATATAAAACCTAAGTCTAAATTATAACGAGCCGAGTATACATTGATCCGCTCAATAAAAACTCCTCGATAATTTTTCAACGATAAATAGGCTTTTGGTATTAAAAACCTAAGTCTAAAACAAAAAAGAGTTGAGTATACATTGATCCGCTCAATAAACACTCCTCAATTATTATTAATGATTAATAAGGCTTATGGGTTAAAAACCTAAGTCTAGACAAAGAAGAGTCGAGTATACATTGATCCGCTCAATAAACACTCCTCGATCTGTTTTCAACGGTCTAAAAGGCTTTTGGTATAAAAACCTAAGTCTATATAAATAAGAGTTGAGTATACATTGATCTACTCAATAAACACTCCTCGATCTATTCCTAACGATCTAAAAGATCTGCTAATACACCTAAATCTTGGAAATGAGTTGAGTATAAATGAATTTGCTCGATAAACGCTCCTCATAAACAAGACTAAAACAATACAAATGACAAGAGGAATGGAAGGAATAAAATAAAGTTTTATTCATCTGTGAACGTGTAACAAATTACATACAAATAGCTTCGGTTAGACTACAAAGGTCTATATACGATTTACACATCGTTACAACTATTAAACGATCCTATCCTTTGAATCTGGAATCTTCACGACAATGTCCACGGAAACACCAATCTCCTCCCTAGTACCTTGAAGATTATGATAGACCACCTAAGAAGCATGCTGCTCAGGATGGTCGACTTCTTTAGTTCGATGGCTAGGGACGGAAGATCAAATGTTCCTCCATACGAATTGGTCATTACCAGCCAGATAAGTGGCAACGCCCATTCACCCACAGCAAAATACTGCTTCTACATTAGGAGTTGGCATTTTACTCTGAAGCAGCATCTCGCAAGGACTGTCGCGATAAGCACATATACCAGCCCACCCCGCTAGTATATCACTCCGGAGGTAACATCGAAGAGCAGGGGTGAGTGGCAAGTATGAACCCTCCATGTGAAAGCAGAAACCACGGACCTCAAATCTGTGAAAACTAAGATTGAGGCCTCATGGGACCCGCTAGCACAAGGTAGGGCTTCGATGGGACCCGTCAGTACAAGGCAGAAGAACATTAAGCTATTATGGTATGAATCACGATAATGTGACTTTTTGAATATTATGGGATCTGAAGGTAAAATAAAATCCAAGGAAACTGAGATCTCCATCCTTTTTAAGAAATTGCAAATGAAGTATGCAAATCACTTCCCTATTTATAGGGATAGACCTAAGCAATCCAACGGCTGAAAAAGTATTTGATCAAGGGACGGAAATGCGACCGTCTGACTTCCTATAATTAATGCAAGTAAGATGGAACGGCACTATCTAATCGACTCAACAAGTCGATAACAAAAGAAGCCGTAGATCGAAGCGATCAGCGAAATAATCCAAGCGGACCTAAAGGAGCTCCGGACCAGAAAGGTCTGCACACTCATATATGATAGTCGATCGCTTGAAAACCTAGGATCCACAACGAGGGCATACAAGTCTAAAACCGTTGTAAAAAGGATACTTGCTCGTCTAGAGATAAAATACCAAACCCTCCACCATACGAGGGTCGTCACTGCCTTATACGTCATGTGGAGAGCCATTAACTTAGCCATACAAGAACTCCATTGGGGTCCAAGAAATCTGACGTCGTTACTAAGACGATTAATACCACTATGCTAGAATGCAAGGTCGTCACTGCCTAATTTTCCAAAGAATTGCTGAAGGAGGTCTAAACAGGTCAGATCTGGCCAAGACTTCTACATTTTCCAATTCCTCCCATATCAAAGAAATGATATGATGATGCACTGGTTGTTCTGTTTAAGGAACATATAACTCACAGTCAGTACAGAGAAACATAAAGTTTAGGAAGATACTTAGAGAGATATCTTCTCTTCAAACTTAATCCTATGGAAAGAAAAGTAGAGTTCAACAGAAGGAATAATAGCCTCCTTATATAAGATATACATCACAAAAAGACAAATTTACAAGGCATGGATTGAACATCGACCAAGATGCTGAGCGTTCCTTGACAGCTATTCAATCGATTATCGATACGAATGACCTACTATCTACATTTTGATGTACAACGTGATTTTGGATATAACCCAAGGGACTATACCGGGTTGATCAACAAAAAATTTGATTTGCAGAGCAAACATTATATCATTCAGTTACTTAAACACTGACCGAGCAAGATTAAGCTACCTTTTCTCTATTCTGAATATTCTCCGCAAAGATCAATATCAGATAAGTATGCTAATCTATGCTGATTATTTCATGATGTTATATTTATGCATAACAGCAAAATGTGCATAACAAAATATATCTACAGAATAAAATTGATCAAGGCAAGGATCTGCCTACAAAAGATCATAGTTTCCAATTTAGTCGTTCTCCCAATACAAAAAATTCAGCCCAAGAAAATACACAAAAAGTTGGGCACTAAAAAAACAAAAAAAAAAAAAAAGAGAGAGACAGTCCAAGGCCTGCCAGGTCAAACAAATCACTGAGAAGAGTTGTTAACATGCCGACTAGCAGAAACAGTCTTCCGAGGAGTCAAGTTACCAGCAAACGCCATCAACTCCTCTTGACGCTTTAGATAACCGGCGTCATAACCTTCCTCATAGGACCGCCGTCGAGATTCCTCTACTAGGGCAGCAGCCTGAACCAAGTCACTTTTCTCTTTCTCCCAGACATACTTTTCTTCTTGCAATTTTTTCAAATCATCATTGGCGAGCTGCAGCTGGAGAGTCTGCCCTGCGACCTTCGCCGACTCCGACTCCAAACGACGTTGGTAAGCTTCTTTACCATTCCATAGATCGTCATTTTGCACGCCCAGCTGGAGTACAAAATATTTGGCCTGGAAAAGGAAAAGAATGAGAAAAACCTCCACATAACGACACAGTCAAAATAAAAAAAATAATGAAAGATTTGTCCACCTGTTCGCACATCTTCACTAGCGACTGCACAAGGCATACATTGGAAGTACCCTCAAGCTTCTTCAACTCTCCAGGCAGAATAGTGCTCAAACCTAAATCCCAGGACAAAGCGTCGGGCTCAACAGAGCCCGGCAGCTCACTAGCAAGAGAAACACCGTCGGAGCGCGGAGTCGTCGATAGCATAATATCCTTAACCTGCTCAAGGATGCAACGATCATCTAACGGACGAGGAGATTCCCTCTCGTTAGGACTAACCGAGGTTTCCTTCCCCGAAGCAGAAATAACAGTCCGACGACCAGACCTTGACTCGCTTCGACCTCCAAAAGGCCCGCCAGATTCAAAGGAAGTAGTCATCACAGTAGTATCATGAAACAAGTAATCAGGAAAATCTTGAGAAATAGGCTGTGTTGAGGAGGGATTTACGAATGAGCCTTCTTCAGTTTGGCCTCCGCTGACGACCGGGGCAGCAGAGGTAGAAAAAGGAAGGGTATTGACAAAATCCCCTCCATGAAATCCATACTCAAAAGAAGAAACACTTGAAGAAACAGGTATATCGAAAAACTGCTCCACGTTGGACGAATCTCCAAAAGCTACCCGACCAGGGGAAGGCCTATTTCCTACTTTTGTAGAAGAAGAAAAATTTGGGTGTACAAAAGATGAACTAACTACAGAGAAAGGTGCGGAAGGGATGACAGGATTATCGGTCATCGAACTACTAACCGAGGACGAACGAGGAGGTTCCATCGAGGGTCCTTCTGTTCGAGACTTTTTTAATCTGGAATTTCTGGTGTTCTCACGCGAAGGACGCTTCGATGTATTACCAAAAAGATTAGTCATGATCGGAATTCAAGAAGTAAATTCAAAATATCGAGAAAGATTATCGACCTAATAAAGGAAGAGTATTCTGTTGAAGAGATAAGCAAAGCAGTAAATAGCGAGACAAATTTTTACCTTTTATATTTATACTAAACGAAAAGACGCGACAGACCCAAGGAAAGGGCGCGAAATAGAAAAACTGACCTTGGAATAAACACTAGAATTTGAAAAGACACACGCATAATGATTACGGCGAAGTTAATGACTTGTCTGAATTATTACGGCGAAGATGAAAGGACGTGACTGTCAGAATATGAAACGTTTAGCGTACAAAGGGTTAAAAGTGTAAAATTATATTTAAACCTACAATAAATGGTTACAAGGGTATCTTCATGAATCAATATATCATACAGCCTGATCGCCCTCCGGAATCGTTTGCTCGCTAACGACGTCTTCTCCTTTTGCTGGCTCAAAAACCTCTTCCTCTTCCTCTGGATCGATAAAAATTTTATCAAGCTCATCGTTAACATCAGAAGGAGGAATCGACAATGGGTTTCCGAACTCTTTGACGAGGTGAGCCAAAGGAAAATTTTGATATTCGACATCTGGAAGCTCGGAAGGAGAGTATACTTCGCCATAGCGGTTCAACCGAATATGTGCCGCCTTAAAATATTCCTTTCGACGATCCTCGATCATTTCAAAAGCGACCAACTGATGAACCGCCTTCTTGAAAGTACTCTCTAGGAGAGGACCGACCATCTGGTATACCAATGCCATATGGACAGGAGAATTAAGGAATTCACGAATCACTTTTTCATCAGGATTCCTGCCATATCGATCCCTAAGTCCACTAAGGGGAATGTGCCCCTCATACTCCTCTAAAGAGGCTTGAAGACTTGACACTTGAGATTCCAACTCGCTAATCCGAGCAGTACTCTGAAACTGGAACTCCTCTAACTTTTTAGCCATTTGATCGGCTTGCTCTTGAGCACGGGAAGTCTCCAGAACCCTGTTTATGATATCCTGGTCTTCAGTCCCCGTAGCCCTAGTCTCTACGACCGGAACGGAAGAAGACGTTGATGGGCCTACCTCTGAACCAGAGGACTTATGGAGTAAAGCTTTGTATTTCTCATCCAGAAACTCACATTGTTGTTTCCAGAGAGCAGTTTCATAGGCATATGAGGCTAAACAAGTCTTAGTCTGAAAAAGTAAAGGGGTAAAAAAAAAAAAATAAGTTAGCAAAATAAAAAGATCTTCGAAGGAAAATATCCTATAAAGCAAACTTAAAAAAAAGAGGTTACCTTTTCAGCATACAGAGAAGCTCGCTGAAATTTCTCCAGAGGATCCTTCCGAAGAAGCTTATTCAGATCGCGAGTAAAAACGCCGGATAAAAGAACACGAGTTGCCTTATCGACCGCGTTCTCGCTCTCGTCGTGGACAAGAGAATCTTTCTCAGAATAACCAGCAGCTCTCTTTCCCTCTAAATGATCCTCATGAATCATTTCGACCAAAGTAGGTTTTGGATGATTATCGCCAGGTAAAGAGAGATCGTTACCAGAACGACCATAGTAGCTCATCTTTCTCTCCACCGGATTATCGTTAGGATGAGGCATCGACCAGCTGCGACATCCACGAATACCTAAGGATGTCCTAAGCTGAAGGGGGGATAACCGGATCCAATCCCTTGATGAATAGGGGAATCTTGGGAAGAATCTGGAGATTCCTCTCCATTCTCCTCGGAGTCATGACTCAACTCTAGCTTTCTCTTCCGAGACGCTCTTTGCTCGAGAGGGACGTTCTCAATGGATTTGGAGGATTTGGACAACACCATTTTTCCCTTTGAAGAATGTCGGGAATTTTCTACCATATGAGCTGAAAAAGAAACAAGATGAAAGTCAGTTTCTCTGTATAGAAGGTATCATCACAACACTAAGCTAAAGTGAAATGCTTACCAAGTGATTCAGATGATGAACTGATTGGAAAATTATGAGCACTCAATCCCGTTTTACGAAGGAAAGCTTCCCCAATCAGAAGAGCACTCTGATATTTGTTGGCACGCATAGCGGGGATTTCACCAATAAACTGAGCATCATCAGAAATGAATTCACCAGTCGGCAGACGACCTCCGTAAACCCATTTGGAGCCATGATCCCACGAGAAGGGCATAGTCGAACCATCCGCCAAACGAAGATGAGGTGGGGGGTGAACAAAGAAAAAATGAGATTTCCAAAAAGGGTTGCTAGAAACGGGGGAATCGAAGATTGCTCGACTAGGCCTCTGACTAGCGAAGAAATATCCGCGATTGGAAGAACTGGAAATATTGAACCGAAAAAGTTGTGTAAAGTTACGAAAGGAAGGTTTGAACCCTTTCGCGATCATTAAGACAGAAAAACAAACCACGAAGGCCACAGAGTTTGGAACTAATTGTGTCAAGGACACACTGAATATTTTTAGAATATCAAGAAAGAGGGGAGACAACGGAAGACGCAGACCGCTATTAAAATGGGCCGTGTAAAAGGCTCGACATCCTTCCGGTGGAGATGTAACCCTATCAGAAGGAGAAGGGAGAATTATCTCAGAACCCTCCGGGAAATATTTGGCATAATTATTCACAACCTCCGAAAAAGTGTCCACCGTATAAGCACAAGCTAGGTCCTCAATTGGTTCAGAAATTTGAGGAGCAGTACCTTTGCCCTTTTTGGCTCGGGCAGCGACATCTGCATCGGAAAGGATTTGTACCTTAAAAGTGTCTTCAACAGGAACAACAAATTCAGGAACTGCAGTTTGTTCGCCCGAAAGATTAGAATGCAACTCCTCCTCGTTATTAGGAGCGACATTCTTCCTAGAGAAAGAAGAAGATTTTCTTAAAGAAGCCATATTTTCAGATTCTCGGAGGATATAAGTCGATAAAAGGAAAGCTTTATATGATGAACGACTAAGCAAGAAAATGACTACGAACTATAAGCAAGTATAAAGGAGAAATGACAAACTCAATAGTCACCTATTTATACTGAAAAGAGAAAAGACGTTTCGAACTCGTCACAACTAATCACATTCCCGCCAAAAACGGAAGAAGATCAAAAGCCTCCCCGAAAGGACGCGTGGCGATTCGTAATTGGAGAGAGAAAACGACTATCTATGATGCGTAGCACTCTTTTCCGTACTTAAGATTTTTTCTCACAGGGTTTTTTCTTAAGTAAGGTTTTTAACGAGGCACCATTCATAGAAGATACACAGTCGTAAAAAATTATCTACTTCTACGAGCTTCTATTATCTATACGCTCGAAGAAGTGAGGGAGTACTGATGGGGGCTATTTCGCACCCCTTATAATGTACGGATCGACTGAAGAACAGAAGATCGGTTCGACCAAACAAGACAGTTCGGGATCATCTTATCGACCCGGCCGAATATAGCTCTCTTCGACAAGAAGACTACACTCCGGACTCAAGAAGGATATTTGGGCCGAGTCCTATTAGGATTATATTTCCTTGTAACACTAGGTTTAGTATGATATAAATACCTAGTCAATCATTGTATTAAAGGACTCTGAATCACAAGGAAAATACACCATTGAATTCTGCATAAACAGCAGAACCCAAAATTATTCAATAAAGAAAAGAGCTTTTTCTTCATATTTGTGTTATTTTTACGTTGGTTACGATAATTACTTGTTGTTCCTACGAAATTGTTCTTCCTTGAGATTGATCCATCCTGAATAAAGTAACAGAGCCCTATAAATCATATATATTGAGAATCCCCAATATCCCATATTCACTGATACAATTAACCCGACGAAATCAGGTTAAATCAGTTGGCGCCCACCGAGGGGCTAGGTTAATTATTCGATCGACATATGGCTCGCCCAAGGAAAAGCGCTCGTATTGGAGCAAGAAGTAACACAACCACCGGTCATAACACATCTGAAGATCCACAGGACAATAACGATAATAACGCCCACGACACCAACGAGAATTTGCAGGGTCCTCTTCCTCATCAGTTGGAACCCCAAGGAGATCTTCCCGGTACAATACCTGAAGAAATGGAGAAACTGTCAAGATTAGCCTACTAAACGATTCGATCTATCACCTATGTTATTTCTACTTGGAAGAAATCCATACTTGTTGCACTAAGTCATTGTTCAGTCATCCAACATGCTTCTATCTAAGTGATTTCATAACATATGGAATGGATATGTATGGGGTCGCAAGAGGGTCGAGCTCCGGTCAGAGTTGTCGACGGGACGCTGCTATTGCCTTGGTCCCTCATGAGTGAATTTCCTTTCCGACGGGGAATCGCTCATCCCTTGCTTGGTTCTGGTCAGTCCGCTACCGAGCTTTCACTTTCAAATCAATCAACCCCGTGCTTTAGATCAGCTAATTGGGAATCTGGATCTTTCCCAGAAATTGGGATCGCCCACTCATCTTGAGTATCTCACTTGGTCTGGTCTGGCCTGACTGATGAAAGATCTCGTTTTTATGACCATCTTTCTTAAGCCAAAAGAGGAGCTCTCATAGGGATCGTATTGTGGCGAAAAGGTTTCACACAAACCTATGGCATTGATTATTTCGAGACATTTGCTCCTGTGGCCAAACTCAATTCCATACGAGTCATTCTGTAAGTTGCAGCTAACAGATCTTGGCCACTGCAGCAGCTTGATCTTGACTAGCTTGGGCTGCCTGCCTCTCTTCCATGGCATTCAAGGACCCAAGCTTGGGGCATTCCCTCATGGCATGTGGCCCCTTGCATATTTATTTAGCACCCACCTCTGGGCACATATGCTTTCTTCTTCTCCTCGTAGTCCGGCCTACCATCGTTTGGCTTTCCATCACCACCCTTGGCAATGGCTTTTCCCCCCTGTCCTTGATGGATGTTTTGGATGTGATCTTGTTCAGGCCAGAAGAGTTCAGAGTCTAATCGCAGAGAACTCATACCGTCCCTTGAGCCTATAGATAGAAGGTAGGCCTAGACTTTAAGGTGAATACATCTTTCTGTGATCTTACGGTAGCGAGTTTCGGTAAGTTCAGTAAGTGAAGTGACGAGCGAAGGTGTACTTGTTGCGGATTTTACACACGCAAATAAACGCAAGTGCACGTATCGAACAAGTAATAAATAGTAAGTATAAGAGTATCGTCTCCACAAGGACTTGACTAATATCTACCAATTCCAATTTCAATTCCTAATTTACTTTTAATCGATTCCAAATTCAAATATATTCTTGGGTTTTAATTAACTAGATTAACTAAATGATTTAACTAATCTAAATACTTGGATTGAGTTCGAATAATGAGAAGAGAAACCTAGGGTTATAATCCACTATGTTATCTATCGATTGCTCAATTGAGATTTTCGTAATTATTGTGGTGACAAGAGTGCTACCCGAGGATTCAAGTATATTCCTACGTATCTTCCGAATTACGTAAGAACCTAATGTATTATACAAATCGACTCTATTCCTAGGTGATTCATAAATAACACAAAGCATTAAACACGAACCTCATGTAACGGGTATAAACGCCTTAAGTATATTCCTATCCTAAGAGTCGTTTACTATTTAATTTCCTATCTAATCCTAATCTCCCTTTTCCAAGTTCAAAAAGAATATTAAATCTAACAACTAGGTGATCAATCAAGTTGCAAGCATAGATAACGAAATTAAATCAAACACAAGAATTGCCCCTAACTACGAATAATCCAATAAAAATAATCAAAGTAACATAGTTTCATAAAAACCCTAGATCCTAAAGAATTAGTTCATGATAAATATATGAAGAAAATAATAAAGAAAAATAAATCTGAGTTCATGTGGTTTTATAGACAAAACGATGAATCTGAAGTAAAGATCTTCAATATTGCGTTCTTCTTGCTTTGGTGATCTTTAAGACTTCTCTCTTTTCTTCTTCAATCTTTCTCCAAGTAAATCTTTGATGTTGTAGGTGTATTCTATGAAAAAAAATATGTTTAGAGATGATCAAAGATGTGTAATTTCGTGACCTAGAAGTCCTTAAATAGATCTACCAAGTTGAGTCCAAATAGGAGACTTTGGGCCCAAGAATTCCCTTTAAAATCCCGCTCAAAATCGCGACAGATTTGCGCGACAATTTTGCAAGTGTCATAACTTTCTGCTCCAAAATCCAAATCAAGATCCGTAAAATCTGTGGTGTAGCTAACTCATTCCTCTACATCAGAGTCGAAATTCAACTTTATTGGAGCTTCCTTGAAAGAGTTACGGTCCTCGGAGTGCATAATAACATTTATGACAGTTTTTTTCTTCTTCGTTCTTGCACTACTTGACTTCATTTGATCTTTGATTCGTTGTTCTTCACTTACAATCATGTCTTTGGATCCAAAATAGCTTAGGCCTACAAATATGAACACAATATATAAGAAAATATCTCAATTCATGCACAAAACAACCAAACTAATGACTCGAGCGACAAAATACAAAACTATCTGAAATTACCTAAGATTCTACCAAAACTCTTATAAAAGTAATCGAATTAGTTAAGGAAATAGACTTGATAACACTATTTTCACAGAGTTATCACACCCCCAAACTTAAACTATTGCTCGTCCTCGAGTAATGACAAAAACTCAAACAACGATACGAACATTTACAATCATGCATCCCAACTCAAACTACTAACCAACAATTTCAAAACGTTATGCATTCTATCGTGTAGTTCATGCGTGTGTGTGTGTGTACATAAAACGAGAATGTCGGAATCACCTAGATCACTATAGCTTCGAAATCAATGAGCCTAATTGCATGAATTTCTAAATTGCCAAACATATTCTCTATTTTCTTAGGTTATCATACTAATTACTAAGTTTTAGCAAAGCTTTCAGTCGAAGTTATGAAATTCTTTAAGTTTGAACTTTCACTTAGCACTTTCATCATTAATGAGCATAACTTAAGTATATTTAGCACAACTCACACTCATAACTCGTTCTGAAGAAGCAGTCAAAATAGAGGAGTGCAGAATAGTTAAGTCGATGCACCCATATATCGTTCATCTTATTGCAGTCAAGTTAGAGGAGTGCAAGTATAAGTCTCAAACGATGAGGTCTTTCAGGTCTCATACAAGTGAGGTTATTTTCTTTGAATTTAACTTATAGTTTTTCAATTATTTGCTTCATTTGTTTCTTGTTAAAGTTATCCTTCCCCCCAAACTTAGGCAAAACTATCACTTAGATCCTTAGCACTTTAACCCTTAAATCTAGAGATCAGGTAGGCAAGAAAGGATTTCTTAAGCTCTATTCTAACAATAATTCTCTAACGTCATCATCAATTCTCGATTATGTATTCGGGCTTAAAATGTGCAGGAAAAACAGTAAAAAAGACATAAAATTTCAAAAAAGTTTAGTCAAAGTCGACCTAGCATGCACGAAGTAAATGCGACCTCACCCCCAAACTTAAACTAAGCAGTGTCCCCACTGCGACTCAAAGAGGTAAAAAGAGGTCGATAGAACAAACAAACAAACAAACAAAAACAGAGTACATCAATATAAATGAGAATTGGAAAAATAATACGCCCTGAGAATTGTATGCTCCCATTGCTCGTGGCTCCATCTTGGTAATCAAAATCCCCATTTAGAGCGCCAGCGTGGTGATTGGCGGAGATGGTTATAGGGGTGGCAGCGTAAATTGGACGGAGGTGGCATATGTTAGATTGATCATGACGGAGGCGGGTGTTGATATGGACTAGGGATTCATATTTTTTTTTTAGGCCATGGCTTGACTCAATTTGAGCTATGGCCTGAAGAGTCTGGAATTTATTCACTGTTCTGGTCGAAATTGGGCCATGGCTTGATTCAGTTTGAGCTATGGCCTGAAGCTGCTAAAAAAATTTCATTCGTGTTACCCTCCACCTTGATGTGTTATTCTCTTCGTCAGATTTTTAATATTCTCCAGAACATCGATGTATCTGCACATAAAACAATCACAAAAAGAAACTAAACACACAACAAGACACAAGACAAAAAGGAAAATTGAAAGCTTGGGTTACCTCCCAAGAAGCGCTTAGTTTTAAGTCCTTAGCTTGACTTTGATACTTCCCTTTTAAGGTGGCCAATAATCGAATAAGGTCCCGTCCGGATCAAGGATGAGTCCGGGCCTTTTTGCTTTCTTTGTTGTCCTGAAATTTGGTCTTTCCTTTGCAAGCTCAATTGGGACAGATTTGAACCTCGTATCAAATCGATAAGCTCTATCACCAGGTTCAAATCTCTTGTATTCTTTACCAACTTTTATCCAAGTCACGCTTTGAGGATGGGTATGCATATTGTAGTTCGTTTTATTATCAACCCTTCCTTTTTGTGTATCTCTCACTAATATCTCATCCACACCAAAATAAGATCCATCGCCTTTTGACTCATAAATTGGAGGTATGATAAACTCAACGGTATCCTCTTCTATCTCCATTACCTCAATCACATCTATCAACGTCAATGAATTTTCGAGTTCGGTATCTCCCTTGATGTCTTCGTCCTTCGGAATGATTAAGATATTTTCTTCTGCATCCGGGATCTCCTCGTTATGACGAACATCAAAACTTGTCAATTTATTGCTATGTGGCTGCTCTATTTCACTCTCAACAATAAGAGAATTTGTCTCGCTCGACTTAGTATATGATAAAATCGAATTATCCTCTTCATTCAAGAGTGAATCTTGAGGTGGATTACCCATTCTTAAATTGAATACCTCAATTTTATATACGATCTTTTTCATCTCCTCCATATAATCGTTGAATGCCTTCATAAATGCAATACTTGGTTCTGTTGGTGGTGGCTGAGAATACTCTTGATAGCTTGGAGGTATGAACGAGTTAGTCATCATGAAGTTTGTGTATTGATTACTACCCAGATCATCGCTCCATGGAACATTTGGGTAGTTCCCCCACCCTGAATTGTAGTTGTTGGGGTGAAGATTCTGACCATACTGACTACCCTGAAATTGATCCACGTATAACCATGAATTTGAATTCGGTGGGCACATATCGTACGAGTGTTCACCTGCACAATACACACAAGTCATTACTTCATTAAGCCAGTGATAACTGATATGATTCATACCAAATGAAGAGCACGAGAAAGAGAACAACTAAATAGGAACCAACCAAAAGAAAAATCAAAAATATAAATTGACAAATAAATGTTGCAAGTCCCCGGCAGCGGCGCCAAAAACTTGTTACGGATTTTACACACGCAAATAAACGCAAGTGCACGTATCGAACAAGTAATAAAGAGTAAGTATAAGAGTATCGTCTTCACATCGACTTGACTAATATCTATACCAATTTCAATTCCTAATTTACTTTTCATCGATTCCAAATTCAAATATATTCTTGGGTTTTAATTAACTAGATTAACTAAATGATTTAACTAATCTAAATACTTGGATTGAGTTTGATGAGAAGAGAAACCTAGGGTTATAATCCACTATGTTATCTATCGATTGCTCAATTGAGATTTTCGTAATTATTGTGGTGACAAGAGTGCTACCCAAGGATTTGGTAGATATTAGTCAAGTCCCTGTGGAGACGATACTCTTATACTTACTCTTTATTACTTGTTCGATACGTGCACTTGCATTTATTTGCGTGTGTAAAATCCGCAACAGCAACACTCGTTCCTACAGCCCTTGTTGCAGCTGATGGCCTTAAAAGTAAGGGCACGAAAAGCTGTATTAAACAAAAAACCTTCTCGAGGGAAGCTTCGATGGGACAATTGCTCTGAATGAAAGTGCTTTTCCCTGCATAGATGAATCTTATATCGGGTATTATTTCGATCCGGATCTAATGTATGATGCGAACATTATTGAGGTCAGTCTTTTTGGATTGGGTGACAGGCGAAAGCCAAAGTCTGAAAGGTATGAGCAGTTTCCACTCTGCTCGTACTGAATACGGGTAATTCCCCGCCACTTGCCCAACATTTAATTAGAGGGACAGCCAGCCGGTGAGGCCATTGGACCAATAAACAGTAGGCGCAAGTAGCTTGAAATAAAAAAAAGTGAGGGGCTAATCTACCTTTTCAGCACGAGTTAAGACAGAAGCTGAGCGATTGACATCGAATAAGAGTCCATCCACGGCATGAGAGGAGTGATCAAATTATAAAAAAAAGTCTATGGACACACTAATGAGACTCGGGAGAGAGAGAACCGACCTACTGGTCTTGATCCCATTATATACGCACGCAATTTTTTGAGTAACAAGGTAACAAGAAGCGGGCTAAAGCCACAAAAGGGGGACAAGATTCATCGATTAGGTGGCAGTTTGTGACTCTTTGATCTATCGGTTGACTCTATCTTTTTAACATCCTTGATCTTGATTTGTTTCCAGGAGCAGAGATGGAATGAAATAAGCAATCAAGTCCGTCTGGACTCCGATCGAGAAAGCCCTATACTCGACCTACTTCCATCTTAAAGCATTGAAAGAAAGACAGGCAGCCTTGCCGAGTTTAAGAGGTGACGGAGGTAAAAAAAGGAGTTCAATCGCTCTCACATAAATACAGAGTCAATGACTTTGAAGGGCCATTATTGAGTCAAGCAACCGAAATCGAGCAAAGAAGTCACATCTGAGCTAATTATAACTAACTCATCCGCTTATCTTATACCAAGCAAGACCCTTTTTGCAGTTTACTCGCCAGTGTCATCACTCACTGGACGAGCCTTTCTATTTGTACCAGTTGAGGCCGTCTGCCCAAGACCCAAACAAAAAGCTTTGTACCTTACCACGGAAACTCCGCTATCAATGTCGTTTGGCCCAGTTGCCCCAACTGGACTTAACCATTTGACTTCTGACAATAAGAGGAAGAGAAGCCCTCTTGAGTACGGGCTCTTAAGTTAGACTTCGAACTCACCTTCTTTCTTCTATTTCATAGCCTTTTCCGTATTCTCAATTGGAATAGCCATGGCCTTCAATCTTTTTCTTTTATTAGGTAGGAACCGAATCCGAAAGAGACGCAATAGCAAGAGGTCCTGAATCAAATAGATCAAGCAAGTCCATATTCTATTCGGCTTACGGCTTCATTCCAAGAGTAAGGAGAAAGAAGACAGCGCCGGAGAATAGCTCCGAGAGGGACTTCTTTGAGTAAAGAGATAAGTAAGGTTAAGAGTAACTCCAATTGAGTAGGTGAACCAAGAGTCTCTTTCGAGCGAGATCCTTTACCCTCTTGCCTATGTGTAGTTGAAGAGAAACATACAAAATGTCAAATTACAGGGAGCAGAGAAAATGTGCAATTGGAAATTGGGATTGGAAATGGGAAATACAAAAGGCTGATAGTGATGGTAGTATATGAGGAGTTACCTATTAGATTTTGGAGTCTCTCATTTCAAAATTTAAGGTGGAATAATGTTATATATTTTCATTTTTTTTTTGTACTCCAACATCTAGTTTGTATTTTAAGATTCTATTTTGAAACAACAGTTCCATTTCACTCAAACATCTATCCTATATTTAATAAACTATTTTTAATTATGATTTATATATAAATAATAGTGATATATATATATATATATATATATATATATATATATATATATTTAATAGTCCCGCGCAAGGCGCGGTGACTTGTGCCCACTCTGTGTGTTCTATAATCTGGTGAAATGCAGTGTTTAAAAATCGGATCGGATCGGTCGGTCTATCGGTTTAATCGGTAATCGACTGTCAATCCGATCCGATTAACCCTCCAAAATCAGTTTTGTTCCTGATCAATTTGAATCGGAAAAAATGGGTCAAAAATCGGTAAAATCAATGAACCAGTGAACCGATTGAGCCACTGGTTCATTTATAAAAATAAAAAGTTTACGCTACGAATTTTTATTTCTCTTCTACAACTTTTAAACTTCAACAATACTCTCACATCTCTTCTTCTATTTTTCACTTTGAATTAAATAAAATCAACAAGAAACAATTTTTTTTTTATATATTAAGTTTTATAAATATATTTGAGCAGCAATGTCAGTCATTTATTTTTCAAGTATCAAATATCTTCATTTTTTTATATAATTCGATGATAAAATTCATCTATATGTAATTAACCCCATAGCTGAAAGTAAAAAAGAGAGAGAATTTTGCATGCCGCTCTCCGACAGTTTTCAATTTTCGTACTTTCCCCGTATAATCGAAAAAAATTGTGCGTGCCCCCCAAAATTTGATAGATGAGAGCCCTTTATACCCTGATATTTTTCAGTAAAAACGTTATTTAGGGGGACTCATGTAATAACTAAACTTTGGGGTTTAAGTGTACAAAAATTAAAATTTCAAGATTTGGACTTAACCCCAAAATTACACTTCTACCATTTGAAATCCACTAAAACATCAATCAGGGTGTAACTATACTTATCAACTTCTAAGGGGTATGGTTATGTTTTTTCAATTAATTTGGGGGTGTATAGTGCGAAAACTGAAAATTTAAGGGTTGATGTGCAAAAATCCCAAAAGAATGTTCACCGAAAGTTCGAAACAATTAAAGTTGGGTCTTTCTAATATAAGATTTTGTGGAACAATGGTGTATATAAGATACTCAATTTTAACCACAAAAAAAAAGTCAACAATAAAATTGAGCCACAAATTTTGATCAAAATGTCCCTTGATGATGTGGCATTGAACATTGCATTTGAAATTACAAAAAATCAGAAAATATGAAATTACTAAATTACCACATCCAAAATTACCAAATTGCCCTATCATAATTCAGTCTCTCTCTTTGAACGTCTTCCTCCTAAAATCATTCAGCCTCTCTCTCTGTCTTCCTCCTAAACCATTCAGCCTCTCTTCAAGAAATTAGCCAATCCAAATCGGCCCGATTATACATTGACTTGAATTTCTGAAATCGCATGTGAGAAGATGTTATGAAACCTCGCCCTGGAAATATCATAGTTCCGTGGATAATAAAGGGACATTCTTGATTTAGCTTATAAGAGTTATACAACGGCCTGTATATACTTAGCTTCTTATATATCTTGTTTGACGCTTGAAACTTCTTGAAAAATAAAATAATTTCTTTGGTGAAAGGCTTTCTGGTAGCCCCTCCTAATAAAATAGATAATTAGCAAAATCTAGTGGTGATATGGCTACTTAGATCTTGGATGAGAAGCCGTGAAGCCAGCCAGTGAGCAATAATTTGATACAATAAGCAAGAGAAAACCTCAATATGAGAAACAGAGTGTGGTTTTTCTTCAATTTGTACAATAAGGAGAGAGTGGGAAACATTTAGAGTCCTTTGTACACATTAAATATTTGTCTCATAACTCGAGAACTACTGATATACCCGACCAGAATCCATGAGATTTTGATACAGAAAGTTGCCATTTGTAAACGCCATGCTTCCTAGTAATGAGCAAGGGAGTGAGGTATATAATTCTTAATAAAAGGCTAACTTTTTTTTTTTTTTTTGATAAAAGGCGATTATAAGTGGATAATTAAAAAGAATAATTTTTGTTTTTTGACAAGATTTTAAAAAGGATAATTTTGTATTTAACAAAAAATATAATTTAAATTTAAATTTCAACATGACATGTGTCACCAAGATAAGCGCTATCTTATATGCTATCCGTCCCTCAAAATCTCATTTTAGACAAGTCCATCAAAGTTTCCATGAAACTTATTTCTTCAATATCTAAATCAGTTTTACTCCTATGAACCTTCATTTGATCTGTAACATTATCTAAAACCTCAAAAATCTCACCTGATCTTAAATGAGACTTATCCTCCACAACAAACTTATGATCCTACCTCATTCCTCAATAAAATTATGCCCATGTGCTTTTGTAACATTATACTCTTTCATCAATTTTCTTAACTTAGCAACACCATCCCATCTCCTTGCTTTCGCATATATATTAGAAAGAATCACATATTTTCGGGATTCCATGGCTCCAACTCGACGAGTGTGATGTCGTCTGGGCTCATTCCAATTTTCTGCATTACCAACCACAATAGAGTTAAATGTAAAAATACCCTCTATGCTATGTCTAATTATCAGAAAAACTACTGTGTTATTATTATTACCAAAACTTCCGCAATTTGTTAATTTTTATTAGCAAAAGAACCCCTCCCAAGCTATAATGATAAACATACCCCCACCAAATGATGCAAAAACACCCCTATTCACCTAAAATATTGGTAATAATCCCCCCATTAACTTTGAAAATTGACAATAACATCCCTGTGATTTATGAAGAAATTCAAGTGGGGTCTTTTGCTAATAAAAAAAAGGAAAATTTACATAGACACCACCTGACTTTTACCCTAATTACAAGAAATTACCATACTGTTTGAAATATTAAAAAAACAATCTCTCGAGGGGTGTATTTGTAATGATTTTAGGGACCAAATTGGTAATATTTTTTGTATAACAAGGGGGTGTCCTTGTAATACAATTTTTGGTTGAGGGGGTGTTTTTGTAATATTTCAAACAGTAGGGTAATTTCTTGTAATTAGGGTAAAAGTCAGGGGGTGTCTATGTAAATTTCCCTAAAAAAAAAAAAAAGAATACAAGGAGGCTTTTGTCAATTAGTTGAAGCATAGGGGTAATTTTGCATTTAGCTGATCACATTATGCAAAAAAATTAAAACATAAAAAATAAAAAAAGGTTAAAATGAATAGAGTCAAAAATATGCTATTCCCTAACTTGCTAGACACAACTTAACAAAAGAGTTATTTGTACTGCAATTTCTTCTTGTGTCCATTCTAAATCACAAATAATTACACACGTGTTGTTTTAATTAGCAGATATCCCTTGTGTGCCACAAAACATAGACATAGCATACTGCCCCTACGTTTGTTAGCTTAATGAAATAAACGACTCAGTACATATTTTATTCTAAATAGTATATATGTACAAAAAGTGATGTACACAAGTGACAAGATGGTAGAATTTGAAGATGCATGCTTATAGGATACAAAAATTACACATTGTCAAGAAAATCGATTTTAAATTCTAGTCATACGAGTCGAATATGGTTCGATATTTCAACCACAATATAAGGTAAATAGTCATCTTACCATACATGTTTACTATGTTTAGCAGATTATTTGTTGTTTTGTTAGAAAAAACAGGGGGATAGTAATGCTAACTAAAGTAACATAAGGGGGTATTTACCAATTAGAAGGGACACAGTGGAGTAAAATGCAAAGAACTCCTTAATTTTAATAATGTGGTAAATAGTTACTAAGTTCATCAGCATTTGGTTCAATAGCTCAAGAGCTTCATCAAATCTTCCATGGACTGCTAAACCCATGATCATAGTGTTTCAAGAACACAAATTTATATTCCCATGCCACCAAACAATTGCATTGACTTACCAATTGCACCACACCTAGCATACAATTCCAATACCGCATCGACAACACACACATTCATGAAATAACCGTTCGCTCAAGCATAAGCTTTGATCCTCTTTCCAACATCCAAAGCCACAAGATTCGCACACGCCTGAATAACACTAGCGCTATCGTCACTTCATTAGGCCTCACTCTTCTCTCTCTCTCCATTTCCAAATACATCTCCAATGCCTCCCTATATTTCCCATTCTGCGAGTAACCCGATGTAACTGCAGTCCAAGAAATCACATTTCTCAACAGCATATCCATAAATACGCTCAGTGCTCCCTTCAAATCCCCATTTTTCGCATACCAATGCAGTAGACACGTAAGCTTCTTGAATTAGCCTGAATTTTACAAAATGGGCATGGATCATTTGGCCGGTAAAAAGGATTAGAGAGGCTAGCTCACGCGGCAAAGAGGAAGGTGAATGAGTGTGTATTGGATGAGAAGCATTTGGGAGTAGAAAAAGAGGCATATGAGAGTGAGGGCTATGAGAAGAATAAGCTTGGATGAGCTTGTTGTAGAGGAAAAGAGTTGGGTTAGGCTTTTTGTCGAACAACTTGTAGGCTTAGTTAATATTTGGGATTTCTAGTAGTTGGGTCATTAAGTATTTTTGTGAATATGTGCCATTTCTTAGGGTGTGGGCGAATTGGCGTCCATTAAGCCATCTCCAACCGAAGCTCTTGCTCTATTGTCCAATTGCCTAATTGCTCGCCCAATTATCCAATTGTCTTGCCCTCATGCCTTTTCAACCAATCTAAAAAACTCATCTCCAACCGAATGGCAATAAACATCTATTAATTCAATTTCACAATTTTCCCCACTCTCCCCACTCAAACTTATTTTATTAATAATAATAATAATAATAATAATAATAATAATAATAATTTTTATAGTTACAATATTAAGTATTTGTTTTTTCAATTTAAGTTGTATTGTGTATTTTTAAATTAAGTATTTATGTTCAACAAATCTCATTTATATAATTCATGAATTTTCTTTAAAAAAAAACACTCATAAATATGGCTTATCATCTAATTTAATTAAATGAAATTAAATAGGAGCCCAATGACTTTTGACTTTTCCAGAAAAATCTTCTTCCCAAACCCATTTCTCTCTCCCTCTCTCTCAAACAACTACCTCGTAAATAATTCTGCAAACATATATGATTTGGATTGCAATTAATATTCAACATTTGGTGGATTGAATTATCCTCTCACTTTGCTTCTGTCAAGATAAACAAGATCAGAAATTTTTTTTAATTGTAAGAAAATAAAAAAAATAATATAGAATCATTGGGTGGCAGCCACCCATCTTTCCCCGGCGCCCATGCGCGTTGCCCAGCAGGCAAACGGGCGGTCGATGGTCGACCACCCGCTTGCCCTCGTGCCTACCCGCCCTGCCTACCTTGCCCTCCAGCTTGCCCTTTGTCATCTCCAACCGACGGCGACTCCCCATCCCCCTCATGCCTTCTTGTCGGCATCGGTTGGAGTTGCTCTTAGGGGATTTACAAAGGGTTGACAACATGGAGGTGGCGAAGGGAAAAATCATGCCTTGTGGCATAACTCTGGAACTTTGGGAGGCGTTTCTGCAATTCTTGGTGGTGGTAGTGGTGGTGAGAGTTATGGAGGAAAAGAGGCTGCAGCGCAGGTGGCAGAAGTATCATCTGCAATGGTTTGAGGCGGAGATGGTTTATGGTCGAGGGAGGGAATGGAGAGTTTACAGAACTTTTAGGGTCGAATTAAAATTTTGGAAGCGTTCTGGGAAATTTCGGTTGTTATGGGAAGGGAGGCATTTTATACATATATAGGAGATGGAGGAGGAAAACATTGGAGATGGTGGAAGATTGGTGTTTAGAAATATATTTTTTTCTCAAACTTTCATTGAATTTGGTGAAATCCCCAAATTACAAGTCACATCCATCCGCCCTCTCAATTTGAATCTCATCTGCCCCCATTCATAGACCTCTGTAACTACTCCCACATCTTCCACAAATATGAAAGATGTAGACTTTAGTAGGGTGGTTGAAAATGTTGAAAGACGTGGGGTAGTTACAGAGGAAGACGGTAGGGCCACGGTTGAGGTGATGTTTTTGGGAGAGGTGATGGAGGAATTCGAGAGAGACAAGGGTATTTTGAGTTTTGAAAATGAATTTTGAATATATTTTTCAAATTTCCTCGAATTTGGTCAAAATCCCCAAATTACAGGATAAGTAGCCCGCTCGTAGGTTATTCGAGCCAAATTTATAGTTGGGCCTCAATATGGACAAAAATGATAGGATAGTGCCCAACAAGCCAATTCATTTTAACTTGTAATAGGTCTATTCTGTAATTAAACAATCTTCGATTTAAAGAATAATATGCACGTTTATTTATAAATGTATAGAATAAACAAATGGTCAGCTTCATCGTTCGTGAATACACTTAAGCGATGGGTTGAAACCCTAAGATCATTTATGACTATGGGACGATTCACTTCAGTATGAGTGCAATCATGAAACAATCTCTAAGGTTGTGATCTTAAAATACGTTCCAAGTCATAGGTTCCGAACGAGACGGGGTATCGAAGGAATCGCCAAGACTTGTACAAATATGCATGATTCACATGGAGTGAATTTGTAGCGTTTCATGAACAAGATATTTGATGTCAGTGCATATGAGTAGGTGGTTCGATAGGGGATCGAACGCATAGAACGACCCAAACAGAGAAACCCATTGTGGAAACGCATGTCGCATACCGGTGATGGGATGTTTCTCAATACTTATAATAGTGTATGATTTAGTCCTTAGACTTGAGATGCTAGGACGAATCAGGTGCACAGTTGTGCATACTTTGATTTAGGTGTCGGTCACGTAGCTTGACCATTGTGTGCTTAAGTTGGGTGCGTATAGTCGTGTACGCGAATGGTTAGCATCAATATGGGATCTACCGCCTCATCGTAATGGATTAGAGAATTTCCTATACATTCTTTGAAAATATGTTTCGAGAAATCCATGGCCATGGTCGGTGAAGGATTCGGAAAGGGGTTTCCAAATTTAGCACACTGGAATTATTATCCAGAATTAGAAGGTACAAAATCGAGATAATTAGAGATGCCGATCAATTCACACACCCTAGGTCTCGATCGGAAAAATTAAGTCGATAGAAGGACCGTATGTACATGGCAGTTATAAGAGGTGAGGTTCACAAGAACAATTCACCTGAAGTTTGGCTTCATGGGTTTGTGGCTAGACATCGACCATGAGGTGTGGGTACTCCTGAATCAATAAGGAGATTAATTCAGGAGTGGTCAATTAAAAGTGTTTAATTGATCGGAGCAATTAGTTGCTCATAATTAAATCACGAAGGGTTCGTGGGCCTGCTGCCAATTGATGTTGAACCTAGAAGGTCACACACAATACAGTTGGATAGTGACAATCATAAAAGAAAATATTTGATTTAAGGAAATTAAATCAATGAATGAATTAAAGTGTTAATTTAATTGAAAGAATAGTTAATTAGATGGTCTTATTAATTTAAGTGTTAATTATTAATAGAGAGAAATAAATTAATTAGATTAATTGGGCTAAATTAATTAATGGGTTAATTACATTGAAAGTGCAAGACATGGGCCACTTTCAGGGACGGACCCACATCAGGGCTAGTGGGTTCTACAGCCCCCACTCAATTATTTTATATAAATATAGTATTAGTTTTTTTTTTAAACAAAGGTCAACTTCATTAATCAGAGAGAATCAGCAATAACAATGTCAAGAACAGAAATGGGCAAAGCAGAAGAAAATAAAAAACTGGACGAAGCAAGCTTGGCTAAACAATGCGCAGCTTTATTACACTCCCTAACAACGTGGGCAGCCCGAAAGAGAAGAAAATCTTTAGCCAAAAGTTTAATGTCTTCAAAGATATGTCCCAAACTTCCTCGAGAGACTTCCTTAGCAACAATTCCACTACTGACAGAAGAACAATCCCCTTCCAAAATCACGTTTTGCTAACTAGAAAAGTGGCAGAATTCAATAGCTCTCAAGGCTGCCAATGCTTCGGCTGCTTCCGGGTCCAAGGGCAGGTTCACCGTAATCCCTTTCCAGCCTAAACAATTCCCTATAGAGTCTCGAGCAATAACTCCAATGCCTATGGTGTTACTATCTCCATTAACAGCGGCATCCATGTTCACTTTTACGAAGTTTGGTGGTGGAGATTTCCATCTAGTAAGAGATTTGTTCACAACTTGTTGGGAATAGCGGATAAGCGAAGCCTGAAATCTGGAATAAAAATCAGCAGCATAAAAGCATAATGTATGCGGTTGTAAGGTCGATTCTTCCCACAAAAGTTTATTTCGGCTGAACCAAATCCACCAACAAAGGATAGAAAAACGAGAAAAATCACTTGAATCTGTTTTCGAACGTACTTCAAGAAACCACTGTTCAACATCCAACAAATCACTATTATACACACTAAAAGGAATGTTTGACATGGCCCATACCTGTCTTGCGTAAGAGAATTTCAATAAGCAGTGAATAATCGTTTCCGACTCGAGGCCACAGCGAGGACATGTGCTGTCATCAACTATTTTCCTTTGCTTGAGGCGATCTCGAACCGGTAAAGAACGCGAACAACAGCTCCATATGAATGATCTTACTTTCGGTGGTATAGATATTCACCAAATCCAGTTCCAATCTCGTGTAGTTCTCGAACTAAGGCCACCAATTACAGCTTCACGTAATGATGCTTTGATGTCTCTATGTAATCGATAAGCAGTTTTAACCGAAAACAACCCAGATTTTTCGAAGTGCCACATCAGGCCATCCCCAGAATTTCGATTACCAAGTGGAATTGAAATAATTAACTTTGCTTCTTCTTCCCAAAATATTTCCTCAATCAGCTCCTTATTCCATGAATTCAGATTCTCATCAACCAGATCACTCAACGTTGCATACGGAGGAAGTAAATTCGTAGGAGAGGTGACTTTAAAGGCTCCAGATCGAGGCAGCCAGCTATCGCCCCAAATCTGGACTTTTCTCCCATCTCCAATACGCCATCTAATGCCCGAAGCCAAAGTGTTAATTGAACCCAATATGCTTCTCCATGTTAGTGAAGGTCTCGACCCAAGTGCTGCACTAAAAATATCACAAGTAGGAAAATATTTAGCTTTCAGAATCCTGCTAAGAAGTGCATGCGGGTTTGTCAAAATACGCCATCCTTGTTTTGCCAATAGTGCAGTATTGAAAGAGTCTAAATCTCGAAAGCCCATCCCCCCATCTCTTTTACTATTGCAAAGTGCGTTCCAATTAACCCAATGAATTTTCCGTCTCTCTTTTTCATCCCACCAAAAGTTAGCTACCATCGACTCAATTTCCTTGATCAAAAATTTGGGTAACTTGAAGCAGCTCATTAGGTACGAAGGTATTCCTTGTAGCACGGACTTAATAAGAATCTCACGCCCAACTTTCGATAGAGATCTTACTCTTAAACTCTTGACCCGATTCCAAACACGCTCTCTAATAAATCCAAAAATGTCTCTTTTTGACTTACCCACGATGAGCGGTAAGCCCAAATATTTGCCATGTTGTTCCTCATGCCGGATTGGAAGCGAGGACAAAATAGAGTCAATTGTATGAGTGGGGGTGTTTTTGGTGAAAACAATACTCGATTTCTGAAAATTGATATTCTGTCCTGAAGCGATACCATAAAGATGCAATAATTCTTGGATACACAGCGCTGCACTTTCCGAAGCCTGGCAGAGAATTAGAGTGTCATCCGCGAATAATAAAAGTGAAATTTGAGGAGCTCCTTTACATACTGCAATGCCTCTCAAGACCCCATCCCTCTCCCTCTGCCAACTAAGTGAACTAAGGCTTTCTGTACAAAAAAGGAATAAGAACGGGGAAAGAGGGTCACCTTGACGGATTCCTCTTTCCGGTTTAGTAAAGACAATTTGGGAACCATTCAAAACAAAAGAATAAGAGATAGTAGTAACACATCGCATGATAAGCCTCACAAAACTCTCATCAAAACCTAACCGGATCATCGTTGCCCTAAGAAACTCCCACTCTACTCTATCATAGGCATTACTCATGTCCAACTTAATGGCCATCTGGCCCACATCACCTTTAGTCAATGTTTTCATATAATGAGTCGTTTCAAAAGCTACAAGGACGTTATCTGTGATTTGCCTACCTGGGACAAAAGCAGATTGGTAGTCGGAGATAACAGTGTTCATGATGGGTTTAAGACGATTGGCTATGGTTTTTGAGGCAATTTTATATATCACGTTACAAAGGCTTATAGGGCGGAATTGTGACATAGATTCTGGATTTGGGCATTTAGGTATGAGTACAATATTCGTATAGTTACTCTTCTCATCAAATATACCGTGATTAAGGAAACCAAGGACCCACTTAGTAACATCAGACCCTATATTACTCCAAAATTTCTGAAAGAAAAGTGGGGGAAAACCATCAGGGACGGGGGATTTAAGGGGATGCATAGAATTAAGAGCACGGTATACCTCACCTGCAGTGTATGGTTGGAGCAGATGCTGGTTGTCCTCAGAGCTTACCCTCGAACCAATTGCGCTCAACACCACGTCAAGATCCTCCTTCGAAGGATAGGCAGAAGTGAAAATTGTACGAAAATAGTCAACGACTTCTCTCTCAATTTCTATCTCAGAATGACACCATTGACCGTTCTCCTTTTTTATACCGCTGATGTTATTTTTCTTTTTCCTACCCGAAGCCCTAGCGTGAAAGTATCGGGTATTACGACCCCCCTCACGCATCCAATGAGCCTTGGCTCTTTGTTGCCACATCTTCTCCTCTCTGTCTAAGACTTTTTCCAGTTCTAAATTAATTCTGAGTTCTTCTTTCCTGGTTGACTCGGAAATGACCCCTTTGCGAAGTTTGTCAATGTTATTCTGAAGCTGTTCTATCTGTTTTTTAACATTCCCAAAAGAGGATCTGCTCCAGGTCGTAAGACTTGCTTTGCACTTCCCAAGTTTCCCCAAAGCATTAGTAGTGTCCGAATGAGTGGACCATGAATCTTGGATAACTCTTGCGCATTCATTAGATTCAAGACACATGGCTTCAAACATGAATCTTTTCTTCCTACACGGTTGCTCCAAGTCCTGGACACGAATTTGTAGAAGGATTGGGATATGGTCGGAACCCCCGAATCGGATATGGTTGACTTTGCTAGCTGAGAATTTCTGGATCCAAGAGTCTGAAACACACACCCTGTCCAATCTTTCATAAACTATATATGGATAAGCCCAACCATTAGTCCACGTGAATGGCTATCCTGAGAATCCTATATCCGATAGTTCTGAATCAAGAAGAGCTGACCGAAAGTCTCTTAATTGATAAGTTGGTTTAGGATTGCCCCCATGTTTTTCAGATTGACTCAAAAGCTCATTAAAATCCCCCATGCACACCCACGGTTTCTGGCTATAGCCAGAAAGTTGTCTGAGAAGATTCCACGAAAAAATTCTACGACTAGGATTTGGTTCGCCATAAAATTCGGTAAAGCGCCAGCCATCAGGAACGTCATCACCATACACAAAAACATCAATATGATTCACGGAGAAACTCTTAAGAGCGACTACCATATCCTTTCTCCAAAGTAACGCAAGACCCCCCGAATTACCCCTAACATCAACACAAACACCATCAAAGTTCAGCTTTCTCTTGAGTGACTCTATCTTCCTCCATGTACATTTTGTTTCACTGGGAAAGAAAATTTGAGGGTAGTGATCTCGAATGTGAAGTTCGAGAATATGAATTGCCGAGGAACCCCCAAGACCCCGACAATTCCAGGCTAGGCAATTCATGATGATTGGCGGGGCTGCTCGGCAGCCTCCACCTCTGGAATAGCTCTCTTTGAAGATCGTGTGAGACCAACTGAAGTATCATCATCTTGCTGGGATAAGTTAGTGATATTCTCTAATGTATGTAGGGATGAAGTAACATTAATCGTACCAGGGTTTCTCTTTCTTTTAAGACTCTTGGTTTGGGTTTGGTTTAGCTTGGTTTTTAGGGGGCTAGGGGAATTCTCCTTTCCTGATTTTCTTTTCTTTTCGGACCATCAGGTTTCTTGGTTGGGCTTTTCTTTTCAAGCTTGATAGGAATATTAACAAGTGGTGTTGGTGTAGGGAAGGTGAATGTGAGTGTGTTAGGCGAATTCGAGCTAATTTGAGGTTGTGTTAGTGGAGGAATTTTTTGGGCAGGTATGATATTTGAGGTAAATAATGGTGTGGTTCTGGGTGGATTTCATTGTAGAGTCGATTAAGTTGGGAGAGGTGATGTGGCTTAGCAAATCATTAACGTAGGTGGTTTTTGGGCGGACTGAATTGAGGGGTTCTATTTTGATTGATTTCAGATTATCTTGGTTTGGTAATGTGACTGACTTGGCAGAGGAATGAGAGAGAATGTGCTGATTTGATTTGTGAATAGTACTATCAGAGGTGGGTGTGGGCTCAAGGGATTGGAAATTTGGATTAGGTTTTTAGATTGACCATTTATCATTATTTTGGGCAATGGGATCATGGGTTGGAGGTTTGGGTGTAATCGGGTTAAAGGCATGATCTTTTGGTGGGTTGGGATGGTTATTAGCTTGGGATTTGCTAGAATGGGTTGGGTCGACTTTGTTGGGTATAACAGGTGGGGGATTTTTAATAAGAATGTGGGTTGGGGTTATTGGGCCAAGATGGGTTGGAATACTAAGACCAGTTGAATTTAGTTGTTGGGGAGCTGACTTAGAAACAGTGGATTGAACGGGAGGTTTAACAAAATTAGAAAAATCAGAATCCTCAAAAGATATAACTCTCTTACCTTTATCTAAATTTGACTGAGATCTTGTGGGGTCACTATTTTGCTCAAAAATAGGCTTAGATGGTGGAGACGAATCCTTGATAACAACCGATTCCACAATATCCGGATTTTGATTGACTTTCCTAGTCGAAGATTCTGTACCACTCTTACCCCTATTCCAATTCAAATCGGGTTCGGGCCGAACCAATCCTGACTTCGGGTCGAAAGCTTGATCTTTCTTTGGGTTTGTCGATTGAGACTGTGAGAAGATATCGGCTCCAGTAACTATACGTTCCACCAATTTGGATTGAGATGAACCAGAGGAATGCGATTTGCCATACACATATGTGCCAGCGGCTGATTGCCAGCCTTTAGAGTTATTATTTCCCACTGTTGCAGCTCTTAACCAGCCCCCGTAAGGCAAAATGTCTTGATGCACTTTTTCCTCTACTTCCTCTGTGTAACATTTCCCACAAACAGCATTCATGTGATCGAATAATCCACAAAAATAACAGAGGTTTGGTAATCGTTCATATGTGAATTTTGCTACAACTAGTTCTCTCTTATCATTTGATATCTTCATAAACCTTGGTATAGGCTTTGTGATATCAATTCCCACTCTTACCCGAATGCTATTTCCTATAAACGAATCTGGAGAATCTGCTTGAATACTACGAAGCTTATCGAGTCTCGAACAAATTTTTTCTACCATAATTCTGTTAGATTTAGCGAGGGGAAGGCCCGAAATATGAATGAAAAAATCGCACCAACTCAAATCAACTTTAATCGGGTCATCATTTGGCTGGATTGAATTTAGAACTACCAACCTCCTTTTGTAGGACCATGGTCCCCCTTCAAGGGCCCTGCGTTTATCGATCTTGTGCTTGAAAGCAAATATAAGACGTCCATCTCCTATTTGTTTGACCTCCATACCTTTTCCGGGACTCCATGCTTTCGAGAGGATATTTCCTATTGATTCAATATTGTCATTCTTGTTACCCAGAATTTTACCAACCAATAGGAGATCCGTAGCAGTATCATGCTGGCTCCACTCTTCCCCTGATAGACAAAAGCCCTCTTCTATATCCGTCAGATTCATTTTCCTCCCAAAATCGAAATTGGATAGATCCATGATGTAAAGAGAAATAGGCACGAGGACAAAGAACAGAGGAGAAACAGCAATCCACCAACAATAACCTGCAAAAAGAGAAGGGGGGGGGGCAAAAAGAAAACAAGAACAAGAGACAAGAAACCAAAGAGAAAAAGATAAGACAAAAGGGCAAGGCTCAAAAAATCTACATAAAAACTAAATGTAGTGTGTGGACAAAAGTAAAGACAAGAAAATTCAAGTGAGAGAGACAGGCAAAAAGATGATCCATTCTACACTCAAAGAAAAAAAGCGACAGCTCTCCACCTAGAGAGAGAAATAAGACTCTTCACTCTCCACCTAGGACCATCTTTTTCGTTCTTTTCTTTTTCTTTCTTCATAATTCTGATTTAAATAAATAATACTATTAATTTCTTGCAAACATAATTAGTTTAGCCCTATTGGTTGAGTCTATTCAAGAATATCAATAATGTTCAATGTTCAAAACCCAAGAATTGTTCCTCCCTGTTCTTTTTGCTTTCTTAACAATTTTTTTCCTTAATAATTGTTCTTTTAATTTTACCCTTTGGTAACAATTGTTCTTTAATTTTTTTCTAACAAATTGTTCTTTCTTAGTAAATTTTTAAATTTTATTTCTTTCTTAATAACAATCAAGAGAATTTGGATTACTAAATGAATCCCCCAACCCAATTAAAAAAAAATTAATCTAGCTCTGTCATTGGCTAATGGACCGATTTCAGGAAATAAAAAAATTTGGCTCGGTCAACTATAAAAATAATTGGTGTCATTGAAATTGTAATGAGTTTTTTGGGGGTTGTAACAGGGTATCATATGTAATTAAAGTAACTTTTTTAGGTTACTTTTGTCAAACTTTATCCATTTTTTTTGTATTTCCTCATATATTTTCTCGCAAATGAAATATATTTTTTAAGTTTAATTGTTAGATTGGAATTTTTTTTTTCGTATTATGATTATTAAATTTATTATTGAATTCTAGCCCCCACTAAGCCAGATTCTTGGATCCGCTCCTGGCCACTTTAATTAAGAGCCCATAAGAAGTCTTGCACAACAAGACTACTAAGAGGACTTATAAAAGGAGTCTGGGAGAGACTCAAAACCTAATCTTACACACACAACCCTAGCCGCCCCTCTACTGCGCCGCCCCTTCTCTCTTCCTCTTCAACATATGGATCTAGATCTGACTCTTCCTCCATTGACAAATCTCCAAGCTCTAGTTCTTAGCATGTGACTTGGAGGTATTGCTACAATCCAGCTGGTGTGGATACACTCTAGAGGCGAGACACTTGGATCACTATATGAGGATCAAACAAAAAGACCGGAGATTGCCACCACCGTGCATGTGGTGAGGTAAATTGTGTTTTCACCCCCTCTTGTTTTGATTGTTGTTTTGATCAACCTATTCGCATAAATAAGGTGGAAATCGATTATGGGTTGATGGGTACCTCAAATTTTTTTTTAAATTCCTCACTTTCGTTGTTCTGACAACTGAGATATCCCAACAAAAAAATTTAACCCAAATTGAGGTTCTAGTACAAAATATGTCAGCGATAATATGTGGGGTAGAAACATCAATGAGCTTTTATTGTGGCACCAAAATTCTTTCAAAAGAAATAGTGACATTAAAGTTTCAAAGGAGATCTTCCTCGTTGACCCTAAGGAAGGACGTATATAGATAATGGACTGACGGGATAGTAAATTATGTTGGAGGATGGAGAACGTCAGTGGCGGAGCTAGACGAATTTCCTTGGGAGGGCGAGAATGTTCGGGGCAATGCACTAAATTAAGAAATAAAATAATATATTATCTTTGCAATTTTTTTGAGCAAATTCTTTTTAAAACTGTCAAGAATTACTCCCTCCATTTCAAATTAATTGCCACATTTGGCTTTTTCACACAGATTAAGAAACTTAATAATTAGTTATTTTTTTAAGATAAAGAACAAAAAATATCGTTTTAATGATTGCTTAAGTCATTGATCTCTATGCACTCTATTTTATTGTGTAAACCTAATGTAACACCCCAATCTCACATTGATTGTGGATGAATTGTTTGAATGATTAATAAAGACTTGACCTACTTCTACTTGTCAACACGAGCTTAAGCATTTTGGGCTGATGGACTAGAGCCCAACAATGTTGACAAGGCCAGAAGTGGATCAATGTCTTAACAAATGGTATCAGAGCCGACTTCGTGGTGTTATCCATGAGGGCGGTCTTGGGCTATTGATCTGTCCTCGACGAGGACGTCAAGTATTTGAGTTGGGGAGATTGTAACACCCTAATCCCACATTGATTGTGGATGAATTGTTTGAATGATTAATAAAGACTTGACCTACTTCTACTTGTCAACACGAGCTTAAGCATTTTGGGCTGATGGACTAGAGCCCAACAATGTTGACAAGGCCAGAAGTGGATCAATGTCTTAACATTTCTGGCCTTGTCAACATTGTTGGGCTCTAGTCCATCAGCCCAAAATGCTTAAGCTCGTGTTGACAAGTAGAAGTAGGTCAAGTCTTTATTAATCATTCAAACAATTCATCCACAATCAATGTGGGATTGGGGTGTTAAAATGGAATAAAGATTCACCGAGAAACAAAATGTGACAAGTAATTTAAAACATGAAAATTTTGCAAATGTGTCAATTAATTTAAAAAGGGGGAGTAATTTTTTGGAGCAGTGCCTAAAATTAAATAGAATAATAAGAAGAAAATCCTATTATATGGGATTATATTCTATTTATGATTAGCAAAAAGAAAATAGAAATTCAAGAAGACATTTCATATAAAAATGTTGAAGTTGGATGTCGAAACCAGACTGCAATACTATTAAACAAGTTACTTATCAGCAAAGCAAAGAATTCAATTGTGTAATATTCTATCAGTACTAATATTTATTCAAGAATTTCTTGGGGGGCGACCGCCCCCCAGTCTTCATTGAGCTCCGCCACTGGAGAACGTTGTGCGGTTGTAACTTTGTTGGAATAAATTAATGGTGCATGCTCTTGTGAGTTTGTGAAAGAAGATTGGGAGTTTTATATTAATGTTGAAGTAGGTTCAAATCTGAACTAGCTCAAAATGGAACGTTAATGGTTACATATGGTTTTTTCAAAGATAAAATAGTCAATTTAATTAATTTTTTTAATGATAAAGTTGATCATAAATAGGTTTTTACTAATATTAGTTTTGGAAAACTTCTTTCAGCATAAGTATTACAATTATAATAAATATTATTATATAGCAAATACATGTATTTAGATAAGAATCAAATAGTTTTATATGATTAAGATTATTAATCGGCTTACATATATGGACTCATAACTTTTAATCAAACTTTGCTTCATAGGGTAAATCAAAAACAATCTGATATGATGTTAAGTTATGTTTAAAAGAATTTTTAAAATTGATCCAATGTTCTCTTAAAATTTTATTATTTAAAAACTTTAGAGTTATAATATAAAATAAAAATTCAACATTCTTTTTAAATTGTTTAAATCTAAATTTGATGGAAGAAATAGCTCGATCTAAAATATGAAATACTCAATTTCAAAATAGCTTGATCTAAAATATACCCAACTTAGATTTAGACTTGTGCTATTTTGTTTTTTTCAATACATAATAGTTATAAGTTTTTCAAAATAGCTTGATCTAAAATATACCCAACTTAGATTTAGACTTGTGCTATTTTGTTTTTTTGAAATTTCAATACATAATAGTTATAAGTTGGCTATGGATAGGAGAGAATTGTAATTGTGGTACCAAACTATATATAGATTCTCACTTGTGGTACCATAAAAATCGAGGTCGACACATTTGGTATCACAATTTAAGAAATTGAATCACATTTGGTACCACCGTTAAAATTGAACGTTAAATGATGACGTGGCAGTAAAGTTTTATAGCAGAATTGATACCATTACTTATGTTGACTGACAATTATACCCCCGACTTTTCAAGTTGTCAAAATAAGCTCACATCTTCAAATTTACTGACAATTTTAGTCCACATTGTTACTCAATTTCAAAATTGGCTCGAATAAAACACTTGCGGACCAATTTAGAAATTTTACTTAATATGTATTTAACTAATTTAATTTATAAATAATATTAACAGACCAAATAATACATTAAAATAAATTCGATAAAATATTAATTAAACCTAAAATTTATATAATGATATGTATATATTTAATATTTATTAAAAAAATTATGTATTATTATATTAATAATATATAATTTTTGTTAAAAAATATCTCCTACCCCAACCCCCACCCCCCCCCCCCACCCCCTAGATCCCAGGCCGGCCGTGGCCTGGGAAGGACGATCCCAAGCCGGTGGCGGCTGGGACCGGCGTGGGGGGTGGGGGGGGTAGGGGTAGGAGATGGTTTTTTTTAATTATAATTATTGTATTAATAAGAAATAATTTATTTTTTTAATAAATATTAAATATATTCATATCATTATATAAATTTTAGATTTAATTAATATTTTATCGAATTTATGTTAATGTATTATTTGGTCTGTTAATATTATTTATAGATTAAATTAGTTAAATACATATGTAAATATATTAAATAAAATCTCTAAATTGGTCCGCAAGTATTTTATTCGAGCCAATTTCGAAATTGGACAACAATGTGGACTAAAATTGTCAGTAAATTTGAAGATGTGGGATTATTTTGACAACTTAAAAAGTTAGGGGTATAATTGTCAGTCAATATAAATAATGGTATCAATTTTGCAATAAAACTTAACTGCCACATCATCAGTTAACGTCCAATTTTAATGGTGGTACCAAATGTGATTCAATTTCTTAAATTGCGGTACCAAATGTCATCCTCAATTTTTATGGTACCACAAGTGAGAATCGATATATAATTTGGTACCACAATTGCAATTTTCTTGTATGAATACATATCGATTTCGGAATGGTATAAGGTGTTTTCACGTCTCACTGTAGCGCTCGGTTTGTCTTAATTTCCGGTTGATGAACATGAACTCTCTCTTTTTTCAATGTCATTTGGACCCATTGCCCGCTTAGTAAATTAGGTTCAAACTTATAACAGGAAAATCCAAGAATCTTGTATGCATGGATCAAAATTTCGGATTTTTCCTAGGAAAAATCCGAAACTTTTCGGTGTTTCGAGGAACCGAAACGATTCCTCAATGTATTTTCGAAACTACAAGGTTTCCTTCGAAACCCACAATGTTTCCGAGTTTTCCACCGAAACTATGGAAACTTGCAAAGTTTCCTTCAATTTCCGAAAATAGCCGTTGCCTTCTTCGAAAAAAAGTTCCAAATTTTTTTTAAATCAAGAAAATGGTGGGGAGTTTATAAACTTGAGTCAATGTAAAGCTAGCCAACAATGAATTTATTTCTCTGAAGAACAATACTTTGATTATGCTACTCAAGATGAAGATCATGGTAGCCGCTGATCAAAATTTTAGTCTATGCGGAAGGGGAAGTGGAAGTGGAAATCAATTTACTTATGTTACGTATAAACAATTGGATCTTTTAATTTAATTTTATTTTTGAACTATTAGTACTTTAATATCATGAACTTTAATTAAGCTATGTTTTAATTCTGTATTAACTTTTGTTAGTTTTTGAGGCACGGTTATTTTGATTGTAGTTTATAGATTTCATCTAGGATATTCCGCTGTCTTTTCATTGTTTAGTTGTGATACAATTCTTTTTTTTAATTATTAACAAGCACTCATTCTTATTTGGTGATACTGGTTTGCAAGATTTGAAAAGGGCATTATTAATAATTGTTTGCATTCATTTTGCACTTATATTTCAAGTTAAATTATGCTTTAGAAATATGAATGATTTTTATGTATTTTTATGACTATTTGTGTGTTTCCAGGTTTTTGTAATTTTTCTTAGCGTTTCCGCAACGTTTCCGAAACGTTTCAAATTTTTGGATACCCGAAACTCACCTACGAAACGAAACTTTGATCCATGCTTGTATGGTGTTGTTTTGTTTTGTTAGAAGCCATGAGTCCAACCCAAAGGACTCCGTGGCCTACAAATGTGCTAATCTATATTTTTTAAAAAAAAAAAAAAAGAGAATTGCATTTTCGATGTTGAGCTTTATGTCAATTTCTATTTTTGGTATCAAACAAATGTATGTTAATATATTTGGTACCATAATTTAACAAATCGCTCCACATTTGTTATCGTCATTAACAAATTTAAAAATCACCGTCAAATTGGGGGTTTTTTGCACTTTACACCCCTGACTCATGGGAAATAGGCATTTTTCACCCCCGAAACTTAGATTTAGCACTTTGCACCCTCGAAATATGAAAAATGCAGCACTTTGCATCCTCGTTTATTTTCAAGCAAAAATTCAAGGGCAAAATAGGTAATTTAATAGTATTGGCACTTTGCACCCTCAAAACATGAGAATTTCGCACTTTGTACCCCAAAAATAAAATTAAAATGAGCACTTAACACCCTCTAATGAGGAACAAATCAGCAACTTCCACCCCCAAACACAATAAATAGGCATTTTGCACCCCAACACTAAATTAACACTTATCACCCTCAATTTTAAAAAACCTAAACCCCTCATTTTTTTCGTTAAAGTTGACTATCGAAGTGGAAAAAATCTAAAGTAAAATAGGTAATTCATTTTTTTACTTAAATCTTGCAAAATACAATTATAAATACTCGAATACTCATTTCTCTCTCCATCTTTCTTTTCAACAATATAATCATAAATAACTAAATAAAGTCATGGATCAAAATTTCGGATTTTTCCTAGGAAAAATCCGAAACTTTTCGGTTTTTCGAGGAACCGAAACGATTCCTCAATGTATTTTCGAAACTACAAGGTTTCCTTCGAAACCCACAATGTTTCCGAGTTTTCCACCGAAACTATGGAAACTTGCAAAGTTTCCTTCAATTTCCGAAAATAGCCGTTGCCTTCTTCGAAAAAAAGTTCCAAATTTTTTTTAAATCAAGAAAATGGTGGGGAGTTTATAAACTTGAGCCAATGTAAAGCTAGCCAAGAATGAATTTATTTCTCTGAACAACAATACTTTGATTATGCTACTCAAGATGAAGATCATGGTAGCCGCTGATCAAAATTTTAGTCTATGCGGAAGGGGAAGTGGAAGTGGAAATCAATTTACTTATGTTACGTATAAACAGTTGGATCTTTTAATTTAATTTTATTTTTGAACTATTAGTACTTTAATATCATGAACTTTAATTAAGCTATGTTTTAATTCTGTATTAACTTTTGTTAGTTTTTGAGGCACGGTTATTTTGATTGTAGTTTATAGATTTCATCTAGGATATTCCGCTGTCTTTTCATTGTTTAGTTGTGATGCAATTCTTTTTTTTAATTATTAACAAGCACTCATTCTTGTTTGGTGATACTGGTTTGCAAGATTTGAAAAGGGCATTATTAATAATTGTTTGCATTCATTTTGCACTTATATTTCAAGTTAAATTATGCTTTAGAAATATGAATGATTTTTATGTATTTTTATGACTATTTGTGTGTTTCCAGGTTTTTGTAATTTTTCTTAGCGTTTCCGCAACGTTTCCGAAACGTTTCAAATTTTTGGATACCCGAAACTCACCTACGAAACGAAACTTTGATCCATGAATAAAGTACAAGTAAACTTCTCGAAGACCCATTGTTTACTTCAACATATCAGAGACCCATAAATAATTACCTATTTTGCCTTAAAAAAATTCACCTTAATGGTCAACTTTGCCGGAAAAAATGAGGGGTTTGAGTTTTTTTTTTAATTTGAAGGTGTTAAGTGTTAATTTTGTATTTTGGGGTGCAAAGTGTCCATTTATTGTGTTTCGAGGGTGTAAGTTGTTAATATGCTCGTAACTAGGGAGTGTTAAGTACTAATTTTATTTTTTTTGGGGGGAAGGGGGGCAGAGTGCCAAAGATTTATAATGGAATTACCTATTTTGCCCTTGAGTTTTTACTTGAAAATAAAAGAGGGTGCAAAGTGCTGTCATATTTCGAGGGTACAAAGTGCCTATTTTCCATGTTTCGGGATGCAAAGTGCAAAAAACCTCAAATTGGTAACATGACCAAAAGTTACTTTTCATTATTGCAAAACTAGTGCCATAACTTAAAAAATCTGTCAATTCTAACTCATAACATTTCGGACTGACAAAGTAACATACATTTAAAATATATAAAAAGGTTCTCCTCAACATTATTATTTGTTAATATAGATATATATAAACATATATGAATTTATGTATTAGAGATTGAAAGGAAAAACTGTAATCTGTATATTGAATCTTGATTATACAAATGAATGAAAAGAGAATTCTGTTCTATATGATACAAACTGATCTAGGCATCTATATATAACAATCCTATAACTAACTGAAGTGTGAAAACGTAAATACATAAATAACTAAATAACTAAAGCTGTCCTAACTGAATCTAGAAATCAATTTGGGGAATTAGGTCTTCTGCATCTTCATTTCTTCATTCCCGTCTCTGTCTTCTTCAATTTCTTCTTCTTCTGCATTTGCAGTTAACACCCCCACAAGATGGAGTGTATATATTTCGTACACCCATCTTGGATAAAATGTAATGAAATTGGGTACGAGGGAGCAGTTTCGTGAGTATATCCGCAAGTTGTGAAGAAGATGAAATTGGGATTAATTTCAGTGATTTTCGCGTGATATGATCCCGGACAAAGTATAGGTCAATTCAATGTGTTTGGATCGCTCGTGGAAAATATATCTTAAAAGATGATGTAATGCAGATAAATGTAATATAGTAGGATTGGCTAGGAACTGGCTTAATTTATGAACAACAAAAGTAAAATCTGGTCTAGTAATAGTTAAATAAATAAGTCTCCCTACTAATCTCCTATAAGGAGATGCATCAGGTAGAAGATCTTAATCATTATTTTTAAGTTTGTTTTTATGATCCACAGGTATATGAACAGGTATACTGGCAAGATATCCTGTATCCTGTAACAATTGTAGAGCATAATTTCTTTGGCTAATTATTAAACCTTGCTTAGCATAAGCCAATTCTATTCCTATGAAGTATTTCAGTTTACCTATGTCTCTAAGTTTAAAGAAGTTTTGTAGATTATGTTTAGTTGAACAAATAAGATTAATGTTAGGTCCTGCAATAATGATATCATCTACATAAACTAAAATGGCAATAAAGTTTGAATCTTGACCAGCAGTAAATAAGGAATAATCACACCTGGATTCAGTGAAACCCATAGTTGCTAAGACTTCAGTTAATTTATGATTCCATTGCCTGCTTGCCTGTTTTAGTCCATAAATGGACTTGTGTAATCTGCAAACCATTTTATCTGAAGTACCTGTACTAAGAGAAGAAGTAGGATTATAGCCTTTAGGTAATTGCATATAAACTTCTTCCTCTAAGTCTCTATTTAGGAAAGCATTAGTAATATCCAATTGGTGAAGGTTCCAATTTTTAGCCATAGCTAAAGCTAATAAAATCCTGACTATTATTAGCTTAGCAACAGGTGAAAAAGTGGCACTATAATCAATGACTTCTTGTTGGGTGAATCCTTGTGCCACCAACCTTGTTTTGTATCTTTCAGCACTACCATCTAAATGTCTTTTAATTTTAAAAATTCATTTGCACCCAATAGGATATTTATTAGGAGGTAATGGAACAACTGACCAAGTTTTGTTTTGTTCCATAGCCTGTAATTCAACATTGATAGCTTTTATCCAGTTAGGGTCTTTAATAACTTGTTTAAAATTGGATGGTTCTTTGGTGCTAGTGATATTAGATATGAAGTGATTGTGATCTTTAGAAATATGAGAGTAGTCTAAAACAGAGGATAGAGGGTGTCTTGTTTTAGGAAGGATAATATTATTATTACAATGATAATCTTGTAAGTAAGATGGGCGTTTGTGAGGTCTAGAAGATTTTCTAAGACCAGAAGGTTGAGAGGGTGATTGAGGGGTTTGTTGATGAGACATAAGGGGGTTAGAAGTGTGGTAGGTAGAATCAGAAGTATGTTCAGAATTATGTGTGTTGAAATCATCAAACAGAAAAGGAGATGAATTGGGAATAGGGGTGACTAAGGAAGTGTCTTTAGTGAATTTATCATATATGAGAGGGTCATGAAAAGGAAAAGAATCTTCATAAAGATGACATTTCTGGAGAAAAATATTTCTGAACTGTGAAGGTCAAGTAGTTTATAACCTTTTATGCCAGGAGAGTAACCAATAAAGGCACATTTCCTAGCCCTAGAATCAAATTTAGATCTATTATTTTTCAAAGTGGAGGCAAAAGTAAGACAACCAAAAACCTTGAGGAAAGAATAATCAAAATCTTTGTTAAAAAGTTTATAATAAGGAGTATTCTTTTGTAAAACAGAAGAGGGGAGTATATTCATAATAAACACAGCAGTTAATACACATTCATTCCAATATTGAATAGGCAACTTAGATTGAAATAATAATGACCTAGAAATACTTAAAATATGTTGATGCTTCCTTTCTACCAAAACATTCTGCTGTGGTGTTTCTACACAAGAAAATTGGTGTAAAACACCTAATTTGGAAAATAAATCAGAAAAGATTAGTTCTTTGGCATTATCACTCCTAAATACTTTGATTGAAGAATTAAATTGAGTCTTAATCATGGAAATGAATCTAGGAATAATATGAGCAACATCATATTTATGTTGTAATAAGAAAATCCATGTGAACCTACTGAAATCATCAACTAAAGTCAAAAAGTATCTATAGCCATTGTGAGAAGTAATTTTATAAGGACCCCATATGTCACAGTGAATTAAATCAAAAATAGTAGAAGAAGTAGACTGACTTGAATTATAAGGTAAACACTTTTTTTTTGCAAGGGGACAGATGTCACAAGTTTGTTTTATAGTAGAAGTAGATGGTAAGTTTATTACATTTTTTCATAGAAAGTAATCTATCATTAGCTAAATGTCCTAATCTATGATGCCAAGTTTTAAAAGAAACAGAATTACAAGTTGTAGTAGGACTAGACAAAGATGTAGTATAGTATTGAGGATGTAAAGCCCATGGGACAAATCACCGTTGCCAATCATCCTCATTGTTAGGAGATCCTGAATATTAAAACAAGTAGATGTAAATGTGATGCTGAGATTTAAAGAACATACTAAAGAACCAACTGAAAGTAAATTGAATTTGAAATTAGGGACAAATAAGACATCATGTAGAAGTAAGTTGTCAGCCAGTAATATGGAACCTTTAAAATAAACAGGGAAAGTGGTATGATTGGGAAGAGTAAAAGATGTATTATAGGCAGGTTGTATAGAAGTAATGAAATGGAGATTATTACATATATGACTAGTGGCTCCAGAGTCCACAATCCATTTATTTTGAAAAGAAGAATTATATAAAAAAGTAGAAGATGAATAAGTACCTGAGTGAGTAGTGATATTGAATGAGTTGGAAGTAGAAGCAGGAGACTGAGTGTTAGCATTGTTACCATTCAATGGACTGGACAGTAAGTGTGAAAGTTGATGATATTGATCTGGAGATAAATTGTGTACAAATTCTTGTAGATTCTGCTGTTGTGGAGTTTCTGTGGGAATTTCAGTATTGATGTTGTTGATTCTTGAAGAAGATTGATGTGGAGGTCTTGGATTGTTTGGCTTATATCCAGGTGGGAAGTCATGTATCTTGAAACAAGTCTCTACTGTATGTCCAGGCATCTGGCAGTGAGAACAAAAGGGCCTATTTGGTTTGTAAAGTGATCTGGTGGAATTGTAAGGTGGTCTGTAGGAGTTGGATGGTGGTCTGGGTGAGTTGTAGGATGATTGAGGGTTGGGAGGTCTTGGTGTAGGATAGGCAAGGCCTGTTTTGGTAGAAAAAGCTAAAGAGTTTGTAGAATCCATAAGTTGGTGATAGTTTTGAATGGATCTTTGAGTTTCTTCTTGAGCAACTAAGGCATAGGCTTTTGTGACAGAGGGTAAAGGCTCCATGAGTAGTATTTGGCTTCTAGTATGAGCCAATGAATCTTGTAATCCCATTAAAAATATCATAAGATGTTCTTTTACAAAATAGTCATCTAATAGGCCACATTTACAGCCACATGTACATTTGGGTCTGAAGTTAGTTATCTCATACCATAGTACTTTTAATTTTGAAAAAGAAGATGTGACAGAAAGATTATGTTAATGTAGTGAGAAAAGATCTATTTGAAACAATTTAAGGCCAGAAGCTTGTTGAAATCTTTGCTTTAGGTCATTCCAAATAGCCATAGCATAGGTGTGATATAAAATGGTATGATGTATGTCTTTAGATAGGGAATTTAATATCCATGTGATGACCAGCTTGTTGTTTCTTTCCCAATAGTTAGCAAGAACTGGATCATTTGTTGGGGGTAATAAAGTACCATCAACAAAGCCCAGTTTATTTTTGACAGATAGTGAAAGACTCATAGCTATGCTCCAGGTTTGATAATTGTGTTCTGTCAATTTTTCAGACACCAATGAGATCCCTGGCCCATCTGCTGGATGCAGATAATAGGGACTAGATGGATCTTCAATTTGAGCCCTGATGCGTGTGGATAAGAGAGGACCAGAAACTGAGTCTGAAGGTGAATCAGAGGATGACATATTGTGGACAGAATGGAAAGAATAAAAGAGGTAAAGTTCCTTGATGTTCTTGATTGTGTGTTTTTGTGAAAAGTGGAATGGTTATGTGAATTTGTGTGATGATCTAATGAGAGAAATTTGGAAATAGTGTGTAAAAGATGAAGGAAATAATGAATGTATTATGGAGATTGAAAAAGAAACGGTAAAAAGGAAAGAAAATGTCACCAAAATGTAGAAACAGGAATCTGATCAGTGAGTGTGTTTCTGTAGCAGGAAATTTGTGAATATGGACTGGATTTGAAGATCTGAATGAATGATTTGATGATTTCTTTGAGTTTGAATCTGGAAACCGAAAAAAAATAGTAAAGATGGACCGGACAGAGACTGAGATGAATTTTTCTGGTGCAGAGGAGATTGGAACAAGATGATCTGTAGTGGATCTCTGATTCTTGATGAAGAAACACAGCGGAGGATGATGATCTTCAATGAAGAACTACTGATACCATGTTAATATTGATATATATATATAAACATATATGAATTTATGTATTAGAGATTGAAAGGAAAAACTGTAATCTGTATATTGAATCTTGATTATACAAATGAATGAAAAGAGAATTATGTTCTATATGATACAAACTGATCTAGGCAGCTATATATAACAATCCTATAACTAACTGAAGAGTAAAAACGTAAATACATAAATAACTAAATAACTAAATAACTAAAGCCGTCCTAACTGAATCTAGAAATCAATTTGGGGAATTAGGTCTTCTGCATCTTCATTTCTTCATTCCCGTCTATGTCTTCTTTAATTTCTTCTTCTTCTGCATTTTCAGTTAACATTATTAGCTAGTTAATTGGCCACATTCTTAAATTTTTTTTAACCTATGTACTAAAACATTAATCTTGGATCAACATATATTTAACATCTCTCTTGTTCATATAAAACATTAATCTTGATTCATCATTATCCTGATTTTGATTTGGATCATTCTCCACAGTCTGTTGATAAGAATCAGTACTTATTTCTGGTTGCTGTACTACTTGATTAGCATTTGATAGCTAAATGTGGCTTCTCCATTTTTTTCCATATATTGTACATTGTGCATTGCGGATTGGTCGCTCCTAGCCGTCTGTTGATCATGTGGAGGCCGCCTGTCAAATACCTTAAGGACCCATTTGGATGGGAAGATTTCAAATGATGAGGGATTTCAAATGAATGGATTTTAAAATCCAAGGATTTGAAATCCATTCATTTGAAATCTCTTGTTTGGATAATTTTTTTTAGAAAGGATTTCAAATCCACTCATTTGAAATCCATTGTTTGGTATAATACCATTTGAGGTAATTGGAATTCTCAACCATACCTTATAATTTATTAAACTATGTTTAAACAATATTCTTCGTTATTTTAAATATCGATTCCAACTCAACATATAAACTTATTGAGAAATAAATTTCGATTTAACCGACTTAACTCGCCTTTTCAATGTTATCATCCGTTTTTTAAATAATTTCATCGATTTCAATCATTTTTAACCGATTTAACTCATTCTTTCACCAACCTCATTAATTTCACCAATTTAAACCGTTTTGACATGTTTTTTCACCGTTTTCATCCGTTCATTATTAATTTAATTGATTTAAATTGTTTATTGACCAATTTAACCCCTTTTTCACTAATTCATGACATTGCTACATAAAATTCACAAGATAAAACAAGAAAAATATAATTTATCCACTTCAAGTTTACAGTAAACAACAATGCTAAAGTGGAAAGAGCAAAATATAAAATCATCATAAACACTGTCAAGAATCTCCATCATCATCTCCAACAGACAAATCCAAACTCCAAACAAATGTAATATAATCACATAAAACAATATCGATAGATCAAGCACAACGCAAAAAATAGGTAAATCGATTAAGGGGAATCAATGAGAAAATGTACCCAAGCATTTTTCTTTTCTTCGGGAAATGATTTCAATAATTTGAATTCTTCTGGGTCACCATTCATAAGTTTGCAAACACCTTTGAAAACTTCATTATCAGTTAACCGGATATCTTGGAGACAACTTCATGTATTTCAAACCCTGATGGTTTCTCTTCCATTTTCTTCTTACTATTCACAAACTCTTGAAATGCATTTGCAATCATAACTACAGCCTCCCCTAGAGAATCTTTTTTAGCTTTCTTTGGTTGGCTTAGTGCAAAGTCCATTAAACTTGACGGTCGTGCTTTCAATTGTGCTTCAGAAGTCGAATTTGCTTCCATGTCTCCTACTTCACCAATTTCTTCCAAAGCTTCTTCAAAAGTTTCTGCCCCTAGACCATTTGCTCTATATTTTCCACATAGAACAGCAATATCTTCCAAGTTTGGTATCTCCTTATTATGCATGCCTTTTACATCAGGATGCGACTACAAACAAATCCAATAAATTTAATAAGAAAAATGAAGTAAAAATAAAAACTATTGAAAAATATGAGTTACCTCAACATATTTAGTCCAAGCACTCCATTCATCTTATGTCACAACAATCATTTTTTTATCCTCATTCCATGAGAAGCCACTTTGCCTACTTCGAACATCTGATACAACGTTGTAGCATTTTTCCAATATTTCAATCTATTTTTTATGTTATCTTTAGTTAGACTAAGGTGTAGTGTAGAGTTTAAGTATGTCACTGCAGCTTGCAAAGCTTAAGGCTTCCAGGTATCACCATCACATTTGTTCCCCAATGCCATTTGGCCATTAACACATTTGCCAAATGATTGTCCATCTCTTTGTTCCAAGTAACATATGACTGTTTTTTGTATGTCATAGCTGCAAAATTCATGAATGTTTAAAGACTTCACTGAATTTTTACTCTTTATTTTATATATATATGATATGATATGATCGATCTTCTAAAATTAATGGGATGCAGAATATTTTGATAGATACATAAAACATAGAACCAGATCGAGTATAATAATATTTCATGCATCCTTGCTTAGCTTGGAATTAATAGAGACTAATTAAAGAATTAAAGAGCAGCTTTGATTTGGGAATATAATATATATAGTCGTAATTAATTAAAAGATTAAAGCCTAACTGGGTAACAGTACTTCTAAGATAGTGATTATGATTGAGGGGTAATAGTGGTATATATAAATACGTACTAAATCAAGGGAATTTTACAAAGACTATATAAGCCACATCTGCTATACATTAATTATATATTGAGTATATTTTATATATATATATATATATATATACCAGATATGACAGTATATATAGAGACAGTTAAAAAGTTGAATGCGTGCAGTGCAGAAGAATCAAATGCTTCTTTTCTACAATCATGTATGTAACAACAATAGCTCAATTAACAACTAAGAAAATATACTTTGCATAAAACCATACATTCATCGAGACTTGAAGTACGGATACCAACAGATGTATCCACAGCTTTACCCTTGTTCAATGTAGCAGCCCCCCTTTTCATCTTTCTAATCATAAAAGAAGTCAACTTTCCTCTCAAAAAAAAAATCTCAATAAACTAAATAAAAAATACTGTACTATGAAATTTAACAATCTTAATATAATACTTAAATAAGTACAAGATAATGACAATAAGTACAAGATATGATCATATTCAACAAAATTCACATTCTAACTCTAAAAACAGACCAAAATACAATGACAAAAAAAACATAAATCTAAATGATTCGTCGAGCTCGATACTCATCAAACATTTGCTTGGCCAAATTGTCTCGAAATATTGTCCATTCAGGTGTAGTCCTCACAGTAGTTATTTGTTCCTCATTGTTAGCATTATCTTCATTATGTAATCTATTTTCTAACTCTCGGTCCACCTCATCCAACAAATGATCCACAGGCATCTCACCACGCAAAAAGTTATGCAAAATACAACAAGCATTTATAATTCTTATTTGAGTCTTTAGATCATAGAAGCTTGCAGTACGTAGAATAGGCCATCGTTTATTTAACAAACCAAATGCTCTCTCAATTGCATTTCTTGCTTTAGAGTGCCAAAGATTGAATAATTCTTTATAATTTGTAGGAATGTTCCTTCTCCATTCATTAAGATGGTAACGTGTTGATCTGTATGGAGCAAGAAAACCTGGACCATTTGTATATCCGGCATCCACCAGATAATGTTTGTCTAAGAAGGTTGGCAAAAGTATTAAATCAGAAACTAGATTTAAAAAAATGTGTATTTACTCATTAATATTTTAACCTATCATTATAAACTTTTAGGCCATTAGGTCTTTGTAAAGCATCGCGTAACACTCTAGCATCTGATGAAGAACCCTCCCATCCAGGTAGTACATAGAAAAATTTCATGTTTGCATCAAATACTCCTAACACATTAGTACTTAACTCACCTTTTCTATATCTATATCTACCCTGATCTTGAGTTGGAACTGTGAGTTTAACAAAAGTTCCATCCAAAGCTCCAACTGCATTCTGTATATTAACTATTAGGCCTATTAAAAAAGATAAGTTGAAATAGAAAATCTAAGTTACAAGTCCTTACCGGGAACCATCTCCACCTCTCAGTATCTCTGTCATTATGTATTCCATCGAGTTGTTGATTAATAAAAAGTTTTCCAATTTTAAGAACTACTCTCAAGACAGTATGAAATTGCCTACTAATAGTTTCTCCCGAATGTTTAAATGTAGTAACAACTGTACTATTTTTCTGATCATGGCCAAGGATATGCAAAAAACATGCTACAATTTCTTTTAATGTGACATTTTTTGTAGCAACAAGTCCACCTTCTTGGCATAATATGTAGCATAATTTATTAAATGCTCTAACAGTCATATGCAACTGACTTTTACAGGTAGGTTCGTGACATAAAGATCTCATCCACTTTGCCCTATCGCGAGCTCTTTCTTCATTGTCACTCATAGAGAATTCCTTGATCATGTATTTGTCATGGTATGAAGCTGCAATAATGCTAATTATGACACTCAATAAGGACATAATAATTTCTATATCTTCATCATCGTTTGACATTTCTTCTCTCAAGCGTTTTCTTTGGCCATTATCCATTTTAACCTACATTTTCATAGTTTCCCTTTGATTATATACATGCTGAAAATAAAACCAAAAATATTTAACTCCTAAAGTTCATGTCAACACTGATTTATCTATATATACTATCGCATCAATAATAAGGTAAAGCTATCAAACATCAAATGATTTATAGAGTCAAGCCTGCATGTGTAGTATCAACATAAAAAGTTATTAGACAATAAATTTTATTTAAATGATCTGTATGTATGACAAAATGTGCATGTACTACTCATACTCCTCAACAAATCCCAAAATTTCGCATGAAAATTCTAGTGTAATCATATGTTTAGGAGGCAAATCTAAAACCATAGCACTAGCCTTTCTGACTAAAAGCAAAAAGCATCCTAATGCAACATTTGTACAATGCCAGATTAGTTCATGGAACTTCAAATATAACAACCATAATAAAACATAACTAGAATTGTTTTGGTAATTGTTCTGCTTATTTTCCTCTGCATATTCAGTGAGTGATTGGTTCAACTGCAACCTTTACAAGGTGTAACCTAACATCTGATGCCTTACTATAATTATTTTGTTTTGGTCCTTCCTAAGTTATTTTTTTTCCCACTGATCAGGTAACACCGCCTGCTACACATTTGTTATTCTATGTGGCTTCTACTCATTTTAAGGAAAATCTAAACTCGGGAGATTTTTAATTGCATTGGGTAGATAAATACCCAAACAATTGATCTGTTTCTTCCTTGGTCCATGCCTAATCAAACAAATACAAAGTAAGGACGCCAAGGATCTTATTATGCATGGAGTAAATGATTGTGCAATTACTTCATAAAGATTGAGGAATAGATACTATTAGGATTGGATGGCAGAAACTTTCTCAAACTAGTTCTATAAGCTTCCCTCTTTTTGTTTCTGCATAATAAAAACAGAATGCTTCATCTAAATTCAATATAAAGAACATATGATTATTGCTACTCTGTTTCTCATCAACAATACACTTCATCCCAAATTAATTAAGCTACTGAAAACAGAACAGCTGTAATTGAGATTGTACATTGGCAACACCAAACTAAAATCAGCAATATTCCAGATTAGCAGGAAGAGCATAACTCCAACATAGTTTACTGCATTAACATATTCTTTACTCTTAATTAACCACCCAAATTAACATATTCCAACCTCAAAATAAAATAAAATAAATCAACCACCCAAATTTCATTAATCATATCGAAACATCACCAGAGTTATATGAATTTTGCAAAACATAAATCTTTTCTTGTAACTGAAATTAATTAAAAAGCCATATTATAGTTACCTCTACACCCAATCTATGTTTGAACGAAAATTATGCGGAAAATCGTCACCTCCAACTGCAAATCAAACAAAATTAGGTTAGCTTTCGATTTTTGTTGAAAATCATGAAGAAAAAAAAAGTAGAAACAAAAATTTAGGTTAAAAAGGAAGAAATTGTGTTTGTGTGGTTTAGAGAGGGAGAAAAATACGAGAGAGAGAGAAAGAGAGAGATGAGGTCGACTGAAAGGAAAAATGGCATGTCGATTTTGCTTCAGAGAGAGGAAGTCGATTGAATTGGGCAAAGAGAGAGAAAGGCTGGGTTGGATGGATTTGAAATGACGATTGTAGGGAGGGTTTTCAAATCCATTGTAATTGGGCTGAAATTTACTCAATTAAAATCTAGGATTTCAAATCAGCTGATTTTATTTTTCATCCAAACAGTCCAATGGATTTGGGAGGGGATTTTAAATCCATCCAGCCCAAATTCGCCCATCCAAATGGGCTCTAAAGCATTTGAATTTTTGTAAATTCGGCATAAGCTGAATTCTTCCCTCATTACCTGCATCAAATACTATTTTTGGATAAGAGTAATTAGGCTCAAGTTGCATATATTTTCATGAAGACTAATTTGTAGGTATCATTTTACTTTGGCGCGTAAATTTAGGTAAAAAAAGAAGGTGCAACTTTTAAATATTTTTACATATATGTCCTTAAAGTAGTGGTTGAAAGTTAGTGTTCTCTAATAATTACTTATGTAAAAGGGTATTTGAGAAAAATAATTCCAATAAAAAAATAAAGTGTTATTTTGGAACGTTCTAAAAAAAATAGATTGTGAAAATTCAGGGATATATGGAGCTAGTATTACTTTTTAGGTGTATTCTGATGCACAATATTATTTATCCTTCTTGTCATGTTGTTTCGATCATCTACTTTTATTTGAGAATGCAACATGCAACTTAGTCATTTAATGGTGCAAAATGCTATTTTTTATTTCTTAAGGGTGAAAACTTTTCTTAAAGTCCTAAATTGAGAAATTTAGCCTGCATGCAAATTAGTCATTTCTTTTGATATGATTTATTTTAATCATGCCAATTTTCCAATTCTATTACTTTTCCAAATATTTTCTAATTGATCTTTGAGAATTAGAAGCATGGATGAATTTATTATTTAAAAAATTAATTTTCATCACTTATATAGTATTAGTAAATTACTTTTGTTATTCTGTTTTTTCTAATAAGAAATTGAGGTTTGGACAAATTAGAGTAATGTTATTTGTATGCATGTAATATAACAAAGCACTACAAGAAAATGGGTCTTCTGTAACACAATTTTTTGTTGGTGAAGCACCGATTTCCGTTGGTATTCAATAGTAGCGACGGATTTTTTCCGTTAGATATTTCGTGTGTGAAGGCCCCATAGGTAAATGGAGTGACGGAATCGTTTCCGTTGGTAAATATAGCGACAACAATTTGTTTGTTGGTAATACCGTTGAAAAGTACTCCGCTTCAAATAGCTTTGCAAATGAAAAAACTGTAGGTAATTCTGTTAGAATATTACCAACAGATTTCCTTCGGCTTAATTCAGTTAGTGTTTTGTTACTAATCGGTTGGAAACATATCAATGGATCTAGCATCCAAATTATTCTGTTGCTTGAAATATGTTGGTAATTTGTCGCTAATTTTGTTGGAAGCATTCCGAAAGGTTTAGCATCATAACTATTACGTCGGCTTAGATTTGTTAGTATTCTGTCACTGATCGGTTGGAAAAATACCGACGATATTAGAATCAAAATATTTTTCGTTGTGCTCATATAGCCCGTTTAATCGGGTTTTGCCTAGGCTCCTAGGAGGTCGGGCTTCGCCTAGCAGTTGGTCCTCGACTAGTCGTTTGGTCGGTCAGGCATTGCCTGGGCGCCCAAGCAATCATGCTTAGCCTAAGTGCCCGGGAGTTGAGCTTTGCCTGGGCGCCCAGGCGATGGGGCTATGCCTGACTGGTCAAGCGCCTGGGCTTGGCCTAGGCGCCTAGGCCACGCCTGGGTCTTGCCTGGGCAATGTGCGCCCGGGCGACGCTTGGTGACTAGGCAATGTGTATTTAATTTAACTTGTTCGATATGGGATTTGAACCCTTGACCTCATATATACATGTTAAAGGATCAAACCATCTGAGCTGGACTACTTTATTGTATTTTCTTTAAACAATTATATATATGAGCCACCTAATAGTTTATTTGGTCAATCTCATACGTTTTTTTTTTTTTTTCCGATTGAACCCATTTTTTGATTGATTTCACCCTTTTTTCCCTCAATTCATTGATTTAATTTTTTTTTATCGATATAACTAGCTTTTCCCTTAATTTCATCAATTTGACTAGTTTTTCCACCAATTTCATCCTCTTTTACCGATTTTCATCGATTTTCGCCATTTTCGTCAATTATTTTTTTTCACAAATTTTATCAACTTGATTTGTTTGATTGATCCCATATGGATTGGATCCAGCAAATCGATCCATATTGCCACCTCTATGCCTAGCTGATTAATAATGAACTTAGTCACAATGTAACTGCTTAAGTGTAATTGCATTTACTCTACGTTCCAAAAAATTTGATTAGTTGGACATAATTATTATCTTTGGATTTGGAAAACTATCTTACTTCAAGAGAATCTAATTTATCGGTTCTTGTTTCATAGTTCTTAGATATAAAATCACTTCAACTTTATGTGTTATGAAAGAGAAGTAGTGACGTATTTTTTTCACCTGAATAATTTCACTACTATGGATCACCTTTCCCGACAACTTAATAACAAATGTTATACATAGAATATTTTCTATTTCAAAATTTCTTTGGTAATTTGTTGTTATTATTCGTGAAACATATTTCTATCATTGGTAATTTGGTTATTTTTCCGTTGGAACAATTTCATAACTATGGATAACTTTTTCCTACAACTTAACAACTGAATTCCTACGAAAAATATTTTTTCCTAATTTTTCGTTGGTAATTTGTCGTTATTATTGGTGGAATATATTTCTGTTGATGGTTCCGTCGATGTTCAGTTACTAAATCTAAATAGCAACATATAATTTTTTGTTGGAATGATTTCGTCGCTATGGATAATTTTTTCCTACAACTTAATAACCGAATTCCTATAAAAGATATTATTTTCCAATATTTCATGGGTAATCTGTTGCTATTATCGAATGAACACTTTTCATTTGAAATTTTGTTGGTATTTCGTTACTAATCCATTGCTAATAACGACAAATTTGTTTTCGTTGGAATCAAGTCGTCACTGATGTTATTGGTGTTAGAAGGTATGGTGGAATGCAATTTAATCGATGTTTTTTAATTATATCCAGTGCACCTATCAATTTGCAAATGATATTTCTTAAGTTTTATCTCTTGCTTAAAATTTATTAATATTATTTTCTACTTCACATAGTACTTCAAGCTAATTACTTTGCCAGTGGCTTTTTTTGAATTATTTGCATTGAGGTAGTTGAAGGCATGAAGCATTAATTTAATACTTGATTGATAAATATCCAAACACTCAAATGGGTTGTACAACTTCTAAATTGACATTAAAGCTCCAAGTTTTGAGGAAATCTCAATGTTTTAGTGGTTAAGTATTGTTCTTTGGCTGAATGTTCTCTTTCAAAGAAAACAAGATATATTTTTTTATTCCACTAGTCTTAAACTTATTCGGAGAACTGGGAGTAAACATATTTTTGTTCATGAATAATGCTTTTAATTAGTTGAAATTTTGTTGGTAATTTATTGGTATTATCGAAGGAATACTGTTTTCATTGGTAATCAGTTCTAAATTCTTTAGTACTAGTGATAATTTTTTTCCCCGTTAGAATAATGTTGTTACTGAAGACCCATTTTTTGTAGTGACAATTTTTCGTTACAAAGTTCGTTGATAATTGGTCAATATTTTTGAAAAATATAGTTTTCTTATATTTTCGTCGTTGTTCAGTTGCATATTTGTTATTGACAAAAAAATTGAAACAAATTATTTTTCGTTGGAACAATTCCGTTGCTATATGTCATCTTTACCGACAACTAAACAACGAAGTTCCAACCACAAATCTTTTCTTTCGCAATTTTATTGGTAATTTGTTGCTATTTTTGAAGGAATACCGTTTCCGTTAGTAATCAGTTATAAATTCGTCACTAATAGCGACAATTTTTTTCCCGTTGGAATCAAGTCGTTTCTGAAGACAGCCTTTTTTGTAGTGAAGTCATAAGTCACTTCATACCTATGTGGAGAAAAACTATACTATTTGTGAATCAATCATGAAAATAATTACATGGATCAATATGTTTATATATGGTTATATTGAACACGTTGAAACAACAAAAATATAGAGTAGTTTCTACTCAAAACATTTCTTTAAATTTAAAGGGTCTGTTAGTTTAGCGTTTTCCAAAAAAATTTCGCGTTTGGGAAATGCCAAACAAACATGTTTTCTACTTTCTCAAATAAATTTTTCATCTTTCAATTTTCTCAAATTACTCTCTCAAAAGCCAAACAAACAACAATTTTCAAACAAACCTAAACAAACTCTACTCTGATTTGACATAAAGTAATTTATTACTTACACCATTTATCTCACATAACAAATATGATTTGACATAAAGTCTTATACATCTTACATCTACAACCCCACTCTTCCAAAAAAAATCTACACCTACTTTTTTTCTCAAACCACTCTCTTAAAATCCAAACAAACAAATTACGCAAATCGATATTATTTCACAAACATCCACTACTTTCCCAAATTACTTTCCGAAACACCAAACAAATAGGCCAAAATTCTTCCAAATTCTTTAAAAGAAAGTTTTTTTTCTTTTCAAGTTTCTAATATCCCGAGCAAATAAAATTATTTCAATCTATGACGAATAGAGGTGAACATTTGCAAACAAAAATAATTCACCAAGCTAGTTGTTTTTTGAGTTCTGTAGAAATTAAGATATTCGAATGACATATTTTACAGCCATATCTTATTATTCTCCACGGAGGTAAATATATACAAAACTAAAGGGTTCTATTCTAGGAAGATATATACATAATATTCCTACTGATTACAAAAAATATTCCTATTGATTTTCTTATATACAATTAGAGATTTTATTTGATTTAACCAAATCTCATATGCCAACACCCTCCCTCAAGTTGGTGCATAGATATCAATCATGCCCAACTTGTTAATAACCGCATGAAAGACTCTTCCCGAGACCGCTTTCGTAAGAATATCTGTGATTTTATCTTCGGATTTGACGAATGGAAACTGAATAGTCCTTTGGTCCAACTTTTCTCTTATGAAATGACGATCTACTTCAACGTGTTTAGTGCGATCATGTTGTACTGGATTTTCTGCAATTTGAATTGCAGCTTTGTTATCACAAAATAAGCTAATAGGTCTTAAATCCTTAATTCCAAGGTCCCCTAGAACTCTTTTAATCCACAACAACTCACATAGACCATGTGCCATTCCTCGAAACTCTGCTTCTGCACTTGAACGAGCCACGACCTTTTGTTTCTTACTTCTCCAGCTAACAAGATTACCTTCAACAAATATGAGGTAACCTGATGTCGATCTTCTCCTCAACTGATCTTCAGCCCAATCAGCGTCAGTGTAACCTTCAATGGTGGGTGCTTCATTCTTCGAGAACAATAATCCCTTCCCTGGAGCACCTTTCAAATATCTCAAGATTCTGTACACTGCATTCATGTGTTCTTCCGTTGGTGCATGCATAAATTGGCTCACGACACTCACAACATAAGCAATATCCGGCCTAGTGTGAGTCAAATAGATCAATTTCCCTACTAACCGCTGATAACATCCTACATTCGTCAAACTTTTATCTGAAGAAGCTTCAAGTTGATGATTTACCTCCATCGGTGTTTCAATGGGCTTGCAATCTAGCATCCCAGTTTCAGTTAGCAAATCCAGTACGTACTTTCGCTGGGAAAGAGAGATACCTTTTCTTGATCTTGAGACTTCAATTCCTAGAAAATATCGCAATTGTCCTAGGTCTTTCATTTCAAACTTGGTGGCCAAGTATTTTTGTAGCTTCTCAATTTCTTCTGGATCATTACCAGTCAAGATCATGTCATCGACATACACAATCAATGATGTTACCTTTCCATGTTTGTGCCGAATAAATAAAGTATGGTCAGCGTTACTTTGCCTATAGCCAACCGACTTCATTTCTGATGAAAACCTCCCAAACCAGGCTCTCGGTGACTGCTTAAGTCCATATAAAGATCTTTTCAGCTTACATATCTTGCCTTTATGTATGACCCCTTGCTCAACTCCTGGTGGAATATCCATATATACATCTTCTTCCAAATCACCGTTTAGGAAAGCATTTTTTACGTCAAATTGGTGTAAAGGCCAATCTCGATTTGCTGCAATTGATATGAGAATGCGGACAGTGTTGAGCTTGGCGCGAAGGTCTCTTGATAGTCGACTCCATACTTTTGTGCATATCCCTTTGCGACTAACCTTGCTTTGTACCTGTAATGCTTCCATCTGCTTTAAGCTTCACAGTATATATCCATTTACACCCGATTGCCTTCTTTCCTTTGGGCAAAGAAACCAACTACCAAGTTGAGTTTTTGTGTAAAGCCTCTATCTCTTCATTCATTGCCTTCGCCCACCTTGGATCTGCTAATGCTTCCTGGACACTTCTAGGAATATATACTTTGGATAATTGATCGACAATTAGAGCATATGAATTCGATAACATATGGGTAGAAGTGTAGTTAGTAATGGGATATTTGGCATTAGCTTTTATATCAGGTTCATATTGTTTCTTTGGAACACCTCTATTCAATCTTACAGGAAATCGAGGGGAAGGATAATTTTAACATGATTCTAATTCATTCAAAGTGGAGTCGAGAGTTACCTGGGGTGCAATATTACTTTGAACATTCTGGGAAGGCTCCTCAGTTGATGGTGTTAATACGGGTTCTTCTGAGGCACCTTCATTATCTTCTTGTACCTTATCATTCTCCGATATAATTGGCAAGTCTGATGTGTCTATGCTAGGTTGATAAGCGAATGCGTTTTCCATATTCAAAAAAATTTCCATTGCTTCCAACTCTAGGAATTCAACTCCAGTGCCTTTTGTATTGAGCTCAACCTCTTTGCCCAAATTCTCCCCCGGAAGAGATGAGCTCGATACTACCTCTAAGTAGTATGGTTCTGTCTCGCGGAATGAAACTTCTAAGGTGACATGCAACTTCTTATTATGTGGATCATAACACCGGTAGCCCTTCTGAAAATCTGAATATCCAACAAACACACACCGTTTCACACACGGGTCCAATTTATTTCTCAAAACATTGGGAATGTGGACATAAACCGTACACCCAAATACTCTCGGTTCGAGGTTTGGTAGATGTGAAATTGAGAAAAAATATTGTAACTTATGTTGGGGAGTTTGGAAGCCGATAACCCGAGAAGGAACCCGATTGATAAGGTAGACAGGTGTGTTTACGGCCTCCCCCCAGTATATTCGTGGCATGTTCATTCCAAAGAGAGATGCACGTACTACTTCCATAATCTGTTTATTCTTTCTTTCTGCCAAACCATTTTGTTGTGGTGTGTATGTGCAAGAAGTGTGGTGTCGTATGCCTAGATGGCTTAAGATATTATCCTAACGAAGCATCCATGAACTCCTTAGCATTGTCAGACTGCCAAATTCGAATTTCTTGTTGGTATTGGGTGCGCAACATGTTATAGAACTCCTTAAATGCCATACATGCATCACTTTTTTTATGGAGTAAAGATACACACGTTACCCTAGTGCATTCATCAATGAAAGTGATAAAATAACGTGCTTTTGCAATAGATGGAACCTTTGCAGGCCCCTAAATATCAGAATGTATAACACCAAAAGGCTCTTTGCATTTATTCAAACTTGGTAAATAAGGAATTCGATGGCTTTTTGCCAGTTCACATATATCACATCTAAAATCAGAAACATCTAAATCAGAAAATAAATTTGGTCGAAGTTTATTAAGATAACCAAAAGAAATGTGTCCGAGTCTCCTATGCCACAACCATATATTTGCTTGAGCCTTCTCAACCTCATTTGTTTGACATGTTTTGCTGATTTCTTTTCCCCCTTCCTTAGTCAATTCCAAGTAGCAAAGTTTTCCCCGTTTAACACCATAACCAAGAGTCTTCCGGGTCAGAATGTCCTGAAAACACAAAATAGAGGCCAAAACGTTACAGTGCAATTAAGAGATGAGGTGAGTTGGCTAACAGACAAGAGATTGCACTCAAGCGATGGAACCACCAAAATAGTATTAAGTTTCAAAGTATTGGATAGAACAACTGATCCTTCTCCAATGATAGGAGAGGTAGTACCATTTGCAGTGGAGATAATAGACTGAGAGGATGAATGTATGGTTTGCAGTATGTTAGAATCTTTAACCATATGATCAGATGCTCCTGTGTCAACAATCCAAGTACTATTTCTAGAAGTGACAGAAAATACACCTGCCTTACCGAAACTACTTGGTTGAGCCACGTTAGCTGTAGGATGTGATTTTTCCTCCTGAGTTGAGCGAGCATCCCCTTGTATGGCCACCGCTGCTCTACCAGTAATTTTCTTTCTTGGTTTTTTCGAGAAATCCCACCAATCCGGATATCCGATAATCTCATAACACTTTTGTTTCGAATGCCCTGTTTCACCACAATGACTACAAACAAAGTTATTAGTTTTACCAGATGGTAAGTTATTTCGTCATTTGCCATTAGGTCCTTGGGAGTTTCGGTGAGCCACCATAGCCGAGCTTTCTGGTACTGGTCGGGAACCTCCCATGATTTGTCTTTCTTGTGCTTCCCTTCTTATATATGCATACGTACTCTCCAAGTCCAACTTTGGATCTTTTCGTAAAATCTCTCCACGAACTTGGTCAAATTCAGGATCAAGTCCACTCAAGAATATGTGGACTCGTAGTCTCGCCATCATTGAATGTGTATGTATAATCCCTTCAACCGATTCCTCCTGCGTGTTCATTCGATGATCGATTTCCTGAAATATTGCAACTAAATCATTATAGTAGGTAGACAAAGGTCTACCATTCGACGTGGTGGTGAAAGACTTTTGATTCAACTCAAATAGACGAGTCTCATCTAATCCATCGTAGAAAGTTTTTGCAACAGCCTCCCATATCTCCTTAGTTGTGGGCAATCGAATAAAACGCTGCATCAGATGAGGGCTCATTGAATCAATGAGCCAACTCTTAACTCTATGGTTATCAGTAATCCATGTTGCGTAGCTGGGATCGTTGGGTGCTGGTTTTGCTATTTCTCCTGTAAGGTATCCGACTTTATTTCGTGCTCCAATACGCATTTCCATCAGTTGAGACCATAATGAAAAATTTGTTTCATCAAGTACAATACCCGTTGGAAAAGTTGAATTATCCTGTTGGACTATAATCGGTGGTGGTAGGTTATTTGATGTAATTGTAATTATAGGATTAAGAATTGTGGGTGGGGTATTGTTCGGGTCTCCCATTTAAATTCAAGTAGAAATAAATTTTCAAGGTTTAAAAAAGAATTTGTGACTCTGTGTTACTGGTACAGATGGAGGCTGAAAAACGAGAGAGAAAGAGCTTCGATCTGCTCTGGTACCATGTAGAAATTAAGATATTCGAATGACATATTTTACAGTCATATATTATTCTTCTCCAAGGAGGTAAATATATACAAAACTAAAGGGTTCTATTCTACGAAGATATATACACAATATTCCTACTGATTACAAAAAATATTCCTATTGATTTTCTTATATACAATTAGAGATTTTATTTGATTTAACCAAATCTCATATGCCAACACCCTCCCTCAAGTTGGTGCATAGATATCAATCATGCCCAACTTGTTAATAACCGCATGAAAGACTCTTCCCGAGACCGCTTTCGTAAGAATATCTGTGATTTTATCTTCGGATTTGACGAATGGAAACTGAATAGTCCTTTGGTCCAACTTTTCTCTTATGAAATGACGATCTACTTCAACGTGTTTAGTGCGATCATGTTGTACTGGATTTTCTGCAATTTGAATTGCAGCTTTGTTATCACAAAATAAGCTAATAGGTCTTAAATCCTTAATTCCAAGGTCCCCTAGAACTCTTTTAATCCACAACAACTCACATAGACCATGTGCCATTCCTCGAAACTCTGCTTCTGCACTTGAACGAGCCACGACCTTTTGTTTCTTACTTCTCCAGCTAACAAGATTACCTTCAACAAATATGAGGTAACCTGATGTCGATCTTCTCCTCAACTGATCTTCAGCCCAATCAGCGTCAGTGTAACCTTCAATGGTGGGTGCTTCATTCTTCGAGAACAATAATCCCTTCCCTGGAGCACCTTTCAAATATCTCAAGATTCTGTACACTGCATTCATGTGTTCTTCCGTTGGTGCATGCATAAATTGGCTCACGACACTCACAACATAAGCAATATCCGGCCTAGTGTGAGTCAAATAGATCAATTTCCCTACTAACCGCTGATAACATCCTACATTCGTCAAACTTTTATCTGAAGAAGCTTCAAGTTGATGATTTACCTCCATCGGTGTTTCAATGGGCTTGCAATCTAGCATCCCAGTTTCAGTTAGCAAATCCAGTACGTACTTTCGCTGGGAAAGAGAGATACCTTTTCTTGATCTTGAGACTTCAATTCCTAGAAAATATCGCAATTGTCCTAGGTCTTTCATTTCAAACTTCGTGGCCAAGTATTTTTGTAGCTTCTCAATTTCTTCTGGATCATTACCAGTCAAGATCATGTCATCGACATACACAATCAATGATGTTACCTTTCCATGTTTGTGCCGAATAAATAAAGTATGGTCAGCGTTACTTTGCCTATAGCCAACCGACTTCATTTCTGATGAAAACCTCCCACATTGGTTGAAAACAATAGTTAAGTCCACCCTATAAGGTCTTGGGCGATCCTCACCTTACAAGCTAGCTTTTGAGGTTGAGTTAGGCCCAAACCAAGTAAGTGGACTTAGCCTAATCCATGTGGAGAATTCTAATATGGTATCAGAGCCCCGGGTTAAAGTGGGCCGCCTCCTTCCGTGATGGGTTCCTCCTTGTTCACATGATAGGCTTCATTATCTACCAACACACACTTCATCCAGATAACAAAGGCCTGGGTTGTCATTATTCCTCCAGTTATTCAAAGCTTGGAGATTCATTATTCCTCCGGTTAACAAAGGCCTGGAGTATCATTATTCGTGTGTTAGATCTTCACCCACATGTCATAAATTCACAAGGTTGGGCTTTCATATGTCACGTGTTGGACTTGTTTCACCCACACATTCTGCCCGCCCACACGTGAAGGGGGAGTATTGAGACTAATTGTCCCACATTGGTTGAAAACAATAGTTAAGTCCACCTTATAAGGTCTTGGGTGATCCTCACCTTACAAGCTAGCTTTTGAGGTTGAGTTAGGCTCAAACCAAGTAAGTGGACTTAGCCCAATCCATGTGGAGAATTCTAATAAGTTCAAACAATATTTTTAAAATTTTTAATGTTGTGGTTGAAATTCATTTTGAACAATATTTGAAATTTAGTTTAATATAAAAAGTGATCCCAATGAAATTATTTTTTGGCTCCGACGTTGATTCTTGTTCCTAAAACAGGCATTGGTGTAGATCTTATAAAGATCCTGATCATGTTTCACGTCGCGTGATTAGAGAATTGGATATAAAGAATTCCAGTACGCAGAGAATTTAGAGGAACATTCATATTATATTCTCATATGTATAGGGATGTGACATATAATCTTTTTGTATCTAAACATTTGTACACATACAAATTTTTTCTTTTTTTGTGACCATGCAATTAAGATATATATCAAAGATTATTCAAAATTCAAGTCAACTAACTCCAACACCCTCCCTAATTAATACACCTAGGAGTAACATAATATTTATTTTTTCTCTTTCCATATTTATTCCCAAATTGAAAAAGGAATTGTTGCTCACACTAGATCAACATTTTTAATTCCTTAAACCCCCCCCCCACCAATTTTCTTAAGCACAAAATTTCATATTGCATGTAGGCACATATATCACTCGGTATGATTGTTAATGGAATGGATTTTAATTCAATTCAAATTCGAACAACTTTATAATTAGGATCTTAAAGAAAGATCCAAAATTGGAAATAGATGTGTGACGCCCCGCTTCCCGGGTTGGGTCCCACATGGCCCATCCCCGAGTTTGGGATCGCCCGGCGCGGGATAACCCATCAGAGTTGCTGAATTTTTTTCTTTTTTTAAACATGATGACAAAAATAATTAAAGCATGCGATAAAACCATATTTAAAATTTAAAGGCCCACTAGCTCCGTTATATACGGAGAAGGCCAAATATACGGTCATACGGGTAACCCCGCAAGCCTACGGAAAACATAAACACAATATTCAAATTACATCGTTTAACCTTATATCAAGGTGACAACAAAAGTGACAAAGTAGCGAAAGCAAAAGAGAAAAAGGGAATAATCCCTCAACGACCAACTGGATCCCGGAAAACTAACACAGCAACTCAACTATCATAACATGAGGCTCCTGCATCTGAAAAGATTGATAAAAGGAACGCGTAAGTTGATCGTCCAACTTAGTGAGGCTGTGGTGCATTGTGCGTGTGACACATGGATGCAACATAATATATATCGTGAGCATATAAACGAATTAAGCATATATCACATTCATAAAATCAAAGCATAGAGTTCAAATAACTAGGAGTTGCTGATGCCGTTCTCCACTTACCCTCCATCATTATTCTGATGTCCATCCAAACTCACCAAGTAAGGAGCGACCTTACTATCTGAAATGCATCGACATGTCTTTGCCGGAGTTCGTCCTTACTCCCCAAGTGTTCCTCCCCACTTGGGTTGTAAGGCCAGGCCTACGGGTAACCGTGACAATTCTGCCGGCCAGGTTGGCATCGGGTCCATATACCAATCAAAAGGGGCCCACACAAAATCGAAAACAAACGAAAACATATAGTCGAAAACAAACGGAACATAACATATCAAACATATTATCAACATTTAACGATTCACCGAAAGCAATTCAAACATATAGCTGGGTGAACATATTCGCAACTAAGTAGATCTAGATTCGGTGTAGCATGTATTAGGATAATCATGTTGATATGATAAATGATTCATACAAGTCAGCCTATTACTAACATACACGAGGTAACTAGCATGGCACGTGATGTTCTAATTATTTACAACCTAATTACATGCTTAGACTCGACCTACTAGCATATCGGACTAACACACGAATGAACACAGCGCTCACATGTTCTGCTTACGGTTCTTGAAAGTTTCTCGGTAGAACGGCGATTCCAGATCCTGTACATATTTACGTAACGTTTAAGGATCTAAACTCGAACAAGAACTTATGATTGACTAAAGAAATACTTTAGTCGCAATTATAGTCGGGTCATGGACGAAATGAGACCATGATCCAACTTAAACTAATTAACCCGATTTAGGGGTTCATAGAGCTACGTCGTGTGGAAAGCCACGAATAAGGATTTATAAAAATCCAAGAAAATTCTTTAATAATAGGCATTCATTTAATTTGAGTAAATCAAAGTTTATTTTAAAATTACTTATTTTTCTAATTTTGAAAACTTTATTTATTTATTAATTTTATTTTCGAATTAATTAAATTTAGAAATCATTTTAATCAAAAATATTTTATTTTATTTTCAAATTATTTATTTCCCGAAAATTATTATTCAAAATTATTTTATTTTATTTTCCCAAATTATGGATTATTTTTAATTAAGAATTAAAGTTCCCTTGAAATTATTTCATTTTATTTAACCCACTTTTCTTTTCAAATTTATCCAAGTAATATATTTATTTTCGAAAATATATTTATTATTTATATCTTAGAAAATAATTAATTAAACTTATTTAATTTTATTTTCGAAATTATTTATTATTTTTATTTTTCAAAATTTAATGTTAAGTAATTATTAAAAATTATTTTCAATATTTACAAATTTATTTTCAAATTAGTTACTAATTTTCAAAGTTATTTCTAAGTTTATTTTACTATCTAAAATTTTATTCTATTTAATTTTCAGAAATACATATTTCTAAATACTTATCATTAATTATATTCGTTTCAAATATTATTAAATATATTTCAAACCCTTTTCATTTAAAAATAATTCTATTTTTGAAATTATTTAATATTTTTCAGAATATATACTTATAAATTACTTTTACGATTTCCAGATTTATTTTATAATTCAATTATACATTTTATTATTATAACACTAATTTATTAAAAATATATTTACTTTTTTTTTTTTTTAAATTAATGATGTGGACTGGCCCAAAGGCCAGCCCACATAAAGCCTTAGTGGCCTGTTGCATAAGCAACAGGCCGTGCTATAGACCCAGCAGCAAGTTTGCTGCCGGAGGTGGGGTGGCTCCGGCCACCTCACCAAATTTGCACCAAACACCCCTAATTTTTAGACTTGCATAAATAACCCTAAACAAACAATTAAATCATTTTAACACTCAAAATTTTCATAAATGTTAAATCTTTCATAAATATCTTGTAGATCTATAATATGCATATATTGAGTGAATTTACACAAGTAAATCTTTGAGAAAAATACACTTTTTTATTTAAGAAAATTCCAACAAACTCCAAGAATATCATTTTATGGAGAAAAACATAGATCTTTTAAATATTCAACAAAATCAACTATCAATAAGAAATACTCATGTATCAATATCCCAAATCAATGCATCTAAGACATAACTCAAGAGACTTAATAATTTAATCTAAGTTGTTTTAAAGATACTAAAACTATTTTAAAGAGTAAAAAGCTAGGGTTTCTAAGGTTGGGCAAAATAAACCATCAAAGAGAAAGCATAAGTTATCGAAACTTGAACTCCTCCAAACACGGTGGTAGCACGGCGGCGTACTGGTGGTAGTCCTCTGGCGGCTTCACGGCGGTGGTGGTGGCCCTACTCTTCCTACACTTCTCCATCTTTCTAACTTCTTTCACTATTTCACACTAACTCTCACTCTTCTCACACACTCTCTTTTCCTTTCTAATTCTAACATAACTATGAAAACTTAAGTGCAATAGGGTGAAGAAAATCTGAAAATGAGAGTTTAAAGGTGTTTAAATACACCTTGAGAAGATAGGAGACATAATTAGTCTTCAAAAACCAACCAATGTATGTCCACCTTGGGTAGAGAAATTTCTCTACCCAAGGGGCATGCTTGGCCACCCTAGGAAGCTATAAAGGCTCTCCTAGCAGCTGCAATCAAGTGTGGGCGGAATTTGCACATTGCCCCCTGAAGTTTCGGTAAAGTGCACTTTTGCCCCAAAAATTATTTATTTTGCACAATTAGGTCCAAATATTTTTCAAAAGAAGTATAATATTATTTCAAAGTATTTTTGTGTTTCTAAATCATTTCTAATTTAATAAAAACATATGAGATAATTTAAATTATACATTTCACCCCAAATTAACACTTAAATTTTCGAAATAAAATATAAGACATGAAATTGGATTAAAAATCCAATAAAATACGATTAAAGAGATCTGAAATTTACGGGGCGTTACAAGATGAATGAAATGAATATTAATTCTTGTTGAACCATTATTTTAAAGATATGAATTATGAAATATATACAAAAATTACATATACATTTTTAAATTTATGTAAGTCTTAATAATATTTTAGTGATCATTTTTAAACATAAAAGGTTATGCAATTTACGGCCATTAGTTTGTTTGCTTGCAACTTTATGAGCACTAACTTTAACTTTGACGAATTTAGAACTAAAAGTGAAGGTAAGATGACTAAAATTGCGACATCTTAAAACATAATTGATAAAAATCGCTTGTCGAAATTATCGATATCTCAACCACATCCCTGTAAAAGTTAAAGGTCTAATATGCTTTCATTTCGTACATTTTCTCTATTTTTAACTCATACTGCTTAATTCCCCATCCCCATAACATGAGTACATAAACTTTTCTTTTTTGTACCCAAGGTTTTAAATCCGAAGGGCGACCACATTAAATAAGAACCTCTCCAATCAGAGACTCAAACTTGAAATTTGGGTTAACTACATTGTAGCGATCGATAAGTCACTTCCACTAGACCAATCACTTTTTGGTACATAAACTTTAAGTTGCTCTTAATTTATTAAAATAATTGTTAAAACATTAAAATTAAAGCGTACACTGAATCAACATTATTATTAGCTAGTTAATTAGCCACATTCTTAAATTTAAACTATGTACTAAACATTAATCTTGGATCAACATATATATTTATACATCTCTCTCGTTCATCAATCAAACCAATTGAATTGTCCCCAATCCCAAATTGATTCATCATTATCCTTGTTTTGATTTGGATCATTCTCCACATATTGTTGATTATAAGAATCAGTACTTATTTCTGGTTGAAGTACTACTTGATTAGCATTTTGATAGTTAAATATGGCTTCTCCATTGTTTTCAATATGTTGTACATTGTGCAGTGCGGATTGGTCGCTCATCACCATCTGTTGATCAAGTGGAGGCCGCCTGTCAAATGCCCTAAAGCATTTTGTTTTTTTGTAAATTCGGCATAAGCTGAATTCTTCCCTTATTACCTGCATCAAATAATATTTTGGAGAATAGTTTTAATTTGAGAATGCAACATGCAAATAAGTCATTTTTTTTTTTTTTGATAAATATATCTTTCAGGATTAAAGTTTTAGCATGCATGCATATTAGTCATTTCATGTGATATGATTTGTTTGACGAGGGAAAAACACTTTTAATATCAAATTTTAGTCCGAAAAATATATTTGATAGCAGACTTTTTGAAAAAATATATTTTATACCATGATTCACACCATCTTGACACATTTATTTTTTTCGTCAATTTTCGGACGAAATGCAGCAAGTGTCGTCAATTGTGGGTCAATAAAACTTGTGCATGTTTTCGTCCGAAAATTGACAGCAAAACTAAATATGTCAAGATTGTGCGAATCATGGTATAAAATGTATTTTCTCAAAAAATTTAATACCAAATATATTTTTTGGATTAAAGTTTGATATAAAAGTGTTTTTCCTCTTTGATTTATTCATGCTAATTTTCCAATTGTGTTACTTTTTCAAACATTTTTTAATTGATCTTTGAGAATTAGAAGCTTGAAGCTTGGATGAATTTATTATTCCTTCTTGCCAGTACATATTAATTACTTGCTCAATTTATTTATAGATCACTATTGCAGAAGTAACTACGGAGCTTATAGGGTGCGGCCTCTTGTAACTAATCTCGCATTGACACCCCCTCAAATCACGCCATGTGGCATTTGTAACCCCTCAAATTCGGTCAGTACGAGAAATTATTTAGTACAATCGCTGCACCACGTCATCAAGTACACATGGTGCAGCCCACCAGTACACTTGGGACATGTGGATTAATAATCTACATCATCCATATTCTGGCAATGTGAACACAATTTTTTGAATCCCTTTTTTTTTTTTTAACATGGCTAGAATATGGGGTGATGTGGATTATCAATCCACATATCCCAAGTGTATTGTTGGGCTGCACCACGTGTACTTGATGACGTTGTGCAGCGGTTGTACTAAATAATCTCTCGCCAGTTAAACCCTCCTTTTTTAAGATCAAAATGTCCTTTTATTTATTTTTCAAAGGAAAATTAAAATACCAAACTTAAATCAAAAAGTCTTTTATAACCTTTTCAATTTTCTTAAATTTAAAATATTTAACAACTCAATTATTAAAAGTCATTTATATATTACCTTATGCTCAATTGGTGAAATATTATAACTGATTTACTTCCATAATCAATTCAACTTAAACGTGAGTTATAGAAAATTAGGGTAAATTTTTGTATTCTCCATTTATTTAGAAAAATTAATTTGACTCTTCAAGTAATTAGCGATTTTTTTAAAGAAGATAATCAAGATTCGAACTTAATTAACCAAAAAGAAATTAAGTAATCAAGATTCGAAGTTATATTGATTATGCATCCAATTAATTCATGTTAATTAAAGTTATATTATATAAAATATTATATTCTTGTTCTATATATACAATTTAATTAAGGAGATACATTACAACATTTAAAAAAAATATATTTTTATTTTAATATTATACTAAACTTTTATATAATATAAATTTATTATTTTATGTAAGAAGTAAATTTTCGATTTAATATCATTGAAAATATTTAATAGGTCTAACTATTTAAGTCATTTGCTGAAATTACTGGGTATTATAATTTCGAAAAAAATTTCAATGATTTAATTAATTGAAAATATTATGTACATAACTATTTACATCTAAAATTAGATCTTCATTGATTTTCTTACTGAAAAGTAAAATACGTATATCTAAATTTATTAAAAATATATAATCAATTGGCAAATTAAATGGGTATACTATCTAGGCCAATATATAAAATTATTATTTTTATCAAATGAGTATTTTTTAATTTGGTGAAAGAGTTCATTGATTTTATTAATTGAAAGTTTAGGGACATTTCTATTAGTTCAATTATTTAAATCATTGAACCTTTATGAACAATCACATAATTTTACCTTATTTTTTTAGGTAAATATGCTATATGGATATTAAAATTTTAGTTCTGAAATTCAGCCAACATGCACAATTCTAGTTTTTTTTGGTAAAAATACAATTATTAGTTCTAAATTTATGTCAAATGTTAAGTTTTTATTTGAGGAAAAAACACTTCTGATACCAAACTTTAGTCCAAAAAACACATTTGATACCAGACTTTTTGAAAAAACACATTTCATACTATAATTCACATCATCTTGACACATTTACTTTTTCGTCAATTTTCGGATGGAATTCAGCAAGTGTCGTCAATATGTATGTCTTTAAAACGTGTATATGTTCTCCCTCCCATTGTCAATTTAATGGGCACATGAGCGGTACGTGCTGAATTTCATCCGAAAATTGACGGCAAAACTGAATGTGTCAAGATAGTGTTAATCATGGTATGGAATGATTGATGTAATAATAGTTTTTTTTTTTTTTTTTTTAATTTCCGATGTAATGATTGATGTAATATTCGTCATTAAAAAAAAAAAACTATTATTTTAGCTAGGCGAAGAAGTTAAATTAATCAGACCTGACCTGTGAGTTTGCAATAGTTGATGAGGAAGAAGGTTGATCATGGTTGCTATAATCAATAGCCTTATACTCATTCATCTTCCACTGAGTCTTTCTTCCGTTGGGAGCTCGTCCCACGTAGAAAACCATCGTTCTTTTCCTACCGATTGCGCGATTTTGGGAGGAGGAGTAAACATCACCAGGAGAACCGGTTGCTTTCCAATAACCCTCAGTTGTGAGCCGATTCGGCCTTCCTCCACGGGTTTCCCTTTCATTTCTGGGAACGAAAAAGAACCACTCCTCGCTATTTGCATGGCGATCACGATCCCTTGAAAATCCTGTTTCGATTTCAAAAGCAATTAATAGTTTAAGTACTTTGTTATGTATATTAAGTTATATAAGCAAATCCAATTTGATCGCCTTTGAGCAACTTAATGGAGGAGCTAGGACTCCATTTTAGAGAGGTCTCAAAAAATTTATTAACTCAGACTATTTAAAATTAAGAAATATTTACTTCTTTTAGGGGGCGTTTGTTAGGACCTAATAGGGGTATTAGGTCATATTATATGAATTAATATGGACTAATACAACGTTTGGTGGCATTACTCTAATACCAGGTCAAATGGATTAAATCTTTACGACCCGGTATTATGACTAGATTATAATAATCCACCTATGCGTGGGTGAATTAGTTAATCCAGGTTAATATGGATTAGGTAAATATCACTAATAACCTCATATTTTACATATTTTCTTTTTAACATATCATTAGATATCATAAATTTTTCTCAAATATTTGAAAATGGGAAAACAATTATACATAAATAAATCACAAATTAAAATCTATATCAATTTACAATATAACATGGAAACATTCTATCTAATCTACCAAACATGTTTTTATATGGCCTTCAATCCGACTCCAATTTAATCCACCTTTATCCCATACGCCCTAGCAAACGGGCCCTTATATGAATAATTAAATAAAACATGCTATTAGCATGCATTTTTTATAAAATAATATTCCTATATATTCATGAATAAAAAATTTAAACTCCTTATATGAATAATTAAATAAAACATGCTATTAGCATGCATTTTTTATAAAATAATATTCCTATTTAGGGCTGTCAATGGGGCGGATTTCAATCCGGATCCGTCCGAATTCGATCCGATTTATTAGGATAATTGTCCGATTAGAGATTCGATGGACATGATCCGATTATAAAGATCCGAAATCCGAAACTCATGGAGCGAATATGAATTTAGGTCGATCCGATCCGTTAAATATCCATATCCGACAACAAATAAAAAGAAAGATATATATACAAAATGAAAATAATTTATAAAAATAAGTATCATTAATAATATTTTAACGTCAATTTAAGAAGATAGTAATTTATAATTCGTTTATAAATTTATTTAAACCAATATATTCATTCTACAAATATATATATATATATATATATATATATATATATAGTAAAGAAACTTTAAAAATGTGAGCTAAAATTAAATAAAATTGAAAAGATAATAAACTTATTTTAGGAAAAAAATATTAATTTAACTTTTTAAATACAAATTTATTGGATCCGAAAAATATCCGATATCCGGCCAAATCTGACCAAGATCCGTTGGATTAAAAAAATCTAGATCCGAGCACAATTCGAGCAAGATCCGAATCCGACAGGATTCGATCCAATATAAATGGAGCCGGATCTGGACGAGCCTAATCCGACCAGAATCCGATCCATTGACATCCCTATTCCTATTGAATAAAAAATTTAAACGTAAAACATATTTTCATACGGATATATATGTAACAAAAAAATATGAACTGAACTGATCATTTTATTTGTAAAATAATATGATACAAAAATTCAAAATATCGAGATTTAATCAATATTTTGTTGTGTGTGATATATATCAAGAAATATTAAAATAATGAAGAATTAAAAGAATTGATAAAAAAAAAATTTACGTGGAAGTTCCCATGGATTGTAATGGTAAATATCAAGAACTGGTATGACTCGGTCGATGTCATTTCTCGTGCCTCTCAGTTTATGTTGAAGATAAAAAGAAACCAATTCTTCCTCTGTCGGATAGAACCTATAACCTGGTGGTAGATCATCCATTCTCAATCTTTTTTTTTTTTTTTTGAGATGGAATATATACACTTATTTAATTAAAACACGCGTACAAACAGTGAAAGCAATGAAATTGGCATTTGTAGTTGTAGGGGAGAAATTTCTTGTGGATTTCGTGTCATTTCTTAATGAGGAAAAAAGTGAGAGAATTAATTGTGATATACAGAAAGAATGAAAGCGATATATATAGAGCCAATAGAGGAATTCTTAGGAATTCTTGGAAATTTCTACGCGTTTCTAAGGAAATACATGTCCCCCCTTTTCTTTTCCAAAGATTCAATTTTTTTAAGCCGGGTTGGATATTATATGAGAATCTCTCATATATAAGTTCACTTTATATACGAGACACATGAAAATTTTAAAAGGAAGAATTGTAGCATTTTTATTTTTATTTTACCAAAGGTTTAATCCCTTTCGAGGGGCGTCGGATACATAAAGTGGGAACCTCTCCCAACAGGGATTCGAACCTTAGTCCGTTACTTTGTAGTGACTAGTCCCTTCCACTAGACCAATCGTCTGTTGGTAAAATGTTATTTGATATTTGATTCGAGCTCGTTTAATAAAAGTTTTTGTGAACTCTGTTTTTCATGTATATCAAACAAGTTGATCATAAGATATATGTTCAAATATCAAGCTACTCGTGATCTTTGTTCGATAAAAATTTATTTGAGTTTGATTCGTTAAACAATCAAACACAAATATTTATGGTTCGATACAATATTTAAATAATACTTGAATTATGTATCGTTACTCAACCCTAACACATTAGAGGGGCCTAAGAATATTCTAAATTCGGGGAGTTGTTGGCCTAACACATTAGAGGGGCCTAAGAATGTTCTAAATTCGGGGAATTGCCTACGTAAATTTATTTTCTTATATTTAAATTTACAAAAATATTAATTAAATATTAGCATATTACTCTTTCTAATATATTATTTTTCAAATAAAGACAAGCCCACTAAATTTATTCTGACACAGTCAATCTTTAATATGGTGTTATATATATTTTATTTTGAAATATTCTTTTAATGGAAGTAAATTTTATAAGTATATATAATGAATAATATAGTTCGAAACAAGTTTACATCAATAAATTTAATTTTTGTTACTTAAAAAGATCAATTATTAGTTTTAATTAATATACTTTTATACGCTTACAACTATGCTAAAAAAAAGGCTCATATAGTCATATGTTTATGCACGTATTACTTGCTAAGCATTGCTAGTTATGCTGAAATTTAAATAAAGCTAGCTACTTAGATATTTTTTGAGCTTGGTTAGTTTAAATAGTAATATATATAATATTCTCTAACTCAATCAAGAATAAATCTAAATTTGAATAATTGATTGTTAGACTCTATTTACCTTACATCCTTAACTCTCTTGAATATATATAATATTATATTATGTATATCATATATCAAATTAAGTATTAAACTACACAAACATATGCTATTTTCGCCCCTAGCTTATTATCCCATTGCACGTTGATGAGTTGAATAAAAGAGAATGTTCGTAGTACTAAGTTCTCTTTTTTTTTTTTTATTGCACTACAAAAAATTTAAATTTTAGTGACAAAATAATAAATGACAAAGTGACAAGAATTTAAATATTGTCACTAAAATGATGCATATAGACACACCAGTGACAAGAAATATAAAAAAAAAAATTTATTATTATTGACATTTAGTGATACCTCAAAAGTGACAACTAAAAAGTTGTCACTAGATTATAGTGACTATTTTATGTTACTAGTTTTTTTTTTTTTTTTTTTTTTGATTAGTTTACTGCCACTAGGTTGTCATTGAAAGGGTGTCACTAATTGTCAATTGTAACAATTTAAGTTCCATACACTTGTCATAGTCATTAGTGACAACTTAAAAATATATTTTGTCACTATTACACTTGTCACAATTATTACTGTGACAAAACTTATATTTTTATCACTAAATATATGCAAAAAGTGACAATTTCAACAATGTCACTTAATATTTTGTCACTAAAATTTATTTTCCTTTGTAGTGTTGAATTTTGTAGTAATCAGTTCAATTAAAAGAATTTGTGACTCAAAATAATTATTACATTTAAACAAAAAAAAATACGTCTACAATTATTTTTTTGATTTAATATTTAATTATAATTATTGCAGGTAAACTTTATTGAGGATATATAGTAATGTTGAATTTCTATAATTTTGTTCTAATAGGGGCTAATTGTCATTGTATAATTTTGATTATCTCTCTATATATACACATATATAAATTAACGTAATTTAATTAAAGGGATAATTCAATATTGTACATACATGGAGAAAATAGAGTCAAAATTTGCTTTACATTTTCGTTTTCTCAAATTGGTCGTACGTACATATGGATATGGTCTGTAATTCCATGTGAATGATCGTAAGAAAAGGTTGGAATTGAATTGAAGTCAATTAAGTAACGTGGTCAAGTTAAAGTCTGAGGAGACTCATGTACTTGTAATCTGGAGTCTGGACTCTGGACTATATATTTTGCTCACGAGTCACGTCACATGTACGTACTTGTTTTTTCAACTAAGTAATTAATTAATCTTTTTTGACAATTTTAGTCCATAATTCTCAATTGAGAGGTATTGCATGTGACATGATGTTCTGAAATTACGTATTTTATGTAGGTGTTTAACAATTTGTGTAATTGAAATATATTTGTACTATATTAATAAATGAGGTATAGAAAACTATAAAATCGAAAATAAATAGCACAAGCAACTTAGTGGAGTTTTTAATGTACAATAGGGTTGTTACAATTAAAAACACAAGAAGTAACTTACTTTCTCCAGTTTTTTTATTTGTCGTTTTGGCAAAAATTCTTTGTTAACTTTTATTTATCGTTTTAAATTTTCAGTGTAAAATTAATGTTTTTTATCAGTTTTATCCTTCTTAATAATATTTGTCATTAATGCTAATTGATGTTTGATTAAAAAGGATATTTTGAAATGTTTACCTAAAAAATGTGACTATTTATGACTTTTTTAATTCGTGTGCAATCCTCCAAAATGACAAATTAAAAAAGGGAGGAAGTAATTTGAAAAATAAGTTAATGAATGAATTGAATTTATTTCAATAAAATAATAAAAAGTTCTTAATTAAGTAAGTTCTAAGTTAGTTCTTAAGTATTGAAATTTAGATATAATGGAGTTTGTATGATCCCTTTAATTAAATTACGTTAAAAAGGCAGAGACTTAAGTGTACCGACAAAGATAGAGACTTGAGTAACGAAAAATTGACTTAGTTTTAGAAGATTCTGACCCATTTTAAACAAAAATTCTTATACACATGCAAAGATAGATTGAACATGCAAATCCAAAATCAAATTATTTCACCGAATTGATATCGAAAAAACAAAAAATGAGATGTAATAAGATTGAGGTTGCAGATGTAATGTTCTTAGATAATATTTTCGAATTGTCTACGATGCACACAGTTAATTTTCGGTAATCTCGTAAGATATAACAATTTGATGCTCCTTGTTTGTATGAATAAAGAACCCACAACGAATTTGAACAAACAGAACTTTGACGAATATTTAAAAAGAAGAATGGAAGAGAGAGGAAAGAGTATTTCTGCTTATATGCTTTAAAATTTGAAGTAAAGAATTGGTCAAATTCTTCTCCAATTTAGAACAATTAAAAAGTTGTATATGCAGGGGCGTGTCTACTCGGATATAACCATAAATACTGGTTCGGTTCTAACAGGTGCAACCGCTTCGGTCTGAACCAAACCGACACACCATTTCACTTAAAAAGGTCACGGATCTTCTTCCTCGAACCGGGTCGTCTGCGGGTCCTATTTTGTCGAATCACCTGCAAATCTCTCATGTCGGGTTTTGGACTATTAGTTAATTGGGTTTTACTAAATGGGTGAAATTCTTACTTGATTTTTCATCAAAAGTAAATTTTTAAAGCCCAAAGCCCGAGCATGTAACGTGTCTATCCAGCAGCGACAGCGCGCGTGGAGAATCTTAAATCACCTAAGACCTCATCCCTCTAAAAGCTTGGCACCCTAAATGAATCATCTACATAAAGCTCATGGCCTCTCCCTAAAAAAAAGAAAAATAAAGTTTTTAAGGGCTCAATCCGAATGAGTTCAAATCAATTGGGTTTTATCATAAAAGCTCCAACATTTCAAGCCAAAATAAGACGGAAAATTTTCATGCCTTTGTGACCAAACTTGTCATAAACATACAAGAGTCATGGTCATGGCACGTTTACCTTTTATTACATTAACAACACAATATATACATTGACGATTACTTTACTCAAAAAGAAAAAAAATATATACCGTTTTCAAATTTTGATTACATTAACAACACATACATGACTTTTATTGAGTAGTGGGGTCTTATTACTATTTTTTTTATGAGAGCAATGGAGCATTTGCTAATAAGAATAACACAAGGGACTATGTAACTAAAACATGAGTGTAATTTACTTATAACTCTTTTTTTTCTCTCTCTCCGTTTTTTGGAAACAAACAAGACTTTAAACATATTTGGGCTTGTTTTAAATTTCACTTTGAAAAAGTTAAAAAAATTTGTTTAATTATAGGCAAAATTGCAGAAAATGTCTCAAATTAATTAGTGAATTTGGATTTTCGTTCCGTAATTTAATATTTTTTTGAAATATTATCCCAAACTAATTAATAATTTTGGTTTTCGTCCCAAACTATATCAGTTGGCCGAAATTTCATCCCGTAATTTACCATTTTGCATTAATTTAATTCCAATATTAAATTCTAATTTAATATAAATGACGGTTCAAAGCTTGTAATTAGTTTGGGACGAATTATGCACTATTATATAATTGTTCATGCTAAAATTTGTCACGTCATGACACGTGAGCAGCCATGCTGCAATTTAACGGATGCATGCGCAATTTCCGTCTCATAATTAACGATGGGACAATATTCAAAAAAAAATATTACATTACGAAACGAAATTTGGTGAAGTGATAAAGTTTAGGACGAAAATCAAAACTATTGATTAGTTTGAGACATTTTCTACAATTTTGCCTTAATTATATGGGGGGGAAAAAGTCCTCTAATTAATCCTCAAAATTCTACGTTTCCCCGAATTAAGTAATGTGCGGGCCATGTGACATAATTAATTAGGAATTTCCTAGCATGATCGTTGTTAACGTACCGAAAGGTGAGTTATAACATTTATTTTTGGAGCTTAAACCAATGTGAATCAAGTGATGTTTTTAGTTAGATTTAGGATTTATTGAGCTTGACAGGGTTTTGTAGTTGTCATCATATAAGAACCCGATTCTCCTATAATTTTGTACGTTTCTTGCATATTTAAAGATGGAAGCTAAGTCCATCTTCAACCCGGAGGGTTTTTCACAGTCCAGGGGTGTCAATCTTCACCCGGGTGAGGTAAATCTGAACCCTTCCGAGCACCATCTCTAACCCACAAGGCTATCTCCTCTGATTAATTAAAAAAAAAACTTTCTCACTCTCACCTATATTATCTATAATGATGATAATAATAATAATTTTAAAAATAAATTATATTAGTAATAAATAATACTACATAAGGGTTTATTATCCTGTAATGTTGTTAAATTTTATTTTTATAGGCAAATTTATATATTCAAAATTAAAACTAATAATGTTGCATCATTAATTTAAAATAACTGTTATTAAACCTTACACAACTTTTATAATTAAATGTATCTTTCATTTCTAGTTAATTTAATTAAATCAGGTATTGTTAAATTTGTAATTAATTTTTTTTATTAATAATTATTTTTAATTTAATAGAAAAAGTAAAATGACATCACCTGGTGCATGTTGGTAAAAATGCAAATGCACAGTGCTGGATAGTTGGAGACTAGTTAGTCTGTGCAAATGGGCCATCTCCACCCACCTCCCATTGGGTTGGAGATAGCCTAAAGGAGCAAGTCCAAATGAGCTAAGGCCGTCAAGCTATGTAATACAAGATAAAATGATGGGGCCTGGTGAGAAACCCATTGATAAAGACTTTGTTGGAATTTTTAACTTTTTAAAATTCAAAATAAATTATTTGTAAAATCAAATTGATTGTGCAACATAAATGCCACAATTTCCCTTTATTGTCTGTTATGTGGCTATTCAAAATCATTTAAATTTAAAGGTCTCGTTCACACTATAAATAAGTCCTAGGAAAACATTCATCTCAATAACTTAACGTGCATCACTATATTATTCTCTACATTCTCTTGGGCACTTGAGACAAAGTTTAATTAATTATTTTCTCGTGAATGTGCTTAAGAGAAGACTCCGACGTTTATCTCGGAGGAGCGATCAACCAACAATACCTGCACCAGGAAAGTCAATCATTTTCTTAAGGCAACGTTTAGTGGCATGACTCCGGATCAGGTTAATCATATTACTTTAAAGTTTTACATTCTTCTTATTATATCTACTTTATTATCTAATTACTGAATTTACATATAAGAAAAAATAAAAAAATTTAAACAAAAATCCAGGAAAACGATTGTCTCCTCTAATGCAGGTATTGGAGAAGCAAATCAAAGCTACAAGGAACATTGTTGCTCGGTTAAAGGAGAACAACATTGCCATGCATACTTTAAGTAATCTGAATTTTGGATTATGCATGCGTGAGGTTATTATTGTGTGCAATGTCTGGTGGAATTATTTATTTAGCCAATTAACTTATTCTCCCTAAATATAATTAGTAATTTGCTTGCAATTAGTTCAATAAATCAACCTACCAAAGTGATTATATAAAATACTAGCAAATTAATTTATATTCAGTTGGAGGCTTGGAGCTTGGGGGCTGCGGGTGCCCCTACATGCACCCACCCCACCTCCTTCGTTCCGACTCTGATGATCGCGTATATATTCGTGTATTCATTAGTGACCAACAACTCCCCAATCATCCCTTTCCTTTGCCCTCCATTATTCGTCATTAAAAAATTAGGGTTGTGAAGAACGAAACAAATGGGAGGAAAAAAAATGAAAATAATTGAAAATTACAAAATTAATGAAAAAGAATGGAGGCCAAGTCTTAAATTGTAGGATGAGTAATGGAAATGGTTTTATCTCCAATTTTATCTAGTTAACGTTCACATCAGCAAACGATGAAAATGAATGAATGATTGGACGGTCAAGCTGGAAAATCTCAAATTAATTGAGTCACATGGCCTACACGTGATTCAACTTTACAAAATAAACAATATTGCCTCAAATAGGATTGAAATGGCCAAATAAATTTAGTTATCGAACTTAATTATCATTCCAAATCTTAAAACAACTTTTTTTGACAAGTCTTAGTTACATGATTAGTTTTTCCAATTTTCATTTAATTTTGAATCACATGGTATGCACGTGACTTAACTAGAGAAAGTTAAGAATTTTTGGGTTGAAATATGACTAAAATTATCAAATTAGTTTAGTTAGATGACTAATGACTTAATAGTTATCCTAAATTTGAAAATGACTTTTTTTATTTTTATTTATTTATCAAGCATACCATATAGTAACTAGACGATTTTTCCAATTTTATTCTAGTTGACGTTCACATCAATAAACGATATAAAGGAATGAATGATTGGACGGTGAAGCTGGAAAATCTCAAATTAATTGAGTTACATGGCCTACACGTGATTCAACTTTACAAAATAAACAATATTGCCCTCAAATAGGATTGAAATTGCCAAATAAATTTAGTTCCAGAACTTAATTATCATTCGAAATCTTAAAACAACTTTTTTTGACAAGTCTTAGTTACATGATTATTTTTTCCAATTTTCTTTTAATTTTGAATCATATGGTATGCACGTGACTTAGTTAGAGAAAGTTAGGAATTTTTGGTTGAAATATGACTGAAATTATCAAATTAGTTTAGTTAGATGACTTTAATAGTTATCCAAAATTTGAAAATGACTTTTATTATTTTTATTTATTTATCAAGCAAACCATATAGTTACTAGGCGATTTTTCCAATTTTGTACTCCATTTTAATTAAATGAATTATGAATATGAATTGACTTCTGGTCATTGAGATGATAAAATCATTTAAACCAATTCCAATTCACACACGCCGCCGTCTGCCGGAACAGTGAATCTCACACCACCTGCGTAAATTAGCGTCAAGGCTCACCCTCCTCTGCAAAATTAACCTCGATCACTACGGTAATTGCGAACATGCCACAACTCCTTTAAGTCTTGATTATTAATTAATCTAATAAAAACATTTAACAGAGATTTTTAAGCTCGAATTAACTATTTTTTTTTCTAATTTGAAATTGAAGATGAATGTTCAGCAGAGAAGTGGATCAGGTCCGATGGCACAAAGCCCTAGATCCCCTTCGTCACAACCTCCGTATTTAACAGTTTCAGTCTCCGATCCAGCTAAAATGGGAAATGGAGTTCAGGCCTATATCTCTTACAAAGTTATAACCAAGGTAGTGTTTATTGGTTTGTGCGTTTGTTGATTTTATGTGTGTATGTTGCATGTTACAATCGATCAGTTTGTTTTGATTAGTGTATTAGGCTTGAGTTTGGTTTATTTTCCATTTTTTAATTTGGCTTTGCTGTCAATCAGAGGAGATTTTGCAGATGGTTTAGATTACAAATGATATTGTGTGTTATATTGCCTCTTAAGTGTTTGTAAATGAGGTTTTAAGAATGGATGATGTAGCAATTTTTTTTGTTTTTAGGAAAAAATAATAGTAGAAGAAGCATGCCAAAGATCAAATTCTGTGTGCCTGCGTGACTATGTTAAAGTAGAGGCTACTGTTCTTAGTCGGGTTGTGGAAGCCCATAGGATCTTGCTCAGAGTGTTTATTCCAGACATGACTGACCATAAGTAATGGAAACTTCCATATTCACCAAAGTATAACTAACATTTTAGCAAAAGATTGCTGTCATAACTCCCATGAATTTAGTGTTGGACCAGCGGATTGGGGCTGTTTAGCATTTTGTTGAGCTACTTAGGAGTTAGGCAATAGTCCAAACTGTATAATGAAGTTGGAACAAAGCTGATGGGCCAAGTCTAGTAAATTATATTTGGGAGGTTTTTGGCATTGGTTGATGTTTAAAATATTCTCAGTGAAGCTCATTTGGCACAGGTTTTACCATCCAAATAGACAGTTTTGCAATGTACACCAATTGACTAAAAGTGCATTGTTCTTTAAGTCCATACTGCATTTTTTGCATTATCAAGTATTATCTTGGTACTCTTGCTAAAGTGTGTGTTTTCTGGATATGCCACTAGACCAAGACGTGAAACTTAGTCTGATTTCATACAATCACGGCTTACTCAACAAGTAATTCACTGATGCCCTAGTTTTTAATGTGGTGTCAAAAAATCCATAAAGTTGATTCAATCCAAAATCCTAGAATCAGACTTGAATATACGTTAGGCATGTCGTTCTTTTGAGTGCTTATGCTTCTAGTTTCTCTTCAGTCTTCACTGTTATCTATATATGTTTGATGTTTCCAAAAACATACTAGTCTTCGGAGCTTATATGATCTTGAACTCAAAGTTCATCACCTAACTTCATCTAATATGAGAAAAATATGCTTTTAGACTTGGCAATTTAACTTTATGGTACAATGACTAATATCTTTATGGTACAAGACATTTATGGCTAAGGAGGATATGCGAAGGATCAGTAATATAAGCAAAATCTATTGATAGAAGGAACTTGTTATTTTATACAACACATCATACATGTTATCCTACCCAGTACTACATGCAAGATATCCTAAATTAGAAATATTCCATTCTTGGGGGGGGGGGGGAGATGTTCTTATATGAATTTTATTGGTAACCTTACTACTAATTAAAAGCACCTACCTGGTCACTTTCTCGTCTTGTTGCTTGAAATTAATATTTATTGGTTGAGCCATGTAAACAGTTTGTTATTGTATCTACCTTACCAAGAAAAAATATGGAAATAGTCATAAATTCCTGAAATAGAGATATTGGTCTTACTAATGTAATTTTTTCTCTTTGAACGTAGCTATTACAATGTCATCTTTCACGGTTAATGACAGGCGCAGGATGTTTAGTTATTGGGTGCTTTAGGACTAAACTATTTGAATGTTGGTAAGATAGAAGATTTAGTGAGTCATGTTAGTATATTGAATGGGCATTTGACAGCCACTCTTCAGGGAAACAAGAAGTTATCTAGTGTTTGTAGGTTCTCTTGCTTAAATGTCTGGTATTGATGGTTGACTCCTAGAATCTCATAATCCACTTTAAATGACAATTGACAGAGGTAATGGTTGCTTCAGGACTAAAATTATTGCGGTTCTATGTCCAGACTCCAGATGTTGGTAAATAGGAGTATTAGTGAATCATACTGGTATATTGAGCTGTCCAGGGTACAATAAATGTTCTAGTATTGATAGGTTCTCTCTTATCCCACCCTCTAAAAAACAAAGCAAATATGAAAATCCATGAGAGACTGGAGAAAAACAGTTTTACTAAACCATCTAGCACATCTATATATTGTGTCTTTCATTTTCCCAAAATCAGAAATCATAATGTGGGCAAACTGTTGCTAGATGCAAGGATTATAGTCGTTAGATGGACAGTATGAGGTTGCAGACTTAGTGCCAAGTAGCATGATGCCACTGCTAAGAATGGCCGGGTCTAATTGAGTCCATATCTACATGGTCCTATCTAAAGGTAGGAACTATTTGATTTGTCATCTTTGTGTGTTTTCTTGGCTAATGTAATTTTGATTCAAAGCGGTTTTTATGTTAGAAACACTCTATAGTTTCCTTATATAATATAGACATATGCAATGTATTCTACTCTAGGAGCTTGAACAGTTATGAGACAACTCAACTGGCTTATTAAAGATAAAGAAAAATGGATGAACAAGAAAGCATGGAAGAAAGAAAGAAAGAAAGAAAGAAAGAAAGAAAGAAAGAAGAAAGCTAACAAGCTGAAGAGCTTAAGTAGTTTGTTTATTCGCTTCTTAGTGGAATTTCTAGAAGAAAAACATATGTGGAAAATCATTGTCTTGGAAAACCAGAGTGTAAGAAAGGGGCAAAGCTTTTAACTACTAATCAAATTTAACTCCACTGAATCTCGCCATTTTATATCCAATAGGTCGGATAAATGCTGTACCATATTGGGAGTAAGATTTGGAAAATATACCCATGTTTATTCTTGTGAAAGATTGTTTCTGCTCAACGCAACATATCCTGATAAACTGAAAGTTTTGTGGCATCTTGTGGACTCTCTTGGATGATTTTTCATAATGTATAATTTAGTTACATGTATCTTTGCACCTAAGTTGAACTTTTTAATTTCTTTTCATCTTCTACAATTACTTGTATAGTTACGCTATGTTGTTCATCCTTGAAAGAATTTTGGAACTTGATTTGCAGACAAACCTACCTGAATATGAGGGCCCTGAGAAGATTGTTATCCGGCGGTATAATGATTTTGTTTGGTTGAGAGACCGCCTTTTTGAAAAGTACAAGGGTGTCTTCATCCCTCCTCTTCCTGAGAAGAGCACTGTCGGTAATTAATTGAAGCAACTTCCTTTCGTTTTCACTCAGCGGTGTAATGTTATATTTGCTTGATATCTTCCTTAATAAATTAATTAAAAGACAAATATACCAAGCCAATTATTATTTTTCTCTAATCATTCTCTTTGTTCCCTTAACACATTATTTTGTGTATATCTCAACCTTGTCGAGCTTAATATTTCCAAGAATATTGTCTTTTATTTTATCTGATGTAGCATGTTATTATACATCTATTTTATATCACAGGAAAGATTTTACCTCTATTTCACATAAAGAAAACAGGCTATCTCTATTGTGAAAATTAAAAACAGGTTGATATGTCTAAGAACTTCCTGATAACAGACTTGGACTGCCTCTGGAAATTCTTCTATGAGTGGGTTTGTGCATTCTTAGATCAGCTCACCATACCGTGAAGCTGATTTGGGCAGTTGACATGCATGATTGTTACATATATGCTAGCACTTCGAAACTTTTTGTGTCTAAGATTTGTTTCTTGCTAACAGAAAAGTTCAGATTTAGTGCTGAATTCATTGAGATGAGACGTCAAGCACTGGATGTGTTTGTCAATCGGATAGCTTCACATCATGAACTTCAGCAGAGTTATGATTTAAGAATGTTTTTGCAGGCAGATGAACAGGTAATGTAATATGGGGAACTATATCTCCTTAAACCAGGAAATCAAGTTTCTTTCTAATTTGTGTTCCAGGATTTGACAAGATCAAATTTTGTAAAGGTTGTGCAAGCTTATTTTTTTTATTATGTGGGATGGGGATCAGATGAAGGACTTCAAGGTCAAACTGTTGAAGCCTTGTCTTTTATCTTATACTCTTGGGATAGGGTTTTATGTGACTTGATGAATGTGACAACATTCATTGAATATAATATGATAGTTTTGATGGAATTAGAGTTTATCTATTGCAGCTGTTTTGTAGGATCATATGATAAGTAGATTGCTATTTCTGGACAACTTTTTACTTAGCTCACTCTTAGTCACAGATCATAACCAATTTGTATTATCTTCAAAACTTTGAGTCAATCTGGAGGGGGCAATGTTTTGTACTTGCTAACAAACTGTTGGAAGATTTCTACTGAATATATTTCTTTTTCTTCTTTTGTGGTTTTACTTATTTTGCTTTATAATTTTCTATTCAATTTCTTTGCTTTTTTCTGCAGACAATGGAAAGAGCAAGGTCCCAGGAAACTGGTATTTTCAAGAAGAAGCCAGCAGACTTCATGCAAATTTTCAAGGTATCAAAATCCAAGTTGGGCCAAAAGCGTCTAGTTTGAGTTTTATTACTTGCTATTTATAGAAGTATGTAGAGTTTCAACATGTCCATGCTCAGACTCGATGAAACTTGCTGTTTGAACTGCTATATGTGATTATGTGTATAGACTAGCTAAAATGTCAATGGGATTTCTTAGTGGTTTTAGTTTTATACTTGTTCCCTGTATAATTTTAATAAATATTCTTGCCGAGAGATATAAGATGCATGCTTTTAGCATCTAGAGATCCTTGTTTTTTTTTTTTTTGGTCAAAACATCTAGAGATCCTTGTAGTTGATTAAAAAAAAGAGAAATCATCTTGAGTTGATATCTTCATCTCCTTGGTTTTTACCCATCAATAGCAGGTAGAGTTTTGATATCCTCTCTTGTTGAGCTCAGTAATAATTTATTTCTAGCCCATTCTCAATCATGCCCTTCAGCAAGGGCGAAGCATTTCATATGACAGTGGCGTTTATTTTGACAGGATGTACAGTCTAGAGTGAGTGATGTTGTTCTTGGAAAGGAAAAACCAGTTGAAGAATCAAACCCTGAGTATGAGAAACTGAAGAATTATATCTTTCAGCTTGAAGATCACCTAGCTGAAGCTCAAAAGCATGCTTACCGTCTTGTAAAGAGACATAGGGGTACTTACCTACTTCAATACTTGTTCATGATTGAATCATAATATATTTTGCTGTTTTCCTCCTTAGTTGCATGGGTTAGCAAGAATTAATGGTTTTATCATAACAGATTTTTGAAGTGCCACTACTCGTCTTCCAATAGCTTAGCTTACCTATATATAGTTGATATGTACACAATATGATATCAAGCTTATATATTTTCAGAGTTGGGGCAATCTTTATCAGACTTTGGAAAGGCAGTCACCCTACTAGGCAACTCTGAAGGAAATAATCTTGGAAAGGCATTTGCTGATCTAGGGGCAAAATCGGAAATTTTGTCAGCTAAGCTGCAGAGAGAGGTATACCCGTATGGTTTTATATGTAGTAGTTAAATTTTCCTAAATCGAAGAGTTCCATGATGATATGCTTATCATGTCCCCTTGTTAGGCTCACCATCTCTTGATGAACTTTGAAGAACCGTTAAAAGATTATGTTCGAGCAGTGCAATCTATTAAGGTGAATTCATGTCCACATTTCACAAAAACATTACATCTATTTTTGGGATTTTCTTTTCTGAGAAGCTATTTTAAAATTCCAAAGAAATGAGTGTCTTATGGAATATGGAAAGTAGTGCTGATTGCTTTGTAAAACAAATTAACAGCAATTAATTATTCAAAGGATCGGGTTGTGTGCTTCAAATATATTATCACTTTTATTATAATTTTTTAATTTGTTATGCAAACTGATGGCTCTTCTCTTATTTCTGCGACAGGCAACATTGTCAGAGAGAGCGAATGCTTTCAGGCACCACTGTGAACTAGCTGAAACAATCAAATTTAAGGAAATAGATATGTATGGTCTCTAAATTTATGCCTTTTAACACTTTCCTTTTTCTGCGATGGATCCCTTGAGTAAATAGATATTTCAATTTTTTCGAGTAAAAAACGAAAGGGATCTTGTTCTTCCATTCTTTTGGTATTAATGATTTTGTGTTCGTATTCATTTGTTGTCTATTTATATTTAATTTCAGGAACAAGCTCAGATTAACACGATCAGAAAAGTTAGCAGAAGCTGAACGTGAATACGAGGAGGTTTGGAATATTTTGCTGTGGCGTTATTCTTGCTTCTTTTCTAAAATCTTCATAATTTCTCTTATATTTCGTTTCACAATGCAGCTGAAAGCTGATGGTGCAGAGGCAACAAGGAGATTTGAAACAATTGTCAAGTTAATGAATGAAGAAATTCTTCGATTTCAAGAACAAAAAACAATTGATATGGGTCTGGCTTTTCATGAATTTGCTAAGGGTCAGGCGCACCTGGCGAAAGGGATTGCTGATGCTTGGCGAAGCCTTCTACCCAAACTCGAATCTTGCTCCCCTTAACGAAATCCAGAACAATATAACAAATGTTTTCATGAGAGAAAGAGTGCATATATGGCTCTTTAAGTGGCCAACTATTGCTGTATGAATTTTAACAGATTTGAAGATTGTACAAGATTCAAAGCAAAATGAAGATATAATTTCCTTTTTTATTTTAAAAAAAAAATGTTTTACATGTAATTATGATCCATTTAGTCCCAACCCACGCACGAGATTTTTGTTTCGATTTATTAGTATAATTCATAATGCAGAATTTCCTTTCTTTATTCTGCTGAATTTATTTTCTTCCTTGAGTTTAAGAATCTAATTCAATGTACTACTTTAATCTTAAGACAAACATGATCAAGTTTCACATTAGCATGTTACATGTATCCTTTTTCAAGTCATACATGTTTCTATTATGTTTGTTTTTCTCACATTCTTGGTTTAATTTAGATATTTTGAGATGGCTTTGTTATTAAATTTGCTACTATGTTTAAATTATTTTAATATTATACTTACAAATTTGAACCAAGACAAACAATCCTAACTATTTTGATATGTAAATAACTAAATGTGAAATAGTAATGATTCCTTATTAGCTTAGTCTTGTTCTTTATGTTTAAAATGGAGTTAATGACAATTTAATTCCCTGTGATATTCATAATGGTTTAATTTATCTTCTTGTAATTTGAAAAAGAGCACTTTAACCCCCATGTAATTTTATAAAGGTATCACACTGTCTCCCTGATATTTTTATATGTGGCACTTTACCCCCTCTGTATTATGATAATTGGTAGATTACCATTTATGTTACAAAACACTTTTCATGTCTACTCTCAATTTCAACAAGTGAGTTACACTCTGTGACTGCAAGTGATAAATTGCTTTTTTAACATTTTCATAGGAAGATAAATTTTCAAATCACGATAAAATTGAATATTATGCATTTTATAGTGGTATATTGACATTAAATCGTTTAAAATGCTACAGGTGGGTTACATGGCTGACATTTAATACTAAGAATTTAAATTCTATCCACATTCATATCTTATTGCATATTATCTGCACCACATAACACGCACAACACACACTAAAACATACAGAGCTACTGCTAAATGTTAAGTTAAAAAAAAAAAAAATGGCTTCCATGACCATTAGACAAGTAGTCAATATTACAACTCATGTGAAATTTGCACCATCTGGGTTTAATAATTCAAAATCAAATACATTATTCATCACCAAAAACAACAATAATAGTGTTCATTTTCTTAATCTTTTTGCTGATTTTTCAAGCAAGTCATGTAATAGAATTTCAGTTTTTACAAGGGCATCATCGTCTCCGGATAACGATACCGAAGATGGAGTTTCTTTGGGAACCATGAAGCTGCCCTCGAACACCGATGTTTCTAGATTCGAAACATTGCTCTTTCAGGTACAAATAAATTGATTTCGAGTTTTTTTTTTTTTTTTTTTTTTTTTTTTTTTTTTTTTTAAATTTCTTGATTTTTCGTATTCAATGGCATTATGTATTGGTATAATAAGAATCTACTATGTTGGATTGAGTAATAAAGATAATTTTTAATGACACTGAAACAATGGAAACAGAGATTACAATGTTGAGATGAGACAATATCTTCGTGTAATAGTATATCACAAATAAGAATATTGCCAAAGTTAGTTTCTTGTTTGATGATCATTTCAACATCTATATAATCTAAGTATATTGTCAAAATAAGGAAAAGTTAGCTTAAGATCAACAATGACTCATTAGTGCTTGTGGCTAATTCATTGATGCCTACTGCATGGAAGAAATTTGGGAAATTTAATAACTTTTTTTGTATTTTGGGTTCAATCCAAAATCTGCTACCAAATAATGACAGACTTAGAGTTATCCTTAATGCAAGATAATGACAAGCTAGTGAATGGATCAGAACATGCCGATTGCTCGAACGAGTGTTTGGCACTTTGCACACCAGAAATACATTGTTTTGGCATTTTGCACCCCATAATTGAAGTATTGGCACTTTGCACTGTCGAATTGTATATTCTTTGACATTTTGAACCCTATGTGGTACTCTTTGCCAAAGATTATGCAATTCGTGAGTGCAATATTTCAAGTTTAGGGTGCAGAGTGCCAAAACAAAGTATTTATGGGGTGCAAAATGCCAATTTTTCGAACAATTGAAACAAAGCTGGTATCCTCGGCCCGAGGCAATAACCCTCCGATGCTTAAATCAGATTAAATGGATTTGAATCCTTGTTCATTCAAGATCTTTTAGACTTCAAATAAATTTTTAATGAACATATGTTGTAATCTGCATATAAGATTGTCACCAAGTGTGTCACTTATTCCACTTTTTAAGGACTTGTAGAACAAGCACCTTGGCTCCTTGTAGAAACAACAAGGAAAGTTTGGCTAGACTAATTATCTTAATTCAAAATTGTTATGCTTCCGTGTTCGTCCGCCTACGTCTCTCTCTCGTTAATAATTTGTAAAATGAATTTACAGTGGGGAAACAGTCTATGCCAAGGTGCTAACTTGCCACTTCCAATGCCTCTTAAGGTTTGTGATATTAGTTTTTCATTATGTTATTCTTGTTTCGATTTAGTTGTTAATTGATTGTTTCATACGCTCGCAGGTTGACAAAATCCCGGGTGGAGCTAGACTTGGTTTCATTACAATCGGAGATGCAGAGACCCAAGTACTCGTGTACATTGATTGCTTGGTATTTCCAGCTACAGACGGTGATGTTCCTATTTTTCGAGCTATAAGAAACGGTCCGTTGAAAGATCAACCACCTCCCGGAGAACCAAGAATCATGAGAAGCCTATTAGATGCCTTAAAGAAATGTGTTGAAATAGCAAGAATCTAAGTTACTACTTTGTCAAATTGTAACATACATATGTTCTGATCATTGTAAAGAACCATTGCTGGATAGTATTCATAAGTAAGTCTCAAGAACAATATTGAGTTAATGGCAATTTACCCCCTTGTGATTTTTTATAATATTCAATTTACCTCCCTGTCATTTGAAAAAGAGCATTTTACCCACTTGTAAACTTATAAAAGTTTCACACCATCTCCCTCACATTTTTATATATGGCATTTTATCCGATTGTGTTATGATAAATGTTGCAATTTATCCCCTTGTGTTATGATAAATGTGGTAATACACCCTCTATGTTACAAAACATTATTCGTGTTCACTCTCAATTTCGACAAATGAGTTACAATTTCCGGCCGAAGGAAATAAATTGCTTCTTTAATTTTTTACAGTGGGTAAAGTGCTCTTTTTCAAATCACAAGGGAGCAAATTGAACATGATGCATTTCACGGGGGTAAATTGGCATTAGCTCGGACAATATTTATCACCTTCAAAATGGTCTAATTTTCACAAGGGCTAAAATGTTGTTTTTAATATCACATGGGATAATTGCCATTAACTTACTTCAAAAAGCCATATTCAAAAGAAAATGTCATAATACAGCTAATTTCTTGGGCAACAAAAACAACTACATTTTGTCCATTTCTTTGACAGCCGGGGAATCCTGGTTATATGAATCCAACTTATACTTAGCTTTGTTCTTGTCAATATAATAAACAATATTAATAAGATTCACTTTGTGGGGTTGTTTATATATACTTCAAAAATAATCTTTGTTCAATTACTAAGTGTAAAATTTAGCAATGAAGAAATCCAACTTGGAGGATGTATATGATATTGGGGATGGAGATGGATATGATGCTGTTGTAGTTGGGTCGGGATACGGAGGCTCGGTTGCAGCTTGTCGGATGTCAATGGCAGGGATTAAGGTTTGTTTGATCGAGAAAGGTCGAAGATGGGAAGCTCGGGATTTTCCGACAGATAGTTTCAAGATTTGGTCTGCTGTTAGAATGGAAAACAAAAACTTGGGAGTCAATTTTGGTCCTAAAGATGCTTTGTTTCAGGTTGTTTATCATGCTTTCTTGTTAGTATTGTCTTGAGTGGACATTCAGTACTTTTAGTCCCTTGCTTTCAAAAATAACATTTTTCATCCAATTATTAAAGAAAATTGCACAATTCTTCTTCTTCCCTCATTCGCATTCGGTCCCATACGACTGTTTTGCACTTTTGGTCCCAATTTTGATTGATATGGGGTGAAAGAACAAAAAATAAACCTTTGGTCCTAAAGATGCTTTGTTTCAAGTTGTTCATCTCTAACATTTCTGATCTCTGGTCATGCTTTCTTATTGTCATGACTGGAGATTCTACTTTTAGTCCCTGGCTTTCAAAACAACGTTTTTTTATCCAAATTTATAAAGAAAAAAAGAAAAATTGCACATTTAGTCTTTCTCCCCGTTCCGATTCAACTTTGCACTTTTGGTCCCAGATAACTGTCTGTTTTGCACACTCGGTCCCATATGACGTTTTTTTACTTTTGGTCCCAAATTTGATTCAGACTGGGTTAAAAGACGAAAGTTAAAATTGGGACTAAAAGTGCTAGTTTTGAATGAGTTGGAATGAAAGTCTGAAGACTAAATGTGTGAAGTGAGACTAAAAAATGTACTTTTACCTGAATTTTTTTGACGATATTCAATAATATATTCTAAATCACAGATATATAAGACGACTCTCTTGTATCCAACTTTGCGCTTTTAGTCCCAGATAAGTTTTGCACATTCGATCCTATATGACTGTTTTGCACTTGAGGTCCCATATTTGATTGATATGGGATGAAAGGACGCATCTTTTGAAAGCGTTGGACTAAAAGTGTGAAGTGTCCGATGATACGAAAACTGCACTTTTTTACCTGAAAAATAATGATAATATTCGAAAATATATTCACAACATATTCCAAATCACAGGTACATATACAAGACGACTCTCTAGCCGCAATGGCATGTGGCTTGGGCGGCGGCTCATTAGTAAACGCGGGAGTTATGTTACCTACACCAGTTCGTGCACGACGTGACCATAGATGGCCAAAGGCTTGGGAAAAAGATTGGGACAGATATGAAACCTTAGCTTCGGAAATGCTCAGAGTACAGACTAGTCCAAAGAAATTTCAAAATGCCAAGATCATGGAACAAGTGATTGATGAAGATTATGATAAAAGCATTCATAATCCATTAAAACTTAGCATTAATTTTGATATTGAAGAAAAATTGTTTGATTCAAAAGAAAGTGGAAACTGTTTAGCTTGTGGGAATTGTTTATCTGGTTGTCCTTACAATGCTAAAAACTCAACTGACAAAACTTATTTGGTTTCAGCAATCCAGGTATTTTTTCTAAATTTTTTTGAGTTAAATGCAAAAATACCCCATATGCTTTGCCTAATTAGCAAAAAACCTCTCTTTTTAAGTAGCGAAAACCTCCCCATGTGCTACATTTTATTAGCAAAGAATCCTCTCCCAAGTCTGAGTACATATTTTATAGGAAAAATGACAATTATACTCTCACGGAAAAAAGTGAAAACGTCTCTATTAAACTAGAAAAAAGTATCAATAATCTCCTTGTTATCTTTAAAAATTAACAATAACCCTCTTGTTCACTTAAAAAATTGACAATTAGGGGTATTTTTGGATTTAGTTCTATTTTTTTTTTCATTTTCCTCGGTATTATTGTCCTTAGGCATGTAATTCTAAATCACAGGCAGGATGTGCCATTAAAACAGAATGTGAGGTTCAATATGTGATAAAGAACGAAGATCATCAAAACAAAGAGATCGAAGGAAGAATCAAAACAAGAAGAAATCGAAGGTGGCTTGTATTTCTCAATGAATTTGACTATGTTGCAGCTGATTTTGTTATACTTGCAGGTATGTATGTATTATAAAATTATTTATTTATTTTCCAGTGAATTGCAAAAATACCCTGCTTTGTCTAATTAACAAAATTCATTGTATTATTATTAGCATTTAGCAAAAACTCCCCTTGTGTTAAATTTTAATATATGTATAAAAAGAAAAAAAGAAGAAAAAGAACATTTTAAGTTGGAGTGTACAATTATAACCCCATCAAAAAATGTGAAAGAGTAAAAGACAAAAATACCTCCTATACTTTGTCTAACTTCCAAAAAACACCCTGTGTTATTTTAACCCCCAAAAACCCTCCCGTGTTTGGTTTTAAATGCCACACTCAATCCAAGTATAGTTTTACTTTTAATTTTTGGTGGAATGACAAGACTACCCTAATGTGTTTTATTTTTTTTAAATTTATTTATTCTTTTTAAAAAATTAAGTATATACTACTTGGCTTGAGTGTGGTATTTAAAACCAAACACATGGGGGTTTTGAGGATTTAAAATGACACATGGAGGGTTTTTTGGAAGTTAGACAAAGCATAGGGGGTATTTTTGTCTTTCGATGTCAGGGGTAAAATTGTCATATCAAATGCAAATCGTGAATAAATAATTGCAATTTTGGCTTTTTAAAACTCAATCTCTTTTATGGGGATGTATTTGACACTTTTTTGAGATCGGGGGTGGGGGGTGGGGTGGGGTTTGGGAGTTAAAATAACACAGGGGGGTTTTTGGGAGTTAACAAAGTATAGCGGGTGTTTTTGTCTTTCACTCAATGCAAAAATACCCATATTTACCTAAATGTTGAGAAATAATCCCTATTAACTTTTAAAATTGACAATAATCTCTCAGTTTATTTTAAAAATTGGAAAAATAGCACCATATTGAGTTGACTTATAAAAAAATTTCAAATGGAATAATAAAAGAAGAACATAGGGAGTTTTGCTCATAAACAGAAGACATGACTTTTTTTGCTAATTAGGCAAAGCACTGAGTGTATTTTTGGATTTAGCTCTTTATTTTCATTTTTCTATGAAATGTAAGCGTAAAATAATAAAATAATTTCTTTTCTGCAGCTGGAGTATTTGGTACAACAAAGATACTTTTTCAATCCCAATTAAGAGGATTGTCATTATCACATAAACTTGGCTCAGGATTAAGTTGCAATGGAAACAATGTTTCACATCTTGTCCGAAGCTTAGCCCCATTGAATGCTTTTGGTCTAAATATTAAGCAAGTTTCTAAAATACCCTTTCAAGAAAGACCAGGGCCATCAATTTCTTCATCTTTTAATTCTTCATTGGGGTTCACCATTCAGGTTGGACAATACTAATTCAAGTTTTCATATTTGTTCAGAGTTAATGGCAATTTATCCCTATGACATGCATAATATTCAATTTACTTTATGTAATTTGAAAAAAAAAAAAAAGCACTTTCTCCCCTATAATCTTATAAAAATTTTACACCTTATTCTTGACATTCTTAAACTTAAAAAATGTGAATTGAGAAAATTACCCCTCTTATATACTATTGACTCAATCAACTTATAAATGTGATATTTTGCCTCCCTATAAATGTGACATTTCACATTCACAAGTCCTCCTCTCCCGTGGTATGATAAACTTGGTATTTTATCCCGCTGTGTTTTGAGAAATTTGACACTTTATTCTCATGTGTTATGATAAATTTGGTATCTAACCCCCCCTGTTAAAATAAATGTGGCACTTTACCTCCCCCTCCCCCCCCCCCCCCTCAAGGGTACTTTTGTCTTTTTACGCGACACTTTTCATGTTCACTCTCAATTTCGGATTGGAAGGAGTTAAATTGCTCCTCCAGTGAAATGCTCTTTTTCCAAAATCATATGGGATAAACTGAATATTACGCATATTATAGGGGTGTAAATTGACATTAGCCCTATTTGTTCATTCATAACTTTTTACTTCTTTTGCAGAGTGCAGTAATTCCAATAGCTTATCCATGTTTCCTATTCAAAGGAATAACAACATACAGATGGAAATCTGGCTTATGGTTCTTACACAACATAATAGACAAACTAAAACATATTACAGGTTTGAAACTTAGACAAGAAATGGTTCTTAATGCAATAGGATACGATGATAGCAACGGTAAGCTCACCTTCGAAAAAGAAACAAATAAAATTTTATTCCAACCGCCACACGATCCCTTATTACCAAAAAAGATCGAAGCTTTTGAAAAACTAGCTAAGAAACTCGGAGGAACATTATTCATGTCACGGTTTAGAAGTACTTCAGTACATCTTTTAGGAGGTTGTATTGTTTCATCGAGTGTCTCATCTGGCGTATGTAATTATAATGGTCAAGTTTTTGACAATGAATCTTCAATAGGAGTGCACCATGGCCTTTATATATGTGATGCCTCGATTATACCATGCTCGATTGGAGTCAATCCTTGTCTCACTATAGCTGCAGCTGCGGAGTACGTAAGTGTACACCTTGTCAAGGATGTCGTAAAATATAACAATGATTCCATGGATGATATTATTGAAAGAAAGACGATAAATGAAAAATTGGAGGTATTGTTCAAGGAAAAGATGAGAGGGCAAATTGGTAACATGCCATGCACGGCTTATCTCAAATTGAAGTTGAATCCAAATTTGCAAGGTAAAGTAGGGGGGTATTTGGTATGCAAAGCTTTGGAGATTGATAAATTGTATGTTATCCATGGTGAGGTCGATTTATGCAAAATAGATACGAGGACTCCTTATACGCAGTACATGCATTATCATTTCATCCTTGCAGCTTCTTCTGGTTCGAGGTTGGATATGATTTTGGCTTCACCAATTAGCCCTTTATTAATTCTTGAATTCAAATTACTAGACCTTGCGGTCGCAAATGCACTACATTAAACATTGTGAGAGTATGACTTCAGCAAAATGAATGATGTTGTTTATTTGCAATCACAAGGTCCAGGAAAATCTTCTAAACCAGATCTAGGTAATATTTTTTCAATAACTTGTAATTGTTTTAACGCAGATATGTTCTTGAAGGAAGGAAGATAATGAACCCTTTTCTCCTCGCGCTTTATGCGTGGAGAGAATCCACGACTTTGAATGTGACTTTGAGAAACATCACAACCGAGAGAAGTGTAGAAAATGATACAATGAATCTACAAGGGATGCTTCACATTTCCCCATTAGAGTTTCTGAAAAGCATATGTAGTCTTGAAGGTGCAATGAGAACTAGTTTCGTTTCTCGTTTTATGCAGTCTCTTATGAGGACATATGTACTGCAAATACCTAGAGGAGGACATATAAGTTTCATGCCTATGGAATTGGCTCGAGGGCCTTATCCAGATAGTTCGATCCATGAGATTAAAACAGGTATGTACATATGCATATAAGTAATTTGATTGCTTAGTTATTCTAAACTCGATGTTTGGTAATAAAAAAATACGATGGAGTTTTGCTAATTAGGCAAATCACATGGGATATTTTTGCGTTTAGCTCTTCTAAACTCATTTATGTAATAAAATTTGTAGAAGATGGTTTTGTAATCAGTTGCCAACACTGGGAGTGCAAACAACAGACTTCAAGCCAAGAGAAAGACGAAAAAAGAAGATATCCGGTACTACTACTTAATGGTTATTCGACTGAAAGTTACTGCTTACCGACTGAACCAAATGATTTGGTTAGAACTTTACTAAAGCAAGGACATGATGTATGGCTACTGCATTCAAGAACACATCCATCGCATTCTTCAAACGACTTCTCAATCGAAGATATAGGCAAAACAGATATACCATCTGGTAAATGTACATACATATAATTAAGTCACTTCTACCTTTTCTGCCTTTTTACATAGTTCAAGATTAGTCACTAATTCGTGTTCTTTTCTCTGCAGCAATTAGTATGATTGTTGGGTTATATGGAGAGACCGTAAAAGTGCACGTAGTTGCACATTGTGTTGGAGGTTTGGCAATACATATTGCTCTTTTGGGAGGCCATGTTTCTTCTAAGAGAATAGCTTCTCTTTGTTGTACCAATTCTTCAATGTTTTTCAAGCTCACTGCATTCTCATCATTCAAAATGTGGCTTCCCCTAATTCCGGTACGTAATTTGTTATTCCATTTAAGAGTGTCTATATGGAAATATATTTGGTGCAAAAAATATATACTTTGGTGTCACATATATATAGTTCCAAAATTAGGCCTTTTTAACATGCACCAAAAAAAAAAAATTGCACCAATATACATATGTTCATCTGAAAATCATGTTAACCTGCAGATTTCAATGGCAATACTGGGAAACAACAAAACAATACCTCTACACTCTACTCCAACCACAAATCTCAGACACCGAATACTAAAATCAATCGCACGCCTACTACCACGCTACGAGAGATGCACGTACGACGAATGTGAGGTCTTCTCCGGCATATTCGGCAACACATTTTGGCACGAAAACATAACTCACACAATGCATCATTGGATGAACAAAGTCAATCTACCACATCTTCCAATGTCAGCTTTTCCTCACCTCAGAAAAATTTGCAAAGCTGGTTACATAGTTGATACCAAAGGAAATAACACTTATCTAATACACCCTGAGAGAATGGCTTTACCGACGCTTTACATATCCGGTGGAAGAACGATTCTTGTAACTCAAGAAACTTCTTTTCTTGCTAATAAGTACATGAAAATGCACCAACCTTGTTACATGCATGAAAGGGTGATTGTGGAGGGTTTTGGACACTCAGATATTTTGATTGGAGAGAAGTCTAGTGAAAAGGTTTTTCCTTTTATTGGAAAACATATTGAATTGGCTGAAAAGGAGAGAGGTTGTTTGGTAAGTGAAAGTGAGGGGAAGTATTGTAAAGAGGCATTGGGATGGAGTAGTGATTTGTGTGATGGTGATGAGGGGAGATTTGGGAGTTGGGTTTTGAATTTAATTACCATTTTATTGTTTGTGGTGATGTTCAATTTTTTTTGGCTTATTTAAAATTTCATGAATTTTATTTAATTTTTTTTTATAGCCTTACATGTAAATACCAATTACAATCATAATTTCACTTGTAATTGGCTATGAAAATATGTCTAGAAGTTTTTGTATTACATTTGGTTCCCAAAGTCTAAGTACCTAACTTAATTTATTTTGATGCACATCAAACATATTACATGTAAATTTCTTCCAACAAGGACAATTGTGATAATTAATCTCTTTCACTTGTTATATATGATGATAAAATATTTTATATAAAAGTGAATAATCGGTCACAAATCGTTGGAAGTAATTAAAAGTGGATTTCCCATTTCTCAATTATGTAGGACTTATTGTGACTGGACTTAATTTTGCAAATAATCTCATTAGAATTTAGAACTAATACTGGGATAATAATATTAAAGAAAATAAATGAATAGATGTGATTGTATTTTCATCGAAATAATATATTACCCAAGTATATTATCCAAAAAAAAAAAAAAATTACAGTGTTATTTTGACTTGTCACTCGATAAATGATATTTGTACACATCACATTTTTCTCAATTTTTTTACAAATTTCATTGTACAATTTTAATCTAAAATAAAATTTGAAGTTATAGACCTATCACGTGATTTGAACTCGCAAATTTTTAAGTGTCACTCGACAAATGATATTTTTGGCTAATATTAAAATTTTCGATCAGATTGGACATAAATTGATTATTCTGCCAAAAAAAAAAAAATCGGTCATATATGATATAAATTGATGATTTCCGACCATAATTAAAAAATTTCAGTGATTAGGACTAAATTTATGATGACGACACAACAAATGACGTATATTGGCGATGTCCCATAATAAATGGTCAATATACTAAGGGGCCGTTTGGTAGGGTGTATGGAATTAAGGTGGATTAGATTGGGGCCGGATTGAAGGCCGATATTAAAATCATGTTTGGTAGATTTGATTGAATGCTTTCATGTTAATTCTAAATTGATATAGATTTTAATTTGTGATTTATTTATGTATAATGTTTTCCCATTTTCAGATATTTGAGAAGAATTTATGATATTTAATGATATGTTAAAAAAGAAATATGTAAATTTGAGGTTATTAGTGATATTTACCTAATCCATATTTACCCAGATTAACTAATCCACCCACGCCTCGGTGGATTATAATCTAGTCTTAATACCGGGTCGTAAGGATTTAATCCATTTGACTCGGTATTAGAGCAATGCCACCAAATGTTGTATTAGCCCATATTAATCATATAATATGACCTAATACCCCCTATTAGGTCCTACCAAACGGCCCCTAAATTGATCAAATGGGGGCATCTGCTACGAAAAATTTAAAAGAGACAAAGACGATAAAATCAGGTCATAGGAGGGACCAAAAATACTATTAACTCTTTTGAAAATTTGCCTTACTTCTCCGGTCAGGCAATTTTTCCTTCTTTCTGGTCAGGATTACAATTAATATAAATAAAAAATGATTATCATACTTAACATAAGACAGTTTGGCCGAGTGGTCTAAGGCGCCAAATTTAGGCTCTGGTCCGAAAGGGCGTGGGTTCAAATCCCACAGCTGTCAATTTTTTTTTTTTTTTTTAGTTCCTTCATTCATTAATTTGATTTTGGATTAATGACAATTTATTTTCTATAATTATCATAATATTTAATGTTAATGTACTTTCTTATAATTTGAAAAACGCAATATATCCTCCTGTAATTTTAAAAATGATTCACACTATTTTCCTAGAAAATTTAATTTCCTTCATTCATTAATTTGATTTTGGATTAATAACAATTTATTCCTTATAATTATCATAATATTTAATGTACTTTCTTATAATTTGAAAAGGAATCCACAAGCGAACACCTCGGGAAAATAAACTCGTCACTCAATGGAATCCCCGAATGAGATAAGAGTAAAATCACTCAACTCGCCACTCTATAAAATCCACTAAAGAGATAAGAGATGAAATTATGAAGAATCACTCTTCAAAAAACAACTTTCTTATTACTTTTCAATTCATTATTTAGGCTAATGGGGAATGGGGTATTTATAGGATATCATGGACAATCCCCATGAATAGGTTTATGTATGGATCCCAAAGGTTATACATGCGTGGAAACAAAGGGACATACCTGTATTTTATATATTACTACTTAGGTAAATAAATTGAAGTTCATGAATTAATATTTAATGGCTAGATTCGGTGTCAGACGCTTCTGCTGTGTGATAACTCGTCCTCGAGTTTTCTTCACTGTCTTTCCATCAAATGGTTCCCACGTCGATTTTGCTTTGTAAGAGCAAATTCGTCCTCGAATCTTTATCAACTTCTTCATTAATGTAAAGAAGAACTTCATTAATTCAATAAGAAAATATGATATTAACGTCACGGACTTAAAGTACTCCATCCAATAAGCATAGTGGCGTCCCCAAAAAAAATATGTTTCTTGAAGATATGATGTGCCAATAATAAAATCAATATATTCTTGACTTTTTCTCACCAAGGAAATATCAACCAAACATCGTTCTGCCATCTTATCTTCGCATGAAATATCATGGGCATATTTATAATTATCAAAAACCATTGAAACACAGTTATTTGTTGACTCATAATTTCATTTTTTTCATTTCATATTTAGAAATTGAAGTATTATCCACATGCTTTGAAACTTCATCATCCTTGTCTGCTATATCTCTAATAATTTGAAAACTTTGAAAAACTTTCATTGCACTTTTAACATGATCTGAATAGTAGATTGAATTGAATAGTTTGTTGCATAGATGTGAATCATCTTCCACGTAAGTAGCAGTACGACAAACCAATAATGATTCATCAAAATTATCCAAAGTAAAATCTTCTTTTTTATCTGATTCGTCATAAATAGGTGCACTCTCATAAATAACTTCATCAAAAGATCATGTATCTTTTAATTCATACTCCGAATCATGACGGGAATCATCATGATCTAGAGCTTCGTAGCGTTCTAGACGCTGCTGCAGTTGTTGCACTTGCCTCCTTAATTCATCCATTTCGATGTCACGAAGCTCTCGCTCACGGTTAAGTTGGGGTCGCCCAGCACGGCCTCCACGTCGCCCAACCATGATCGTCAAGCTCTGATACCACTTTGACATGGAATTAGGGGAAGAATTGGAAGAGGAAACACAAGCGAACACCTCGGAAAAATAAACTCGCCACTCAATGGAATCCACCAATGAGATAAGGGTAAAATCACTTAACTTGCCACTCTATAGAATCCACTAAAGAGATAAGAGATGAAATTATGAAGAATCACTCTTCAAAAAATAACTTTCTTATTACTTTTCAATTCATTATTTAGGCTAATGGGGAATGGGGTATTTATTGGATATCATGGACAACCCCATGAATAGGTTCATGTATGGATCCCAAAGGTTATACATGAATCTAATGATACATGCATAGAAACAAAGGGACATACATGTATTTTATATATTACAACTTAGGTAAATAAATTGAAGTTCATGAATTAATATTTAATGGCTAGATTCGGTGTCACAAATAGTTGGAAGTAATTAAAAGTGGATTTCCCATTTTCCATTTATGTTGGACTTATTGTGACTGGACTTAATTTAGCACATAATCTCATATGAATTTAGAACTATATTGGGATAATAATATAAAGGAAACAGATCAAAAGAAGTATGATATCACCAAAAAATAAAAGTAAAAAATAGTATGGTGTTATTTTGACTTTTGACAATCAAGAATTCCTTTATATTTCCTTCTCATTATTGACATCGTTTTTTAAAAAAAAATGGTGAGATATTGCCAATAGTACTACTATATTGTAGAATATTTTTAATTAGTCGATGGAGCAACACTGAACCATTGTATTTGAAAACCAAATCAAGTTAATTGTTATTTGAGTATAGTTCAGTCGAAAAAAGCTTATTTAAGTGTAAGCTGGAAAAATATCCCTTTTATTTAGTCTAACTAACAAAAAATTGTATTATTTTAACTAACAAAAAAAAAACCTTAGGTTATTTTTTTAAAAGCAAAAAAAATCCTCTTCAACCGAAATGACAATTATACCCCATCAAAGAATACCAAAACACCCTTCTTCTTAATTTAAAAGTATCTATAATCTACTCTGAAAATTAACAATAACCTCCCTATTCTCTTAAATAATGAACAAAAAACTACTAATGATTTATGAAGGAATTTCCAATTAAATGAATTTTTTTGCTAATAAAAAAAATACAAGGGGGGGTTTTGTTAGTTAAAATAATAAATGAAGGATTTTTTAGTTAGACAAAGTAAAGGGGTGTTTATGCATTAGCTCCTTGCGTAATATACAATTCGGATATAGTTTGATGAAATTTGGTTCGAATTTAACTTAGTCTCCTCAAGAACATCAATATATATAAAGGCAGTTATTTAACTCGTCTATAGAGTGATTAAAATATGTTGAAACTCAATTTATTCAAAAATTAAATTAAATTAAATTCAAACAATTTTATCGATAGATAAATTAGATTTAAACATACTGGTTAAAAAAATGGAAGTATGCATGAACAATCTGTCGTCGCTAAAGAGTTGTAATGTGTATCTTACCTCACCCGTTCACCACAAACCTTGGTGCTTTTAATTGTTACAATGCATCTCAGTTTATTTGTAATATTTCCTTTTAGTGAAATAATGAGTATTTGAATTATCAAAAAAAGAAAGAAATAATGAATATATAATTACATAATCACTAATCTATCCAAATTGGGGCGGAATTGTAGGGGGTGCTGGTGGGGGCGCCCGCACCCCAGCAAAAAAAAAAAAAAAAAAAAAAAATTAGTATGCATATCTATTATAATTATTATAGTAGTACTTTATGTATTCTTGTTATTACCTTTAAATTCCTAAAGAAAAGAATCTTGTGAATCAAAACTCTTTGTCTACTTTAATTAAATGTGTAGTCAGATCTTAGAGAATGGAGTATATTGGAGTCCCACTAATAGAGTTACCTAGTTTAAGTAGAATTTGATAAGGAAAATATTCTTTAACACTTAATATAATTATCTTTTAATAAGGAAAAACAAAATTACGTTGAATTTTGAATTCCAATTTCTTCTCAAATGAACTTTTCTTCAACTTTACTTCACCAAGTTATATAAAAAAGGGGGCTTTTCTTCACAAATGGCTGAATCACTCAACGCCATTATCAAAAGGTACTTTTTTTAAAGCTTTTATGAATATTTAAATTTATTTATAATTTTATTATTTAGATAAGTCATAAATCTATATTATGTTTAATGATTTGCTAGATTCTTATTTGTTTCAATATCTTGAGTATTACATGAGTGATTTAACTAGATTTTCTAAGAAATAATTTTAAACATAAAGTTTTTGATTTTTTCATCTGTAGTTTTTTGGAAAAATCTATTTAATAACATAATTTTTTATTTTTTTTTTACAAATAGGTTTACCATGAGTAAAAGGTGAATTGATTTTTACTTCAAAAAATCTTGTTCTCAAAGTAAACTTTTAGTTACTAATATTTCATTCAACTTTTTTCTTAAGTCGATTCATATTTTTTTATGTCTAGTGATTGTTTTTGCATATTAATTATTTTTTATTATCTTATTTGATTAGATATATTATCAATATCAAGTACCATAAGAATTATCGACATATTAAAAATAAATTTTGATAATCATAATTTTTTAAATATTTTAATTATATACTTTTCATTTAAATCTTGCCCCCCGCGACTAAAATTTTGGGTCCGCCCCTGTATCCAAATCTTTTCGATTATTATCAAATTATAAAAATAAAACCATTATTTTTTGTAACATTGACCATATATACTCATAAAGAAAATTGTTCAAATTCTAATTTGAGGGTGCTACAGTAAGCCAGATCAACTACAGTAGGCACGTACGTAATTATATCGAACATACCTTTAGTCATCTAACTTTAACTAAATATCAATTTTAATTATATGCGTAACAAATTTCGTCCTCTAATTTTTAATAAGCTTCAATTTTCGTCTCCTAGTTACAAACTTTTTCTCTTAGTACATAACTAAATTTGTAATTGCAGGACGAAAATTGAAATTTATTATTACATAACGATGTTTGTCATGCATAGGACAAAAATTAAAATTAAGTGAAAGTTAGAGGACGAAATTTGTTATACATATGATTAAAATTAAAATTGGGTAAAAATTAAAGGATTAAATATATGTTCAACATAGTCACATGTGAAAGATAATTCAAAGTTATATGACAATTTCTGAAATTGAGTTAACCATTTTTGTCCTTCTTATGGTCTAACTTTATCACTTTCGGCTCTTTCAAATTTTTCATAGCAGATGCGTCCCTCTTATCAATATAGTGTATCACATTAGTACCTTTTATCAATGTAGTGTAACACATTTGTCCTTCTTAAATTTTTCGTAGCAGGTTTGTCCCTCTTATTAATGTAATGTAACACATTCGTCCCTCTTAAATAAAAAATACATCATAAAATAGAGGCAAAATTTCATTTTTGGCCCTCTAAAGCAGTGTTTTTAAAATTGGACCGGTCATTGAACCGGAAGTTCTACTGGTTACTGGTTCTATCGGTATAACATGTGTGACTTTATTATTATGTAATATATATATATTTTTTAAATTATCTAAAATACAATTACAATTCAAAAAATTATCATTATTTGTCAATATAAATTTTTATTGTTTCATGCAAATAATCAAAATGTCTTAAAAATTAAGATTAATGTCAAAAATATAAATCTCATGTATCCCTAAAAGATATATACATTCAAAACAAGACAACAAAATTAAAATTTCATCGCATTTTCAAAGTTTTGGCTTGTTCATATGGGTTCTATTGTTGTAATTTGATGTTTATACGGCAATTGATTTGCATAATTTCATACACAAAATAATATTATTCACAATGATGAGAAAATTGTTATGTACTTCTTTATGTAAAAAAAAATGTAATATTGCATTGATTGTTAAAACACTAAAGCAATAAATGTTATTTCAATTTAAGTATATAAATGTAATTTTATTAAATCTTAAACAAGAATTCAAATAAATAATAATAACAAAAAATCTCTAAATTTTTTAAAAAAAATTTAAGTGAACCACTGGTTTTATCGGTTTTGAAGTAGATTTACCGGTTCGTACTAGTTAATTAGAAGACTGATTTTTAGGGGTAAATCAGATCGAATTGGGGACCGGTTAGCGGTTAAACCGGGCCAATCGACCGATCCGGTCCGGTTTTCAAAACACTGCTCTAAAGAATTGGCATTTTTAATGGGGTAAATTACGAATACCCCCCCTTAGATAAGGTCTAATTACTAAAATCACCCTCATGTATTGGGTATTACAAAAATCCCCCTCAGGTTTGTCACCTTCTTACAATTAACCCCTTGCCCCTAAATTATTCCATTTTTGCCCTTGTGTGTTATTTTTTTTGTTTGTAATGTCTTATAAATGTTAAAACTTTGGATCTAATTATTATATCTTATAAATTAGAAAGAAATAATTATATATTTACTACCAGAATAATTGATAAAATTTATAATTGCCCATAAGTTTTAATAAATATTGTAAAAATAAAAGGTATTTATATATTTATTAGCAATTTAAATTGTGAAATATTAAATTAAATATGATTTTAATAATATATTTATAAATATGAATTGTTTACACATTAGTTAAATGAATTTATTTTAGAAATTAGTAAATTCAATAAATTATATTGTATTATAAATAAGATATTTTAATTTATTAAAGTTTATATTGTATTATAAATTGAAATATTAATTGAAATTTATGGAAAATTATAAACTATATCAATTATTTTGTGATAAATATATAATTATTATTTTTATAATTTACAAGATATAACAATTAACACATAAATTTTAAAATTTATGACATAGTATAAATATTAGAAATAACTTCCAAGAGCAAAATTGGAACATTTTAGGTATAATGGGTTTATTGTAAGAAGGTGACAAACCTGAGGGGGATTTTTGTAATACCCAATACGTGAGGGGGATTTTTGTAATTAGGCCTTACCTGAGGGGGATATTCGTAATTTACCCTTTTTAATGTGTTACTTCGACCATATACGTCATTGATTGTGTCATTATCATCAATTTCATTTCTTATCACCGGGAAATTTTAATTATCGCCGAAAATCTTCAATTTATGTCTTATTTGACGGAAAATTTAATTTTTTTCTTGGCATAATTCATCAATTTATGTCCAATATGACAAAAAAATTTAATTTTAGCAAAAAATATTATTTATCACATGGCTTGTTACTCGATAAATGATATTTGTACACATCACATTTTTCTCAATTTTTTACAAATTTCATTGTACTTTTCTAATCTAAAATAAAAATTGAAGTTATAGACCTGTCACGTGATTTGGACTTGCAAATTTTGGAGTTAGAATATGATATTCTCAACTTTTAAGTGTCACTCGACAAATGATATTTTTGACTAATATTAAAATTTTCGATCTAGACATAAATTGATGATTTCGGAAGAAAAAAAATGGGTCAAATATGATATAAATTGATGATTCCCTTCCATAAGTAAAAAATTTCAGTGATAAGGACTAAATTGATGATGACGACAAAACAAATGACGTATATTGACGATGTCCCATAATAAATTGTCAATTTTGAAACGCAATAACTTTAGAGGGCCAAAAATAAAATTTTGCCTAAAATGAATGAAAATTAATGTACGAATGTGTTATATTACATTAATAAAAAGGACGAAAGTGGGCGAATATGTTACATTACATTGACAAGATGGATAAATCTGTTATGAAAAATTTAAGAGGGACGAATGTGTTACACTAAATTGAGAGAGACTAATACAATATACTACATTGTTAAAATAGGGGCATCTCCTACGAAAAAATTAAAAAAGACAAAGACGATAAAGTCAGGTTATAAGAGGGACCAAAAATATGATTAACTCTTTTGAAAATTTGCCTTACATTTCCGGTCAAGCAATTTTTCCTTCTTTTTGGTCAGGATTACAAATTAAAAATATAAATAATAAAAGATTATGTTAGATAAACATTAGACAGTTTGGCCGAGTGGTCTAAGGCGCCAGATTTAGGCTCTGGTCCGAAAGGGCGTGGGTTCAAATCCCACAGCTGTCAATTTTTTTTTCTTTTTTTTGGTATAATTTCCTTCATTCATTAATTTGATTTTGGATTAATGACAATTTATTTCTATAATTATCATAATATTTAATGCACTTAAACATCAGACAGTTTGGCCGAGTGGTCTAAGGCGCCAGATTTAGGCTCTGGTCCGAAAGGGCGTGGGTTCAAATCCCACAGCTGTCATATTTCTTTTTTTTTTTTTTTTTATATAATTTCCTTCATTCATTAATTTGATTTTGGATTAATGACAATTTATTTTCTATAATTATCATAATATTTAATATTTAATGTACTTTCTTATAATTTGAAAAACGCACTATATCCTCCTGTAATTTTAAAAATGATTGCATACTATTTCCCTAGAAAATTTAATTTCCTTCATTCATTAATTTGATTTTGGATTAATAACAATTTATTCCTTATAATTATCATAATATTTAATGTACTTTCTTATAATTTAAAAAATCAATTTATCCTCTTGTAATTTTCAAAATGATTCACACTGTTTCCCTAAAAAATTTAAAACTTCAGAAAAAATTGAATTTATAGTAATATCCCTTTCTACCTGTATCCCATTTAGCTCATCCTAAAATGTAATTTCATCTTTTTACACAATACATATCATGTCCATTTTCATATTTGAGCGAGTCAAACAAATTCTTTAACTCAGTGAAATATATTGCTCCCTTAAAAAATTACAGAAAAGTAAATTTTTTATTTTTAATTTACAAGGGATATAAATAAATTGCCATTAACCCATTTAATTTAGTAGATATTTTTATGTGCATACTATTTTATGTTTTGACATGATCTTTATAATCACATAATATATGGTTCAAAAAATTAAATATTAATACAAAATTATTAAGATGTCATCCGGTTCGACCGATCAAACTACTAACCAGTAAGTATACCGGTTCGCTGAGAATCTGCTCAGCTTTTCTATGTTCATAAAGATTATTATTAGAGGAATCTCCAGTCCGATTTTGAAAGACGTATACTAGTTATCATAATATTTAATGTACTTTCTTATAATTTGAAAAAAGCAATTTACCTTCCTGTATTTTTAAAAATGATTCACACTGTTTCCTTAAAAATTTAAACCTTAAAAAAAATTGAATTGATAATAATATCCCCTTGTACGTGTATCTCATTTAACCCTCCTATAGGGTAATTTCATATTTTCATACAATACATAGCACATCCATTTTCATATTTAAATTTTGAGCGAGTAAGATAACTCTCCAACTCAGGGAGAAAAATTGCTCCTTTAAAAAAATTATAGGAAAATAAATTTCTTATTTTTATTTACAAGGGATATAAATAAATTGCCATTAACCCATTAATTATATCTTGATCCAGTAATTTAATAAATTAATAATTATTCCAAACAAGATAATTGGGCCCAAACCAGGAAAGGCCCATTTAGGCCCAATATATTAAACCTAGAAAACTTCCCCAATATATAATGACTCTTCCTCCCCAAAGTTTTTCGTAGCAGTATGTGCTGTTCATCTGTTCATAGTTTCTATTTTTTTTTCCCAAAAAATAATTATAGCAATTTGTATGTTAAGCGTGGCCCTTAAGATCGCCTTCCACAATCATCAATGGAAGCGCTTCGAGTCATAGCCGCGCTATATTGACGCTTTATTCACACACCCGCATAATATATATACGTTCTGTATCTATATCTCTGCGTTTGTGTGTTTATTTGGTGTTCTTTTAAGGGTTTTCCTTACGAGATTCCCATTTTGCCCCCATCTGGGTTTTCCTTGAGGCAATTCATTTTTATTTTGGATCTTTAATTTTCCTTTAATTCTTGTAATTATTGAATTTTATTGATCCAAAAGTTCGTTCTGAATGTCTTTTAGCTTAAGGTGGGGGACAATTAATTAATTTTTTTTTAATTTATTTTATTTGATTAAAGATTTATTGTGGCAAGAATGAGGAAATTAAACTATTTGTGAGGGGTGTAATTCCCTTGTGATTTTCACAAATAATGCTTATTGATATTCTGACTTGTTGCTATAATTACTTTTACTAAGTTTCTCTTTAATTTTGTTACTATTTGTCAAATTAATTTTTTTTACAAATGATGTAATTACATCTAAATAGTTGAGGTTTGGTAAATAAGTAAACAAATAATGGAATTAATATCAAATGGAACTATTGTTTAAAAATCACTATATGTAATACAATTATTCTTATTATATATACCAATTGATAATTTAACAAATAACAACTAGGTAACTAAATTTGCATAGCTCCGCTATGATTTTGTAAATTAAAGCGTATCTACAAAATTTGCCTATAAAAAATAAATTTTTGAAAATGTGATGCCGGATTTGTAAATTTTTGCAAATTAAAGCGTGGTTTGACAATGTGTATTTAGCTTATGAACTTTTGAAAAATCTGGCAATATACAATTTAAATTCCGGTTTTTTTTTAAATTTTGCACTCCAAAATATATGTACTAATATGAAAAAGTTCAGTATTTTGCGTCCGGTCTTATTTTCTGACAAAGTTTACCATTGTAGTAAAACAATTTAGGGTAAAATTGGTTATTCATTTTTGGATCGGACCCTGAAAATGTGAGAATTGACACTTTGCATTCCCGAAAAATAAAAAATTGGCACTTTATACCCTTGAATTAAAATTAACATTTAACACCCCTGAATTAAGAACAACTTAGCTGCTTGCTCTCCTAAAATACTATAAATGGGCACTTTGCATCCTCAAAACATAAAATTAACATTTAACACCCTTAAATTTAGAAAAATTTAGTAACAAGCTCCACGTTGTTATTCCAACAGAGGGTAAAAAAATGTAGGGCAAAATTGGTAATTTATTTTCTTTTTTCCTTTTAATTTACAAAAAACATGAATACTAATTTCTCTTTCCATCTTTCTTTTCATCAATATACGTATCTATATTGTAAAATTGAATTTAAAATTTAATTTTTATGATATGATTCAGTAATTATACATATCCATATTGTTTAACTTGTATTAAAATTTTATTTCTGGAATATGATTCGATAAATTTTATGTATTAAAACTTTTTAGACACTTTCGAATTCTTTTGGAAATTTTTTAGGACATTTGAAAAATTGGTAATTTAAGAAAAATTGTCAAAGGTACAAAAATGAATTACCTATTTTACCTCTATGTTTTTTTAACCCCGGTGGTGGACTCTTTCAGAAAAATGAGGTGGTGCTAGTCATTGAGTCTTTCTTAATTTTGAGGGTGTTAAATGTTAATTTTATGTTTCAGGGGTGCAAGTTGCTGAGTAGTTCTTAATTCAAGGGTGTTAAGTGTTAATTCTGTTTTCGAGGTGCAAAGTGCCAATTTTTCATTTTTTGGGGTATAAAGAGCCAAATATTAAAAAATGAATTACCGATATTGTCCCCAAGTTTTTTGACTCCGGTGGTCAACTTTGTCGGAAAATAAGAGAGAGTTTCAAGTGCTAAAATGTTCCTATTTTGGGGTTCCAAAGTGCTAAATATATGCTTTGAAGATGCAAAGTGCCTATTTCTCATGTGTTTGAGGGTGCAAAGTGCAAAAAACCCCTTTAAATTCACTCTTAAAATGTGAAAAAGACTGAAAATGTTTTTTTTTCTTAGTCCTTATTAAAAAAAGATTGAAAATGAGTGAATAGCAAATTAACTCCCTGTGTTATTCTGAATGGGTAATTTAACTCCTTGTGATAAATAAAAGGGCAAAATAACTCCCTGTGATATCCTAAATAGGCAATTTAACTTCCTATGATAAAAAAAAGGGTAAATTACGAATACCCCCTCAGGTAAGGTCGAATTACAAAAATCACCCTCACATATTGGATATTACAAAAATCCCCCTCAGGTTTGTCACCTTCTTACAATTAACCTCTTGTCCCTAAAATGTTCCAATTTTGCCCTTGGAAGTTATTTGTACTGTTAATAATATGTTATAAATTTTAAAATTTGAATGTTAATTGTTATACCTTGTAAATATAAAAATAATAATCATATATTTACCACCGAAATAATTGATATAATTTATAATTTCTCATAAATTTCAATTTATAATATAATATAAACTTTAACTAATTAAAATATCTTATTTATAATACAATATAATTTATTAAATTTACTAATTTATAAAATAAATTCATTTAACTAATGTGTAAACAATTCATATTTATAAAGTATATTATTAGAATTCTATTTAATTTAATATTATACAATTTAAAATTGCTAATAAATATATAAATACCCTTTTTTTTTTGCAATTTTATTAAAACTTATGGGCAATTATAAATTTTATTAATTATTCTAGTAGTAAATACATAATTCTCTCTTTTCTAATTTATAAGATATAATAATTAGATCCCAAGTTTTAACATTGATAAGACATTACAAACAATACAAATAACACCCAAGGGCAAAATTGGAATATTTTAGGGGCAAGGGGTTAATTGTAAGAAGGTGACAAACCTGAGGGGGATTTTTGTAATATCCAATACGTGAGGGTGATTTTTGTAATTATGCCTTACCTGAAGGGGGTATTCGTAATTTACCCTAAAAAAAGGGCAAAATGCCTCCCTGTGTTTTTATAAAAGAAGCACATTGCCTCCCTCTAAATTGCTCATTTATTCATATCACAGGGAGGTAAATTGCTCATTATTTCATTTCACATGGAGGTAAATTGCTTATTATTTCATTTCACAAGAAGGTAAATTGTTCATTATTCATTTAACATGGAGTTAAATTACCTATTTTTATTTTACAGGGAGGTAAAGTACCCATTACACATATCACATGGAGTTAACTTTAAAAAAAACCAGACTGAAAATGTAAGTCATATAGGATTGTAAAGTCGTGGAATTTACTAATATACCTAGATTTCTTAAGTCAGATGTTTTTGTTATTCTATAATTCAATGTGTGCTATTGCATACTATAGTTAAATATTTTAATCAACAAAATGAAGTTTGAATTGTATAATAGATTATCGATGGATCAAAGTTTTGTTCTTGATGTATGTTTTGGTTCGTTGAATATTGAAAACTTTTTGAATAGTTTTCGAAAGTTTGATGGCAAATATAGAGTTTTGAAAATATATTTTATTTTTGTTTCCACTGATTAAAAAGTAGAAATTTTTCGAAAAAATGAAAATTTTGATCCATAAGCTTAACTACATAACAATTTTAGCTACCACATGTTCCAAAAGAAATAGGACTCTTGAAAAGAAAGAAATTAAACTGTAAATTGTTTTTTATTCATTGATTTTGAGATGATAATTTTAGTTTCCAACCGATGCGACTGTAGTTATTCCAAATGAAAGAATTTGCGACGCTTTTCTATGGATGCAAAGTTGAATCGTAAGGGGTGTTTGCAAATGCTTTTGGAAATTCAAAAGCAATTGCTTAAAGCAAAAGTAAAAAAAATAAGTATTTTTATTCAAAAGCAGGGGTGTTTGCAAATATGTGAAAAAAGCCACTTAAATTATTACAAAAATGTCACCTAGTCTCCTTAACTGTTTCTTGACAACCAGCAATAGCAGAAGCACCTACTTGTAAACATTATCAAAGTGCTTTAAGTAGAAAAAAACAAAAAATCACTTTTGAAAAGCATTTGCAAACAAGGGCACTTTTTGCATTAGAGTTCATTTTCTATGTAGAGCTTCTTAGCAAAAAACAATTGAAATTGTTCATATTCTTGAGTACCAAAAGATGATAAAGAAAACATATAAGAAAGTAAAAGCATAGATAAAAATGTTGTTTCTATAGTATGTTTGTTCAGCTAAATATTGAGAACATTTCAAAAACTTCTTGAAAATATTTGGAAAACACTTGAAAAAACCATGAAGAAATGACTGGATTAAGAAAAATAATAGTCCTAAAGTAAATAAAGAATTTTGAAATTACACTTTATTTTCGTTATCACTGATTCAGGACAAATGTTTTTTCAATTCAAATTCTTTTGGAATGGCTTAATGATTTTGGTGCCCAATCAAGTTTATGTGCAAACGTCTCAAAGTCTAGCCTTTACTCGGGTGATGTTTATGGTGGTATCCTTGAGCGGTTTCAGACAATATGAACATTCCATAGGGCACTATGTCGTTCCAATATTTGGGTATTTCTATTGTTCCTAGGGGTGTAATCGAAACGAGTAGTACTGAACGGTAAACTGTTCAAGTTTAGTTTATTGAATTAACTTTTGAATTTGATGTTAATTTGAATGTTTAATTAAATTCATGTGATCATTTTGCTATTGATAGTCGAGCTTGAATATTGTTGATTGGATTAGTGATTTGGGAGAAATGATATTAAGTGTATGTTCTCTTGGTTTTTAATAATGGCTCATAATATGCTCCTTTATTACATTCTGCTTTGTTGCTAGTATAACATATATCCCTTTCCTTTAGGTACAGATGACCACTTTACATTCATTCCGAATGCAGAACTATCTCTCCATGTAAGCATGTTTAGTAATTCATAGTTTTCTTTTGAATGTATATTACAATTTACTTTGGAGTTGATAATTTACATATTTTTGATGATCTTAGTTAATAATTTTCTATTTCTAGCTATTTGTCTTTTAATTAGGCCTAATAGTTAATATCGATGATGCTAACAATGAGGAACAAATAATTTTTGTGTGGACTACATCTGAATGGACAATGTTTCGAGATACTTGAGCAAAGCAAGTGTTTGACGAGCATCGAGCTCGACGAAATATTTAAATTTGTGTTTTTTTAATTTTTCATTGTATTTTGGTCTATTTTTAGTTTTAGCATAGGAATCTTAGTGAACATGAATGTATCTTGTAATTATTTGTATTTATCTTTTAAAATAATGTTATATGGAGATTGTTATATCTTACCGTACAATTTTTTCTTTGTTTAAAAAAAGTGGCTGTGCATTAGAGTTTCTTTTAACGAGAAAGTTTACTTCTTTTTTATGATAAGAAATTCGAAACAATGATTGTCACTTTGATCGGGTTAAATCGATTGAAAATGAGTTTGGTCGGTGAAGCTAGTGGAATAATCGATGAAACAAGTGCAAAAAGGGTTGAATCGTTGAAATATGTGAAAATTTGATGAAGTCGATGAAAAAAGTGTCAAATCATTGAAATAGACGTGAAAAATCAATGAAATTGGTGAAAAATGGTTACATCAATGGGAAAGTGAGTTAAATCATTGAAAAATCGACGAAATTAGTGAAAAAAGGGTTAAATCGATAAAATCAGTGAATAATCGATGAAATTTGTGAAAGATGATTAAGTCGATTAAATCAGTGAACTCGGTGAAAAATCAATTAACTGTGTGAAAAACATGTTAAATCGATGATATATGTGAAAAAATGGGTTAATCACTGAAATCTATGAAAAACATATTTTTTTCCGATTAAAATCGTGTTCAACTAGTGAAGTTAATGAAAAATGATAAAAATCGGTGAAATCAGTGCATAAATCGAGAAAATGGTGAAAAATGGTTAAATTGATTAAAAAAAAAGAGTTAAATCACTTAAAAACGAGAAAATATCGATGAAATCAATGAAAAATCCCATTAATTAAATTATTACTCAAATAATAATATTCAAACTTCTTCTAATTAAATAAAAAACGAGAATTTCAAATATCTTAAATCACAAATACCAAACAATGAATTTAAATGAGTGGATTTGAAATCCTTGATAGAAAAGTTTTATCCGGACAAGGGATTTCCAAATACATGAATTTCAAATATATTCATTTGGAATCCATCTTCATTTCAAATTCTTCCATACAAATGGACACTAAGATTATTTGAGGTTTTTAATTGAAAAAAAGAACGTATAACTCGCCATATTAAAAGATTTCATGATCATGATCATGATTTAAAGTAAATAAACTCAGTGTGGTCTTTGAAAGATCCATTTCAACAAAAAATAATAATCAATTAATCTGTAATCGTAGTTCTAATAGAGCTCGTTAAAGCGGGGTGTAACAAATAAAATTTCAAGTTTAAAAATATATATTAAACAAGAAATAATTGTACAAATTAAATTTTATTAATTTGAAGTAGTGGTTACAATCTCTATGATTCTTCTGATTCTAATCTTCTAAGCGATAATCTTGAAAAAGATTGATTTGATCTTCTCCAAAATAATTTTGGATTTTGGTACTTGAATAACGTTAATCCAAAAACAATTGTGCTTAATATTGGATCAAATGTGGAATGATTTGAATCTCCTTGACGAACGTTTCGAACTCCGTCTTGGATATTTTGGATTTTTAAGGGATTTGATCTTTGTTTGAACTTCGTGAATTTCCAATAACGTTTATCTAATAGTTAAGTATCTTAATCTTAGATTAAACATTGGATTTTCTTCACTTTTTGAAGAACGCCTTTGAATATTGTGAAGAACGCCTTGATTTTGAAGAACACTTTTGAATATTGCGAAGAACGCCTTAAGAGAATTTGCTTATTTTCTCCTTAAACTTCTTTATGCTTTTTGAATTGTCATTTTCTTCTTAGAGATGACCCCTATTTATAGGTGTGTTTTGAGAAAAATTGTAATATTCTCCATATGACGTGGCGCAATTTGATTGGTTCTTCACACCTTGTATGTCAAAAAATATATATTGTTTCATTCTCTTGCCCTTTAAAAAGATATGGCATGCAAATATTGCATTGTGAAGAAAATCTTTCCTTGCTTAATAATTTCATACACAAACTTGCCTTGTGTACGGAGATTTTAATTTATTTGCAAGAAATCTTGTATTTAATTAATCATAGGATATAAAATTAATCAATTAATTATTTAATTATTATTTTAGGAATTAAATTTGATATAATCCCAACATAAATTAATTAATAATTAATATGTATTGGACTTAATTCGGCAATAAAATTTAACTGTATACAAAGGCCCCCTCGATACTTATTTACGAACATGCAATTGTTTTTCAGTAGATAAGTCCCGATTTTTTTTAATTTTTTTTTAAATTTTAATTGCAACATAGATTTGCTTATGAAACAGGCATGAATACAGGCTCATGATGCCACAAATATAGATAACATGCTTGTCCATCCAAATTATTCGAGCTTCAACAGACCCAAAAAAAATTCAGAATACTTCAGTACATTTTACAAAAATCAGGCTGAAGAGTATAGATGATCCCATTTCAAAAACGGAATAAATAACAAAACTTTATATTCATCAAACGGGTCAATTTGTCCAATTCTGAAAAATTGCCCAATTAGATATTCCACTATAATTAAATTCCAGAAAATGAGCCCATTTAGCAAAAAGAAAATGAAATGAGTCCAATGAATTCATAGGCATGAATTGTTTCTTTAGCCCATTCCATGGCCCAACATATTATGGCCCTTTTATGAACAAAAGGTGGGAAATTGCATTTTAACTCCTCCTTCCTCACGGACTGATTACAGTTACAAATTCCTTGAATTTTATCTTATTTCCAAATTCCAAAACTGTGCAGACCAATGAAATTCTTAATACAGTATTTTCGAGTTTAAGGAAACAAATTAAAGAACACTTATTTTGTTATATTTTCTTGACCAAGTCGATTACTTGATAAAATCTGAGTTTAATTTTTATTTCCAATAATCCCAAATTCTACTTCCAAACTCATCTTTACTACCTTAATGAATGTTTCCAAGTCCTAAAAGAATTCCAATTGATTTCAGGTTTCTGTATCTATAAACGGTCTTCATTACTCTCTTTCTTCATTCATTCAAATAATCAACATCTTTCTTACATCTTTCTTCAGAGTCAATTCGTTTTCTTCTTTTCATCGTGGCACCCCAATTGCAATTTCTTCCTTCAACAGCCTGATTTGCATTCGGCCCTTTTTTTTTTTTTAATCAAGGTCAACCATTACCTCGACTTTGTTTCTGAACATATATATTAGTATTTCATTCAATCTGCTTTAATCCCATGAATTTAGTTCATTGTGCGTGTATATATATATATGCACATATGTTTGACATATATATGTATTCATGGCTAATCTGTATATATAAATATATATTCATGTGTGTATATGATATATATATATATATATATATATATATATATATATATATATATATATATATATATATATATATATATATATATATTCATGACATATATATACGCTGCTTGTTGTTTTTTTTCCTTTTTTTTTTTAACTAATTCAAATTTTTTCTTAATTCTTTCGGCAGAATTTTGTTTCAGGGGATTGTACCATCACAAAGAGCTATTTCTTGGAATCTCAAAATCTTTAGAGTAAAAGTAAAATTAGTCATAAATTCAATATTTTTTTTCTTAAAATATTTGAATTATTAAACCAATTTTATCTAATGCCCCATTTATTTGATTTGATATTGTATTTTTTTAGTATAGCAATCTTTGTTGGCGACTGCATTTCTTCTAGGGAAGAACGTTTGACTATTCGAGACGATAAGGATCAACCAATTGAAAAGAGCACGATTTTGACTGTTGGAACGCCTTTAATTGGCAGATATTCAAAGAGGTGGGCGGCACTAAGAAATTCTCTTCACTTGGACGAATGGTCTCAAGAATATACGGAATCTCCAAATAAGGCTAAAAAACATTTAATCTTGCAATCCGCTCATCATAAACCATCGAGTGACGTTATTCCTTTCCCAAATTTGGGCCGTCAACTCATTGGTAATAAGATGAAGTGGGGCGATGATCCCTTTGAAGTGCCTGGAGAATTCCGTTATTTTAGGGGATATTGGGAGTGGACTGAAGATGTCTTGAGTCGATGCAAGACTGCGCTACATGCAGCTAAACTTTTTAATTCGGTGCACGCTTCTTTAAACACATATGATCATAATACGAACATCATGAAGGCTTTTTGCGAGTCGTGGTGTCCTCAAACCAATACTTTACTATCTTCCTGGGGTGAATTATCCATATCATTATGGGATCTTCACTCTATTGCGGCTCTTCCCATTTTGGGCATCCTCTATGATGAGGTAATCCCTAGTGCAGCGGAGCTAAATGGTGTAGATGAGAAGGGAGAACCATTCATACCTCGATCTTGCAAATACTTGTTCCACGCATTTCATTTACTTCAATCAAGTGGCAAAGGTGACAACCATTCCCAAGTTTCGATTGAGAGATGGATCCAATTTTGGTCTAAGAAAGCAAAGAAGTACAAGCCACCTCCTCCGCGAAAAGAGAAGAAAATCGTTCGTCCTAAATCCACTCATAATCCTCTTGATGATTTTAAAGATCTTAAGACATGGTCTCCTTTGGAAGAAGGCGTATTCTCGAAGCTCAAAGTTCGAGGCAATATAAAAGATGACGTATACTTGGCGGCATATTTAGCTTGTTGGCTTTGTACCTTTGCTCTTCCCACCGAAAATGTCAAAAGATAGCAAGGACCTCGCTTGCCTCAATTTTTTCAAGAAAAAAGCAAGAAACGAAAGAAAGAACTACAAAAAAAAAAAATTCTCAAACAAAGGGCTTCAAATTCTTTAGTTCCTCTTGAGCAGTTTTCAAGCGCATACGCGAAGTTTTCAGATTATCTTTCATTTTGTCAATCAAGGGAGAGTGTCCTTTAATGCTGCAACTTCTTCAATCTTAAGAATGTCAGCTTGAGCAGATTTGAGCAGCTTTTCTTGGCGCTTCAAGGATGAAAGCAGTCATTTCTTCTTTTGTGCCAAATCAATGAGTTTCTCCTCGATCACCTCCAGATCTTCCTTCGTAGAATTAATGTGACCAGCCTCCTTATCTTCTTTGGTTTTAGCCTCATGTAGACGACCTTGAGCCTCAGAAAGTTGTTGAGCAAGCAATTCCTTAAAAGAATTTTTGCTAGATGTCGATCTTTCAGTATCATAAACGACAGCCATCTCGAAAAATGAATCTAACAATGTTACCACATGGGAGATGTCAACATCCTCAAACATTCTCATCGTCTACATCACGATATAGACCTCGTCTTTGATAGAAGAAATTGAGTCAAGCGAGGTCCTTGCTATCTTTCGACATTTTCGGTGGGAAGAGCAAAGGTACAAAGCCAACAAGCTAAATATGCCGCAAAGTATGCATCATCTTTTATATTGTCTCTAACTTTGAGCTTCGAGAATACGCCTTCTTCCAATGGAGACCATGTCTTATGATCTTTAAAATCATCAAGAAGATAATGAGTGGATTTAGGATGAACGCTTTTCAAGGGATTATGAGTGAATTTTTTTTCAAGGGATTATACCATCACGAAGAGCTATTTCTTGGAATCTCAAAATCTTTAGAGTAAAAGTAAAATTAATCATAAATTCAATATTTTTTTTCTTAAAATATTTGAATTATTAAACCAAATTTATCTAATGCCCCCTTTATTTGATTTGATATTGTATTTTTGTTAGGATGGTAATCTTTGTTGGCGACTGCACTTCTTCTGGGAAGAATGTTTGACTATTCGAGACGATAAGGATCAACCAATTGAAAAGAGCACGATTTTGACTGTTGGAACGCCTTTAATTGGCAGATATTCAAAGAGGTGGGCGGCACTAAGAAATTCTCTTCACTTGGACGAATGGTCTCGAGAATATACATAATCTCCAAATAAGGCTAAAAAACATTTAATCTTGCTATCCGCTCATCATAAACCATCGAGTTACGTTATTCCTTTCCTAATCTTTGGGCCATCAACTTATTGGTAATAAGATGAAGTGGGGCGATGATCCCTTTGAAGTGCCTGGAGAATTCCGTTATTTTAGGGGATATTGGGAGTGGACTGAAGATGTCTTGAGTCGATGCAAGACTGCGCTACATGCAACTAAACTTTTTAATTCGGTGCACGCTTCTTTAAACACATATGATCATAATACGAACATCATGAAGGCTTTTTGCGAGTCGTGGTGATCTCAAACAATACTTTACCATCTTCCTAGGGTGAATTATCCATATCATTATGGGATCTTCACTCTATCGCGGGTCTTCCCATTTTGGGCATCCTCTATGATGAGGTAATCCCTAGTGCAGCGGAGCTAAATGGTGTAGATGAGAAGGGAGAACCATTCATACCTCGATCTTGCAAATACTTGTTCCACACATTTCATTTACTTCAAGCAAGTGGCAAAGGTGACAACCATTCCCAAGTTTCGATTGAGAGATTGATCCAATTTTGGTCTAAGAAAGCAAAGAAGTACAAGCCACCTCTTCCGCGAAAAGAGAAGAAAAGTGTTCGTCCTAAATCCACTCATAATCCTCTTGATGATTTTAAAGATCATAAGACATGGTCTCCTTTGGAAGAAGGCGTATTCTCGAAGCTCAATGTTCGAGGCAATATAAAAGATGATGCATACTTGGCGGCATATTTAGCTTGTTGGCTTTGTACCTTTGCTCTTCCCACCGAAAATGTCAAAAGATAGCAAGGACCTCGCTTGACTCAATTTCTTCTATCAAAGATGAGGTCTATATTGTGATGCAGACGATGAGAATGTTTGAAGATGTTGACATCTCCCTTGTGGTAACATTGTTAGATTCATTTTTCGAGATGGTTGTCGTTTATGATACTGCGAGATCGACATCTAGCGAAAATTCTTCTAAGGAATTGCTTGCTCAACAACTTTCTGAGGCTCAAGGTCGTCTACATGAGGCTAAAATCAAAGAAGATAAGGAGGCTGATCACATTAATTCTACGAAGGAAGATCTGGAGGTGATCGAGGAGAAACTCATTGATTGGCACAAAAGAAGAAAATACTGCTTTCATCCTTGAAGCGCCAAGAAAAGTTGCTCAAATCTGCTCAAGCTGACATTCTTAAGATTGAAGAAGAAGTTGCAGCATTAAAGGAAACCTCTCCCTTGATTGACAAAATGAAAGATAATCTGGAAACTTCGTGTATGCGCTTGAAAACTGCTCAAGAGGAACTGAAGAATTTGAAGCCCTTTGTTTGAGAATTTTTTTTTTTTTGTAGTTCTTTCCTTCGTTTTCTTGCTTTTTTCTTTTCTTGTAATGAACTCCTACTTTCAAGATTAATAATAGAAGACATTATTTTTTTATCTTTCCATTTATTACTCATTAAGTAAAGAATGATCGCAACTAAAACTTTTTTTTTTAACATATGACTGAACTTAGAAAATTATCTAAGCTGCCTACGTATCCCAAAAGAAATCAAGTCATCACGTAGTTCAAAAGGAGGATTTTTTTTAACATATGACTGAACTTAGAAAATTATCTAAGATGCCTACGTATCCCAAAAGAAATCAAGTCATCACGTAGTTCAAAAGGAGGATTTTTTTTTTAACATATGACTAAACTTAGAAAATAATCTAAGCTGCCTACGTATCCCAAAAGGAATCAAATCATCACGTAGTTCAAAAGAAATTTTTTTTTTGGGTGTAGGACCGTTCACAGTTTATACTCATGCGGGTCAGGAGTATTCGTTTCTTAACCACCTCGAACTAGGTGGGGATTAAAATTTAATCACATAAATGCCATTAGTGGAGTAAGTTATCATTTTAACCACATGAATTACTATTGGTGGATACCATTCACAGTTTATACTCGTGCCTATCAGGAGTAACATGCAGTTTAAGCTCATGCATCATGGAGCTTTCTTCTAACATCAAGGGTAGTACTTCTTTAAGAATTTCTCATTTATTGGGCCAACTCTTAGACCATCTTCAGCGACTAACTTGTATGCTCCATTGGTGTAGACTTCTTTAATGACATAAGGACCATTCAACTTTGATGTAAATTTATTCTTCGTCTTGTGAGTGATGATGATAGACCTTCTTACTGCCAGTAACAAATCACCAAGTTGAAAAGAACGCGGACGAACTTTTTTATCGAATGCTTTTGAAATGCGAGCTTGATAACACTCGAGTTTTTGTTGAGCTTCCAACCTTTTCTCGTTGAGGACTTCTAACTCTTCAAGGCGTAAGTGAGCATTTTCTTCATTGGTAAGTCCTTCTTGTATAGCAATCCTTAGTGATGAAATTTGTTGTTCAAGAGGGAGGACCGTTTCCACTCCATATACCAACGAGTAAGGAGTTGCTTGAGTTGGTGTTCGATAGGTGGTTCTATATGCCCATAAAGCTTCTCCAATCCTTTCATGCCAGTCCCCCTTCGACTTGGCCACCATTTTCTTCAACAAATTACACAATGTCTTGTTGAATGCTTCAGCAAGGCCATTGGTAGGAGCATAATACATGGATGAATTTCTCTGCTTGAAGCTAAACTTCTGACACAATTTGTCGATCATACCATTGCAGAATGGTTTTCCATTATCAGTGATAATATATCGAGGCACTCCATAACGGTAGATAATGTGAGTTCGGATGAAATCAGCAACATTTTCTTTCTTTACTGAATCAACAACATTTTCTTTCTTTACTTCCTTGAGGGGTATTGCTTCTGCCCATTTTGAGAAGTAATCAGTAGCGGCTAAGATGTAATGATGTCCACGAGAAGATTTTGTCATTGGCCCAACAACGTCTAATCCCCAAGCATCAAAAGGCCATGAAGCCATAGTCAGATGTAAAGGCTCAGGCGGTTGGTGAATGAAGTTTGCATGAAACTGACAAGCTTGACACCTTTGAGCATAATCCATACAGTCTTTAACCATTGTGGGCCAGTAACAACCCATTCTTTTAATTCGAAAATGTAACTTTGGACCAAATTGGTGAGCTCCACAAACTCCAGAATGAGCTTTTTCCATGGCTTGCATAGCTTCATCATCATTTAGGCATCGCAAGAAAACTCCATCAAATGAACGCCTATAAAGTGTGCCTTTGTAATAAATGAAGCCCGCACGTCGTCTAATATCAGTTCTCCTTCGTAGGTCATTGGGCAATTTCTCATACTCCAAGTAATCTACGAGTGGTTGTCTCCAATCTTCCTTTTCAAAAAACTTCATAAACTTCTATAGCATGATTTTCTTCTTCGTTCTCTTCGTCTTCAGTGAACATTGGAAGTACGACCCAACTTTGACATACTGGAACATGAGTTTCTTTTTCTGGCGCAGCTATTATGGAAGCAAGTTTGGCTAGAGCGTCAACTTGTCCGTTTTCTCTTCTTGGTACATGTTCGATCGTAGCATGCCCAAGCCACCCAATTAGTTTCTTGGCATACTTGACATACGGAAGCAAATCAGATTTCTTGATTTCGCAATCTCAAGTACTTGATTGATCACTAGTTTAGAGTCGCCATAAACTTCAAGATGCAATCGCTTCGTGTTGATAGCTATCTCCAAACCAAGTATTAGAGCCTGATATTCAGCAACATTGTTGGAGAAGTTTTGAATCAATGTAAAGGAATATGGCAATATTCCCTCTTCAGGTGTTAGAAATACCTCTCCAGCTCCAGCTCCTCCTCTATGGGCAGCTCCATCAAAGTACATTTTTCATGGAGGAATAATTTCGACTAGGAGTGCATCTTCGTCTGGCAGATCGTTAGACAATTCCCACTCGGCAGGGATGGGATGATCAGCTAAGAAGTCAGCCAAGACTTGTCCTTTTACGGCCTTTTGAGGAACATATATGATATCAAATTGTTGCAATTAGAGGTACCATCGTCAAGTCTATCGGATAGTACTGGCCTCGACATAACATACTTCATTGGATTTGCTCTTGAGACAAGACGAATAGTATGGGCTTGAAAGTAATGTTTTACCTTTTGTATTGCAAAGATGAGTGCCAATCATAACTTCTCAATTGGAGAGTATTTCAATTCATTTGGCGTCATTGTTCGACTTAAGTAGTACAATGTGTTTTCCTTCCCAATGTCATTTTCTTGAGCGAGTAAGGCTCCCATAGAGCGTTCTTAAGCAGTGATGTATAAAATCAAAGGGCGCCCTGGTATTGGAGCAACCAACACTGGAGGTTTCATTAAGTAGGATTTTATACGTTCAAATGCATTGTTGCAAGCTTCGTCCCATTTGAATGGGATATCCTTCTTCATGAGATGGCTAAATGGTTGACATCGCCCAGCTAGATTTGAGATGAACCTTCGGAGGTATGTCAATCTACCTTGTAGGCTCATGTATATTGCGTGGTACGGGCATCTTCATGATTGCATCTATCTTGGCTTGCTCAATTTCTATCCCATTCTGGCGGACAATGAAGCCAAAAAACTTTTCAAACGTTACGCCAAGTGCACACTTCATGGGATTCATTTTCAATTGATACTTGCGTAGTCTTTCAAACACCTTTCTTAGATCATGAATGTGATCTTTTCTCTTTCTCGACTTCACTACTAAGTCATCTACATAACACTCAATGTTTTTATGGAGCATATCATCAAAAATCTTTTGCATCGCCCTTTGATAGGTTGCGCCAACATTTTTCAATCCAAATGGCATCACTTTGTAACAATATATTCCCTTCGGAGTTCGAAATGCAGTCAACTCTTCTTCCCTTGGGTCCATGCGGATTTGTTTGTACCCAGACGATCCATCCATAAAAGATAAATCTTCATGTCCAGTCGTAGCATCAATCATAAGCTCTGGGATAGGCAGAGGAAAATCATCTTTCGGACACGCGGCGTTGAGGTCTCTAAAGTCAACACAAACTCGAATTTGTCCATTTTTCTTTCTCACAGGCACGATGTTGGATATCCAGGTAGGATAGTTGACTTCTCGAATGAATCCCGCTTCGATAAGTTTGTTTACTTCAGCTTCGATCAATGGAACCAACTCTGGACGAAATCTACGTTGAGCTTGTTTGATAGGACGAACTCCATTCCTCACAGACAAATTATGAACGACCACTTTTGGATTTAAGCCAGGCATTTCTTTATAGGACCAAGCAAACACGTCTCGAAATTCACACAATAACATGACATATGTTTCTTCTTCGTCAACCTTTAGCAAAGCACTTATAAAAATTGGCCTAGGATTGCTAGCATCTCCTAGATTCATTTCTTTCAATTCATCTACGGTGGATCTAACACCTTCTTCGAGTTCGGGAGGAGCATCCTCAACGTCTTGTTCTTCGACAACATCTTCCTCATGTAGAGTAATATGATATGAAGATGCAACTCTCTCTATCATCCTCGCCATTGCATTGAGATTTTGTGAAAATAATAGTCTCCCACTTACCCTTCAGTACTTCACCACATGATATAATCAAATTATCACGTCTCTTCATACGAGTTGGGATTGAACTTCGCAATCTTTTGAAGGCGGATGATTCCTCAATTTTCTTGGAGCATTTTTATAAATTTGAAACTCCCAGTCTTCAGAGATCGAATTTTTGGGTTTAAGATTTCCCTTGAGGACCAAGTCTATCAAAGACAGTATTTGAGGGCCAAGTCTATCAAAGACGTATACTCTCATTGGTTTATGACAACTTTGATCAACATTTGTTGAAAAGTACGCTTCTCCAGTAATGTGGTTGCTGCTAACTCTCTTTATAGCAATGCGAACAGGATTTGGTAGTTTGAATCCAAATCCAACACGAAAATTTGGGACAAAATTTCTTTTATGAGGGAATTTTCCTAAGGGAGAGTCTTCTTGAGGGTTATACCCTGCTTTGACTAAGAGTTCAAAGGCTTTTGGACCAAAGCTTTCTCCATTTTCTTGTGAAAATAATGTCCCATGTTCGACTTCAGCTCCTTGAGAGGGACGAAAGAATCCTTAAGCGGCGGACATGATGGTTTCTCTCCATCAAGCTTTGTTAGCACTACAACAAATATTGCCTGTTGTGACCCCCAGAAGCGACTCAATAGCGAACTATTGTGACGCTTAAGCAATTGTGGCGCTTTCTAATTGTGCCACATAAAAGTGGGTGACAATAGCATCTGTGACGCTTTTTAGTGTCACAATAGAGAAGTAATATGGCGCCTAAGTTATGCCATGACATATACTATATGACACACTTATAAGCGTCTCAATATGTCTGTATTATTAAAACAGATAAAAACTAAATTAATTACTTTTCCATCACAATTTAAGCCACAAAAATAAAAATAAAAAATAAAAATAAACAAGATTTCAATATCATTCATAAATAAAATCAAAATTTCAATTATCAAATGAAATTCAATATTCGGTAAATTAAACTCATTCAGTGTATACATACATTTTGTTGGAGTTTGCTTTCAACATAACTTTAACAAGAATTCTTTATAAAAAAAGAGAACAATATCAATCTAAGCTAAGACAAAACATATTTGTTTACTAAGATGTAATATAATACAAGCATCAGTCCTCTTTGTCATAAATGCTCCTATATAACTAAAAAAACACTTTTAAGCACAAAAACCATGGTGTAAACGAGCCTGCACAAAAGAAAAAAGGAAATTGAATTACATAATCAAATTTATTTGGTAGCAATAAAAAAAATCGAAAAGACTTTAAATTGTTCAAAATCTAGAATATAAGAAAGCTACTCATTGAATCTAATTCAAGAACTTAGAAGATGGAAAAACCGAAAAGATAAAGTAAAACTACATTCTTGTTCATGTGAAAATCCTACTGCTTGCCCACTCAACTCCACCGTTGTGTTGAATCTAAAAATAGATATACAAACAAAGAACTTACATGGATAAGTTTGCTTATAGCCCATTTCACTAAAGAGGACTAATTTTATTCAATATAAAAGTGAGAAGTAAATACCTTATTAATATAATCGTTAGTATATAATATGTAGCCTCTTTCCCCTGTTTTAGAAATGATAATCCTCAAATTGAATTAGAAATTATTGTTAGTTTTAAACTTTTAACTTTCAGATACTTTCAAGTCAATATTTAAGCTTCTTAAGCACCTATTCAATTGGTTCTATGTTGGAGTTGAATTTTCAAACAATATATCCAGCATTTCAATTCAAAATAATGAATCAAATATAACTTTCATAATGCAAAATTAGTGTGATTAGAACATAGAAGTGGATAAGACTCCTTGCATGACCACACTGGTAGGTTACCACTATGAAATAAATTATTGATCAAAGCAGTACTCAAACCAAAAATAGTACATTAACAATAATAAAAAAATGATAAGTATTTACCTTTTAATATCTTTAGGAAACTCTACGATGCAATTTCCTTGTTCCAAAGCTTTATTTGTAGATATTTACATGTCCTAAGATATCAAATAGACAAAACAGAGATAGGAATAGGAAAACAAAGTCACATTGTCCAAAAATTGAAGTGTTATCCATGGGGTAAACTCATTCAGTTATTAGCAGAGATAACAGTTATTTAACTTGTCGATCTTATGAACTGAAATTCAAATGAATAATGCAATTTACATAAGCAAGTCAAATGAAACATATGCAAAGAATTAGTTAAATATAAAGTCAGTTGATGAAGGTGTAAGAAGCACATAAAAATCTAAAATCAACAGAATAGTATACACAAAAATGCTTCCTCTTTTAATTAGACCAGCCCTTCACAATCTTAAGTACCCTCATATATTAAATAAGCTAGAACACTCTATTATATACCATAAGTAGCAGCTCTGCTTCTTTATTTCTAAGGCAACAATGTCAGTCTAGGTAGTTTTCTTTCTAAGTTCAGAATAAAAGAAACCTTCAAAATTACAATTATTACCACTAATCAATCAAACAAAATTTTCACTCATAGTAACACAAACCTGCTTTTTATTACTAAGGATCTCACCATAAGCAAAAATTGCACACTTCCTTCTAAGTTTTCGTTAATGCTTAAAACATAATAGGAAATTAAGTAATCGAAATAATTTTAACTCAACCGAAAAATTCTCATCTATGGAATGTTTGGATACCCAAGCCAAATAAATGAAACCAAAATAAGCAAAAGGAATTTAAACCCAGGAAAGTGATTCTAATCATTTTTTCTGAAGTGATTCTTACCTAAAATTCAAAAATATCAGCAAATTTATGTAAACCCATAAAACTTTGAAATCTTAATCAAAAACATATCGATCCTTCTGTTTTGAGATACACAAACCCTTATGTAAATAAAAAATTAGCATACAAAGAAATTAAAGATACTAAAAAAAATAGATCTACAATAAATAATCGATAAATAGCCCACCAAAACTTGATACAAACACAAGCGTTTGACGACGGAGAGATGTTGAGAAAAGCTGCACCGATTTGGAGAAGATAAAAAAGATGAGAAATTTCATCTCTATTTTCGTCTTGGGTTTGAGAGAGCGAATCGATTTTGGAGAAGAGTAAACAGATGAGAGATTTCCTTTATGGTCTAGGGTTTGAGAGAGCAAACTGGTGGAGAAGAGATTTGAGTTAGAAAAATTAGGGGTAGGAAGCTTTCACCCAAATTTTAGAGCCCAAAGTATAAGGTAAATGTACAGAGCATTTTATCTTTTATCTATTTTCTAATTTTTTTACTTTTTATTATTTCGTTTTTCAACAGTGAAAATCAAGTCAACAGTAGTAGCGCCTCAATTGCTTGGTGATGATACGCTTGTTTAAAAGCGCCACATTAAGTGGGTATTAATAGGTCCTTTTTGTTGTAGTGTAGTGATAATGTAAGTTCTTTAAGTGACTCGATTTTGATCGAAGGAACTTCCTCTTGCTTTTCTTTTAATTTGATGTATTTCATCTCATCCTTGCTCTCAGCTTCCAAAATACCGTGTCGCTTCGGTTCATCGGTTTTATTCTTCTCGACACTTGTGTTTTCCATATAGTACTTTGCATCAGCAAAATGCGATTCGGCTTCAGTAAATGGCTTCTCGTCGCCTAGTACCTTCTTCACCACTCCATCTCGACAATATCCAAAGCATTGATGTAAGGTCGAGGGGCCACTTCATTCTCATGAATCCACGGTCGACCAAGAAGGACATTGTAAGACGTCTTAGCATCTATGACATGAAAGAGTGCTGTTGATAGCATATCTTCCATTAGCAGTTCCAATCTTATAACACCAATAGCTCTTTGCCCCCCTTGATTAAATCCTTGTATCATCAGACGACTGCTCGAAAGTTCTTCCACAGGGATTCCTATTTCTTTTAGTGTGTGAAGAGGTAACAAATTGACAGCGGAACCTCCATCAATCAACATCTTATTAACTTTTTGTTCACGAACGTATCCACTTACGAACAAAGGCCTATTATGAAGTTTGGAACCAAACAACGGGTCTTCATCGCTAAAACATATTGCAGTTAAGCAATTTTCAACATTCTTGTCATTTGACAAACGTGATTCATTAGAAGAGATCTCCTTTTCTTGAGTTGCATTGCATGACACGACATTTGCAATTGTATTGTCTTCTTCCAATGAGATTTTGCCTTTACGAACTAATTGCATGATTTTATCCTTGAAGATAAAACAATCATGGATAGAATGTCCAACAAGACGGTGATATTTGCAATATTTTGGATCATCAGAGCGTCCAGACTCTTCGGGGCTCTTCATTTCGGACAAGTCGATAAGGTTTGCTTCAAGTAGATAATCAAATATGCCATGGACATCAGAATCGAGAAATGGATATTTCTTGGATTGCATCTCCTTGAGAGTCGAATTTCTTTGCTCCCTTTCTTGGGGCATATTCCTCTTAACACCATTATTTTCAACACTCTTATCATTGGCTTTGCTTAATACCTTGAGAGACGCGACATTTACTACCAAAGATTCTTTATTTGGGACTTTTTGAAAAGGTTTGCCTTCTCTTTTTGCCTCAGATTTATCTTTGGATTTACGAGGATCTTGGATAGGTGGTCCATCAGCTCCACTTGCAGTCATACTTAACTCCATATCGTGAGCTCGAGTGGCTAACTCCTCAAATGATCTTGGTTGTATTCCTTGAAGGATGTAACGAAGACCCTAGTGCATTCCTTGAATACACATCTCAATGGCTGAAGATTCGGAAAGTCGATCTTTGCAGTTTAGACTCAAATTCCTCCAACGATTGATATAATCAATAACAACTTCTTCATTCCATTGGCGGGTGTTTGTAAGTTTGATCATACTGACTGTCCTTCGAGTGCTATAAAAGCGGTTAAGGAATTCTTGCTCAAGTTGATCCCAACTATCAATGGAACATGCCTCCAAGTCAGTGTACCAGTCAAATGCATTCCCTTTGAGTGATCAAACGAATTGCTTCACAAGATAATCTCCATAGGTTCCAGCATTATTGCATGTTTCAATGAAATGAGCCACATGTTGTTTCGGGTTGTCATTGCCATCAAAATGTTGGAACTTTGGAGGTTGGTAGCCAATTGGCATCTTCATCCTATCAATCCTTTGAGTATAAGGTTTGGTATAAGCGAGAGATGATTTAAGGCCTCCCTCTAACTCGCAGTTGATGGTTCCCATAATAAATTCCTTCAGTTGATCTATAAGGATCATGCCATTGGATGAAATTTGGAGTGAATTAGACTTACCCTTTGAATTTGCTTTTTTAATGGGCATCTCGTCTTCTTCAGACTCCTCGAACTGTTCATCCTTCACATTTGAGTATTGTTTCATTGATGTATCACCATCTTCGAGCTTTACGGGTTGTTTTCTCATCACATGACTTCCGTCAATATGGTTCGCTTGGCTCAACAACTTCTCGATCTTTGCATCTTGATCTTGGGCATGTTTAGCGAACGATTCCATTGCCTTAGTTAAGGCCAACAGTTGTTCCTCAATGGTTGTAGTACTTGTTGTCATGGCAGGCATCTTACTTGAAGTGCTAGAAGAATCACCGTTTTGGTTGGAACCTTCAAAATGTGCAGAATGAGATGGACTTATTTGATCGCCATCTTCCTTTCTTTGTTCAACCATCTTAGCCCTTGGATCATCCATCAACTCAGTCGGTGTTCGATACTTCTTTGGGGGCATTGATTTTTAGAGAAAAGAGATTGTCCACCTGGGCGTGCCAAAAATTTGTAACAAATAAAATTTCAAGTTTAAAAATATATATTAAACAAGAAATAATTGTACAAATTAAATTTTATTGATTTGAAGTAGTGGTTACAATCTCTATTATCCTCTGATTCTAATCTTCTAAGCGATAATCTTGAAAAAGATTGATTTGATCTTCTCCAAAATAATTTTGGTACTTGAATAATGTTAATCCAAAAGCAATTGTGCTTAATATTGGATCAAACGTGAAATGATTTGAATCTCCTTGACGAACGTTTCGAACTCCATCTTGGATATTTTAGATTTTTAAGGAATTTGATATTTGTTTGAACTTCGTGACACTACTAGAAAAATGGCCTATTATGACACCATTATGTGACGGTATTAAATAAAATGTCTCAACAATGACCCTATTATGACAACTTACATTATTTTTATTTTTTCTTTTTCTTTAATTCACATGATATATATTATAAGACGCTCTAGGCGTCTTAACATCTCTTAAAGGCCAAAATATTTTTAGCGCTCAAAATGAACCTTATTTACTTAAAAAAATTTGACCAAGTATCATTCACGGGCTGAATTTCATTTTCCATTCTAAACCCTAAAAGTTTTCCCTATATTCCTGCTTCTCTTCCCTCAAAGTAATCGACAACCCACTAGGCCTCGACAGTGCAGACGGTGGAATCACCCTCCCGGACAAAGGTTGAATCTCAAATTGCAGTGCCCCATCCCTCTTTGCTTCTTCATATCAGCATATTGAACAAGGGTTTCATTCTAAAGGTTCCAAATTACCAATTCCTTTTACCTAGGGTTTAATTTTTCTCTGAAATTTATTTATTTTGGTTAATGCAACAAATTATTGTTAATGGGTACAATTGAATCGATTATTACACCACCATAACTCAGTCGCCCTTTTACTCCCTTCGGGTTGCCGTCGCACCTTAGCTCAAACTAAACTCACTGTCCAATTATTTTCCTTCGTTAAGGAAAACGAAAAGTTTTGGGCTCATGTAATTTGTTTAGATACCAAATTCGTAAATGATGAAGAGAAAAAGGAAAAACACTATTTAGAATGTAAGCAAAATTCATGATGATTTTATTGAATGAGATAGTTTTATAGTTATAAATTATTTGCAATGTTAATGTGTTATGTTTCTGTTGTATTGCTGATATTGGTATTGTTGTTTTGAATTCTTTGGCAAGTTCCATGCTTGAAGTTTTTCCAATCTAACTACTAAAATCAATGCTATTTTGGTGATTTATTGGATTCATACTTATGCTGAACTCAATTGCAGGTATTGTTGTCTATTTATCTAAAAGTTTATGCTTTAGCACATATTCAGTGTTAGAGCACAAATACACACACACACACACACACACACACACATATATTAAAATCACTAATAATCATAGTTGTGAATTAGCCTTCAAATCCTGTTTTATCTTCTCTATGAGTTAAATTGTAGTTTATCATATGTTTCACCCATATATGACTTTTCTTAAATTTTCATTTCAAGCATTTATGCTTATTTTATTAGATAATGCAGATTTATTTGTTCGGTAACTAAAGAACTCCCAAGTCTTCTTGTCTTGAATTGGTTGAGCATCTAGGTAATTTAGTAGTCTGATAGCAACTTTTTGATGGTTAGTTATTTACTCAAGTGCTAGTTGAACCTAATAAGCTACTTGATTAAAATTTTATTAGTCTAAAGTAAAAAAAAAATTCTTTATAGCACAACACTCTAGATTGCTCTCAAGAGCTTCTCAACTACTTAATTTATTAATAATGTAGTGAAAACCTTGAACACTGAATCAAATATCGATTTTTAGAAACTTTTAATTGTCAAAAGTTACCTTCATTAAGTTCAACCAACATATTATCATGTATGGCTTATGATTATAGAAATCAATGAACGGCCCCTCTTTTTATTTTATTCCCCCATAATTACTATTATCGGAAGAAGAACAATAATTTACTTGTGAGGTTATGCCTTTCATTTGTATGTTCATCTTTCTTTTCCTTTTAATTCTTGTTTCTTTTCTGGTTGGGACATGTCGCTAACAAACTTTTCAGACTTTTTATTGAAAAAATAATGTAGATGAAAAGGATTTGGACTTTATATTCTCAAATAGATGGTGGCATTGTTTAATTATTTAAATTATCTCGAATGCTCATTATAATGCTAGATTTAAACTAATTAAATTATAATTAGTGACCCTTTTAATCTTTGGTTGCTTAAAATTACAATGATACTTATGTCTCTTCTTCAATTTATGCACATTAAATTAGTTTTTTATGTATTATTTTCTTGTATTATGTGATATAATGGTTCCTTGTTCAGTGGGGAATATTAGTATGGACAAAACATGGATGGATTGCCCAAGGTCAAGCACATAATATCAAAATAAGAAGGATGGATCTTTTTGCGATGTGTTATACTCAAAAGGGGGAGACATCTAATCCTGTAATAGCAGATTCTTTGGTAAGAGTGTTTTATGACTATAGAAGTTAACTTAAATATTTTAACTAATCAACGAGTATTGGACCTTAATTATTTAATTAGTAAGATTTGATTTATAGTTCATTATTTTAAATGATTTCTGAAACTCTTTGGTTATACTTGATATGCAGCATAAAATGAAGGAACTAACTAGTATACTTCCTCCGGGTGCAAAAGATATTGGTCCGGATGACATTTTTTCTCAAGTTGTTGGGCAAGAAAAAGGGGGAAGAGTAAAGTTATATGGAAAAGGTGTGACTGCATCTGATGTATACGATGATATACCTAGGCGAGGCAAATATTCCCACATGAATATGGCCTACAAGAATGAAGTTGAAGCATTGAAGAAAATAGCTGATCAACAAGATAAGCTTATAATGGAGCAAAGTAGACAAAACAAGAGCTTATAAAAATGAACAAACAAAGATTAGGGCAATATTCTCCACCTGAAGTCAATAGAGTCCCTTCATCATCATCTCACGATTACTCAACATCTCGTCGTCATTCAGCCCCATCCTCTAGCTTGATGCCTTTACGGGTAAATTTGACTATGAACCTCAAGTTTGTAAATGATGGTGTTGTTTTGCTTATTTATTTGCAAAATATTTAGTACATTGATATGTATAAATATTGAATCTAGGTCGGAGCAAAAGTATCTTTGAAAAGCATGTTTGACTCATCAAAGATTGTCACAATTGGTGATCTTGAAAGCCTAGATCCGTCAAAAAAGGTTGGACAAGTGCGTTTGGGAAAGAATTGGTGTGAGGTTCATATTAATGTAGGAGTTGAGTTGGATGATCTCTTATGTTTTCCACCTAGAGGTTTTGGTTTAGAATCTTTTTGTTTGAACCAAAGCTTTACATGTCACTATTTTAATAGGTTACTATGGATATATGAAGAATTTTGAAGACAATTATGTGTGAGTTAGGTGGTCAAGTCATACTTTTGGATGCACTTTGAAGTTGACTCTCAAGTGGAGAAAATTGGCATCGATATAGCTTATTAGGATCCTTTTGAAAACCCGAATTGTTGAAATTTGGAATTTTCATTGTTCATGACATTTTTGCGAGAGAAATTTTGGATGCATTAGATGTTAAAATGCTTGTTATAAATTCATACTATTATTTTTGAACTATTGAAATGAATGACTTTTTGGGGTCCATTTTTGGACATTAATCAATCTATAATTTTTCCTTATCTTGTGGTTGGAATTTATGTATGTATATGGTTTCTCTGGATTTGCGTAAATGAATTGTTTGGTGATGTTTAAAAAAGGATTGTTTATAATAACAATGTAAATGAGACGGATTAAGATGTCACTATAATCATGTTAATGAGACATGCAAAGGCGTCATAAGAAAATATTTCTTGAGACGCTGCATGGAGATATAGAGACAGCTATTGTCGTCATATAATTTGGCGGTTAAGGTAGTTAGGGAGGAATTATGTGACAACTTAGTCCGTCACCAAATAGGAATTTTAGTGGCACATATCAACGTCTCAATAACATGCTTGTTAAGACGCTCAGGCTGTCACAAAAACATAATAACACGGTCACCTATGTGACGCTTTGACAAGGCGTCACAATAGCCAAAGCGTCACAATATATAGCATTGGTGACGCTTCTCAGCGTCCCTATAGCCCATTTCTCTAACGTTAATATAAGAGTTAAATATCTTAATTTTAGATTAAATGTTGGATTTTCTTCACTTTTTGAAGAACGCCTTTGAATATTGCGAAGAACGCCTTGATTTTGAAGAACACCTTTGAATATTGCGAATAATGCCTTGAGAGAATTTGCTTCTTTTCTCCTTAAACTTCTTTATGTTTTTTGAATTGTCATTTTCTTCTTAGAGATGACCCCTATTTATAGGTGGGTTTTGAGAAAAATTGTAATATTCTCCATATGACGTGGCGCAATTTGATTGGTTCTTCACACCTTGTATGACAAGAAATATATCGTGTTTCATTCTCTTATCCTTTAAAAAGATATGGCATGCAAATATTGCATTTTGAAGAAAATCTTTCCTTGCTTAATAATTTCCTACACAAACTTGCCTTGTGTACGGAGATTTTAATTTATTTGCAAGAAATCTTGTATTTAATTAATCATAGGATATAAAATTAATCAATTAATTATTTAATTATTATTTTATAATTAAATTTGATATAATCCCAAAATAAATTAATTAATAATTAATATATCTTGGACTTAATTCGGCAATGAAATTTAATTGCCTACACGGGGGACTCTTTTGGTCGTCCAAAAAAGACTGCTAATATTGATTGCCAGTTATTCACTACAATAAAGATGATTTTTGGTGGCATCACGTCTAATGGCATTTTAAAGAAATTGTCACAAAATATTAATATAGTCATACTTTTGAAAAATGTCACAAACTATAAATGTTAGGTTTACTGATTAGTGACATTTTTATAATATAGTAATATTTTATAATGTTATTTTTAACTACAATTGTGACATTGATACATTTAGCCACACCGCTACAAGTGACATTTTTCTAGTGACATTTTATAAATAACGATATTATTCAAACTGCCACTTGTAGCAGTGTGGGTAAAAGTTAAATGCAATGGCGGAGCTACGTTCAAGCCAGGGGGTGCATGGACCCCCCTGAAATTTTGAATATTAGCTATAGTTCATAATTATATATATACCTTATGTTTTTTTGGAATATCTATAATCTTAGTATAATTTATGAAAAAAAAAAATCAACGGACCCTGGCCCTCAAATTAATATTCCATTCGTCAAATTATTTTTATTCCATTACTTACAATATCCAATTAAACCTTTTCAATTTTTTTAGTAACTTATTATGCTAAATATTCATATTTGTGGTGTATTAATAAATATTAATACATATGGTGTTATATATCATTATCAACTTATTAGTGAAATATATTAATTAAATTATTTATTATAATTTTTATAAATTTAATTGAGTTGACTAGTCAACTGTAACAAGGGATAAAGAAAAATAGGAAGGATGAAGTATTAAAATTTTATGTGAAAAAGGTCCATATTTATTAGAGTGCAATAAATCTAATAGGACTGGTCATAAAATTGTCTTCAACTCAAACTCCAACGCATTCTTCGTAATTTCTAATGTGAATTATAGAAAATGACAAATATTAATTTTTAGATATAGGTGACACTTTTTAAATACAAAAAAGCAATGCAATTTTTTACCAATCTCACTCATCTCTATCTCTATCCCCACAAAAGAAACCCAATAAAAAAGGGGCTAAACCAAAAAAATTAAGAACACTTAAAACAAGTCGATGTGGACATTTGTAAAAAACTTTTTCATTATATTTAAGTAATTTGAGTTTGAATCAGTTTTGTTCAAATTTCATTATTGTTATTTATTTTTTAATATTTTTTTAAAATTTGTAATTAAATTTAAATTATTATTAGCTTGATATATGATGACCCTGGTGGATATATTTCCTGGCTCCACCACTGGTTAAATGTCACTATAATAACAAGAGGTAACATTTTAAAATGTCAAAATAATATAAAAATGTCACTGTCTATTCAAAAAAAAAATGCCAGTTTCTAAATAGTATGATTAACATTTTCCTTCCTGACATCTTCAAAAAATATAATTGTATTCATGTTTTGTAACATTTTCTCCTAAATGCCATCAAACTTGATGCCACCAATGATATTTTTGTTGTAGTGATTCCAAAAGAAAAAGATGGACACAACCATTAACTTTTTTTTCTGTTTGCTACTTTATTATCAAAACTAGCAATTGTGGGTTACTCGTGTGACTCGGAAAAATATATAAATATTAGGTTTGTGATAAGAAAGGTTGGTTATTGAAACTTTTTAAATGCGTTTATGTGTGAAAGATTTTGAAGCAAAAGTCAATTTGGATAATTAATATGCATTTCAAAATTTAACAATATTTTTTAACTTAAAATATATGATTTGATTGAAACAAAAAATAATAATATGAGTAACAATAAAATAAACAAACAGAGAGTGAATAGTTAGTTGCACATCTACAAAAAGACGCACATTGCTATCAAAATAAGGTAAATATATGTTATGACTAAGAGCAATATAACTATTATTTGTTCGTCTTAATACTTATAAAATCTGAATTTATGCTTGAATGCATAATCTTTTAATATTCTTTTTAGAAAGAAAAAAACTAATCATAGTGTAGGCTCAACGCAAATATTAAATTTGATAATCAATAAATGACATAAATCACAAAATACACAGGATCAAAATAAAAGATATAATTAAACATGACGTTCATAGTATTAAAAGATTTAAGAGGGGATACAAAAATGAATCAAAATTTCGTTTCTGTTATAAAACTTAGGATAAAAGTATGAACAAATTGTAGTAAATAAAGTATTATGTAGAACAAACTCATTCACTCTTTCCATTCATTGATGTTGTAGTTCATTTTGTTACAAATGAGGGATGGACTCATCTATGTATACAAGTTCAAGACTTCAAGTAGTAATACACATGTCTTCCTTGAAAGGGTAATGGGTGGCATCTATGCATTGTGATACTTGGATATACTTAGAAGCATCCATTTGTTCTTGCCTTGCCACACTTATTCTTGCTTTGACACATATTGTGTTATGTGTTGATTCTTTGTTTCACCAAGTGGAAGAATCATGTATAGTCACCTTATATCTTGAATGGTAAATTACCAATAGCATCCACAAAATACGCATATTTCATAACACTCTCCATCGGATGCCCATTGCTTCTGGAATATGCCTCGTTAAAACCTTGTCAAGAAAAACCCATTGGGACAAACACTTGAACGAAGGAAAAAGAGTACAGTGTAAGTGTCGTTAATTACACGTTTCCCCTGATGCCGACATAAGATCCACAAGTCGCCGCATTCCAATGTTGTAAACCATCTTCCTTCCTGAATGTTGTAGTCGGCAATGCTTTAGTGAATAAATCAGCAAAGTTGTTACATGACTGAATCTGAAGAACATCTATATCACCCTTTTTCTGAAGCTCGTGGATAAAGAAAAACTTTAGTGATATGTGATTCGTTCTATCTCCTTTGATATATCCATTTTTCATTTGAGCAATACAACTCGGCATTGTCTTCATATAATGATGTTGGTATATTCTTTGTTGAAGGTAACCCACAAGATTCCTGAATATACTGAACCATTGATCTCAGCCATAAACATTCTCGACTTGCTTCATGCAATGCCAAAATTTCAGCATGATTGGAAGAAGTGGCAGTTAGAGTTTGTTTAACAGATCTCCATGATATTGCAGTGCCACCACAATAAATACATATCCACTTTGTGATCTACCTTTGTGTGGATCAGAAAGATAATCGGCATCTGCATAACCTGCTATAAGTGCATCGGCATCTCTAAAGTAAAGTAAGCCCATGCCTATTGTTCCACGAAGATAACGCAATATGTGTTTAACTCCAGTCCAATGCCTTCGTGCTGGTGCAGAGCTATATCTTGCCAGTAAGTTAATTGAGAAGGCTATATCTGACCTAGTACAATTTGCAAGATACATCAAGGCTCCAATTGCACTTAGATAAGGTACTTCAGGACCAAGCAATTATTTATTTTCGTCCCGAGGACGAAAATGATCTTTCTTTATATACAAAGATCTAACAAACATGGGACTGCTCAACGGATGAGCTTTGTCCATATAAAATCTCTTCATGATTTTTTCAATATATGCCGATTGATGGATAAATATTCCAGTTCATAAATGTTCGATCTGCAGGCCGAGACAAAACTTTGTTTTCCCGAGATTTTTCATCTCAAATTCTTTCATTAAATAGTTTGCAGTCTTTGTGAGCTCTTCAGAAGTTCCCACAAGATTTAAGTCGTCCACGTATACCGCAATCATGGAAAAACCATTCTCAAATGTTTTAATGAAAACATATGGACAAGTTGGATTGTTAACAAATCCTTCCTTTACGAGATAATCACTGAGCCGATTATACCACATCCGGCCAGACTGTTTTAATCCATACAAGGATCGTTGCAATTTGATTGAATACAATCCATGAGACCTTTGATTATGAAATCCTTCAGGGATTTTCATATATATATATATATATATATATATATATATATATCACTATCAAGGGATCCATATAAATATGCGGTAACCACATCCATGAGACACATGTCCAATCCTTCAGAGACTGCAAAGCTAATCAAATACCACAACATGATTACATCAATCACAGGGGAATATGTTTCATCATAATCAATTCCAGGTCTTTGTGAGAATCCTTGTGCAACAAGTCGTGCCTTGTATCTCACAATCTCATTTTTCTCATTCCGTTTTCGTACAAATACCCATTTGTACCCGACCGGTTGCACGTCTTTGGGCGTGCGAACTATCGGTCCAAAAACTTTGCGATTTTCTAGTGAGTTTAGCTCAGCTTGAATTGCATCTTTCCATTTTGGCCAATCATTTCTATGTCGACATTCATCAACTGATATTGGTTCGGGATCTTCGGGATCCTTATTTATAATATCTAGTGCGACCCCATACGCAAAGACATTGTCTACAATCACTTTCTTTCTATCCCAGTTTTCTCGTGTATTTAAATAATTCAAAGAGATCTCTTCAAATATTGCCTCTTCAGGGGCATCAGTTTCATTTGCCTCTTCCGGAGCATTTCTTAATTCAGACTGATCAGATATTTTTTCTATAGCGTTTTGTGTTGAAATAGTTTCTTCTTCAGGAGGAATACATACTTCTGGTATCTTTTTCCTTCGGGGATTCTTGTCTTTCGCACCAACCAGGCATTCATGTTTCATTCGTGGTTTTTCATATTGTCCTGCAGGGACATTAATCCGGTGTTGGTGCATTAACTGCCGGTATATAAGATTTTGTTATTTTCTTTGTATCACAAATGCATCCGACAATTGATTTGCAAGATTTTGCAAATGTATAATCTTTCTTACTTCTTGCTCACAATTATTTATACGTGGGCCATAATGAGACAAAGATGGCACATTCAATTTAATTTCACGCCGTTCTTCAGGAACTGGCTTCTTATCTCCCCATAACGGCGGGAAAACTGTCTCATTAAAAATACTATCAGCATATCTTACTTTAAACATATCACCCTTCAGGGGCTCAAGATATCTGATAATAGACGGGGAATTAAAACCAATGTAGATCCCAAGTCGTCTCTGTGGACCCATTTTTGTTCGTAGTGGCGGTGATATTGGAACATAAACAACACATCCAAAAATTCTCAAATGAGAAATATCAGGTTGCTGGCCTGTCACAAGTTGCAATGGCGAATACGCCTCGAATGAACTTGGTCTAATCCGGACCAGTGAAGCAACATGTAATATTGCATGTCCCCAATATATTTGACCTCAAAAGTAAAAGTCTAGCAATCAATTGCAACCTCTTTATAAATGACTCAGCTAGGCCATTTTGGGTATGAACATGTGCAACATAATGTTCAACATCAATTCCAATTGACATGCAATAATCATCAAATGCCTAAGATGTAAACTCACCTGCATTATCAAGACGGATTGTCTTTATCGAATAATCAGGGAATTGTGCCCTTAATTTTATAATTTGAGCAAGAAGTTTGGCAAAAGCCATTGTACGCGTTGAGAATAGGCATACATGAGACCATCTTGAAGGTGCGTCTATCAGGACCATAAAATAACGAAAAGGTCCGCAAGGTGGATCTATAGGCCTTCATATATCTCCATGAATTCGTTGTAAAAACATTGGGGATTCAACACCAATCGTCATAGGAGACGGTCTGATAATTAATTTCCCATGTGAGCATGCCACACACACATTTTCTTGCGGCAAAAGAATCTTCTGGTTCTTTAAAGGATGCCCGCTCGAATTCTTTATTATTCGACGCATCATAATTGCTCCTGGGTGGCCAAGTCGATCATGCCAAAGCGAGAAAAGTTTTGAATCATTGAACTTCCGGTTCAATTCTACATTTGATTCAAAAACTCTTATGGTCGCATAATATAAACCCGATGAGAAAACTGGGAGTTTTTCATTTACATGCTTCTGGCATGAAATCATGGATGTGATACAAAGATATTCCATATTCCCCTCATTCATGGTCTCAATGAAATCCATTCAAACGTATATCTTTGAAACTTAAAAAGTTTCTTTTGGATTTCGGAGAGTACAACGCCTCTTTTATCAAAATATTTGTACCACCGAGCAACATTATATTGGCTCTTCCGGAGCCTTCAATTAATGTTATAGTACCACAAATTGTACTAATATTAGCCTTTGATAATTTCAAATTCGAGAAATACTTCTTATATCGAAGAATTGTGTGTGTGGTCCCATTGTCAACCAAACAAATATCTCCATCGTTCATGGCTTTCTTTAAAATGTACTCAAATCTTCGGGTTTGAATCTTTCACCTAGACTTTCTTTCAAGTCTAAAATTTTCGAAGCTTTGTTTCAAGCTTAAAACCTTTGAAGCTTTCTTTCAAGCTTTAAAACTTACTAGGCTTTCTTTCAAGCCAAAAATGTTCTCAAATCTTCGGGTTTGAGTCTTCTACCTAGTGGAGGTACACAAGTAGTAGGCTTTCTTTCAAGCCGAAAATATACTCAAAACTTCGGGATTGAGATTTTTCGCCTAGACTTTCTTCCAAGTCTAAAATTTTCAAAGCTTTATTTCAAGCTCAAAATTTATTAGGCTTTCTTTCAAGCCGAAAACAATTTGTTCATTTTCGAATTTCATGTTATTTATACAACAATAAATAAAGTATACATATTACTTGTTTGTTGATTTTAATTTTTCCGGATAGAGGCAATTGCTACTTTCCCCAACTTTTTTGCGTCAATTTCTGATGGATGCCGTATCACCTACAAATGTTTTAAGGACGATCCGAACGGTCAGAATGAAGAGCCTGGTGTGAGGAAGCTTCGGTTAAAATTTGAGCATGATCCAACGGTTAATATAGTCGGAATGATGGAAAAACCGAAGCTGATGTTTGCAAATCCGAGAATATGCCTCTCAAAAGTATTTGCCTATTTTCTCTCTTATTTGTGGGATATATTATGATAACTTGAAATCGAGTTATAGAGCAAACTTGTGTTGATAAGTGTTATAAAACTTAGGATAAAAGTATGAACAAATTGTAGTAAACAAAGTATTATGTAGAACAAACTCATTCACTCTTTTCATTCATTGATGTTGTAGTTCATCTTGTTACAAATGAGGGATGAACTCATCTATATATACAAGTTCAAGACTTCAAGTAGTAATACACATGTCTTCCTTGGAAGGGTAATGGGTGGCATCTATGCATTGTGATACTTGGATATACTTAGAAGCATCCACTTGTTCTTGCCTTGCCACACTTATTCTTGCTTTGACACATATTGTGTTATGTGTTGATTCTTTGTTTCACCAAGTGGAAGAATCATGTATAGTCACCTTATATCTTGAATGGTAAATTACCAATGACATCCACAAAATATGCATATTTCATAACCGTTTCGAGCATATGTTTCGGTTAATCAAATATTGCAATTTTTTTTAGACTTTTCAAAAATGTTTCGGAAGCAATAAGGAAAAATTGTAAAAAAAGCAACTAAATTTAGAAAAATAACAGATGTTTAAGTAAACAAATAGTTTTGAAATTACATCTTGTTTTCGTTTCGCTTAATTCAAAAAATAAAAACTTTCTATATTTTCGACGAAAAAGATAAAAATTTGCAACCCTGAATACAAATTTTGTACGAAAAATCTATATCTCTCCCCAACGAGCAGCCCACTCATTATGCTTTATTTTTCCTTTTCATTCTAATTTTGTGATAGTGATGTTTAAATTCTGAAAGGGGGAAGTTTTCTTCGTGGGTGTTGATCGGGAATGTAAACCTATTTTTTTTTTGGAGATGTAGGAAATGTAGGAAGGTGGAGAAATTTTTTTTAATATCTATTAACTGTGTAATTACAGTTCGGATCAAAGTGTGCATTACTGCATTAGGTATACGTCATCTTCAGTAGGATTCGAACTTCAGTTTCGCCTCTGTGGGTCGCAAGCCACTACTACTTGGTCCAACCACCTTGAGTGGTAAATAAGTAACATGAATTGCAACTTCAGTTATATTCCATTACTTGTAGGGCATTATAGGGATATTAGAATTTGGTACAGCGGTATTATAAATGCTACCTTTTGAGTTAAATTAGACTTCCTTTATTATATACTACATTTGTCCCATAATTTTTTTTTTTTTGGTTTCCCAAGGGTTTAATCCCTTTCGAGGCGGGTCGGGCACATTAAGTGGTACCTCTCCCAACAGGGATTCGAACCTGAGTCCACTACTTTGTAGTGACTAGTCCCTTCCACTAGACCAATCACCTGTTGGTGTCCCTTAATTATATATATATATATATATATTTTTTTTTTATAACCCAGGTGAACAAGCTTACACTAGACTAATCCTGGACCCTCAGAACCCTTGCCCTAGAACCCTGAAGGATGTAAATCGCAGGATGTGCCTCCACCAAGCCTCAGGATCCCACCATACTACTGTACACTCTGCGCACAAATAGGTCTTCACCACAAATGACCCTTAGATAGACTCATAGAAATGGGTCCATCCAAGTACCAAATGGGATTCGAACCCCCACCCTTGCCGCTGGAGCAAACCTTATGAATTGTTGGTCAGCCAGTTGGAGATATGCCCTGGGGCCTATAATTATATATTTTTTTGATACAGTTGACCAGTTAAATTGATCAAATTTTTAAAAATTATAACAAATAATCTATTAGTTAATTTGAACAATAGTTATTATATAACAACATATATATCATTATTTGAAAGCTTTAAAACGCAATTAATATAAAATATTCAACTTGATAAATCACTTTAAATGTAAAAAGTTTGACTTGATATTGTAGCTAATGCGGCAAAAAAATATGGGACAAATGGAGAAGTATTTCAAATTTGAATTTGGTGTAAATTGCATATAAAAGAAACTATATGCTCTCCTTTATTGTATTCATCAATTAGCATTATGAAAATTAATATCAGTGGCGTCAACGAATTATTTGTAAATTTAAGGTCTTACTACCTATATATAATATGTCACTTTCGAATAAAATTTATTTATTATTCTTAAATACTTTATTACCATATTTCAATTCATTTTTAAAATTTGCAATCCAATTAATTAAAGCTAAACGAACAAAATTGAGAGAAGCCCAACTCATAACACACTAAAATTTTATGCAAATTGATGTGGCTTAAAGGCCCATTTCTAATTTCCCCCCCTTTTTTTGGATTCGTCATAGTCACTTCTAAAGTTCAATAACAAATATAAGCCCATGGGCTTTATTTCATTTAGGACATGTACGAAATAACAACCGACACCCATGGGCATTTACGGCACATCAGTTCATTGGTTCTAAACCCTAACTATAAAATCTTCGTTTTACATAACGCCATTCTTCTTCATCCGCCTTCACTTTGTGGTTTCCAGCGTCGAGAAACAGCTTTTCCGTATTTTCTACTTCAGTCGCCGGAGAAATGGTATTTGTCACTACATTATCTACTCTATGCATCTGTTTATGTATGAATCAAACGTGAATCTGTAATTGTTATTCTGTTGCTTTGTTAATTTAGTCCATTTGATTTTTCTAGAATATTTTTAGGGTTTCCGTCGAGAAATTTGCTTAATTTCTCATTATATTAATCGGAATTGTATTATTTTATCTGATTGGTTTTTAGATCTCATGATTTAAGTACAATCGCCATTTTTGGCTTAAGATTAAATTGGACTGTAAAGTGTGAATAAATAGGTAGCTTTTGTTAATTGTTTACCTCATATCTCTTTCTTATTTTTATGATTTGTTTTTTAATGTATTTATTTAGTCGAGGAGAAAGAACAGAGAGCCCAAGGAAGACAATGTCACTCTTGGACCTGCTACTAGGGATGGTGAAATTGTTTTCGGTGTTGCGCACATCTTTGCCTCATTCAATGACACATTCATTGTGAGTTTCAAAAATCTATGTTTCGTATTTTTTTATTTTTTTAAAATTGGATAAAGCTGTATAATTTACACTGCTATGTTTTAATAATTTTATCGGAATTTTTTATTACAGCATGTTACTGATTTATCTGGAAGGGAAACCATGGTTCGTATAACAGGTATTGTTTGAATAGCGTGATTTAGATGCTATAAGTTGGCGATTGGTATTTGAATTTTAAGTAGATTAAACTCATGGTTTGCTTAAGTTCTTTAATCTACTATTTCCTTTCTCACCTTAATTAGATGTTTCAGTAACAATTTATCATTTTATAATTTATTACTGAAATTTGTTCTATATTAGTACATATCATGGGGCAGAAGATGAATCTCATGTGTAAATGGGTAATTTGCATCTGAATATTATCATTGATGTTTACATCACCTTGGAGACCTGATGCCCTCCTTAAATTTGTTTCATTTTTGTCGTAGGCTTCTAAATGTACTGCCCCCATTCCCCCGAGAACATTGATCTAAATTGTCCTAGTTAAGTTATTTTCTTTAGATTTCATTGCATAAGACTGGCTTATGTAATTTTTAATTGACTGACTTTTTAGTGTTATTCTTAGTTAAGAGTATAATTTCAAATGAAATTCATCTGAGAGCAATTATGGAGAGATGTTTATGGATTATAGTAATTGCATTTAAAGAATATACGATCAGTATTAGCTGTGTAAATTGCTATTTTTTGTATATGTTCCATAGTTTGAACACTTTCCTTTTGAAGCTATATAAATTGGTATACTGTCGACTTTATAACTGTAATATGGCAATGACCTTCTGTGTCTTCAATATAGGTGGCATGAAAGTGAAGGCTGATAGGGATGAATCCTCCCCATATGCTGCTATGCTTGCAGCACAGGATGTTTCTCAACGATGCAAGGTTTTTTAAAATATATATTCTAAGAATTCCATATCATATTATTTTATGTTTATCGTAATATTACTGATGCATGTAATTTGCAGGAACTGGGCATTAATGCTCTTCATATTAAGCTTCGTGCTACTGGGGGCAATAAGACTAAGACCCCTGGCCCTGGTGCTCAATCTGCACTTAGAGCCCTTGCTCGTTCAGGAATGAAAATTGGGCGTATCGGTAATGGTTTAGTTTTTATATATTGTTTTAATTCTTATCATTTATGTATATTTTTCTGTGATTTATTCATAATTTATATTGAAATTGTATTTTTTTTTTAATTTTCAGAGGATGTGACTCCAATTCCAACTGACAGTACCCGTAGAAAGGGTGGTAGAAGGGGAAGGAGGCTGTAATTTGTTGTTCATGGTCAAGAGTCCTTACAGTCATGCTTTGGTTGGTTCTTCAGACGGTGCAAATTTTGTTATTTTAGTATTTGAAGAATTTGTAGTATGAACGTGAATTATTTTGATGTTTGATCGTTTGAAGCGTTCACAAATTATGAGATAATGTTTTGTTGGTACAATTTTAAACATAAATCTTAATATTTAGCTGATACATTGTCCTTTATGTTGATATTTTCCATGCTTAGAAATTAGATATTTATCATGGGAATATAGGACAAATTCCTCTTGTCATATAAATGCAAGAGGCTGTTCTTATTCCCTACATTGACTGCCATTCTTTTACTTTGTCTGCTGGATTCTTTCTTTTCCAGTTGATTTTCATGTATGGTACATTAATTTTCATGTGTGGTAGTATCGTTTTAGTTTCTTCATTAATTTCATGTTTTTTAGGGTGAGTTTGTTCATTTATCTGGGTTTATTTGTTTGTGTTAATAACGTTTATGGTTCTTCTCCACATTGGGTAATTAATCATTTCCATTAGAATGAACATTGGACCTCTGAACTTGTTGATAGAAGCTTCAAGCATAGCCTATGTTCTTCTTCACTGAAAATATTGAAGTTATATTCTGCTACAATTTCAGTCAATTTCTTATTAAATCCTTCAGCACTATATTTTTCAGTAAATAAATAAATTCGTTAACAAGGAATTTAAAAATTCTTTGTTTTGACTCTTTTGACTTATTTGTCCAGTTTATTTCCCTGAGAGTTGCATCATTCTGTATCATTAACGTCGAGGTTTTGAGGTTAGATGAAATCATAATGATAACCTTTTTTCCATTAAGATTGTAAAAGAGCCAACAAAATGCCATCAAATATTTTTAAATAATTATAAAATGTTGAATAAGTATGGATTCACTTAATGAAAGATAACACAAAAAATGTGAAAGTTAAAAGTTGTTGGCAAAAGATCCTTATAAGTAAGGAGCTGCCTTATGTAGGCATAATCAATGTAAACAAACTACATTCCTTATTTTTTTTTTTTTAGTCAACGTAAACAAACTACATTCTCTAATTTTTTGCTAATGACTTTTTCACCGACAGGTCCCTAACAAACTCCTTTTGCAACTGACTTTTTAATAAACATGAAATTAACTTTAGTCTTAACGTATATTTTAACAATAAGCTAAAAAATAAGTGTTGGATTTAGTCAAATAAAGACCACATGCTAATTGGTGTTGAAACTTTAACACTATCCCTGAACATCGGCTTTGTTCTTTCTATCATCCCATCCCGAGTTGATGACATAAACTTCCAAACTTTTACAACTCAAGCTTTTTGTGAACAAATCTGCAACTTGTTCTTATGTGTCATGTGCATCAAGTTAGTTTCCTCTTTAAGAACTTTCTCTTTAATGAAGTGATAATGCACTTCCACATGTTTAGATCTTGCATGAAAAATTGGATTTTCTGCCAACTGTATTGTGGACTGATTATCATA